>CAOQHR010000010.1:0-1200000 GCA_948474695.1 Periconia digitata | reverse complement strand
TTATTTCTAATTTTTTAAGTAAGAGTTTAAGTAATCTTATATATAGTAATAGTTAGTCTTTTTAGTTATTGCTTATTTTTTTAGTTTATTTATTATAATTACTTATTACTATGTGTAGAATTACTTTAACTTAATTTTAAGAAAAATAAAAAAAATAAAACAAATAGTAATAGTTTAAAACAGAAAATTTACTAAAATAATAAGTAATTACAAAAAAGACATTAGTAAATTAAAGCTTAATAAAATAACTTTATCTTTTAAAAATAATAAGCTAATACTTATCTACGTATAAAAGTAAAAGTAAGTAGCTAAAATTTATACTTACTTATATAAGTAATACTAATAAAGCATGCGCGTATATAAGTATAAAAAGTAAGCTTATATTTAAAGCTTAATTTTAAATTTAAATATAAGTAAAATAAAATAATAATTTCAGTAAAAAAGTAATAATAGTAAAGTTAGATTAAGCTAAAAGAGTTTCAAGAAATAGTATATAAGTAAAAGTAGAGTTATATACTAAAAAAGGTAGTAAATATAGTAGTAATATAAAAGTAGTTAGATATTAATAAATAAAAAAAATAAAACTAAAAACTAAGTAAAAACTAAAATATTAAAAGTAAAAGTAATAAACAAAAAAAATAGTAAAATATTAATAAACTTAAAAAAAACTAAAGGTTAAGTAAAGAAAAATACTAGTATACTATAGTAGAATGCATTTAAAAATAAAAAGATTTTATTACTTTATAGGCACTTAGTTACTATTAGATAAACTAATTATTTAAGTATACTAATTAATAGTTATATATACTAATAAGCAGTTTTAACTTATACATGTGCCTTTTACTTCTTTTAATACTCTATTTACGCGTTGCTTTATTATTTTATTTTCTTATATATATTAAAGTTTATACTAGTTTTTTACCTAGTAAATAATTTTAAATTACATTAATTACTAATAACACTAGCTTCTATAAGAGCTATTTGTAAAGGTAAAGTAATAGCTTATAATTTATTATAGTTTATAGTTTTTCTTTATTTTTAACTTATTACTATTTATTATTATTTATTGCTATCTATTGCTTTTACTTTTTAACATTTTTTTTATTTAACTTTTAGTCATCTTTAGTTTGTTAACTTTTACTATCTTTTTTTATTGCTTTTACTTTTAATATTTTTTTTTACTTAACTTTTAGTTTTTTTTAGCTATTAACATCTTGCTAATTAACGCCTTTTATTAAAAAAAGTAATTTTTAAGATTTTTTGCGCCTGCTTTAGCCTTTTTTCTATTTTTACTTTTTACCAAAAAGCTTATTTATAAGAAAAAAAGTCTACATAAAAAAAGGTTATATTATTAATTTTTTTTTTACGCTATTTAGGTGTGTAATGCTTACTTAGTTTTAGCTTTACTAATAAATATAAAGCAGCTTATTTTTTATTAGCTTTAAAGTAAAGTTTTTTATTTTACTAACAAGTTCTTTTACAATAGTTATTATATTCAAATATTTAAGCTCTTTTATATTAAAGAGGTAAAGCTAAAAGTGCCTGCTTATTTTAGTTATTCAAAAAACTAAGTAAAAAAAGACATTAAAAAAGTCTAGTTTAATAAAGTTAATAAAGTTAATAAAGTTAATAAAGTTAATAAAGTTAATAAAGTTAATAAAGTTAATAAAGTTAATAAAGTTAATAAAGTTAATAAAGTTAATAAAGTTAATAAAGTTAATAAAGTTAATAAAGTTAATAAAGTTAATAAAGTTAATAAAGTTAATAAAGTTAATAAATAAGTTTTTTATGTAGAATTAGTTGTAGCATAAGTAGAAAAAGATAGGTTTTTTATATATAAGAGTCACACTTCTATAAGTCTCTCTTTAGTACTCTTATATTATTATAAACTTTAAAATCTTTTATTATTATAATAAATAGTAGTTATAGTTTTTATTACTGTTCTAGCTATAGTTTAAAGATAAGTTTTATAGTAAAAAAATGTAGTTTTTAGCGCTAGTGCCTAATTAAGACAAGCTTTAAGCTATTTTAATCTAAACTAGTGCTAAAAAGTGCTCTTTAATTTTTACTTTTAAGTGAAAGTAAAAATTACTTATTTTTTTAGTAATTACTTACTATTTTAGTAAATCTTTTATTATAAACTATTACTGTGTGTAGAATTACTTTAACTCTAACTTAAAAAAATAAAAAAAAATACTAATAAGCACTTACTTAGCTATTACTATTACTTTTTTTATGTATAAAAAAAAAGCTAAGTATTAAAATAAAAAAAAGCTTTTTTTAGTTTTAGCTTAAATAAGCTAAAGTAACTTTTTATATAATATATATAAAAGATAAGTACTTAGCATAGAAAAATATTAAATATATAAAAAATAAAAAGTTATTCTATATTTAAAATTTATTATAATATTAGTTATAGTTTTTACTTTTTACTTCTATAGTATAGTAATAAAAGTTATTAGCTTACTTAGCTTACTTATTACTATAAACTTACAAAAAAAAAGTTTTAAAAAGTATATAAAGTAAGTAAGCAATTAAACTTATTAATAGCTTATAAGTTAAAAAACATATATAGTATAGCTTAAATTTAGTAATAAAAGTAAAACTTTAAATTTTATTATTTTTAACTATAATATAATAAATAACTACTAAAAAAAAGTAATAGTTAAAATAGGTTTTTGTAAAACTTGCTATTTAACAACAACTTTAATATAGTACTAAATAAAGATAATTATTTACTATTAAGTATTATATTTACTTAATACTAATACTAGTCTAACGTGTATAGTATAAAAACTTATTTATAAAAAAAAAAGATTTCTTTAACTATAATTACTTAAAAAGAAAATCTATTGTTTATAAAAAAAATATAACTATAATTTTAAATAATTATAATTAAATTTATAATAATACTAAGTATACGAACTTAGCAAAGCTATTTATGCTTTTTAAGTAGTATAATTAAAGGCTAAAGCTACTAATTAAGTAACTTTTTATATTTAAAAGTAAGTTATAAAAAGACTTATAAAAAGTAATAAAAAATACTAAAAAAACTTAAACTTTTAATAATAAATAAATACTAAAGCATTTTTATATATATTTATAAAAAAACCTTATATAGTAAATTACTATTTAAACTTTACTACACTTAGTTTTGCATTTACTTAAATATATATATTATTAAAAATTAAATAACTATAAACTTTTAAAAATAATAATTTATAAGAAAACTTAGGCAAGATAGTATAGTAGGCAAACACCTAGATGCTTTTAAAAATAATTTTTAAATTTTTTTTAAAGAAGCTGTTAGTTTAAATCTAGCTCTTGTTAAAATTTGCCTATTTAAAAAATTGCTTAGCTTTGTTGTTAAAGGGATAAAATTCTAAATTTTATATTTAAATTGTTGTATTTATTGCTAAGTGCTAAGAATCACTTAAAAAGCAAGCCTAAATAAATAAAATAAAAAACTTAAAGCTAAAGCACTAATACTGAGTAATATTTAATATACTTAAGTTAAAATAAACTACTAATAATAGTATATTACTTTATAATTTAAATAAAATTTATACTTTTTTTAAAAGATAAGTATAAATAAAAAAAATTATATTATTTAAAAAATAAACTAGTTTCTTTTTTACTACAAAGCTTAATATATAGTAAAGTAAAAAGTAATACTATTAGTAAAAGTAACTTAGCTTACTATATTATAAAAATAATATAAAACTACTACTAAATTTACTAATAAATTAATTTTAGTTAATAACTTAATATTAATAAAGTTTTACATTTCTAGCCTCTAGTGCTAAAAGCAAACCTTTTTTTTAAAACATTTTTATACTTGCCTACTTTTTATTAAATTATTTTTATTATTTTTTTAAGTGTAGGAATTACTGTAACTTCTAATTGAAAAATAAACTTAATATTAAAGTTAAAAAACATAATTTTAAATACAGTAGATATAGTAATAGTTATAAGCGAAAAATAAATTAAGTATAAATATTTTAAGTACTTAACTAATATAGTATAACTTATTATAGCTATATTTACTATAAAGCTTAAGTTTAATAACTTACTTATAGCAGTATATTAAGCTTATACTATAAACTAGCTTGGAAAGAATAAAAGTTTTTAAAAATAAAAATTTACTTTAGAATGCTAAAGCTATAAAAAAAATGTAAAGTATTTAGCTAAAACTACTTTTAAAACTTATAAAACTAAAGCTAAGTTAGCAAGTTTAAAAATAAAAAAAATAAAAAATAAAGGTAAAAGTTTAAAAGTATAAACTAAAGCTTAAAGCTAGTAAGCTTAAATAAAAAACTACTTTAATAAAAAAATTTAATATAGCTGTAATAGTACTATATAAATTTATACTAAGTTACTATAAAATTATTTAATACTAAGTTACTATAAAATTATTTACTTAACTTATACTAAAAGTTTATTTTAATATTACTAAAGCTATAAAAGTAAATATTATTATAAAAAAAGCGTTTTAAAAAAATAAACTTTTTATAAACTAAAAGTAAGTAATGTAAACTATAAACTTTACTTATTATAAAGAATAATAATAAAGTATTTTTACTGATGAAATTAATAAAAGTATATTATTTTTAATTTAAACACTACTAAAAGTAACGCAGCTACTTAATTTTATAACTAAAATAACTTAATAAAAAAGTTACTTAATTAAGTATATAATGCTTAAGTAAAAAAGGCTAAAGTCTTTACTTAAAATTAAATATATAAGTAAGTATAAAAGTAGATTTATAATAGCTAACTACTTAAAAACTTTATTATAAATAATTAAAATAAGTTAAATAAGTTATTACTTTTATATAAAGCGCAACTTTATAATAACTTATATATAGTTTTAACTTGCTTATGTGCCTTTTACTTCTTTTAATAGTCTATTTATATATTACTTTTTTATTTTATTTTTACTAATAAATATATATATGCTAGGCATTTTACTTAGTAAGTAACTTTAAATTATATTACTAATATACTAGCTTATATAGGTGCAAGCTATACAGATAAAAGATAGTTTATAACTATATAGTTTATAATAACTTTATTTTTAAATTATTGCCTTTAACCTTTAATATTTATTTTTTATTTTTTATTACCTTCTTTTATTTAATATTTACCTAGTATTTTTTTAACTTAACTTTTAACTTCTCTTAGTTTATTAACATTCTGTTAATTAACGTTTTTTATTAAAATAAGTAATTTTTAAAATCTTTTATACTAACTTTAGCTTTTTTTTTATTTTTACTTTTTACTAAAAAGCACTTTATTTAAAAAAAAGAAAGTAAGTTATCTTTAATAAAAGCATATAATTATGCTTTTGATCTTTACTTTTTTTTAATACTATTTAAGTAGTTAACGCTTACTTATTTTTAGCTTTATTTATAAATATATAATACTTTATTTATAGTTAGGTTTAAAGTGTAGTTTTTTCTTTTACTAACTAGCTACTATACTTTTAGTTATATTATTACTTTTAATTTCTTTTTTAAGTAAAGGCAAAAATTGCAAGTTTTTTTAGTTATTACTTATTTTTTTAGTTTATTACTTGTTGTAACTTATTGCTGTGTGTTAAACTACTTAAACTTTATTTTTAAAAAAAAATAAAGTAATATTATTAAAAATTTAAGCCTTATTATATTTAAAAGGTAAAGCTGCCTGCTTATTCTTTAGTCTTTCTTAGTTGTTTAAAAGACTAGGTAGAGAGAGATAATAAAACAGTCTAGTTTAAAGAAAATTACTATTTTAATAAAGTTAATAAAGTTAATAAAGTTAATAAAGTTAATAAAGTTAATAAAGTTAATAAAGTTAATAAAGTTAATAAAGTTAATAAAGTTAAAACAGTTAAAAGAGTTAATAGAGTTAATAGAGTTAATGTAGTTAATACAGTTAATACAGTTAATAAATTTAATAAATTAGTTTTATATATAAAATTAGTTATAGTATAAGTATAAAAAAATAAGTTTTTAATATGTATAAGCAGCAGCACTACTATAGGTTTTTATTATTTTTTTAGTATTTTTATATTATTATAGACTGTAAATTTTTTTAGTTTTTATTTTTTTTTAAGTTAAGGTTTAGGTAATTCTACACAGCAATAGATTTATAATAATAAAAATACTAAAATAATAGGCAATAACTTAAAAAACGTAAATTTTTTTATAAAAATAAATAATAGTTATAATCTTTATTACTTTTTAGCTATAGTTTAAAGATAACTTTTATAGTAAAGAGAATCTAGTTTTTAGCGCTAGTGCTTAATTAGAGCTAGCTAGTGCTAAAAAGTGCCTTTTACTCTTAAGCTTATTAAGCTTAAGTAAAGGCAAAAATTACTTATTCTTTTAGTAAATACTTATTATTTTAGTAATGTTTTTATTATAAACTATTACTGTGTGTAGAATTACTTTAACTTTAACTTAAAAAAATAAAAAAAATAAAATAACTTATATATAGTAGTTAAGCCCTCTTAAGTAATAAAACTTAAAAAAAAATTTAAAAAAAAGATTTTACTTTATTTTAAATTTTAAAATAAAAAGTTAAAAGGCTTTACTTATAATACTTACTAAATTACTCTACTATTTTAAGTTTTTTTACTGAAAAAACTAAAATAGTAAAAAAAAAAAAAAAAACTCTTAAGTTTTTACTTACTTTTATACTAAAAACATTATATATTAAAATAGCGCAATATAAAAACTATATTTTAAATAAGCTTAAACTAAACTTTAAAAAAATAATGCTAGCGCTGCATGCTAGCTTAAATTAAAACTAAATAAAAATAGTTAAGTATACTTAACTAAATTTAATTAACTAAAACTATTTTACTAGTAGTGCTAACTACTAAGTATTTATTTATTTTTATTTTTTTAAATAAAGTTAAGGTAATTCTACACACCGCAATAAGTTTATAATAATAAAAAAACTAAAATAATAAGCAACAACTAAAAGAACAATGTTATTATATAAGTAGAAAAAAAATACTTATTAAAAGCTGTTAAACTAGATTTTTTAAAAAGCAGTAAACTAATAATATTAAATAAATAAAGTAGTATAAGTTGCTAGCAAATTGCTAATTATATAAGCTAATAGAAAAAATTATTTTACTAAATACTTTATTAATATAAGCTTATAAATTGATTTAATAAAACTAAGTGCTGTATAAGCTCTATAAATTATTATTAAAAAAATATAAATTAAACTATTAAGTAAATATAAAAAGTAATAAAACTAATAAAAGCTGTTATTAGTATTATATAGCACGTTTGAGTTTAAATTAAAGCTATTACTATACTAATAATATTTTAAGTTATAATATATTATTTTTAATTAGTTATACTAAAAGCACTTTAGTATACTTTAGTTTTATTTTTTTAGTTATTACTTACTTTTTAGTTTATTTTATTACTGTAAACTTATTGCTATAGATAGAATTACTTAAACTTTAACTTAAAATAAATACTTTAGTTTTATTAGCTTTATAATATACTACACTTAAAAAAGCATTATACTAAATTTAAGTACTAACTAAAAAATAAAATACTATATTTTTAGTAGCTAACTTTTTTACTTAAAATAAGTAAAATTATGAAAACTTTTTACTTAAATAAGAAATAAAAAATATAATAAATAATAATAATAAAAAACTTACTATATATACTAGCTTTATAAAAAATAATAAAAAACATAGTAGTGCTAAAAGCTAAGGACTTTTTGTTAAGCTAGGAACTACAAAGTAAAAGTAATATAAAGAAACTAAAAAAAAGTAGTAAATAAAATATATAAATAATATAAAAAAAGCTTTAGTAAATTATAAATAAAGCTATTAAAATTAAAAAAGCTAAATAATAAATATTTTACTTTACTAACTTAATTTTATTTTTATTTTTTTTTAAGTTAGAGTTAAGGTAATCCTACACACAGCAATAAGTAACAATAATAAATAAACTAAAATAATAGGCAATAACTAAAAGGACTATTAAAAGTAGTAATAACATATAAAAAAGTTGCTAGTAAGATATAACTTATAAAAAAGCTTTAAATAAGTATAAAATAAAAGTTAAAAAACTCTTAGTAGCAAGTAGCTACTATAAAATAATAAATACTTTATAAAACTTTATAAAGGCTAGATATTAAGCTTATAAACTGTTTATTTAAAAGCTAATAAATGTTATTTTCTTAAAAGTAACACTTTAACTTTAAAAAAATAAAGTTTATTTACTTTAAAAATTAGTTATTACTATAAAAATTAAATATATTTAAATAAATACTACTTAAATAAAAAGTAGTAATTACTTTTACTTTTAAAAAATAAAGTAAAATATACTTAAAAGTATTTTTACTTTATAAGATTTATAATAAACTATATACTATAAAGTAAGTAAACTTATTTAAACTACTAAAGTTTACTAAGTAAAAAGTTTTATAAATACTAAAAAAAATTTAATAAGTTAGTTTTAAAGTATTATTTATTTATTTATTTAAGTTAAAGCTTAGGTAATTTTATATATAGCAATCTTTTAGTTTTATTCTTATTTTTTTTTATTTTTTAAGTAAGAGTTTAAGTAATTTTACATATAGCAATAGTTTATAATAAGTAATAATCTTTTATAGTAATTACTTGTTTTTTAGTTTTTTTTTATAACCTATTACTGTATGTACAATTACTCAAACTTTAACTTAAAAAAATAAAAATAAAAATAAAAATAAAAACATAGAGCAATAGGTAACAGTAATAAAAAGACTAAAAAATAAAAAATTACTAAAAGAACTTTAAGTAGTATTATAGCTAGTATTATAACTTTTAGTTTTAAGTTATAAAAAAAGATAAGAAATTTTATTTTATTATACATATAATTAAGTATAGTATATTAATAATTTAAAATAATGCTCTGCTTTTATATACTAGTAACTTTTATAAATACTATATAGAATATAAATCTTTTACCTTTATAAACTTTTTCTTAAAGTATAATTAAATGCTACTAATAAAAAAAAAGCTAAAATAAAATAGTATTTTAAACTATGCTTAAACTATTAAAATATTATATTTTACTTATAAAAGTAATAAACGCGCTAGTAGCATTCTTTAAAGTAATTTCTTTTATACTATTTAAAAAAGATTTTTATGATTACTAACTATTTATTAATAATATATATTATAAAAAGTTAAACAATAATCATAAAAAAAAGCTTTTTTTTAGTATTTAATTATTTATGCTTAAGTATATATAGTAAGTAAACTAAGTGCTTAGAAATATTAAGCAAGTAAGCTTAGCTATATTTAAAAAAAAACTATTTTAGCTAAAATTATATAAAAGTAGTAAAATATAAAGTAAATATGAATAAAAAGTATTTATAACCTAAAAAAATGAAGAAAATAGTTAACTAGCTAGCCTTTTAAAACTTATAAAATTTTTATATATTTATAAGTATTATAGTATATTATAATATTTAAATTTTTTTCTTTGTACTAGTTATTTTTTTTTATTTTTTTTAAATTAGAGTTTAGGTAATCCTACACACAGCAATAAGTAACAACTATAAATAAACTAAAATAATAAGCAATAACTAAAACAACAGTACTAGTTATAGAACTATTATTCTAGCTAATAAAAAAAATATTAAGTTTGCTTAAATAAATAGATATTAAAAAATAATAAATAAACTTAAAGTAGTAATAATAGTTACGCTAGCACTAGTTATTTTTATTTATTTAAAGTTTAAGTTTAAGTAATTTTATATATAGTAATAGGTTTATAGCAATAAAGTAGACTAAAATAATAAGTAATAACTAAAAGAATAATTAGTTACTTTTTACTACTTAGTAAGCTATAAAAAATTACTTTAAAATAAATAAAAGTAGTAATAAAGCTAGCTGCTTACTAGAGCAAGTTAAATAAAATAGATTAAAGTATTTTATATAATGTAAAAGCTGCTTTTTATTAGTAAATAAATAAAAATAGTTTTTTACTAAACTATAAAATTATATATTACTTTAAGCACTTAAAAAGTATTATTACTATTTATATAAGTTTTATTTTATAGTGAAAATAAATATATAAATACTTATATTTTTTTAGTTATTGCTTATTATTTTAGTTTATTTATTATTGTTACCTATTACTGTGTATAGAATCACCTTAACTCTAACTTAAAATAAATAAATAAAAAAAAAATTTTTAATTTTTTTTTTAATTTTTTTTTTTTTAAATTAGAGTTTAGGTAACTCTACACATAGTAATAGTTTAAAACAAGAAATTTACTAAAATAATAAGTAGTTACTAAAAAAACATAAATCTTTATTATATAGCTAAACTAAATATTTTTAAAAACTTTTAAGTTATTAATAAATAAGTAGTTAGTAGTAATTATAATATAGAGGTTACAAATTGTTTGTGTGCTTTTCTCTTCTTTTAATACTTAATTTTATTTATTTCTAATAAAATATAGAAACAACTTAGTTTAGCTTATTATTTAATTTACTAAACTGCTTAGCTAGCTTGTAATTGTATAGGCAGCAAGGTAATATTAATTATAACATCTAGTTTAAACCTAGCTCTACTCTTTAATATTGCTTATTTAATATTGCTTTTTTATATATTTAACGCTTAACTGTTTTCTAGTTTAAATCTAGTTTTTTAATACTCTAGCTTTTAAGCTTACTTTTACTTTTTTACTTTTACTTTTTAGTTTTTTTATATAATTAGTAGAATTCTTTTAACTTATTTTAGCGTATACACTATTACTTTATCTTAAAATTACTCACTAAAAAAGCTTAAATAAAAGAAAAAGCTTTATATACATACGCGCTCTAAGCGCGTAATATTTATAAATAGTATAGCTAAAAAAGTATTTTTGTTTTACTTTAACTTTTATAAATAAATATAAAGTACTTTATCTTTAGTAATAAATAAGGTATTAAAGTTACTGATTTTACTAATTAATTACTTTACAGCATTTTTAGTTTTTAAAAAGCTATATTAGTTTTTTTAAAAAGTATAGTAAATATGTTAATGCTTAGGCGTGTTATTATAAGTTTAAAAAATTTAAAAGTAAAAATGCTAATAAGTATAAGTTTTATAGTAATAAAGAATTATTTAGTAATTTACTATAACGCTAGCAATAAGTGTTAAGGTAGATAAGTAGATTTCTAGTATTTATTAAATACTAGAATAAAACTTAAAGTAGAAATTTTTTTTACTTTTATATATAAGCGTGTAAAAAGCAGCTATCTTGTTAAAATCTTAAAGTGTTAAGACTTATTAGCAACTATTATTAAAATATTAATAATAAAAGAAAACTAATAAAAAACTTTTTTTTATAAATAGGCGCTAGCGCTTTTTTTTAGCTAGCTTACTACTTAGCTATAAGTGTAGCTGTGCGCTATAGCTAGTTTAGCTTTTTTTTAAGTTCTATATTTTTAGCTTAGTGCTAAAAGCAAAACTCTTTTTTTTAAACTTTTTTATTTTTATTTACTTTTTATTAAATTATTTTATTAGCTTTTTTAAGTGTAGGAAACACTGTAACTTTTAATTAAAAAAAACTATAATATAGAGTTCTAATATTTACTATGTTATAAAAAAATATAATTTTTAACATACTATTCTAAATACTATAAAATAATAATATTAAACTACTTATAAAACTTAAAAATAACTTAACAGCTTTTTTTAACTATACTTTTTTTAAACATATTACTATAAAAATTAATAATGCTTTTTTAGTTACTATAAATAAACAAGCTAAATTTATAAAATAGTACTTTAATAAATAGTACTTAAAAAGATAGAATAAATTATATAGTATTTAATAGCTTTTTATACTTTAAAAAAATAAACTTTAAAAAAGCATAAGCTTAGTAAAAAAATGCTTTATTATCTTTTATAAAAAATAAACACGTATTTAAAGAAAGTAGCTAAAATATAGCTATTTATTAAGTTATTAATTGTTTTAGCTTACGCACTTTATTAATTCTAAAAGTTTATAAGTAAATTAAATACTATAAAATTAATATAGTAGTAATAGTAGTTATACAGCAATATTATTAAAAAATATTTATAAAAATATAAAAATAACTTTTAAGTAATATAAAAGTTGCTAAATATTAAATACTAAGGTCTTAACTTATTTAAGTGCCTTTTACTTTTTTAATACTTTATTTACGCGCTGCTTTATTATTTTTTTCTATTTACTTTTATAAAACTTTATGCTAGCGTTTTTACCTAGTAAATAATTTTAAATTATATTAATTACTAATAATACTATGCTTTTATAAAAGCTATTTATAAAAGTAAAGTAATAGTTATTTATCTGCGCAGTTTACAATTGTTTTATTTTTAATTTATTACTATTTACTACTTTTGCTTTTTAACATCTATTTTTTACTTGCTATTTATTACTTTTACTTATTAATTTTTTTTTCTACTTAACTTCTAGTCTCCTTTAGTTTATTAATATCTTATTATTTTTTACTTCTAGTTTATTACTTTTTATTGCTTATCTTTTTTAATATAATATATAATTTCTAGCACTCTCTGCGCCTACTTTAGCTTTTTTATTTTTACTTTTTACTAAAAAACTTATTTATAAAAATAAAAGCCTAGATTGTTAGAGTCTTAGCTCTAAAGAATCTCTATAAATAAATAAAAAATAATTATTAATTTTGTTACTAAAATATCTATAAAAAATATCTTATTTAAATATATTTTTCTAGGCTAACTTTAGAGTAATATAGCTTTTAAAGGCTAAGTTTAAAAAGTTATTTAAACTTAAGATTTCTGTTTTAAAAGGTTATTTAAAAACATAGCTTTAAAAGCTTATAAGCTTAAAAATAATATAAAGTTTATTTTTTATACTATTTTCTTTTATATAGTTTTATAAAAATAGTTATATACTTATAACATTATAAGCTAGTTGAAGTAAAGTTGTTTAAGTAGCTATATAAAGTAAGAAAGTTATTTATTTTAGCTTATTAAGTTAATTTTAAGTCTACTAAAAGTTAATGCAAAGTTTTAGTATCTTTATTTATTTACTTTTACTAGCTTTTTCTACTCTCTTTCTATAGTATTAATACTATTATATTTATTATTAATAACTAAATTTTAGCTTTCTTTTATTTGTTTTTTTTTATAGCTTTGTCTATTTACTTGCTTTTACTATTTAACTTTACTATTTATTTAATTTTTTTTACTATTTTTTTACGCGTTTATTATAGCTCTAAAAACTTCTAAAATACTAAAAAATAAAACTTTTAGTTTTATTTGCTCTACTTGCTTTGCTATAGTTTTTAAAGCTAGTAAATTTTTAGCTTATTATATATTAAAAAAAGTATAAAGTGCTAGCGCCTACTACTATTATTTTTTTAAAAAAAGATTTGCAGTTTATTAGCTTACTTATTTTTTACTTATTTATATTTAGTTTATATTTTAGTATATTAGTATAGCATTTTTAATTTTTTTTATTAATAGCTTTTTTAGCGTCTATACTACTATTAAAAAAATAATAGTAATATTAAAAACTTTAATATTATTTTAAATAAAGTTCCTAAACTAAATATAATTAAAATAGTTAGAAGTACTTTTAACGTGTTTTACAAGCAAGTCGCCCACCTAAGCAAGTTACTTACTTCCCACTAGCGCACTACCTGCGCGCAACAATTGCGTAATGTCTTAACTATAATAAGCTTAAAAGCTATATACTAAAGCTAACTTATAGCTTACTATATCTAATATTAAAGCGCAACGCGTTTAGAGCATTAGGCAAGCTACAGATATATATAATATACTTTAAAAGACTATTAGTAACTAACGCGCTAAAAAGCGCATGCAACGCAACTATAAAGCAAACTTAAAGCGCCTAATAAAACTAGAAAAAAAAGCTATAGTTTAAAGAGTTCTTAAGTAGTCTGCACAAGGTCTTGCGCCCTTAAAGTTTATTATATAAAAAATAGTAGATAAACTTTTTAAATTACAAGGTAGCAACTTTATTAGCAAAAACTAAGTTAATAACTTTATTAAGCAGACTCTTAAGCTCTGTAAGCGCTAGAGCTGTTTATACAACTATTAGCAAGCTGCCTGTAAGAATTCTGCAGCTATCTAGCGCTAGTTTAACTTAATATAAAAAATAAAATAAAAATAAGAGATTATAAATAGCAACATCTATAACTTTAATAAAACTAAGTTTATAATAGGCAAGATTTTAGCGCAGATAGTTATTACTAGTTTAGAGGCAGCTAAAAGAAAGAAGGTTATTTAGCCTAAAACTTATAAGTAAGTTACTATTATCTAAGGCGTTAGAGCTGCAAGTTACTTACTTCTACTCTTTATTATCTTTATAGGCAGCGTGCTTATTAATACCTAGTTTAAAAACTTACTATGCAATTAGGTCTTTAAAGTTAGCTCTAATAGCTAAATAAATAACTAGCTTACTCTTGCCTAGTTAGAGCACTTTAATAAGTATATAAAGTTAAGCGCTGTAGGTACGCACTAGCTGCTTATAATTAATAGCTATAAGAGCTATAGCTTGCTTAAATTCTAGAATCTTTATAAAGAGAAAAAAATTATCCTTTGCTATATGCTTTTACACTTATTATACTTACTATAACTTTTAAATATTGCTTACTTTACACTGTTAAAGTATAAGTATAGTAACTATATATTAGGCTTAGCACGTAACCGCATATATTTTATTAGTAAGGAAACTTTTCTCTAAGCGTTTAAGCTAGCTTTTAAATAGTTTTTAACAGCAAAGAATATTAAAGTAGGCTTTAGAAAAGCTAAGTTAGTTTTACATAACTTAGAAGCTATTTTATTAAAGCTTAATATAAGGTTACAAACTCTAGTACTATTACTACTAAAGTAAAGCGCATAGAAAGCGTAGACACTATGTAATGCGCGCAAGATTAAAGCGCAGTCTATGCTTATCTAATAAAGAGTTTAAAACTATTATAAGTTTTCTATAAGCTTATTAAATAAAAAAATTAATTAGCTAAGTAAAGGCGTACAGCAGATTGCATATAATATAATGTTATTATAAAAAAAACAAGCAAGTATACAAAGCGCAATTAATAAGCTTACAAAGCGTTGTTTAAGAAAATGTAAGTATATTTAGATAAAGGAGACTCTAATAGTAAAGAAAGTATAAAACTTAATTACTAAAAGAGTAGGTAGAAAGCATAATACTAGCAAAGGGCTAGCGCGCAAGGTGCGCGGCACAAGGCACTATAAATGTTGTAGTAAAAAAGAACACAACTCCTGCACCTATAAGGTAGAAATAAAGGATTTTAAAGATAGCAATAAGTCTAAAAAATAAATTAGCTTACTACTATTTTTAATAAGTGCGTTGTCTGTTGCGCAATTGTTGCGCGCAGGTAGTGCGCTGGTAGGAAGTGGGCGACTCGCTTAGGTGGGCGACTCGCTTGTAAAACACGTTATAGATAATTATAGTAACTTTATATTTAATAGATTAGTTAGTATTTTAATTCAGTGTTATAAGTTATTTTAGCTAATATTTTGCAGGCTAAGCCTATATAAATATAAAAACTTTACTATATTTATAGTAAAAAAGCTTATATAAAAGCTATTATAAATTTTAGCTTTAAGAAGTTGTTTACAAAGTATTTTATAAATTTACTTTATATTTACTATATTTTAACTTTTACTTATACTAAGGTTTATAACTACTATACTTATTATAGATTTTAGTTTAAAGCTTAATTTTATGCTTGTATTCTGTGTGCATAGGCTTAAGTAATTTATATATTCTTAGCTTTTTTAGTAGTTATAAACTTATTTATGTTTTTATTTATATTTTTTTAAATTAAAAAGTATTATAACTTTAATAACATAATTTATAAAACTTTTATACTAAGTTTTAAGAAAAATCTTTGCTTATAAAGTTATATTAAGTAAAACTTTATTATTAAGATTAAGCAATTAGTAGCTTTAGTTACTAACTTAAAGTAAGTAATTTTTATTTTTTTTAGTTTTTTTCTATAAGATTTTGCAGAAGTTAAAGTTAACTTACTAGTTTATTATAAGTTTAAGTTAAATTTAGTAGTTTTTAAGTTATTACTAACTATTATTATTTAATTATTTTAAACTATTGCTCTATATAAGATTACTTAAACTCTAACTTAAAAAAAAATCATTATTTAAAAATTTTAAGGCGCAGTAGCTATAGATTAGTTTTATGTATTATTAAATATAAACTATTATATTTAGTATTTTATTATAAATTATGCAGGTATAAATAACTTTATATAGCTTATTTATATTTTATACTATATTAAAGAGCCTTATAGTTAAGAGCAGCATAGTAAAAAAAAAGTTATTAAAAGTAATATAAAAGGTTAGTAAGCTATCTTTATACTATTTAAATATTATTTATTATTTAGCTTATTTAGTTATGTTTTTATTTACCTTTTACTTAATTTAGCTTTTAGTTTTAAGTTAGAGTTTTTCTAAGCTTATCACTATAGCTATAAGTTTTTTAGCTTTTATTTTTAGTAGTTTTTAAGTTTATTTACCTTTAAGCTTTATAAATTTTACTTTTATATTTTACTATTTTTTTATAACTTTATTAACTTTTGCTATAAACTACTTAAACTTTTCTTTATTTTATTTAAACTTTTTAGTTTTCTTTATTTTCTTGCTTAGCACCTTTGCTTACTTTTAGTTTTTAAGTTTAAATTTTTTTTAAGTAGGTTTCTACTATAACTTTTATTTTTTTATAAGTTTTATAGTTTTTATACTTTGTTTTTAACTATACTTTAATATTTAGTTTATATTTATTTATATTTAAAGTATATCTAAGTCTTTACTTAAAGCACGTTTTTTTAAGCTTAAGAAAGCTAAAACTTTAACTTTTTAAATAAATTATTTCTACTATATGTTTATACTTTAATTATTTATTTATTTAAAAAGTTTATACTTTTTAAGTTTTTTCTAGTTTAACGAGTAAATTTCTATTTATTTTTAATATTCAAAGCTATTAACTTAAATATTTTAAAAGCTTTATTTTTACTTCATAGTTGCTAAGCTCTTATCTTTAGCAAGTTTAGCTAGTTTAGAAAACTAAGTAAAGTAATAACTTAAAAAAGCTAATTTTAAAGTATAAAAAAATATCTTTTATTAGCTTTTTATTATTTTAAAGCTATTATATTAGTAAAATTTTATTTTAGTTTTTACTAAGCTTTTGTATAGCTTTTTTATTTTACTAAATACTATTTTATCTTGCCTTACTTTTTATTTTTTATTTTTTTATGTTTAAATTTTTTAACAAACTATTTTTTATAATTATTTACTTAAATACTTAAAAGCTAGCTATTATTACTGTTTTAACTAGAAAAATAGTTATTTAAGTAAAAGTAAAGTTTATTTATATTAAATACTAAGTATTTACTATTTAGTAATACAATTTTTACCCTTTAAAAAAAGATAATTTTAGTTACTTAATACTTTATATTTTTCTAATTAAGCTTTTTACTTAGCTTAATATTTTTTAAATAATCTTTATAGCTAAGCTATATAAAATTTGTTACTTTAAAAATTAGCGCCTTTTAATATTAATAATTAGCATACTTTTACTGCTTATTTTAAAAAATTGCTATTTTAGCTTATACTAAATTTATAATTATAAATATTTTATTATTATTAAGTAAGCAGATTGTTTTAAGCTTTTATAGTACAGTTTATTACTTTTAAACTTTTATTTTTAGTTTATTTATATTAGGTTTACGTTATATTTATATAGTATAAAAAATAAACTAACTTTTATAAAGCATGCTTTTTTTTTATAAATAGCTATTTAAGTAATTAAACACTCTTAAAACTAGTTATTTTTAGTTTAGTTTATATACGCCTTTTAAAACGCTTATACTATAGCATTTTTTTTATTAAGCTACTTATTTTTAAGTAATAAGCTAAAAATAGTTTATATTTTATTTTTAGTTAAAAGTATAGCTTATTTTAGAATTTAGTATTAAACTAGCTTTTTTAGTTATTAATAATAGTATTTAGTAGCTAGTAATACAACATGTAACATTTAATAAACTTTTTAACTATAGTTTTAGTTTTTAAGTTAAAAAGTAAATTAAAAACTACTTTTTTTAAAAGCTTATTAGTTATAACTATAAAGTTAGTATTTTTTTTACTAAAAGAAAGTTTTATAATACAGTTTATTAAGATTTTTTTTTATAATTAATTTAAAATAAGTAGTAGTTTAAAAAAGCTTTATTTTTACTACTTTTATAGCTTTATACACCTATACGTATTATAGTTTTATATACGTATTTAAATTACGTTTAATATTTTTAGCTAAAAGAAGTTTTTTATTATAATTTTATATATTTTTCTGCGCTTTAAGTATTTTATAAATAAAAAATTATAAATGCGTAAGATTATTTTAGTATATAATATATTAAAGTTAAGTCTTTACTTTTTTTTTAAATAATACTACTTTGCTTTAGGCAACTTTACACTTTAAAAAAAAACTTTTAGCTATAAATAAAAAAAAACTTTTAGCTATAAATAAAAAAAAACTTTTAAGCTTTATTTTTAATAGACTGCTTAACTACTTAAAGAAAGTTATTTTTTATAGCTTTATTTTAGTTTTCTATTAGGCTTTCTGCAGAAAGTTTTAAAAAAAATTAAATATAGTTTATAGCTTATTTATAGTAAAAGTCTTTTACTTTTATATTAGCTTTATAAACTTATACTAGTAAAACTTAGTTAGCTAAAATAGTAAAAGCAACTAATTTTATATACTTATTATATTTTAGTTTTACTAGTTTTAGTAGCTAAATTACTTTAAACTAAACTTTAACATTTATTATATTTTATAGTATATATATATATATATATATATATTTTTAGCTAAAAGCGTTTGCTTAGCTGTTTAAAAAACTTACTTTATATATAAATATTATATTAATTTAGCTTAGAGCGTTTTTTTAGCAGGCATATTTTTTACTAGTTTTTTAGCTTTAGTAAAATAAAGTAAGTTTTTATAATTAATATAAATAGTAACGTGCTTTACTACTTATAGTTTATTATTTTATTTTACTACGCACTTAAATACTGCTAATAGTTTTTTATTATAAATAGTATAATTATATTTTATTAAAAAAGTGTTTAGTAAAGAAGTAACTAACTAGTATTTATGTTTTATTTTTTTATTTTTATAAAAAGTACTTTTTTATAGCTTACTTAAAAGCATTATATTTTAAAATAATATTTAATTTTAAATTAAAGTGTACTAAAGTAAAATTTAATATAAAAAGTTTTTTTAAAGTGTTAAACGCGCTCTACTAAGCTTACTTTTAATAAAACACTATACTTTTTTTAGTAAGTAATATAAGTAGCTTAACTAAGCTTAAATTCTTTTTTATAAATTACTTATAAAGTTTTATAAACTTAGAAAAACTTTAAATACTTTTTATAGTTTTTAGTATTTTCTAAAACTTAATTACTATAACTTTTTTTAAATTTATACTTACGCTCTTTTTTACTTTAGTAATAAATTTTAAATATTTAGTTCTTTTTATATTTACCTTATATTTTTTGATATTTAGTTATAAGCTAGCTTTTTTAAGCTTTTTTATAACTATTTTAACTTTTTTTTTATAGTTTTTAAAAAAGCTGTTACTAAATACTAATATCTTATTAATATATGCTAAATAAAAGTTATTTAAGTATTTTTATAAAGTTTAGTATATATACTTTTAAAACATGCTTAAAGCATTAGCTAGTTTAAAAAAATAAACTAGCTATTTATATAATTTAATCTTTGTTTAAAATATAGTCTTTTACTTATTCTCTTAAGCTATTTTTATCTTATAAAAGGCTTGGACAACGTCTAGCTTTATAAACTATTTAGCTTTTTTAATTATTATAAAAGTTTTTTATATTAAAAGTAGTAAGTAATAGTTTCTATAGGTAATAGTATTAAGAGCTTTATAGTTAATATAAAAGTATAAATTACTTTTAAGTTTTTAAGTAAAGAGGACTAGAGCTTCTATACTTAAGTTACTTACTTAAATAAAGCTTTAATTTAAATATAAAGTAAGCTTTTCTTTTAATATATGTAGTTTTTATTTTAATATACTATAGAGAGGCTTTTAAAGAATAGTTTTTTAGTTACTTTTATAGTTTATATTTACTCTAATATTATAGTTAACCTTTTTACTATAGTGTAGAAAAAGCTTATCTACTTTTTTTTTTAAAAAATACTAAGTATAGGTTTTTAAGAAATTAGAAAAAAAAAAGTTATAAATTTACTAGTTGTTTCATTTTAAGCGCTTTTTAAATATTGAATATATAAGCTATAAATAACTAGATATTTTTACTTTACTGCTTTTTTTTTATAAATAAGTCATAAGCTGTTACTAATATTTCTATAACTTTTTTAAAAAGTTTTTTTTTTTTTTAACTTTTTAGTCTTAATTTTATTTAATAAAAGTAGATAGATTTCTTTTTTAAAGCTAATATAATATTATACTTTTTTATTTATAGTCTTTAAAAAATAAAGTTGTAGTTTTTTTTTTAATTTAAATACATAGACTTAGTAATTTATTTTCTAGCTTTTTAAGTTTAGCTTAAAAAATATAAATTTAGTAACTTATATTTAAGTACTTAAGATACTAACTACTTAGTAAAGTTTTAGTAAAGTTTTATATAAAAGATTACACTAAAAAGTAAATTGCTTAAAAATAAACTTATATATTAAATAACTTGTATTAAGTATAGTAGAAGCAAATTTCTTTTAATTAACTAATATATATATATTATAATTAAGTTGCTATTCAGCTATTATTTCTTAAAACTATACTAGCTTTTAAAAGTATATTTTTTTTTTTAGTTTTTTTACTTGCAACTATAGGTAGAAAACGCTAGTTTTTTAACTTATTTTTATTTTATTAATTAGATTTTTTAAAATTTATAGATTTTACTTATACTTAAGTTAGCTTAATATAAATAAAAAGGTAGTAATAATATAATATATATCTTTTTTCTTATATTAGAAGTAAAGGTTTTTTTTTTTACTTTTTTTTAATTTTATTAGTACTGACTTTTTAAGCTTATTTAGTATTATATTTAAAAACAATATATAGAGCTGTAGAACGTGCGCTAACTAAAGTAATTATAGTTATTAAGTTTTTTTTTATATAAATGTAAAATAGCTAGGTTTTTAAAAATATATAACTCTAGTTTAACTTAGATAATAGTTTTTCTATAAAACTAAATTATTTTTTAAAAATAACAGCCTTTTTTATAAAAGTGTTTTAATTATTATTATAAACAATATCTACTAAAGTTAACTTTTTTATAAAAGACGTTTAAATAGCGCAGAAGTATATATATATTATAGCTTTTTTACTTTACATTTTTCTTAACTTATAAGCTAGTTAAAAATTTTTTTTATTAAACTCTCTAATTAGTTTAGTACTTTATTTAACTTTAAAAAGTTTTTTTTTTTATAGTTTTAGCTAAGTTAATAATATAGTAGCTTTTACTAAAAAGCTTTTATAAGTTTTATAAAAAAGTATATAGACTTTTCTTTATTATAGCTTTAACTTAGTTATAAAGTTTAGCTTAAAGTTATTTATATACATAATAAAAAGCAGTTCTTTTATTTATTTTATTATATTTAATTTTAAATTTTACTAATTTTTTTACGCTATAAAAGTAAAAGTATTACTTATAAAAAGTTTTATATTTAAAATTTTTACTTTGCATAGTTAAAGTATAAAGCTTTATATTTTTTACTACTATTTTTTTTATAAAGTTATATAAGCTTTATTACTTAAAGCTTATATAAGTATAAGTTATTTAAAGTTTTTAAAGTTTTTAAAGTTTCTTATAATGCTTTTTTTATTGGTTTTTTTTACTTTAGCTTATAAAGCTAGTAGAAAAAGTATAGTATTATTATAAAGTAATTGTCAGATATTACAGTAATTTATAGTGATAACTATTATAATAGAAATTAATAATTAATTATTTGTCTCTTTAGACCTTATAACTTTGCTATACCCCCCCCCCCCCCCTTCTTTACTCTAGGTGGGGAGCTAGTGTGCATAGGTGCACACCTATTTATTGCTTCTTATTTAATACACCTCTTTAGTTTAGCTAACCTAGGCAATTCTATAGTAACTTTTAATAATTCTATAGTGTTCTAGATTAGTTAAGCTAAAAACAACTTACTTAATTAGGTCTCTTTTATAGATAGGTTAAGAGCTTTCTTTATTTTGTAGTTCTCTACTATTTCTAATCTAAGTTAAAATAAAAAGGGAGCCTATTTATTTAGTGCTAATGCCTTAGTAAGTCTATTAGCAATTATTTTGCTAGTTAGATAGTAGATTATAGTAATTTTACTATAATTTACTGCTTGCCTTAGCTAGTAATTATAGATATCTACATAGCGTAGCTTAGTAACAAGCTTTATAAGTTCTTCTATTAGTAAACATATTGTTTGCTAATTGTTACATTGTATTGTAATTACCTTTAGTAGTTTAATTTTTAGTTCTAGCATAAGCCTTTTAATATACATTAATTCTTTAGCTACTTAAGTAAAAGTAAGTAACTTAGCTTTAGTTATTAATGTAGTAACAGTGTCTTGTTTGTTTGCCTTCTACGCAATAAGTCCCCTAAATAGCTTAATTGCGTATCTTTAAAAACTTCTTTTATTTATTATATTGTTAGTAAATAAGGCATTACTTGCTACTTTAAATCTATCTTTTTCTTTTATCTAAAGTGTAATTTTCTAAGTTTTATAGAAGTAAAGGAGCACCCTATTAGCAGCTTAATAGTGCTCTAATAATAGGTTTACAAGAAAATAAGCAAGTTGTAATACTGCAAATAATATATCTAGTTGTATAGTTGTAGCTGTAAACAGCAGGGATCTAATCTTTTGTTAGTATTAATTAATTTTAAAGGCTAAGGGAGGTCTTTAAGGTGTATCTTTACCCTTTAAAAAAGCATCTAGTATAGTTTTGCCTTATTAAAGGTCTTTTTATTATATATAGTAATTAGCACTACTTAGGTGCTAGCTGTAAAAGCAGCACGCTATAGCACAGTTTTAGCAGTTAGTTTATTACTTAACTTTTCTAGTTTTAGCTTTTTAAAAAGCTAAGTAAGCAATACTGCTAGAGGTAGTAGAGTATTTAGCAGAGTTAGGTAAGTACTAGTCTCTTAGTTCTTATACTATAATCTACTATAATTTATAGTGCCTAAAGAATTATAATATAATACTAAGTTATTTTATAGTAGTTTATCTTTATAAAATGTTTAAAGCTTTAGGTTTTGTCTTAAAGGTTGTAGGGCTACTATTCTAGCCTAAACCTTAATTTCTTTAGTTGTTTAGTAGAGAAGGCTCTCTTTAATATTGTCCTTCTTTTTGTTATAGGTTGTTTATTTGTTAAAGATAACATCTTAGGTACTAATTATTTTTCTAAGTAATAGTATCTATATGCAGTAGATGTTTGTAGATTAATAGCTAACTAGGTAGGTAACCTAAGCTTTTAGATTAAGACGTTAAAGTTTATATTTTTCTAATTGCGTGTTGTCTGTTATGGCAAAAGCTTTATAGCTATATACTTAAATATAAGAGAGATTTAGTTTTTAAGGGCCTATAGCAGTTCTGTTTTAGTAACCTACTCTAGTATAGAACATCTTATACAGTAATTTGTATTTGTTTTAATAATTTAGCGTCCTATTATAGAGGTAGACAGTAGCAGCTACAACTTCTAGCTATAAATCCTAAAGAAGTTTAGCACTAAGTTAGTTTACGCGCGCTTTCTCCTTAATAACTGCCTCTAAGCGTTCTGCTCCGCTATTTTGTACTTAGGTATTAAAAGCAGAAAGCTCTAATTTAATCTCTTGCGCGTTGCACTACTTATAACTAATAGTTTTTTTATTATAGTAGAATATCTTATTATTACTTTTAATAACCTTAAGTTTTACTTTAAACTAGCGTTCTAAGAACGTTACAAACTGTTTAAGTATGTAAAGTAAAGTTTCTCTAGTTTAATTAGTTAGATAATAGTCCTATATAAGTTCTAAGTATTAATTAGTAATAAGCATTGTGCTTTAGACGTCTGTTTCTTTACTATTCTTAAATAGGTAAAAATTAATAGCTACTCTTTCTCTAGGTCCTTTATTATTAATTCTTAGTATATGCTAGATTCTCTTTTTAGCCTTTAATTACCTACAAGCATTACAGTAAACTGTAGTAAGGCCTATAATTTTTACTTCTTTAGTTTAATTTACTGTGTGTTCTAGGGCACTAGGTTCTAAGTATTCTAAGTATTAGTGCTACGTAGTTGCGTCTGCTAGCTATAGTTTTCTTATTTTATATATAGAGAATGCTCTAGCGCTATAATTTATAGTGTATTTTATTGTAAGTAGAACAAATTGTTTATAGTAAAGTTGTAATTTAGTTATTACAGTGTTATTACTTTAATATAGCTTTATTAGCTCTGTTTTAGTATTCTAGTGCATGCCCTAGCAGAAAAGTAGTTATAGAAACACTAGGCTAGTAACTATTTCTAGGCACTAGGCTACTTCTTTTAATACTAGTGTTATAGTCTTAAAGCAAAGTACAGCTGTTTTGTATGCATGTATAGGTATTATGTTACTTTTAGTTTAAATATAGTCTCTTTATAAGGCTGCTTATAAATATTAAAAGTTTAACGCATTATTTGTAATGTGTAGCGTTGCTTTTAAATCTAGAAGAAATAATTTGCTTAACAGATAGCTAGAGTAACAATCTTTGTAGACAGCAAATACGCTGCTAACTTAAGCTATTTTCTTGTCTTTAAGTTAATTCTCTATTTTTTTAACTTATAGGATAGAGGTTTGTAATGTTTTAATTTAGGTGTTACCTGTAGACCTTAAGCTAGTAAATCTTTCTTGTTTAGTTCCTCTTATTTTATTATGTAGTGCAAGATTATGTTCTATTTTAAACTAAACTAATTTTGCTAGTTCTTAATTAGGTGTAAACTATTTAGAAGCTTTGTTAAAGTTTGCGTAGAAGCACTCTAAGAGTTAATATTTTATATAGCAAGCAGAGCATTTACTATTGCTGCTAGCAGGAAACTTCTACTTACTTTTATACTTTTTAGTAGAAGTTTATTTTCTCTTTATAAGCTAAGTAAGTATACCTTTACTAGTATTCTTTTAAGGCGCTAGAGTCTTATTAGCGTAAAAGGCGTTCTTTTTAGTTTAATTTAAGACTTCTGCTGTAAATGCAGACTTAGTATATATTACTAGATAGTTACGCTTTATATAAGTTTAGAACAGCTTTATAGCTGCCTGCTAAGTTATTGTTAAAGTTTACAATACTTTTATTTTAAATACTAAATTAAAATTAATATTAAAGGGTTTAATTGCCTGCGTAAATTAATCTAATATAGCATCTATATTAAAGACTTTTATGCATTCTACTTCTTTAGCTCTTATTACAACTTTATTATAATCTAAGAGCTAGGTGTCCTATTAGGTATTCTTTCTAACTTTATTAAGTATTTATTTGTATTCTTTTTGTGCGCATAAGATAGCTTTTTAATTATTAATGCTAACCTGCAAAGAGATTCTAAAGATTTATTAACTGTAGACATTATTAGAGCAGCATAAGCTGTATATAAATTAATCTACTAAGTTTTATATATAAGAGACTATTGCTTAGATTGCAGTACTCTCTTTCTAGTATTTATTATTATCTACTTTTTAATCTTTAAGGTCTTGTCTTTATTAGTTAGTTATTAGAGCCTAGGCAGCTCTCTGCGCAGCTAAGAGATAGCTAATTAATATAGAAATGTTTCTTTAGGCGTCTTTAAACACATCTAATAAGTTTAGAAGCAGTCTAGCTAGTTTTACTTTTAGTAGAGTTATAGTAGCTAGATTAAACATATGCTACACTGCTTTTAATATTGCATAGATTTATACAGCTTTAAACTAGTCTTAATAGTTATCTAGGTTCTTTAGGGTAACCCTAGAGACGTCTAAATTAGCAGGCATTTTTAGTTAATTTATAATAGTAAGGTTGCTTTATTAATAAAGGCAGTAAGACTCTTAATTATTAAATATTATAGTAATTTATAGTAATAACTATTATAATAGAAATTAATAATTAATTGTTTGTCTCTTTAGACCTTATAACTTTGCTATACCCCCCTTCTTTTCCTTTTACCCTAAGTAGAGAGCTAGTGTACACAGGTGCACACCTATTTATTGCTTTTTATTTAACAATTACTTAGAAAAACAATTAGCACCTAAGACGTTGTCTTTAACAAACAAACAACCTATAACAGAAAGAAAAACAATATTAAAAAGAGCCTTTTCTACTAAACAACTAAGAAAATTAAGGTTTAAGCTAGAATAGTAGCTCTACAACCTCTAAGACAAAACCTAGAGCTTTAAACGTTTTATAAGAATAAACTACTATAAGATAACTTAGTATTATATTACAATTTTTTAGGCACTATAAATTACAGTAGATTATAGTATAAGAACTAAGAGACTAGTACTTACCTAACTCTACTAAATACTCTACTACCTCTAGCAGCATTGCTTACTTAGCTTTTTAAAAAGCTAAAACTAGAAAAGTTAAGTAATAAACTAACTGCTAAAACTGTGCTATAGCGTGCTGCTTTTACAGCTAGCACCTAAGTAGTGCTAATTACTATACATAATAGAAAGACCTTTAATAAGGCAAAACTATGCTAGATGCTTTTTTAAGGAGTAAAGATACACCTTAAAGACCTCTCTTAGCCTCTAAAATTATTTAAAGATCTACAAAATTACCTAATAGGACTCTAGTTTAAAAAGGCAGAGAAGAGTTACCTATAGAGCTATTGCAATATAAAATTATAGGTTAAAGTCTCTATGTCTCTAATACAAAAATTAGAGCAACAAATTCTTAATTATATGTAAGTTTATATATATAAACTTAATAAGTATTATTAACTAGTTAAGTGCAAAGCTTAACTAGTTGTCTAAAGAAATTAACAGCAAAACATTACATTGCAGAACATATATATAGCTACACTTATAAGTAGGTTCTTTTAACTCTTTATAGCCTTAGCAGCTAAATACAATCTTAACTTAAAACAATATAACGTTACTAATGTATTTATTTATACTATAATTAATTAAAATATCTATATGCAAATGCTACGCAGGTATTAACTTCTTAGCACGCTTTTAAAGGTTTAAAAGGCACTATATAGACTCTGCATTTTACCTTTATTATAGCAACAGAAGTTTACAATAACTATATAATTATAAAAGTTTACTATAATTTTACATAAGCTTTGCTGCATAGTAAAAAACAAAGTGTTTATCTTCTTTTATATTAATAATATTATTTTTGCCTACAACCTAGCTAAAGAAAAAAAATATTAATATACTATAAAACAACTACAACAGTGCTTTACTATAACTAGAGGAAAAGACCTACAGTAGTTTCTTAGCATAGAGATTATTTGTAATAAAGAGAAGAAAACTATCTACTTATTACAAAAAGTGTATATTAATAAAATTAATAAGTTAGTAGACAATAAAAGGGTCTAGCACAACACACTTATAAGTAAAATTAAGCTTAAACTTTATAACAAACTAGCAACGCCCTCTAAAATTAATTAATACTAATAAAAAATTAGATCTCTGCTGTTTGCAGCTATAACTATACAACTAGATATATTATTTGCAGTATTACAACTTGCTTATTTTCTTGTAAACCTATTATTAGAGCACTATTAAGCTGCTAATAGGGTGCTCCTTTACTTCTATAAAACTTAGAAAATTACACTTTAGATAAAAGAAAAAGATAGATTTAAAGTAGTAAGTAATGCCTTATTTACTAACAATATAATAAATAAAAGAAGTTTTTAAAGATACGCAATTAAGCTATTTAGGGGACTTATTGCGTAGAAGGCAAACAAACAAGACACTGTTACTACATTAATAACTAAAGCTAAGTTACTTACTTTTACTTAAGTAGCTAAAGAATTAATGTATATTAAAAGGCTTATGCTAGAACTAAAAATTAAACTACTAAAGGTAATTACAATACAATGTAACAATTAGCAAACAATATGTTTACTAATAGAAGAACTTATAAAGCTCGTTACTAAGCTACGCTATTGTTGAGATCTTGGAGAACTCTGGTTGGGTTTCGCGGATGACTAGCGGGTAACACTGAAGTAACAAAGGTAGAAGTATAAAGTAACAACTAGATTGTATTTCCAAGAAGTGGGTTGTAACTTAGAGTGAATACAAGAACCATAAGGTCTTCTTGTCTACTGACTATATACATATTTTGTCCCATAGTTCCCATATGTCCCATAGGGTTTCATAGATGGGATATCGTGGGATCTCGTAGGACCCTGTGGGACACACGTGACTTGTCCCACAGCAACTTTCCGCCAAGACTCGTGGGACCACGTGACGTGCGGGGTGGCGAAGTCTATTGGTTCATACGTAGTGTCCTGTTTGCTGACCGTGAGTGTTCTTGTAATTACCTTCCTTCATAACCTGTGCATCCCCATTCTTAGGTTCGTAACACTACCCCCTTCTTCCAAGTTCTTGTCCTCATGAACTGACCTCATGGTTTCCAAAAGCACCGCTCATCGTCACGCCACTGGGGATCGGATAAACGCTGTTGGACAAATCGCCATGGTATCTTGTCAATATTGTTCGAAAAAGGGTTTGGAGTGTCGCATGTCTTCTTTGAAGAAGGAGTGTGGGAATTGCTATCGCAATGGCGTAACGTCGTGTGTTCCTGTGGAGGTTCCGCCTCCCAACTTCGAAAAACTGGACCGGGAACTGTTGCGTCTCGAGCAACAGGAGTCAGAAGCGGACGCAGCCGAGGCAGCAGCGTTGGAGGCCCTGGTTGCGGCGCGAGCGAAGAAGGACCGTCTTCGTAAACAGAAGAAAAGACTTAAGCGTCGTGAGCAGCAACTGATGGATGACTCAGGAAAATTCGTTGAAGAAATTGAAGCTCTTGAGGCGTTGGAAGGACTCAACAAGGATGTGGGCAACCTTGAGGATGGGTTGATGCCTGGTACCCTGGCTCTGGACTGGAGTTCGTACATGCCCTCTGTTTTGGAGGGTGATCCGTTATTTGACGAGGCCGTACTGGCTTCTTGAGGTTAGTTGTTCTGGATCAGCGGCGGTCTCCTTTTCCTGTTGTATTGTTTGATTTTTTGCTGACAGTTCGCCAGGTGTGCCTCTGGTTCCCAACTGTTGTCCTCGTGTGGGTATCCCTTCCATTTTACCAAATATTCTTTCCTTCCGCGGTCTAACTTGCATTGTAGTATTCTTTCGACTTCGAATTCGTTTTCTTCTTCTGTTTCGTAGTGGAATGTATTTTGTAGTGGCGTTCCGGGGTTCGCAGGTTCCAGCAGCGCTATGTGGAACACTGGGTGTATTTTTGCATCTTCTGGGAGTTGGAGTCGGTAGTTAACTGGGCTGACAACAGCATCAATTAAAAATGGTCCGACTTTGACGTGGTCCAACTTTTTGCTTGGTCGTTTTGTCCGAAGATTTTTTGTTCGCAAATATACTCTATCCCCCCTTTTTAGCTGAGGTGCCATTTTTCTTTTCTTGTTAACATATGAGATTGATTGTTGTTGTGCTTTTCGCATGTTTTCTTCCAGTTTTTTGTATGTCTCCTTGTATTGTTCTGCGTTTTCTAACGCTTTCTGTGTTTTTATTGTTGGAAATGTTTTTTCAAAGAGATTTGGATGTCTTCCGTGGTTTGCGAAGTATGGTGTTTCGCCTGTTGTTTCTGATAACTTGTTGTTGTATACCAACTGTGCCATAGGCAATAAGGAAATCCAGTTGTCCTGGTTCTGGTTGCTGTATAGCCGTAGGTACGTAATCATGGTTTGATTCGTACGTTCTGTTTGTCCGTCTGTTTCCGGATGGTAAGCTGTTGATAGCTTTCGTTTCGTTCCGATTGTTGCCATCAGTGTCGTCCAGTAATTGGAGGTAAAGAGCTTGTCTCTGTCGCTGATGATTGTCTTTGGTATCCCGTAGTTTCGTACTAACTTATCTAGGATAATATGTCCTAACTGCTCGGCTGAGTAGTTCTTATGGAATGGAATCATAAGTGCGTACTTAGTGAATCTATCCACGATCACAAGTATCGAATTGTACCACACTCTTGTGACAGGGTCCTGTGATGCAGGGAATCCTGTTACGAAGTCCATAGCAATATCTTCCCATGGTGTCGTAGGCACCGGAATTGGTTGCATTTTTCCGTACTTTGCGTGTGTATCATGTTTATTCTTCTTACATTCGTTGCAAGCCTGAATGTACTGTGTGACTTTCTCTTTCATGTTCGTGAAGTCGTAGTTTCTTCGTATATGTTCCATGGTTCGTTTAATTCCTGGATGTCCGTATAGTGGGTCGTCGTGATGTTGGCGTATGATGCGTTCTTGCCATTCTTCTGGTACATCGTTGGTAATTTGCATGGTAACATTGACTTCCTGGAAATGACTTGGTCCTATGGTTCCGTCCTGGTTTGTCTTAAGTATCGCTTGTCGTACTTCCGTTTTCTCGCCTGCGATGTCCGTTCGTCGGCTGAGAGCGTCAGCTCTTCCGTTATCTTTTCCTGGAGTGTGTATGATCTTGAACTGGTATTGTCCTAATTTCTCGGCCCATCGGACTTGTCGTCGATTAAGGTCCTTTGTGGTCGTGAAGGTGACAAGGTTCTTGTGGTCCGTGAAAATTGATAGTTCAGAACAACTTTCGCAGTAAATTCTCCAATGCTGAATTGAATCGACAATAGCCATTAATTCTTTATCATAGACATCGTAGCGTTCTTCCGTTGACGTGAACTTTCTTGAGTAGTAAGCAATAGGGTGCCATTTTCCATCTTTTTCTTGTGTGATGCATGCTCCTAATGCGAGATCCGAAGCGTCGGTCTCCATTCTCATTGGTTTTCCTGATTGGAACATGATTAGTACTGGAGCAGAAGCGCATGCTTCCCGAAGTTTCCGGAATGCGTCGTCTTCTTCTTCGTTCCAGCGGAAGGTTTCCTCCTTCCTCGTAAGTCGTGTGAGTGGAATCGAGATCCTAGAGAAGTCCTGGATAAATCTTCTGTTGAAGTTGCAGAATCCCATGAACGATTGTACTTCTTTGATGTTCTTTGGTGTGGGCCATTCTTTGACAACTTTGACTTTCTCTGGGTCTTGCTCGATTTCTCCTTCCCGGATAACAAATCCTAGGAACTTGACTTGTTTCGCGTGAAACTCGCATTTCTCTGGTCGTACTCGTAGGTTTGCTTCTTGTAACTTTTGGAGCACCCAATGCACATGTTTCTGGTGTTCGTGTTCGTTCTCTGAGAACACTAGAATGTCATCTAGGTACGCTATGACGGTAATGTCTAGTTGATCTCTAAGGACGTTGTTCACAAGTGCCTGAAACGTTGCTGGTGCATTGGTGAGTCCAAAAGGCATAACCGTATATTCGTAATGTCCATAACGAGTGCGGAATGCGGTTTTCCATTCTTCGCCTTTCTTCATTCGTACCAGATGGTACCCGTCTCTAAGGTCCAGAGCTGTGAAGATTTTGGCCTTCGCAAGTCGATGTTGTAATTCTTCAATATTAGGTAATGGATACCTATTCTTTACCGTGTTGTCGTTGGTCTTGCGGAAGTCTACACACATTCGTAGTTTCCCATTCTTTTTATTTACAAAGAGGGTCTCGTGTGCTACTGGCGACTCCGATTCTCGGATATGTCGTTTAGCCAGTCGTTCTTTGATGTAATCTCGTATAGCTGCTAGCTCCGATTCGGATTTCGGGCGCAATGGGTCAATCGGCAGTTTCGATTCATCCTTGAGGATTATTTCGCAATCCCAGGGCTGATGCTTAGGTAATTCAAGCTCAGGTTCTAAGTCCTCGAATAGTGCTTTGTACTTCCGATACTGTACAGGGACTTCAGGAGTTGTGCTGGTCTCCTTAACTCTCTTCTCGTGACCTGGTACCCAACCAGTGTCTAAGGAGTCGACCGCTCTCTCTGGGCGTATCTTAGGCGATGGCGTTGTTGCGTTAACGCTCCTCTCATCTACCACTCGCGGCGCGCGGTGCGTAGGCTTTGAACTGCGTGCACATTTGCAGTTCGCAAACGAAAGTGTCCCTTTGGACCAATCCGTCACTGGATTATGCTTTCGTAACCAGGGGAGTCCTAGTACGACGTCGAAGGTGGCCATCTTCAAAACGTCTAGGATGATCTCTTCCCGGTGTCCACCAATTTCCATAAACGTTGGGTTAGTTTCCTTATCGACCCAAGTTTCATTGGGTAAGCGCTCCCCGGTGACTGCTCGAATACCGTACTGCTCATGTTTTCCTCGAGTAGAAAGTCCCGCTTTCTTAACCACGTGGCTTGACACGAGATTGACTGAAGAACCGGTATCGAGTAGTGCTCTGAAATGGTGTCCGTTAAGCTCAACCGATAGCCTAACTAGTTTCTCTGAGTTCGTTGAACATACGGTTCTGTATGTATTCCTGGTGCTAGGCGTGTCCCTAAAAAAGAATGAACTGGTTTGAATCCGTTGGCGCATTTAGCGTCATAGTGGCGTTCGCAATCATCGCATAAGCAGGTTTGCCATGTGTTATCTCCGATGCATTGTCGGTTTATTGCGATCTGCATATCCACTGTTTGCTTTGGTGTCTTGCCTGGAAAGTTTGAACTAAGTCTCTTATCGAACAGGTGGATGGGACAGAAGTCGTTGTGACACTTCGTCCAATTGTATCCACAGATTTTGTGCAGATTGTTTTTTGGATAATAGGAAGCACCTTTGTCTGACTGGTGTGTCCAGCAAAGGTCGTACATGCAAGCACTGAAATGTAGTCGTCCATGATTCTGGTTTCGTGAGTCAACGTCGTACATAGGTTGACGCATGGATGGCAGTTCAGGTTTCTTGGTTTTCTTGCTGTCCTCCTCGTACTTCCAACAATCTTGCCAGTGTTCTGAGACATGTTGTACGTAGTTGTCTCCCCATAGGTCTAAGACTTCTGTTTTGGTTTGATTCGTTTTCCAATTACCATCTGCTGTTTCGTTCGGCAGATCCAGTTCTTCAATTTGTTTAGCGAGTTCGTCATCATCGTATTCGATGGATCCTCTCGGGCTATCGGGTTCCTCAGGAGATAAGTACTCCTTTTCCGAGTCTGATCCGAATCCCCGTGGATTCTTCGTAATGTACATCTGTTTAGCTTCTGGTGGTGCATAGTTCCTTGACGTAGGATTTTCAGCCCAGAACTGCTGTGTCAGACGTAGACGTCGCTTCTCTCGTCGATCATTCCTGCTTCTTGCAGCAGCTTGTCGGGCGTTCCGTTCCGCTCGACGTTTCTTAGGTGGTGGTGCATCTTCATGATGCTCGGGACCGCTTTCCGAATCTGGGTCATCCACCATGAGTCGTCCTTCACCCGGCGTGGGTTCTAGGATTTCCCATTCCGATTCGCCTTCATCCCCCCCGGGGCATGAAGACTTGGTCGTTACGTTGACAAATCGTGTGACCTTGTTCTTTGATCGACAGTTCCTAGCTATGTGGCCGGTTTTACCACATCCGTAGCAGGTTATCCCCTTAGGGTCCTTGCTCTTCTTGTCATACTTCTTTCTTCCATTGTTATCTCCAGCCTTGGATGGAAACGTTGCATTAACGTCACGTGTCCAGTCCATTTCCTCGGTGTATCTGACCCTGGGTCGAACAGGGACGCTGCGGCCTCTTCCCTGGGGAAAATAGCGAACAGCTTCCTGAGTCCTTCCGTAGGCAGATTTATAACCGTGGATCCCTTTCATTTCTTCGGCTAACTCAAACAAGTCATTGTCAATGCGGATAGTTTCCTCGTAGAGTCGTTCTAGTGTGTCCATAACCACACCAGACCTCATGAGTTCTTCCTTGACCTTGGGTTTGAGTCCTTGGCGATACAGTGCCATGAGTGCGTTGTCATCCCAGTCAGTCTGGACTGCGTAGTGTTGGAACTTCGCAGCATAGTCGGCGGCAGACTTGAACTGTTTGACGCGTTGAATTTCACGCACTGCCTTATTTTTCTCGTTGGATATTCCGAAGACCTGGCGGAGCTTGGTCTTAAACACTCCCCAGTTTTCGAACAGAGTGGTGTTTTCGTCGTCTTCGATATCGTCGTCCAGATATTTGGTGAGCTGAGGCGCGATCCATTTATGGGCATCACCTCGCATAAAAGTCGCAGCGTAGGTGGCCTTGTCGTCGTTCTCGATCTTTTCATTGAACTTGAAAAGCAACTCGAGTTGCAGGATCCATTCCTCAAGCTTGACACGTTCCCCATAGTAGGTGTCAGGTTGTTTGGTCTTGATGCTGACAGGGGTGTCGTTGTCCATATCGGGAGTAAGGGTAGGCTGGTCAGTGGTACTGAAGCTAGACATCTTAAGGGTATTCACAATGTTGAGATCTTGGAGAACTCTGGTTGGGTTTCGCGGATGACTAGCGGGTAACACTGAAGTAACAAAGGTAGAAGTATAAAGTAACAACTAGATTGTATTTCCAAGAAGTGGGTTGTAACTTAGAGTGAATACAAGAACCATAAGGTCTTCTTGTCTACTGACTATATACATATTTTGTCCCATAGTTCCCATATGTCCCATAGGGTTTCATAGATGGGATATCGTGGGATCTCGTAGGACCCTGTGGGACACACGTGACTTGTCCCACAGCAACTTTCCGCCAAGACTCGTGGGACCACGTGACGTGCGGGGTGGCGAAGTCTATTGGTTCATACGTAGTGTCCTGTTTGCTGACCGTGAGTGTTCTTGTAATTACCTTCCTTCATAACCTGTGCATCCCCATTCTTAGGTTCGTAACAGCTATGTAGATATCTATAATTACTAGCTAAGGCAAGCAGTAAATTATAGTAAAATTACTATAATCTACTATCTAACTAGCAAAATAATTGCTAATAGACTTACTAAGGCATTAGCACTAAATAAATAGGCTCCCTTTTTATTTTAACTTAGATTAGAAATAGTAGAGAACTACAAAATAAAGAAAGCTCTTAACCTATCTATAAAAGAGACCTAATTAAGTAAGTTGTTTTTAGCTTAACTAATCTAGAACACTATAGAATTATTAAAAGTTACTATAGAATTGCCTAGGTTAGCTAAACTAAAGAGGTGTATTAAATAAGAAGCAATAAATAGGTGTGCACCTATGCACACTAGCTCCCCACCTAGAGTAAAGAAGGGGGGGGGGGGGGGGTATAGCAAAGTTATAAGGTCTAAAGAGACAAATAATTAATCATCAATTTCCATCATGATAGTTATCACTATAAATCACTGTGATATCTGACAAAAGTATTAAGTAATAGTAGTTATTTTTTATTTATTTATTTATTCTAAGTTAGAGTTTAAGTAATCTTACACATAGTAATAGGTTTACAGCAATAAAATAAACTAAGAAATGAGCAATAACCAAAATAATTAATTGTAGTTATTTCTGCGCGTATTAATAAGCAGTACTAAGTTAAAAATATTAAAAATAAAATTTTAAAATATAGTTTTATTATTAGCTTTTTTAATAATTTTTTATTAATTATTAAGTAGTTTTGTTGTAGCGTAGCGTAGTTTAATATTTAATATTTTTAAGTAGTTATAAGTAAAGTATTAAAATCTTAAGTAACTTACTTAAAAAAGTTTTTATAAGTTTTATACTTAAGCTTAAGCGCGTAAAAAGTAGTAGTATTATTATAAGTTTTAAAATAAAGATTTTTATCTTATTAAAACTAATAATAGTTATAGTTTTTATTACTATTTAGTAAATAATAGTTATAGTATTAAGAAAGTCTCTTATAGTAGAAAAGTTTTAGTTTTTTAGCACTAGTACTTAATTAGAATAAGCTTTAAGCTATTTAAATTTAAACTAGTACTAAAAGGTGCTTTTTAATTTTTTTTAAGTAAAAGTAAAAATTACAAGTCTTTTTAGTTATTGCTTATTTTTTTAGTTTATTTATTATTATAACTTTTTGCTGTGTGTAGAATTACTTTAACTTTATTTTTAAAAAAAAAAGTAATATTACTTTAGTATCTACTTTATATAGTATTAGCTAAATATAAATTTATAATATTCTTTTAGTTATTACTTATTATTTTAGTTTATTTATTCTTTTTATCTATTGCTGTGTATAGAATTACCTTAACTTTAACTTAAAATAAATGAATAAAATTATAAGTTAGTAAGTATACTTAATATTATAATTACACAAGCATAGTATAGCTTTAATATAGCTGTATATTAGCTTAATAAATAAATTATAGAAAAATAAAAGTACTAAAATAAATAACTAAGTTTTTATAAATTTTATATAGTAAAATAATTAAAACTATTTAATTATAGTTAAACTATTTATAGTTTTTATACTTATAGTTAATAGTAAGTACTTAAGTAGCGTTTTAAAATTATTATAAGTATTTATACTATTTTAAATATAAGTAAAAAATAAATTAATATTTTATATATATATTTAAAAGTAGTATATAAAGTAGTTTTTATTAAAAAGCTAAGTAGTTACTAAATAGCACTTAAGTTAAGTATAGCTAAATTAAAGCTTAACTTAAATATAGCTAATAATAAGTTAAGCTATTATTATAATAAGCTAAAGCACTTTTAAGTATAGCTTAAGTATATAGTTATAATAAAGCTAGCAGAAATTTAGTATTTTATAAGCTTAAATAGTGCTAAAGCTTATATATACTATACTTACTTTACTTAATAAGTATATTTAAGGCGCATAAAAAGCTTTAAAAAGATTATTAAAAAAATTATTTAAAGTTTTATTATACTTATTAAGTTATTTTTTACTATCTACTTATAGTATAAAGCATTTTCTATTACTTATAACTACACCTAACAATAGTATTATATTATGTAGCTTATATTAGCTTATATTTTTTATAGCTAAATTAACTTTAGCTATATACTAAATAAGTAGCTTTATATTTATATATAAGCTATAAAGCGTAGTTATAATAGGTATTAAAATATTTTAATTATTATAGCTTTTTATTTATATATAGCTAACTAAAATTAACATGTTTTATAAGTAAGTTACTAACTTAAGCAAGTTACTAATGCTTAACTAGCGCACTACTTACGCATAACTATTATAAACACGTAATACTATTAATTAAAAATTATAGTAAACTAATTTATTTTTTAAACTTATTACTATTTTTAAAATCTACTATTTTTACTTTATAAGTATAAAAGTTATATTTTTTTTTACTATAACACTTATAGTGCTTTATACTATATACTTTAAGTATAAGCTCTTTATTAGTATTATACTTTTTACTTTTTCTTTTAGTAATTTAGTTTTATACTTTTTTTATAGCTAAAGTCTTTTTTATTTAAATATACTTTTATTTTTTTAATTAATACTTTATAAGCTTATTAATTACGCTTTACATGCGCGCTTATTTTCTTTATAATAATATTATATTATATATAATTTACTGCGCGCCTTTACTTAGCTAGTAAATCTTTTTATTTAATAAGCTTAGAAAAAACTTAAAATAGTTTTAAAATTTTTTTTAAATAAGTATAGCTTATACTTTAATTTTATAAGCATTACGTAGTGTCTATGCTTTTTATATACTTTACTTTAATAGTAATTATTTTAAAGTTTACAACTTTATATTAAGCTTTAATATAATAGCTTTTAAGTTATATAAAACTAGTCTAGCGCCTTTAAAGCTTACTTTAATATTTTTTATTATTATAGCTTATTTAAAAGCTAGCTTAAATACTTAAAAAAAAGATTTTAAATTAATAAAGTATATATAGTTACACGCTAAAGCTAATATTTAGTTACTATACTTATACTTTAATAGCGTAAAATAGCTAATATTAAAAAATTATAAAAAGTATAATAAATATAAAAGTATATAAATGTTAAAATTATAACATAGACACTTTAAGTGTTAGAAATAAGCTTCTTATAATACTAAAGTAAATTACCTTTACTTACTATAAGTGTTTTAGAAATTACAAGGCTACGCTGCATTAGCTATTACGTAATAAAAAATTCTATAATATAATTAGTAATTAGCTTAATTAGTAGTACTAATTAGACTAATTAAAGTAATTAACTATTTTAACTATATATATATAATTAGTAGGCAAAAAGCCCTTATAGCTTTTTATATTTACTTTAAGTTATAACCTACTTTTTAAAAATATAATTTAGTTATTACTTTATACTTCTACTTTTATTACTTTAGTGTTACCTACTAGTTATTTATAAAACTTAACTAGAAATCTTTAAAACCTTAACATTATAAATACTTTTAAAATATTTAGCTTTAGTACTACTAGCTAGTCTACTCTAACTTTTAATATAAATAATAACACTTTTATTAGCGTTAAAGCTAGACAACTTAACCTTTACTATAAAAAATATATGTAGTTTTAAGCATTATAAAGATGTACTACTACTTAAAAAATATTAAGTAAAATAAAATGCTTAATAAGCTACTATAAAAAGTAGAAATAATTAATAAAAAAAGTAATAACTACATCTAATATAATAGTTTTAGACTAAAAATTTTACGTTAAAGACCTACGCACTCTTAAAAGCTAAATAAATATATATTATAAAAGATTTATAAAAATTTGAATTAGACTTAAAGGAGAAATTTTTATTTCTAAAAAAACTAAATAGCTTAAAAAGATCTATTAAATATAATAATAATAAACTTACTAAATAAATTAAAAAACTAAATCTGCTAAATAAAACAGCAGATAGCAATTAAAAAAAAAACTAACTTGAAAAGAAAGTCTTAAACTTATAAAGAGACAACTATATATAATATATTTTTAAATACTAGTAAAATTGTTAAAAGTATAAAAAAAATTATAAAAAAACTAAAAAACTTAAACTACTATTTATGCGTTAACTTATATACAACATTAACTTATAAAAGTAAAAGTATAAATAACTATACTTTAGCGCTTACATGTATAACTTTTACTAAATATATAAGTTAAATAAAAATGCTTTTTACTACTTAAAGAACAATCTATATAAGATTTATAAATATAATTAAATAAAGTGCTATAATAACTTTTATTTTATTTACTTATTTAATAAAAGACTTAGTTTTAATTTTTTAGGCAAAACACTAGAATAAACTATAAAAATAGAAATTATAATAAACTAATAATATATTAAAGATAATATGTCTTTTTAGTTATTGCTTGTTTTTTTAGCAAATTTTTTGTTGCAAACTATTGCTGTATGTAGAATTACCTTAACTTTAACTTAAAAAAAAATAAAAAAATTAAAGATAATATATAGTAAACCTACTTATATAATAACTATAAATAACACTATAACGCTAAATGCGCTAATAGATTTAAACTAGTTTACTTTTTTTTAAAAACACGCCTAGCACTAAAAGTATGTATAAAACTATATATTTAATAAATGTAAAAAAACTAGTTAAGCTATTAGTTAAGCTAAACAAACACTATTTTAAAGCACTACTTAATACTAAATTATTAGTTAATTTTATATTAAACTATATAGTTATAGGAGTAAAACTTTTAACTTAAAGTAACTACAACTAGTATAGTATTTAAGTAGTTACTAAAAAGCGCTTACTTAATAAAACTTAAGTTAATAAAGAAACTAACTTAACGTTTATAAAAATTAGTAGACACTAGAAAGAAATTATTTTAAATATTTTAAAAATAGCTACTTTTAATATTATATTAAAACTCCTCTAGTTATAAAAGTATAATCTAGTAATAAATTAGTTTAAAAAAATACTTTTATTTACAAACTATAAATATATATATAGTTTAAAGCCTACGCACTGCGCGCTGCAAGTAGTAAATAAAAAAAGTATTAATATAATAATACTATTACTTAAAACACGCTTAAAAAGAGTAGTTAACTTCTTAAATACTAGTAAAGTACTAAGTTATAAAAAAAAAGTTAAAAAAACTAGTATAACTTTTAAAGTCTTTATATAATATTAAAAGTATAAAGCACTATTTAAAAACTTAAAACTTAAGCTTAAATTATTAAAGCATTAGCTTTAAAATTGCAAAATAATTTTTAAAAATGAATTAAAACTGCTAGTTAACTTATTACGCCTAAAATTTAAATTAGAACTAGCAGCTATATAAAAATATATTAAAAAAAGACTAGCTAAATAATATATTTAACTATTAAAATTGCTAGTAGCATATAAAACTCTTTTTATAAAAAAAATAAAAAACTATAAACATGCATAGACTTCTGTAAGACTAATAATAATATAGTAAAAAATAAGTATTTACTACTTAATATTAAAAATTATAATATTAACTTAAAGAGGCTAAGATCTTTATAGCTTTAAACTTTAGAAATAAGTACTATCTAATTTAAATAAAAAAAGATAAAAAATAAAAAACTACATTTTAAACTTATTATAAATATTATAAATATATAGTTATACTATTTAAGCTTACTAATGTACTGGTAATGTTTTAGGCACTTATAAATAATGTTTTTAAAAATTAACTAGACATTACTATTATAGTATACTTAAATAATATTTTAGTATTTTTAAAATATAAGTATAAATACTAGAAATATATACATTAGATGCTCTAAAAGCTATAAAAAGTAAACTTATAAGTATAACTAAAAAAATATAAGTTTTATATAAAATAAGTTAAGTTTCTAAAATTTATTATTTAGAAAGAAGAAATTAAGCAAGATCTAGAAAAAGTATAAGTAGTAAAAAAATAGCCTATACTAAAGAACATTAAAAATATATAATTATTTATAAAATTTTACAACTTTAACTAAAGATTTATATAAAACTTTTTTAAAATCTTAATTCTACTTACACAGCTTACAAGGAAAGAAGAAACTTTCTAATAAAATAAAGAAGAAGATAAAGTATTTTAGAAACTTTAGAAAGTATGCGCTTCTACCTTAGTATTAATTATATTTTAATTAAAAAAACTAATATAAATAAAAACTAATACTTTAGACTTTATATTAGAAGCATGCATTATATAAGAAAAAAATAAAAAATAGCACTTTATTACCTACTACTTAAGAAAGTTTATATTAATAAAAGAACGCTACAATGTCTATAATAAAAAATTAATAGTAATTATTAATTTAATTTAACACTAGAAGATCTACTATAAAAGCTATTTTAAACTATTAATTTTTATAAACTATAAGAACTTTATTACTTTTACAACTATAAAAGATCTTAATTAATAATAAGTTTAATAGGCTAAGAAACTAAGACAGTATTAGTTTAAAATAATATATACTTTAAAAAAAAATAAAAGAGCTAATGTGCTTAGCTAACAGACAAACATTACAAGTAAAAAAAATAAAAGTATAATAAGTAATACTTTAAAAAAACTAAAACAAAACTATAAAACTAAGCTATTTTTAAAAAGTTAATATTACTATACAAATTACTAACAATGTACTAAAAAAATAGTAGAAATAAATAATATAATAACATTATAATAACCTGCTATACAGACATCTAGAAATTAAATAAACTATAAAATATATATAAAGAAACTATAACTTTATAAATATAAAAAAAAAGTTATATAGTACATTTAGGCTTATAATAAATATAAGAAAAGAATATAATATATACGCAAAGTATAAAAAAATATAACTAATTTTAGTGCTTATAGTACTATAAAAAGATATTGCTATAGACTTTATAATAGAATTTTTTATATTATAAAACTTTATTATAAAAGTATAGTATAATTTAATACTTATAATTATAAATAGATTTACTAAGTATACACTTATAATTTTATTTTATAAAAACTACTCTACTAAGCAGTTAAAATATATTATTTTAAATAAGTTAGTATAGAACTATAAAATACTAAAAATAATTATTAGCAACAAAGACAAGCTCTTTACCTCTAACTATTAAACAATACTAATAGTAATAATTAAAATAAAATAAAAGCTATTAACAGCTTACTACCTAGAAACAAATAAATAAATAAAATATATAAATTAAACTATAATTACGTACCTACAGCTATACAGCAACTAAAACTAAAATAACTAAATTTTTTTACTACTTATAGTATAGCTAGTATATAATAATAAGTTATTAAAAATAATAAGTAAAACACTATACTTTACAAACTATAAAAGATATCTAAATTTTTTTAAAAGAACTTTACTAATAATAAAAATATAAAAAGTATTAAAAAACGTAAAATAATATAAAAAAACATATAAAAAGCTAAAAGAAAATATGTAAAAAGTATAATAATAATTTATCTTATTTATTAACAGAAAAAGAAAAATAGCACTTTAGCTAAAAAGAAAAGATAAAGTATATTTATAAATAAAAAATCTTAAGATAAAACAACTAAGCAAAAAGTTAAATTATATTAAAGTTAGACTATTATTAATTAACGCTGCTATTAGCCTAGTTAACTACTAACTTTAACTTTTAAAAAATATAAAGATATACCTAGTGTTTTACATATTATTATTAAAACTAATAGATTTTAAAACGCCTTTATAAAATACATTTTACTATAAAATAAAAAAAAATAATAAATATAAAGTTAAAAAAATACTGCGCTATTAATTAGTTAATAATTAAAAAAAAAAATTTAGTTAAATAGAAAAGATACTTACACTTAAAAAATAGCTAGAAACTTAAAGCTTATTTTAAAAACTACTACTAGAAGTTATAATAGTATAAGTTAAAATAATAAACTTAAAAGCTTTTTAAAAATTATTAAGTAAACTTTTAAAGGCACTCTACGTACTAGAAGCTAAAGCAAGGCTAGAACTATTAGTAGAAAGGTTTATAGATAATAGCTTTTATGCCTTTAACTTTTTAAAATTCTATTTTTTTATAGTAATAGCCTCTTCTGCGCAATAATTAAAGAAATTTATTTACTACTGTAATTGCTCTTTATGCGCCTACGCAATATAAAAGTCTTTTATAGCTTTTTCTTGCGCACGCATAGCTGCTTTCTACTTTTTTTATATTTTTTTTATTTATATAATAAGCTTTTTTTTTTTATAAGCTAACTTTTAAAAATTAAACTTAATAACTTACACGTTGTAATACTAGCTATAATAAATATATTTACTATATTTCTTAAAACGCACGTAGACCTTGCAGACCTAGCTATATTTCTTATATACTAAATATTTTTTTAACTATAACTTTGCTAAAGAATTCTATAAATTTAAATAAATAGTAATAATATTTAATACTAAAAGGTTGTGAAAGTTTAAGCATAGTAAAAAACTAAACTAAAAAAGAGTAGAGCCTTGCGTTATTAAATAAGCTTTAGAGACAAGACTAGGCTAAAAAGAAAGAAATAATGTTAAGATTATAATACAGACACCTTAGGTGTTAAGAACAAGCTTCTTATAATACTAAAGTAAATTACTTTTACTTACTATAAGTGTTTTAAGAATTACAGGGCTACGCCGCATTAGCTATTATATAATAAGAAATTACGTAATATAATTAGTAATTAGTCTAATTAGTACTACTAATTAAACTAATTAAGGTAATTAACTATTCTAACTATATGTATATAATTAGTAGGCAAGAAGCCCTTATAGCTTCTTGTATTTACTCTAAGTTACAACCTACTTCTTAGAAATACAATCTAGTTGTTACCTTATACTTCTACCTTTATTACTTTAGTGTTACCTGCTAGTTATTTGTAAAACTTAACTAGAGATCTTTAAGACTTTAACAACTTATAATATAAATACTAGTAGTATGCTTTATATATATAACTATTATTTATAATACTTTTAGTAAATATAGCTTTATGCTAGCCTACTTAACATTTTTTAAATATTTTTTAATAAAAATAAGCTAGATATTTTTAGCTATATACTTCTACCTCTATATTTAAGTGCTGCAGTTAAAGCTAATTACTTTTTTTTTTAAAAATAAGTTACTTAAAAAAAATTTTTTTTTATTAACTTTATAAACTGTAGTATAGGTTTAGCATTATACCTACTAGTTATTTAAAAGTTATAACTAGAGCGTATAAGTAATATAAGTGCTTTAATGCTATAACTTAATTTTGCTTAACTATAGAAAATCTACCCCCTCTATTAGTTGCAGTTCTATTTTAATAGCTACTTATTAACTAATAAAGCTAATATTAGCTTAAGAGTTTAAAATAAAAAGTAATTTTTATTTTTTTAATATTACCTTTATTGCGTAACACCTGCGCTTTATACTTAGTAAAATATTTAGTAGTATATGCTTTACTATAGCTAAAGTTTTAGTAAAGCATGCCTTTTTTTTACTTAATTAATTTTTATAAGCTTATAGTTTAAATTACTATTTTAACACTTATTAGCGTAATAACCTTGCTTTTTACACTTATAGTAGGTAATCTAAAACTTGTTTTTTAAAGCTAATATTAAGTAATAAAGCTTTTTTCTCTTTATTTCTTTTTATACTTTTTTTTTTATTATAGTTGTTTTATAAGTGCGCGTTGCTTGCGCGCTAGTTATTTTATTTTAGCATTAAACTTAATAAGATAAAGCCTTCTTATATTAAAAAAATTTAGTAATAGTTAGTAATAGAGCGCTGCAACTTTAGTTTTAGTTTTATAAATAAATATTATACTTTTTAAGCTTTTATATAAAAAGTAAGTTATTTTTCTAAAATGCTAAAGTAAGTTATAAAAACGTAAATACTTTAGTTTTTATATTACATAGCTTGCGCGTGCGCTATAAATGCTTTTAAGCTTTAGTTAATAAAGTTTAAAAGTATATTTAGCATAAATATCTAAAAGTACTTCTAAGTTAATGCTACTTTATTCTTTTTAATATATACTTATAATATGTATACTAAAGCTCTTTTAAGTCTCTTTATAAGTACTATATAGCTTAAGCAATCTAATTGCCTTTTTATATAAATTTATAAAAGGCAAGTTTAAATGCTAGTTTATAAAAGTAAAAAAACTTTTAATATTTTTTATAATTCTTTTTCTTATAGTTTATAAAGTTTTTTATTTTTAAACTTTACTTTACTAGCGCATAGTGTAATAGGCTACTTATATTTTACTTATACTAACCTATTATCTTTACTTTAAATATTTTTTCTATAGTAAAGTTTATTATAAATAGAGCTAGTGTAGCACTCTTTAAAAAAGCAATTTTATTTTTTAGCTTTTAGAGGTAACAGGCTGCTAAAAGAGCATTTTTTTTTTTAGTAGCTTAAATGCGCTGCTCTATTATAGTAAGTGCGCCTATAGAATTAGAAGTATCTATAGTAGTAGTAACTATTATAAAGTCTTTTTTTTTAAGCTTTAAGCTTTTGCAGTTAAAAGCCTACTACTAAAATTAAGTTAAAAGAGCTATTTTTAGCTATTTGCTAAGAAGTGTTATTATATAAGGCGTAGTTATAGGCAATAGTACTTGCTTTACACTACAAGTAATAGTAAAAAATAGCTTTTTTTAAAAAGTATTTTTTTTTAATAATTTAAAATAACACTTATCTTTTTTTAGTGCCTTAAGTGCGCCTTTTATGCACTTTTACTAAGCTGCCTACACTAACTAGTAGCACCTTAGCAATATTAATTTTCTTTAACACTAACTCTTATGCAGTAATATTATAAATATTTTACTTATAATAAAGCTAGTTTTATTAAAGTTATAAATATTACTATTAAAGATTTTTTATTTTTATTTTATTACTTATACTAAGTTAAACTAGCGCTAAATACTTATAAAACTTTTATAAGTAGCTTACTAATAGTTATATAGTTAGCTTTAGTACGTATAAAGCTTAAAAGTATAAAACTTTAAGTAAACTACTTAATAACTCTTTAAACTATAACTTTTTTTTTAGTTCTATTAAGCGCTTTAAGTTTACTTTATAGTTATATTATATACGCTTTCTAGCGCGTTAGTTAATAAAAGTTTTTTAAAGTATATTATATATAGCTATAGCTTAATTAGAGTTTTAAATATATTATAAATTAATATTAAAAATATTAAGCTATAAATTAACTTTAGTATAAGTTTTTTAAGTAAGTTATAATTAAAATATTATATATTATTATTATACAAGTAGTGCGCTAGTTAAGTATTAGCAACTTACTTAAGTTAGTAACTTGCTTATAAAATATATTAATTATATTTAACTTAAGTACTATTTAGTAACAGCTTAGCTTTTTAATAAAAATACTTTATATATTATATTTAAATATATACATAAAAATTAATTTATTTTTTACTTATATTTAAAATACTATAAATATTTATAATAATTAAAAAATATTACTTAAATACTTATCAGCAACTATAAGTATAAAAACTATAAATAACTTAATTTTTATTAAATAGTTTTTTTTTATTATTTTTTAAGTTAAAGTTTAAGTAATTCTATATATAGTAAGAGTTTATAATAAAAAATTACTAAAGTAATAAGTAATAACTAAAAAAATAAAATATTTTTACTTTTACTAAGCTTATTAAACATAGAAGCTTATTAAACAGAAATTAAAGTTAAATAGTTTTTATTATTATAATATATAAAACTAATAAAAATTTAGTTTTTTTTAGCACTTTTATTTTTATATAATTTATTTATTAAACTAATGTAACATTGCTGCATAAGAGTTAGTATTAAAGAAAATTAATATTGCTAAAGCGCTACTAGTTAGTATAGGCAGCTTAGTAAAAGTATATAAAAAGTGCACTTAAAGTACTAGAAAAAAATAAGTATTATTTTAAATTATTAAAAAAGAGTACTTTTTAAAAGTAGCTATTTTTTACTATTACTAGTAGTGTAAAGCAAGTACTATTGCCTATAACTACGCCTTATAACTAATTTATAGCTATATTAAAGCTATACTATATCTATATTATTATAAAAAAAAGTTATTAGTATAAGTAAACTAGTATTAAAATAGTTATAAAAAAAATTATTTTTTAAAAGTACTAAGCTTATAACTATTAAATTTAAGCTAGTTTTTAAATTTAAAGTTATAAAATTAATAATTTACTATTTATTTAAGTTTAAACTTTAAAGCTGTTTTTTTAGTTATTACTTGTTATTTTAGTAAATTTATTATTATAAACCTATTACTGTGTATAGAATTACCTTAACTTTATCTTAAAAAAATAAAACTTTAAAGCTTTATATAGATAATTTAGTTAGCTTAATAAGCTAAAAAAACACGCTTATTTTAGTATATTTTATTTAAAATTAACTTAGTTTTAAAGTCTAATATAAGAAAATAGATGTTTATTTTTTAAGAAGAAGTTTAGGTAATTCTACACATAGTAATAAGTTATAATAAAAAATAAACTAAAAAAATAAGCAATAACTAAAAAGACTAAATAATTTTTACTTTTACTTAAAAGTAAAGATTAAAAAGTACTTTTTAGTACTAGCTCTAATTAGGCACTAGCGCTAAAAGACTAGTTTTTTTACTTTATTTTTTTATTTTAAAATTAACTTTAAGTTTTTAACTAACTACTATACTTAAAGTAGAACAGCACTACAACTGCTATATACTAAAAATAAAATTTAAATAAGATTTTAAATTAAAATACATAATAATATAAAAAAACTAAAATAAATATTTAAAACTTATAATAATACTAATACTTACTACACTTTTATATATAAAAGACTTTTAAAATCTTTTAGCTCTATTTTTTTATATCAGCTAATCTATTACAGAAACAGCTTTATTTATTATAAGTTTATTTAAAAGTTAAATTAAATTAGAGTTAGTATTAAAGTTAGTATTAAAATTAGTTAAAATAGTAAATATATTTATAATTAATATTTACTTTACTAATTTAATTACTTATTTTTTCATACTTTATAATACTAGCACTAGTAAATATCTAGCTTACTTTTTTAAAAAAACTTATTAAAGTAAATTAATAATATAAATAATTATATAAAGCATAATTAGTAAAGCAGTAAAAAGTATTATTATTTTAATAAAAAATAAGGTGCTTTATATATATATATATAAGGTTAAAAGTAAGTAAAAAAATATTATATATACTTATATAAGCTTATAAAGCACACGCGTATATAAAGCTTTTTTTTAAATTTAAGCCTCTTTAAAAAGTATTTTAAATTAAAGTTAGTTTTACTAATATAGCTAAAATAAGTAAAAAAAGTGCTATTTATTACTTAAATAAATAAAAGTTATTAGTTAATAGTAGAAGTACTAAATGCAGTAGCACTAAATATAGTAATATTAAGTAAAACTTAAAAAAGTTAATAGTAAAGGTAAAAGTAAAAGTAGTTAAAAATATTAAAAAATAAGTAAAAGTAAAATTAATTAAAATAAAAATAAAATATTAGAAAATAAAAGTAATAAACAGTAAGTAAAAGATAAATATTAAAAAGTAAAAATAATAAATAGTAATAAATAGTAAATAAAAAATAATAATTATTATAAAGCACTACGTATTACTATAAAGTACTTTACTTAGTAGCTAATACTTATATAAGCTTAGTATAATTAGTAATTAATAGTTAATAGTTAAAAGAAAAAAATAATAAAGCAACGCGTAATTAAAGTATTAAAGAAGAAGTAAAAGGCACACAAATAAGTTAAGACTAAAAATAGATGTAATTTTCTTAATAATAAACTAAAAAAATAAGTAATAATAATAAAAATAGTGCTAAAAGTAAATACTTTTTCTAAATTTTTTTATACTTACTTTTATTTATTATTATTTTTTTACTTACTTTTTTTACTATAGAAAAAACTGTAACTTTTAATAAAAAACTTTATCTTTTTTAAGTACTCGCTTTTCTAGCTTAAAGACTAGGCTTAGGTAATGCCTAAGCCTCTAATAGATATATCTAAACGCTGCGCTAAAAGTAACATAGATAATAATACATAGATTTCTTCTAAGAGATCTGAACTCTTCTTTTTCCTTGTATTTGCGTTGTAATAGCAATTGGCAACAAGTATTAAATACTACATCGGTGTGTAGTAACGCTAACATGGCAACTAAGCCTTTGCAGAACCACGTCTAGCCTGCGCCTTAGACATAGCTGCGAGTTGATCTCCCATCATTCTAGACAACTGCGTCGCGTATTCCTTCTTACTCATGCGCCTTGCTAATCCCTGGCCTGCATTAGCGCTCGCAGGTGTGCTGTCATGACGGTAGGCAGGTGGTGCGCTAGGATCCACAGTGGTGTTTGGCATTGCAGCGTGATGTTGAACTGAGGATGGCTCGTAGTCTTCTGCGACTCTGGCAGCCTCTTGAGAGTGCCGCGTGGAAGATGGAGGTTCAGGAGATTGAGGAGTCAGAGGCTCGTAGGGCTTTTGTGTGGAGGTGGAGGATGTTGATGAGGTGGAGCCCATGGTCTTGTGGGATGTGGCGGTTGAGCTATGCATCTTTTGCGAGTTTATGTATGCGGTTTGGTATTTGTGATGACGTATTGGATGCTTTTACGACCGATTGTAAGGAAGTAAATGGGAATGTGTGGTGGATTGTTGGAGAGACAAGATGCAAATGCTTCGCTAACTGTGACGGATAAGAGAAGGGTTTTGACAGATGATGAAATGGCTGATTGGGAAATAGATGTCTGTGATGAAGAATGTCAACTGGTTTGCATGCGTAATCGGAGCTTTATACGTCCTTTTGCCCATGTCTTCATCATGGACATATCAACATGCCTATTGTGCTATTTTCCGACGTCATATCAGCGCCATCGTCATGCTCAGCTCCTGTTGCGAACAGACACGGTAGAGGGCAAAGACACAAAGACAGCCCATTCTGTCCATCATCTCCCGAAGGGGGAATGATGTTCAGAGCACCTTTAACGATCGCTACTGCTTTAGTCAGGGGACAGCCACAACGCCCACGGTTCCTGAGGCGATGACTCGAGAAGTGGGGACATGTGAACGGACATGGCAGGAAAACGGTGGGTAGGGGGAGGGAGACGATCGGTGTTGGTCCGGGGGCTGGGACTGCGGGTTGCGGGTGGTGATGCATGTACGCCTGCCGGTTCAGTGAGATGATGTCATTGGATGACGATGGATGTAGGGGCAGTGAAACGAGAAGCGCGACACCAGCATCGCTTGCACGGCTAAAACCGACTCCCATCTCACGGATGCAAGTATAACAACAGTCTTGTATTGTGTTGGTATCGACTGGAAGGGTATCGTTGAAGCATGTCGAGCGAAGGAATGTACAGGCAAGCAAATACCGTGAGCCACCAACTAACCCTCCTCGAAGGAAGCATCATTGCGCCGTGGACCACGATGAGCGCAATGCGTTTACCGATGGACCAGACCTCTCATCATGCTGCCCCACATCTTGACCTCGGAGACTATTTCAATCGTTTTGCTATTGCTTCTGCCTGGACTGCGGTCCATCTTCTCAGCAGCCCGTCGGCGCTTGCTTGTATTGGATTTTGTGCGCTCCATCTCGATGTGAGTGGGTGCATTGAAGTGCCCACTTAACCTTGGAGCGGCCGTGTATGGCTGCGGTGCAGCCGAATACGCCGTGCCGTTTGATGTTATCGAGGTAGTTGGGTAGAGGTGATTGCTGGCGTGGTGACTTGATGTCGGTGACGTGGAATAATTGTCATCCCACCGCGGCTGTGTGCCATCTGTAGAGCGCGTGTGAGCCTTTCCACTTGGTAGGGCTGACTAGGGTACTATACTGCTCCCAGAGTTCCGTTTTCTGTTACTGAATATCATGCTTCTTCAAAAATCAAACCTGCTGCTGGTAGTGGCGTGAATATGGTGGGGACGTGTAGCATCATATTTATCCTGCTACTCCCTGGCGGAGAATCCGAGATCGCTGTCATCATGTTCATACGCGGTATCCTCATCTTCGAATCACAATCTTGATGTCACGATTTGCGACTTGGCAAAAGCGCTGTGCACCTCATCGTCCGACGTAAGCAACCCCCAAGGGCCCTGTAGCTTGGCACCATTGGCCTGCGTCTCTTTTTCCGCCTTTCGTTTGTTAGGGAGGGTAGATCCTGTTTGCCTTGTGGTGGCAATGCCGAGTGGCTGCAGCGGGTGTAACGGAAGATTAGCGTCGTAGACCGGTCACAGTTGAATACACGGACGGCATGGCATGTGCATTCCTGTTCTTAGTTGTTGTTGTTGGAGTGATGATGATTTACCATCTTTCTTGACCAAGGCAGGCTGTATCCTAATCTTTAAGAATATCCCTGGCAGATGCAGATAGCTGCATGAACCCATGATACCTTTGACATATACAGGCAATCAAATATGGGCTCCAAGTACACATGAACTACCCAAATCATGTCCAACACAGAGCTAGCAGAAGAAGAATACTGGGCACGATTGGACAGAAGTGTGTCACGTGTGTACGGTTGAAAAGACCAATCATTCAAATGTTCATTCCCATCAAGTCTTCGACATATGCATCAAATACAAAAACTGGAGCAAGGCATTATCTTTTCTATGATATCAACTACTTCCCTCTTGCACTCTTCTTCACTCGATGATTACATCGCCAACGATCTGTCTACCTCAATTTCTCCCTCAGACAAGACCAAAGCAGCAAAACAGAAAAAGGGGTATCCCGCAAAAGAAGAAGAAAAGCCAGCCGGCCCAGTCGCCAGAAGTGGCGACCAGTGAACCTTCAGCGCACCCCTCGAAGACCAAACCAGCGAACGATGAAACAAAAAAGGGCTAGAGCCCTTGGATCCAAAGACATAGTCCTACAGAACAACCGGGCAAACTCCATCAAATCCTCATACTACTCCTCCTCGGACTCCTCCTACCATCCCTCACACCACCAGGTCCAAACCCAGACTCAGCCCCGCTAACGCTCTCCCACCACGCAGTATCTTTCTTCCTTCGATGCGGCATACTCTCCCTGACGACACTACTTCTCTCGTCGAAGCTCCTCGGTCTCGATTTGGATCGCTTACGCGACGGAGGAGGCATCTTCTTCTCCAATACAGTCGCACTCGCACGGTTCTTTCTACGTCCTTCTCTACCGTCGTCTTCTACGAAACTTCTACGTCCAGAAGTACCGTTCATCCGTGGGCTTTTCAGGGGAGCAGCGAAGTCGCCGTTTAGACCTCTCCCGGATTTCCGTCTTGATGATCCTGTTGCAGGCGGCCGTTTCACGTAGTCGAACGTCTGCGGATCGCGTCTCGCGAACTCCTTCTCGATACCCCACAGCGGCGCCTCGGGAAGGATACGCGCGCCGTCCATGTCGCGGAATTTCGCTTTCCAGTGGACTTCTGGGTCAGCAGCGCGTTGAGGGTCAGCGGTGCCATAATCAACGACGAGTTTGTAGTTGTCGGTCAGGGCGCGGCAGTCGTAGGGGCCGCGGTCGCCGATGCCTGGGCCGTTTAGGCGGATGCGCGTGCGGGCTGAGGCGTGGATATATTCGTTAGTGAGGCGGAGACAGCGGGCGGTTGGGCGGTTTGTGATGGGGTCGGTTGCGTAGTATTGGCCTGGGGTACGGGTCTGGGTTCGTAAGGTCAGTATCTTTTTCTCTTTTTGGGACGGTTGTGCATAGTCATCGTTCGTGTGCTTGTTCTGTCGTCCTTATTTTGAGTTTTGATGGATGGGGAAAATCAAACTTACCGCACCTCCACCCATAGCGAATAGCCCGGTCATGCTGTTGAAGATCTCGCCAAAGCCCCACGGTCGTACTCCTTCTCCCATAGACTTGTAATACTTTGCGTTTTCGTCATCCTGTTCAAATAGATACTCCATACGCATGTCCAGAAAAGGTGCAAGCTGGCTCATCATCCACGCCAGCGTGATATTCGCCAACTGCTGATCATCATACCCGCCCCCGGTATTGGAATGCGTCCCCGGGAACCACACCTGTCGAAGCGTAGTCTGATTACCCTCCGGCTTCTCCCACACAGCGGGACTAAAGGCGCTGCGACGTTCGTCGAGGGCAAGAGCTTGGAACGCATTCTCTATACAGGAACTCAGCTTTGTGTCGTAAAAGGACATTTCTTTGCTTTCATTGGATTGAAGTCCGACGCGAGTCAGCCAGCCGATTCGCGGGGTTCCCAGACTCCCAACAGTATCCCATACTCCAATGGCCTTGATGCAGATGTCCAGTCTAGTCAGGCCTCTCCTCTCAAGTTCCTGGGCATACCGCGGACTGCTCGCGCTTGGTTTGTTAGGAAATGGTACATCTGGGTTCTTTGGAAAGTACTTTGGATCTCTTCTCCCTTTGACGTCTTCGAAAACCTCGGGGAGGGCGTGGAGTCCTTTCTTGGTGAGTAGGCCCACTTCTCCGATTAAACCCGCAATGCTACGAGCGGTGAAAGCACCGCGTGAAAATCCAATGAGGAATATCTCGTCCCCAACATGGTAGTTGTTTGCTAAGAATGAATATGCCTCGCGGACGTTTTCCGCCAGTCCCTCGCCTGTAGCACCACTAATGAGACGATTGAGCGGTCGACCAGAGCTACCGATTCCGAAATGGTAATTGACAATCTGAGGAATCCCGTCTTGGCTTACTGCTTTGATAGCTCGTGACATACGTGTCACGTTACTGGGAACGCTGAGTTTTCCGTTGTGCATCCCGTTATCTGAATTCATCCAAGTCCCGTCACAAGCCACAATCAGTCTCTTGAACATGCCCCTTCCACCACTCAAACCCGGGGCCTCGATGATAGGTGGTCCACGACTTCGACTTCTTGCTCGGGATCCGGGAGGAGGAGGTAGGACTACCTCAATGGGTGGCTTGGGAGTCGACGATATGACTAATGGTGTTGATCCTCGTGCATTGCTCGGCGCACGGCTGCGACTTCGCGCTCTGGATGGTGCAAGAGACATTGTGGCGTCTGTTTTCGATCTTACTCTCCTTTTCTCACGCGTCTCGGATTTGGGTGAGGGGAAGTACCCCGAGTCGCTACTTGAAGAGGAATCCACCGTGAAGGCTCACGCGCTAGGCGGAGAGCGGTTGAGTGCTTGGGAGGCGCTTATGCCTGGCAGTGATTTCAGAAATGCGAATAATTTACACAGTACAGGTAGATCAGAGGGTACGATGGAAGCGGTGTAGAAGTTTGGTTAACAAGCGGCAGCTAGTTCGTAGCCTGGTGCGAAAAGGCGGATGACATGTAACAGCGGCGGCGGGAGCTTCGCTGTGACGCGATGGTTTCTTGAATCTCGAGTTCCTCCAGTCGTTCGCGCAAGGGGTGTGTTAGTTGCAGGCCTTGCTTCTATGCGCTTCACCACCGATTCCCAGCTTCTATAACCAATCCGATGTCTGGACCGGGTCTTTCCCACCACTCAAAGGAGATGACTGAATTGGTGGTATGGCGTGCAGCAGATGACGAAGTTTCCACGTATCCAAATGGCATATTCAACCAAACCAATACGAATCTCGGCGCGCAATCCGCGCAACAGCTGGGACGAAGTTGCTGGCTGTTGCAGACAGATGCAGAATGCGGACGCGAAAAAGCCCTCTGAACCAAACTCGACTGCCCTGCGTCTCGCTTGTCGAAGAAACGCGGTGGCTGGGCTGCAGCGGGTGGCTGGAGAGTCGGACCAACTGGAGCCCGGGCGAATAAATCCAATGGTACGTCGCTGATCAACAGCAACAGAGCAAGCATGCGAAGAGTGAAGTGGTAGTTGCTCCGAGAGGCTCCTTTTGCGACTCGGAAAGGATGGTGTCGTCCGCCAAGAAGACCGCTTGGGCACCTCTACCCAGGATCGCCCCGTTGGGTGGTCGTCACAAAGACTACTCGACGCACTCACTCTCAGCTTTGATAACAATAATAATGAAAACCCCCCTACTTGCTCAATTCCAACAGATTCATGGGTCCACCTCGCTTTGGACACGACAGCCCGTTGGTGTCCACCCCCTCCCAGTGTTTCTGTACATACCACTCCAGCTTTGAGCATCTCCACTTCAGTCCGGTGAGCAGCTGCCCAAAGAAGCGATCTAGTCTTCAAGTTGCATGTACAACAGCATAGGTGCGGGGATGAACCCCGTTACAAAAAAGGTACATGGAAGGGCGAGACCACCTATATACACGTATACATGATACCACATGGGGCAATCATGTACCTACATGAGTAGTAGTACATGATGTCCAAGTCTACATGTACCCACTATACAGATAGGTGGGTATGCATATGCGGAGGACAGCTCATGCGCTCACCGCCTCGGAGTTTTGTGCCAGGGGAGTGGGGAGCTATGGCCAGGCCTGGCAGAATACCAGCGTGATGCCCCCAACATGAGCAGCAGATTCAATTCTGCATTGGTGTTCTGATGGCACAAAATCATACGTACACAGACAGGGCTTGGTTCAAATTTATCAACTGTTTATTCCTTTTTTTTGACCAATTTAATAGAAATCTTGCTCTCTTCTGCGAACGCCGCATGTAACATCGCGCCAGTCTCTCACCGATGGAGTAGAGAGAGGTTATTCATGTCCTGCTCTCAGGGCGAAGCAAGACGAACATCCCTCGCAGTCCTTTTTTGGCTTCTCCCAGCATTCATACCCGAATGCCCATATCAGTCGCCGAACAGCCAGTGTCTCAGCGGATGGTAATCCTCGGAACAAAAGTAGTCTTACAAGAATTCCCCACACCATTACCCTGAACACCATGAGCATTGCTGCGAACTCGAACTGATACCAAAACATCCTCATCCTCAGAACAGTCAAAGGCGGATCCTTGTGCTGCGCGAGCAGCAGGGAGATCCCATCTACCAAGTACGCCATAAAAGAGTAAGGAAGGAGACAAGGAATGAAAGGACAATCAAAGAAAAGAGACGGGAACACTTGAGAAATGGATATACTAGAAAGGACAAGGCAAGTAAAATCGCAGGTCAAGGAAATTCGTGAAACACCATCAAGTATGGTAATATGCCAATTTTAGTCTTTTGTTTTGTTAGTTAATATGTTTCAAAAAGATCGTCGAGCTCGTCCAGCTCGATGCTTTCGGAAGCGCGGCTCTCCCAATGCAAGTCGGATTCGACCGTCTCCATCTTGGTTGGGCTTGGTTTGAAATCGCTTGCCATCGGTACCACATCAAAGGTTGGCTTCAACATGGGACTGCTCGTGCCAAAGTGCGGCTCGAAATTGGTGTGCTCCATCTGTCCAAAAAGAGCCACGGCGATCTCAGAGTTCTTGCGAGCAGCACTTTCTTCATCCTCGATTTCCGGTATGTCGCTCATCGACACATCAGATTTGGCCGTCTCCTGACTAGACATGCTAGCCGATCGTTCGCGCTCAGCCGTTTGGCTCCTCCTGCGTTGTTGCAAGATGGTTGCTGTCTGGGTGAACTCGCGCTCGTCCTTCTCCAGCGGCGGGGACTGGGCTCGCCGATTGTGTGCAATGTTGTGGGCAGTGGGGGGGTGCGTCTGGTTGGTGAACGGATCGCTCGCAGCGTCGTCATAATCCGAGAGATCAAGCTCTGGTGAGGGCGATCTCACATCTCGTGAACGCATGTCATCCGCCTCTTCGGAAGCGGCCGAAGACAGCGAGGGTGAGATGATGCGAGCTACTGAAGGAACATTGGAGGAGGCATCGTCGGGTATCGGTTGATGCGGGCAGGTGGAGAGGAAGTAGTATACACGCTTGGGGTGGGTGCCGACGAGTTTCTTGTCGAGTGGGCAGCGGGAAAGGGCGGTCCAATTGCGTTTCAGGTAGGTTGCGAGGCGTGACGAAATGATTGCAGCAGGGTTGGCGGAGCTATAACACAGTTGCATCAGTAAAAGGGCTAGAGGAGGGGTGAGCTATGGGGTAGCTTCGTACCTTTCGACAATGGGAATGGTTGGCGAGAGAATAGTGGCAAGCTCCTTGAGCAAATGCGGGCGGTTTCCCGTCTTCTCCAGCTGCTCAATCACGCCGACGACAATAATATCATCGATGCCTTGGGTGTCGATTTTTGTTTGCCCGGACTCGCCGCCCGGCGATGGTGGCGGTGTGTCGGCGGCAGCTCGACCTTGGCTCTTTGGGCGCTCGTCGAAACGCGGCGCAGATGGTCGCGGAGGAGAGGCCGGTGTAGAAGGATTTGAGGTGGAACTCGAGTGCGAACGCTTTTGTCGTTTGGCAATGTGCTGACTCTCGGTAATGGCAGGCGGTGAGCGAGCAGGCCGGGGGAGGGCAATGCCCAAGGACGGGAGGGACAGCGACTTTCTTCGGGTGTTGTAGGGCATCGTCGTGGGTTGCGACGGGGTCGCAAAGACGGCAGAAGGCATTTTGGGAAGACCGGAGGGAAAGCAAAAGGGGACGGTGGAGGGAGTGCGGTGTAGGTAATAATGTAGTCAAGATGTTGCGCGCGGAATGATGCGAGCACAGCAGCCTTAACCTGAAGCGTTTATGCAAGGTGCAACACCAGGGAATTAGATGACCGGGGTGTCGGGACGGTCACTCGAGGTGCAAGGCAAAGAGAGGAAAACGGTGTTTGCTGGTGTTGTTGATGCTGTTGATGCGAGATGGATGGAGAAAAGAGAAAGCGGCACGCCACGCTGCCAATGTTGGTTGTGAAGGTGTGGGTGACTGCCTGCCTGCCTGCCTGCCTGGTTGGTTGCGTGCCAATGTTCTGAGCTGTGGTGATAGCACGGGACGTCGACGTCCAGGCGCAACGAGATGATGGAAGGAAGGGGATTAAAACGAGTAAGACGGGCCAAGGTGAGAAATAGTACACGGGAGATGGAGATGATGATGCACCTCTTGCAGATGTCGAGATGAGGCCCTACGGCGATGATGGGGATGGGCAATGGGATGGTGAAGGGGGGGGGATGTGGGAGATGGGAAGGGAGAAAGGGACCAGGCCGGGCCCAGAGGCAGATGCAGAATGGAGAGGGGACTTGGTGGTGGAGTAGTTGGTGCACGGTGGAATTTTAGGGTGAATGTACATGGTCAGGGATGGCCAGGATAGCCAAGCACTTTTTTTTAAGTTCGCTCTGCTCTGCTTCGTCCAGGGGGAGGGACAGCACGGCGCCATGGCGACCTATCAAGCTGCCGACGGGGCAAACGCACCAAACTTGCGCAAAAAGTAACGAAACAGCAGCATCTGATGGTTGTGTATGGATTGGTTATCGTCACCACATTGGCCATGTTCAGATGCACCCATCTCGTAACAGCACAATTCTATGTACACTTACTTCATTTCATCCGCCCACCTTTCAACGTCCCGCTTCCGCGACCGTGTCTCGCTCCAACCTTCACCATGACTCTCGTTGCCGGGTGTTACACATGTATGTATCTTTAGCTTCGCGCTCAGCCGATGATTCGCGAACACCAGCATTGCGAGACACGACTGCTTTACCCTCTTTGACCCGTTCGTTTCGGCCCTATCTGCGTGCAATACAAACACTTGCTGCTGCACGACTTGCACCGCGTATCGCGTCCCGCCATGGGGATTTGCTCGAGCAAACTTCATTCTTCCAGGCTTCCTTGATCGCACTCAGGCTGCTGACCGCCTCGCAGCCGCACTCAAAGAGGCAACGGGTGAGTGGTTGTGATCTGGTGGTGTTGCAGACCTCGCATGCATGCAGTCATCCCTGCTGCCCTAGGATTTTAGCCTCTTTCCCGGCGGTGAGCTAAAATTTTTGTTTTTTTTTTTTTTCCCTCTTCCCAGTTTCCGTTCGTTCAATGTCGGCCAAATGAAGATTGTTCCCTCGAGATTTTTTCGAGCGGCCATGACGGCGAAGAATTTGCTGCATGTCTGCCCGCTTGCATCCGGCATGCAGCCAGCACGGGGGTGCGCGAGGGCACAATGGGTCGCCACACTCGTTGGAGGGTACGCGCCCTCGGATTCTGGAAGAGCAAGCAGGCGACCAGGGATGCCAGATGCCAATACACCGTTTGCGTCCTGCGCGTTCGTTACATGGTGTTTACATGTATGCTGGACAAAGTGGTCTGGATGTGCCACCTCGGCCCCGTTAGTAAGCACCGCGCGGGCCACGTGAGCCGTTATTTACACCCCACTTGCAGCCGTACCACGGACTATAGTGGGTGATGATGTATGCCCATGTGCCTTTCCACACACGCCAAGGGACATCCCCGTCCAAGTTCCCAATCGGAAGACCCGCATCACATAAGGCGAGAGCTCGCATCGTCACCTTTTGTGGGGAGCTGGCATTCACAGGTAGGTCGCGCGACCTCTTCCATAGACGTCGCCGTGTGTCTCGTCTCGTGCAAGTGGTTTCGCAGGGCATCGGCCAGCTCTTCCTCTAGGTATATCAATGGCAACGGTGTAAATATATGTACCTCCTCTGCAGCTGCAGCCAGGACCGTGAGACGAGCGAGCGCCCACACCGATTGTGGCCATGCCGCAGCACAGAAAAAGAAATGCGCGCTGCTGATGTCTTTTCTCTTCCACGTCGTTTGAATCATCGGCTCGCTTAACCTTTTCTTAGCCGTCCGCATGCGGTTAGCCGGCGACGAATCCTCCGGCTCCATCAAGTGTCATTACAATGGTACCTCGCTTTCATATGCACATGTCGCTATCCGATGACGAAGCCCTTCTCTGTGCATTCGTATCCAGTTCCCCATCTCATCTTACCATCGCAATCTCTCAACCAAAACCCCTCGCTCCCATTCATATTCCCCTTTCCCAACCTCTGTGCCCGTGCATGTTTCCATCGCCATGGCAATCCCGCAACTCCCCTCCTCCCTGCAAGCCACCTATGTATGCAGCCTCCCGCGGGCCACCTCCCACGTCCCCCGCCTATCGATTGCTGTCCCAAAACACCCACCATTAGCCACCATGGTCGACACCGGTAGCTTGTGCAAGTCTCGGTCCGCTCTTCTAGTAGCCCCGGTTCCAGCTTGCCTTGGCCTTGCATTTTCTCGCCTGCATGCGCCCAAGTGGGGAGCAACTCGGCTCGCTGAGCATTTCGAGAAACACTAGGGACATCCATTGTTGCTATCAACTGTCCAATGCATACTCCTTCAATGCTAAGACCAAGTGCGCAAAACCTGGTCCCGCTTATTGCAATGCTAAGGTAATGTGCCCAAAATGACCCAATTCAACATGGTTTCCAGGTAAGAAGGATTAAGCCAGGGTTCCTCGAGCATCCCATCTTGAATCATATCCAAGTGTTGATATCACCTCAATCAATCCATCTGGTCATCCAAAAAGCTCGCCTGGTGCATGCCAACGTGACCAATTGCATTCCTTGTGCGTGCCTGCAATCCATGAAACCACTGTTATCTGCCATCTCACGGACTGGAATCAACAAGTAGCCACAACCATCAGATTCACGAGTCGTGCCATTCCCATACCCCAATCCAACCACGTGCCACACATCTCAATACATTCAAATGTTGGATCTACAGAAATGACGTCTTACCATCTAGGCTCCACCCCACCTATCCTAGACGTTGAAAATGATGTATACTGTATGCTACAAAGCTGGATACAGATGCAATGCCCCTCGTATATACAGAGTTACTATAGTACATCATGGAGTGTGCCAACCACTACTGCCATGCTTCCACACCAAACTGAACTCGGCCATCTTCTCATCTCCAGAAACTCCACCACGACCACGACTTCTGCACGGCCACCTCAACTTCTTCCTTGGCCGCATCCTCGAGTTGCTTGCGCATGCCCTTCCGTGGCTTCAACTCGACCCACCACGTCGTACCAAAATTGTACCGCTTCATGTCGACCACCTCGAGCCCACTCTCTTCCACAATCTTGCCAATGTCCTTGTTCCACCAACATCCATGCGTCAGGGCGTGATTAGGCGCCGTGCGATCCAGGAAGCTGTTGAGCCACTCATAATGCGACTTCCCGTGCTCAAGTAGCAAGATCTGACCATCCTCCTCTTTTGTCGCAGCCTCGAGGCTATGCAGGAGCTTAACGGGCTCGTTGGTCGAGCATAGACCCATGGTCTGGACAACGGTATCGTAGCCGTCCTGCGCGCCGTACGGTGGCGTAATGGGATCGACTGCAGACTGGTGCTTGAAGAAGACTCGGCTGAAGTACTCCATGTGCGTTTCCTTCCACTTGCGCTTGGCGACCTCGAGCATGGGCGCGCTGGAGTCGAGCAGCGTCACCGTAGCGCACTGCTTGGTGGGGTAGTAAGGAGTATTGCGGCCGGTACCGACGGCGACTTCGAGAACGTGGCCGCGCACTTTCTGCATGAGTGCTTTGCGGCGCGAGTTTAGGAAAAGCATGGTTTCAGCCATGCTGACCTTCTCATCGTAGCCGTCGGCTTCCTTGTCGAAGCGATCGGAGAGGTCGTCAGGAACAGCATTTTCGTCTGGTGCAGTCGTAAGTGAGACGTAGATCTGCATTCCGTATAGACCCATTCCAAAGGCAGACATGCCGCAGATAAAGAGTGTCCATTGTCGCCATTTGTTCATGCGGTTCTGGTGGGTGGGTGCGCTCAATTGCTCCGGCGTCAGTCTTTTGATGTCCGAGACCCGTGGTCGCTCGTCCCACACCTGCTTCAGTCTATCTGAACGAGTAGTTCCAGGCGGTGCAATCGGGGTTTCCTGTGCTGACGGGTGCGGTGGTGATTGTTGGTTCGGTAGGTTCGTCCGTTGCGGTCGTACGGGTCGGGCTCGTAAAGGTACGTATGGTGGGGGCGGCGGGACAGCCTGTCGAGGCGGTTTCGGCAACACCGTCTTGGGCACCTTTGGAATCTTGGCCATGTTGACTTCAATTGAGCCTCCAACAAGTTGACACGGAGCGAAGTGGAAGGTCAATTGAGGCCGACGTTGGCCATCTCAAGCTTTTCGTGGAGGGTCTGTGCTTGGTTAGTCCAGTCCATGCTCCATTCCAGGGTTCCCTTTCCGGGGCCGTGAAAAGCCGATCTGGTGCAAAAGAACATGGACGACATCGGAGGTTCCCCACCAACTTTTTTATCGATAAGTTCACCATGACATGATTTTTCTTTCCTTTTCTTCTTGATCGCTTCGAGCGAAGAGTAGAGTCTTTGTATATATCGTCGTTTCTTTTGGTTGTTGTTCTGGAGCGTTCGTAGTCACCAATGGCATCTACTTCTTCTCCTTCTTCTTCATCTGGCCGAGTCCCTTCCTCCATCCTCATCATCGGAGGCGGCGTTTTCGGTCTGTCAACGGCTTGGGCGTTGTGTAATAACCCGGATTTCAAAGACACCTCAATCACTCTCATAGATCGACTTCCTTTTCCTACAACTGATGGGTCCAGCATTGATGCCTCTCGCATCATTCGCCCTGATTATGCTGCCGCACCGTATGCGAAGTTAGCAGCAATTGCACAAGAAAAATGGCGCACTGACTTCGCCCCCGAACACTATCATCAGACAGGGCTCTGTGTGACTGCTGCTGGACCGGAGCAGAAGTACGTCTCCGCTTCACTGGCTAACGTGCAAGCCCTGGGGGTGGACAAGGTCGAAGTGCTCCAATCATCCGAAGACATCAAAAGAGTATGCGGTCTTGAAGCTACGGGTCCTACAGGAGCCGGCAATGTAGGTTACGTGAACTGGAGTTCCGGCTGGGCGAACGCAGAAGGAGGCATGCGCTGGCTGCGCAAGAAGCTTGAAGCCCTCAACCGCGTAAATTTCGTCGTCGGAAAGGTCGCCTCCCTCGCCATCGACCACCAAACCTCCAGCATTTCCGGGGCTACCCTCTCCGACTCGACCCACATTACCGCGGATCTCACAATCCTTGCAGCCGGCGCCTGGTCTGCCTCCCTACTTGACCTCCGTGGCATCTGCAAAGCCACCGGCCAAGCACTCTGCTACATGCCCATCTCCGCATCCGAAGAATCCACCCTCTCAACTCGTCCAACTCTCCTCAACCTCTCCAACGGCCTCTTCATGATACCTCCAGCTAACGGGCTCCTCAAAGTCGCTCGACATGGCCACGGCTATACAAATCCCACTACGATCCGCCACCCAGAGTCCGAGGACCCAAACGCTACCATCACTGTCTCCCTTCCTTACACACACATCGACGACCCTAATCTTACAGTCCCGGTAGAAGCTCACCGCTCGTGTCGCGATTTCCTCGCAAACATACACCCTTCCCTCGCAATTCCTTCGCGCCCATTCACACAATCCAAAATCTGCTGGTACACCGATACCCGTGATGGCGACTTTCTGATATCGTACCACCCCAAATACAAAGGATTATTTGTCGCGACTGGAGGTTCCGGCCACGGGTACAAGTTTCTGCCTGTGATTGGAGAGTGTATCGTAAATTGCGTCATGGGTCGTACGCCCGAGGACTTCAAAGAGCGGTGGGCATGGCCGCAGCAGCGCGTGCCAGAGGAGCAGTGGAGTGGGGATGGGAGTCGCGGGGGACCTGTAGGGATGGTGTTGAAGGAGGAACTAGGGAAGGGACGGAGGGCGAACTTGTAGACTTTTGATCTTTTTCCCTTTATAGATTTTGGTTATGGTATCCTGATATTCAATCTTTCATGAATTAACAGTTATTTGAGTGCAACCTGGAGTATCGTGAGGTACTTCGCATCAATATCCAGTGAAGGACTTGAGAAGCCTTCTGCTATTAATTACCCCATGTCTAGCCCTGTCCCGCTTTTTCACACCTAACATCACCCTCTGCGTGGTTTCCATTGGTACGTATTTCCCCGCTCTAAGCAATCTCGAACCAACTTCTGTCACACAGCAAAAGCTCTCTACAGCTTCACTATTGATTCACGACTCATTCGAGGTATCTATCCTTTTCCTCTCTAATTCCAAGTATATATATCCCTTCTCCAGCGGCCTCCTTCCTTCCTTCCTTTCCTCTTCTTCACACTGCTGTGAGCGCGCTGCTCTGGCCTGCAGTCAAAATCTGGACTAAAAAAGTGTTTTTTTTCCGCGGTCATATGATGTGGAGGAGTGTTGGGGGAGAAGGGGAAACACTTTTGTTTGTATCTTTTCAACAAAGGCTATGTTGCTCATCAATACTTTTGGACGAAGGCAGGAAAAAGAATTTTTGAACTGGACACCAAAGTCCAACCGGCCTGACATTTGGGAGCAGGTCTGGGGTTGTGGACTTTTTTGTTGGAACATGATGATGACTGTTTTGAATAGTGTGAACTAAAATCCCGAATTCGTTTTATACGCGTGGGGGAGGTTCTGGGTGTGGACTTTTTGAACATAATACATTCTTGTTCTGGAGGCATGAGGGGCTTCTATTGGAAGACAGACGGGATTTATGTTATGAGGAGGAGGTTTCGAAATCATCTTTTGGGTGAGGGGCGGGGAGGGTGATGGGGGTAATGGGAAATTTTGGAGCATGTTGAACTATGGGGAAGTGGGAAAGGTATTAACCAAAAACATTTACGGAGAGTGTACATGGGATGAAGACTTGACATCTTTCTCCAGTGGTTATCTAAGAGGTGGGTCAAAGTTCACATCGACATAGATGATAGGAGTATTTGGAGAGATACCTATAATTGATATTTTTCTGTGTGAGAGAAGAAGTGATCAACGAAAAAGGGGCGACTGATGCTTATCATTTGGAGGACTTGAGTTCACTAAAACTTGGAATCACGATGATTTGGGAGGAAGGAGAAGTGTCTGGACTAAAGACCTATAGAGATTGTATGTTGAAGATTTGTGAGTTTCGGACGTGGAAATTGAATAGCTTTGAGAAGAACCGAAAGCTCTTCCTGTGCCCTTTTAGATACAATTTTGTGTGAGGGGAGGCGTACGAGGCCTAAAAATCCATCTTGCACTGCATATGTTTGTAACTAGTCCAACACAATAATTTGAGATTGGAGGGACGGAGGTCATCTAATAGTTATACTGGACACCATCTATGTGTAAGTATTTGGCCTCAAGTGCGCGACGAATGATGATTGCGGAGGATGCGAAATCATGAGAGATAATCAGATCAATTTAAGCAATGTGGCGGAAAAAGTTTCAAACCTAGTATCACCAAAGCGATGTTCGGAAAGGTTCAGAAGTTGACATGTGCAATGCATGCTGTAAAACAAACACAACGCTCGTTGGATGTGGAGAGGAGACCTTGCAAGTACATGATTCTCGATTATATCAATGTTTGAGGGATATGAAAAGATGTGTCGACCATTTACATATGGTGAATGGAGCATTTGAAGCGGAAAATGAGATGAGCTCGGGAGCCTGGACAGTGTATGATGTTTTGACGATTACAATGTGGTTGTTGCATCATGGCCCGGTGCCGAAAACAAAACTCCCCCTTGTGTGAACCTTTTTGTCCCTACCTACTTTTTGTTAAATTATTCTTATCTGCCTTTTAAGTGTAGGGAAACACTGTAGCTTCAAGTAAAAGAAAGCTTAGTTTTGACGATCACGCTTATCGGGAAGAGCATTGCTAAGATCCAAGATTAAAACCAATGCATGTGTTGATTTTGACAAGCTATGCCCATGGTATTAGTGGTGAAGTCTGGGATACATCTCAAAGGATGCCTCTAGCAGCCTTGCTTTTATGCTTGATACATGAGAACTAGAACTTTTACCTCGGAAATGCAATGATCTGGGCTTCAAATGACTGGCGCTGATGAAGAATTTTGGCAGCGAGTCGTTCAAGAATCACATCGTTCCAAGTCTCATGGATGGACTACGAACCCCGCTATGGAAGTGAGAATGTCATGAGTGAGAGTCGAGAAGCTTACTACAATTCACTCGAGGTGTCTGCGATGTGCATGTGGAGAGACATTGAATAATCTAACACCCTCCAGAGGTGTACAAGTAGTTCAGAATCAGCAGATGCAACATACAAATAGTTGTATGAGAACATGCCAAACCCAAGGATTCTGATGTAACTAAGTTCTACATAGCTCAAATAAGACCGTGTTGCAACCCATGTGGCTGGTGGCACTGTTCTTAACATTTAGCCCATGATGTTTTTTAATCAACTTATATATACAAAAATGTCCTTTTTTGCGCATAGGGTGGGAATTATATGTACTTTTTGATGTTGAGGATACAATTACGATGAGGAGCACCTACTAACCTGCGACAAGCAATAATCATATGTAAACTTTTGCCTTTGAATTACAATCTGGTAGTAATGACTTTTATATATTGGGCGCGTTGTTCTAGAGCATTTCACTACAAACTATTGCAGATTATATAGTGAAGCGCTTTTGGGCTGGGTATTCATCAATTAGGCTTATTATTGAAACGGTGGTCTTGCGGCAAAGTTTCTCGAGTCCAGATACTAAAATTACTGGATGGAAGTAAGCCATTTGTTAGAAGCGAGAGTCTTATCCAAATTAGTTCCTTTTCTGTGTGGGAGTTCAGGTGATCCTGGTACATACTGTAGTTATAAGAATCATAATGCAAAGAGAAGGTTGATAACTGAATAATGCCAATGTCTACAATAGGTGGATGAGATTTCTAAAGTCTTTAGATTCATTCATCAACAACAGCAACAACACAGGGATGTGGAAGATGGGAACAAAAGTTCCAAGATTTAGGAAGCACCATCAGATTATACTTAGACATGGCCTTTATGTGGAGGACGAAGTTTTATTTCAGGCCCTGCGTACCTAAATGAGGCCTACACTAAACTTAATGCAAGTGGCTTGTACGTGTGTGTGAAGACAGATTCAAGAACCAATAAGAGTGTGTCGATTCCTGGTGAAAAGAGTATATCATGTTCTATCACGTAAGATGGGGGTGAAGAGCATTTCAAAAGTCATGTATTACAGCAGTCAGAATGTATGCTGGTATCAGAATCCACGTTACATTAGAGTCATGTGTTTCTGTTCTGTGTCTGCTTGCCTGCCTGCCTTGGAAAACGTCGCCTAGCTGAACACATGTGAGGAGGAGAGCAGCAAAATGCGAAACAGAAGTTGAATTTATTATTTTTGCGTTACAGTATTTGTAGAATCAGTGCATTTGATCAACATGCCATTTCCAACAAAGTCTCGATTCCATTGTGAGCCGAAAGGCATAGATTCAGAACCAATGGGTAGAGATAAAGCTATTTTTAACAACGACAATCTGTGGGATTATATGAACATTAGCCCAGGCTCCATGCTTTGGACCTAAGAATCTTACATCGAAACTATCCACAATTTATCCGGATTCTGTAGGTGTACACAGACAACAAATACCCGAGCAAAAGACCAATTAAAAAACCCTGAGCTACTTCTATCCTATGTCCAGTGTTCTGTATAAAAGTATCCACACACTGACGACATGTGTGTGTGGAAAGTGTTGGACCCCAACGATTCCCACGCTCTTTTATTGCAAAAAAAAAAAAAAAGAATGGAAATAAGATCCATCAAAGCACTTGAACGTGTCCAGAATCCGAGAACTCGGGTGAGCATGTCAATGCTTGTCGATACGTTTTCTTGTTTGAGGAGACGTGTGTCATTTTTTCAAAGCCCATGTGTTTTCAAACAAACCCGCCCAAACTTAATGAGCGCCTAGTAGACGGCTATCTCAATGGGTCTCACAGAATGGATAGATAACTTGAAAGGAACAGCGATGCCCAGCATTCTGATCAAATATTCACACAAGACAGCTAAGAGATGCAAGAAGAACATCGCGGTGTACAAGAATAGGTCCGGTACTGCGTGTCCCTGGTCAAGAACCGCAGGTACAATGATACTGATGATCACCAGTATCGCAAGTATCAATAATGCTTACAAAGAAAGTAGGCGAACTGAAGCGGATTTCCACCAATATCTCTTAGGAAAGCAAGTGGGACTCGGACATTTTCCCACGCCGCATTTACACATTCCGCTTGTCGGAGTGCAAAAACTCCGGATCTAATCGTCCGGCGGCGAGGGTTTTGAAAACGGCTAGTAGCTAGGCATGTAGTTCCTTCCACGCCCCGATTATGGAACAATTACTTGATCCAGGAAAGGTGAGATGAGGAAGCATCGCTAGCAAGTGCATGTGACTAGAAATAACCAGGAAGAGAGTGGTGGAAAAGGTGAGGTAAACGAAGAGAGAGAGAGGGCGACATTTGGAGCTGTTGGTTGGAGGATTGGTGGTTGCTGACGGGATGACCAATGCATGACAAACCGGATCGTGCGATGTTCCGGTATCCATCAACTGCACGGATTCGGACAGAAGCGCGAGATTCGCATGTATGCTGTGTTGCGCGGTCGTAACCTATCCATTTGAGGAGAATGCGGAATGCCTGAGCATCAAGGTTGTTCTTGAAGACTCACACGATCAAATCCCATGGCAATTTCAGGAAGTTCACTGCATCAAGATTTCGGTTGCACGGTGAATGCTGGGTGCGGAAGCGTCGGTACACGGGCGGACACAGACCTATTTCACGGAGTTTGCGCGTCTCATTATCTCCGAAACATGTACGTTGATAATTCAGGATACATGGCCGCAGACACGTCGGATTGTAATATATTTCTCGTGTCTGTATAATGAGTGTTAGATGATTGGGTAATTGTGCGGTGTAGGCACGACCATGCTATGTGATCACCATGCGGGGCGCCTAGGGGTCCTCCCAGTGTTGATCATGGCATCTTGAGGCCTATCTCGTCAGCGGCGCGGTCGCAGAAAGCGGCCATGTCAACATCTTTGATGCTCAGTCCTTGGGGTTTGTGGGTGGTCCATTCAATGGAAACCTGATTATAGAGGTTTGACCACGATGGATGATGTCGTTTGGCTTTGCACTCGTCGGCCACGACGCTCATGAAGCGCCAGGCATCGTTGAATGTGCGAAATGTAAATTGCCGAGTGATGGCGGATTTGGATGGGCCGAGCTCCCATGCGGACAGCTCCAAAAGTCGAGTGGGCAGATCTTCTGGTTGACCTGCAGAGAATCTGATCTCAGATGGGTTGTGAGCACTGATGCTCGGCCGAGGTGAGGATGGATCGAAAAGTGAAAGAGTTCGGCTTTGTGAACTGGGGGCTGACAGATTGATTGGTAACACACGACGGGTGGACTGGCGTAGTAATGTGTTACCAGCTTTGGTCCATGACTTGAAAGAAACTCTGCAGTCTCGTCATGTCAGAAGAGATTCAGTTGGGTAGTGTGGTGACTTGATTCACGGTAAGCCCGTCAAGGGGAGCGGCTGCAAGCGTAAAGGATTGGCTGTTGGAGCTGGGGTAAACCAAACGTACAGGGGGGAGTAAGATGGGACAAGACAGGCCATCAGAGTGGTGGTGGTGAAAAGAGACTATCTGGTCTGGATACCCACAATGGGTAGACGGAGATGGGTGTGGTGGTGTGTTCTCTAATCATTCGAGGTGGCCACGGAGCCGGAAACTAAGCCGGATGGGGCTAGGGATAGCCGGCGGGATTGGTAAGCAGGATCGCTTCTCGTTCTGTATGCGGAATTGCAGTGACTCCGTGGCGGGCGGGCGAATCAAGAGGAAAGCAATAGACAAGCAATGAACGGGTAAATGGTCTGCACAGCAGCTGACACTGTTGCAAATGGGCCGCGATGGCGGGCTGAAACCCTCTGGCGCGCCCTCAAGAGTGCAGCGACGGAGCGCGGTGATTAGGTAATTGCATGTAATTAATGTCGTTATGATCGGCTTTGTCTGCGCTGGTGGTGACGCCAAACCGCCCGCGCCGATGTGATTTTCCGGCCTTAAATACCCTCGCCCCCCCAGTTTACTGACTGAGATCTTACTTAAGCTGCTTTTCACTTCGACCATCCACCGATCCCGAACCAACCAGCCCATATCCCCAGGTGAGTAGCAAATACACAATTCCTCAAGCATCTATATACACACACACACAAACACATCGGCTTTCCTGGCGGCGGCGACGACGACGACGACGACGACGACGACAGACAGACAACATCAACATGTTCCGCTCGTGCAGGCTAGCCTCCCCATCTACGCGCATCCTTCGGCATGGCGCGTCAAGTGCCGCCTGTCACTACCAAAAGCCGCTGCAGTCGGTCTATCAGTCTGTTGTTCCCTCCATCGCGACAATGCGGCGGCCCATCTTCGCTCTTCCCAGCGCGACGTCCTGCACCTGCCCGACTGACTGACTGCGTGTCCGCAACCGAATGCATCAATCCGTCCATCAGCGCATCATCTTGCCTTTTTTTCTTTTTCTTTTTTTCCAAAATATGATACATGCCGTCTATGCTGCAGTGACAACTGATTCGCGATTCTAGGTGCTCACTGCTGACTTCATTGTTTGACCTGTGCGCCGCCTGCACCCAACCGAACCTGGCTGTCGCGATTGTCTCCCACCCTCACTTTCTTGACCTGGCGCAAACTCAATCTACTTTGTTCGGCCTTGCCGTGCATTTTTGATGCCGTCCAGCCTACCTACCTTGTATCCAAGTATCAGGACCTACGATTCCACCGCAATCATGCAGCAACCTGCTCAGGTAAGCCTGCCTTCGCTCTAATGGCTTACACATTACCCGAGCCTACCTTGCTGACGGTATTAATAGGACTCCAAACCCATCGAGATGAGTTAGTCATTCCTCTGCTGTCGCTTCCGTATTCCGAATGTCTTCGCCTCGACTTGCTTACTAACCACCCGTTTCCAGGCTTAAGAGAGCATCTGCTTGCCGCTGGAGCTGGCCAGTCTTCTGCTCCGCCTGCGCCTCCTCTCCAGCAACATCCCGTTCAGCAACACTCTCCTCAGCAACACGCTATTGACCCGCAGATCGCTGGTCCTCCTCAGTACGGCATGAGTCAAGGCGAAGCTCCCCAAGCCGATATGGGCGATCACAGAAAGGGCCGTCGGGAGCTATCCACCTCGAAACGTGCTGCCCAGAACAGAGCTGCCCAGGTACGTCATCATCAGTGAATTCATGGTCTTGTTGACTAGAGGGCGTACTGACTTGCTTCCACAGCGTGCATTCCGTCAGCGCAAAGAGGAACACATCCGGCACTTGAACGACAAAGTCAAAGAGTCTGAGCATCTCTTGGAACTGTACAAGACTCTCCAGACAGAAAACTATCAGCTCCGTGACTACATCATCAACTTGCAATCGCGGCTGCTCGAAACTCAGGGCGAAATACCACCTGCTCCTGCAGGTGTTGACCTTTCGCGCAACCACAATGAGGCCTCCAACATGCCCCAGACCTATCAGCCACCGCAGCAAGAGCAGCCCCAACCGCCACCTCAGACACAGAACCACAATGACAGTGGTCTATCTGAACGTCAGATTGGAGAGTTACAGATGGCGGCGCAAGCAGCTGCCGCTGCCCAGCACGGCCCATCTAGCAACGGCAAGCACTCCATCGAAGGCTCACTTGTCGCAGGGGAATATGCAGACAAGCGCCAGAAGACCGAGTCCCCAGTGCAAGGTCAGCAATCCTCTTCAACCCCTACCTTCTTTTACTCCCATACTTAGTACCCACAGGCGCAGCAACCGTTGATGCTACGGGTATATAGTTGACACCCTAGTAGTGTCGACTTGATGCCAACCTAATCTTTAATGTCCAATACTGGAGTCTCGACGTGCAAGCACGCTGCCATGTGATCGGGGTGAGGCCATGCCTCTGCTCCTGGGGCCGTGGTATGGAGTTCCGGTATGGGGTTTCATTTGTTTCCTTTACGAGTTTATGCATGCTCGAAGTCAATACTACACAGTGGCTTCGGTGTTCTGTTCTGGTGCAACGGCGTTGGTTTTTGCGTTGAATCATATCCCACCTTTCCCTTTTTTTTTGTCATGCTTTTCCTCACTGTGGGTGCAGAGGCGGGTGAGTTTCATGTTTGTGGCTGCACGGAGAGGGGAGGTCGGACCGCGTCACACCGGCAGTCTACGTGTTTTCGCACCCAGTTTGGTGGAGTTTTTTATTTGTTAGGTTCTTTGCGCTTACCGGGTCCTTTAAAAGGTAGCCGCAACCCTAATCGGGTTGTAGCGAGTAGAAGGTAGACGGAGGATCTTGTTTGTTGGTGTATCCGCTTACTGTTCCCTCCAAATTGGAAATAGCGAATCATAATGGATCATCTGTTCTGGTACCTGTCTCCGGTGCGTGAATGTGACTGTGTACATATGTAGGTTTTGGACAACCTGACTGCTGGTGAACAAAGTGGTAGCGTCCGTTCTCAGGCAGCAGCCTATGCCGATGAATTTGGATCGTTCCATCTTTCTCGGCTGCGCGAGATAATTTCGATCAATTGACGTATCCGAGAAACGTAAGCGGCGCGACAACGTAAAAAGAGGTAGAGCGAAAGGGGAGAAGAGATAAGATTTCTGTTTTTGATAATACACAAGTAGTAGACAAGGAGCACATAGTTCCAAGTATTTGAACATGACAGAACATGCTTCCCGGCTGTCTCCCTCCTGAAACAAAAAGAGACAAAAGACAGGAAAAAGAGTAAGAATGTACAAGAGATAATCATACCTTACAGTTTGAAAGCTCGGAAAATTCGAATAGATGAAAACAGTTACCTCGTTAGCATCAAATGACGTCTTTGACCATACAGGGTCAACAACCGAATTGTTGCTTCTGCTGATGTGAAAGCCCCTAATATTACCCATTTTTGACCCCTAAGCGATTGCGATCAGATGGATGCCGTATGCGCGACCGTCTTCTCATATCGCATGATCCCTCTTCTCGTTTATGCAAAAGAGGGGAAGAACGAGAAATATGGCGCTCAGTTATACCTCCGACTGTTTGCCTGCAACTGCTCTTCTTTCCTGTTCCTCTCCGCCTCAGCCTTCGCAACCTCCCTCACAACACCGCCGCTGGCCCTCCACCACACATCTGTACCCCATCTCACAGCTCTCTCCGCCGCACCCTTGGGCCCATCAATCGCAGGTCGAACGTCCAAATAAAACACCGGCTCGTCCCCTTCCTCAGGCTGGCCCTCGTAGTAATCAATCACATACCGCACCTCCTCCGACGTACCCTGTGGCCCATGCCTCTCCACATACCAATCATGACGATCAAACGGCGGTGGCGTGCCATACTTGGCGGGCCACGCCCACCCCAACCACTGTAGTATCTGACTCTTGGGCGTGGGTTCCGTCGGTCGTCCCGTAAATCGAAGTAATTTCGGTGGCGGCACCTCGCGATCCTTCCACGTAGTCGTATCAAACGCATCGCTCGTTCCCAATGCCTCGTTTGCATTCTCCTCGCCGCGTTTACAGATGCGATATCCCTCGCCGATTCCGCGACTGAAGCGTCGTTCCCATCCCATGATCTCTGCCCATGCGCCTTCGTTGAGAAAGTTGTGGACAGAGACCATACTTTCGACGGCGTCGACGGGGGTGTCGTCGTAGCCTTTTCGGAGCATTGCGTTGTACATTTGCTGCGGGGAGGGGTATTCCCATAGGGAACCATCGGCTTTGGGGATGGTAGAGGCTTCGCGCGAGAGGGGGAGGGCTTGGGTTTGGTTCTCGGCGCGCGAGTTGGAGAGGTCGAAGGGCATGTTGTTTAGGGGGTTGAGGCGGGAGAGAAGACTTGGTTTAGCGGCGGGCTCTGGATTTGCGCTGGACGAGGGTGGTGAGGAGGAACTTGTCTCGGGAGGCACGTAGGGGCAAGCGCCTTGGGGTGTGGAAGCGCTTGCGGGGAGACGGCTGGGAGGTGGTGTTGTCTTGTTGTGCATGGGACATGATGGCTGAGGCAGATTGTTAGATGTGAGAATTCAAGGGTTGGAGATTGTTGACCATACAGGAGGTTTCGCATCACCGAGAGGCATGGGATGCGGTGCCACTGATGTAGAGGATGTAGCAGTGTCTGCCCAGAACCAACCCATTCCGGCGATGTAATAAATGCGAAGACTTGATTAGAAGGTGTAGGTGAATGTATTATTACAAAGCTCGTAAGGAGAAGAAAGAGTAGGAGTGAGTAGACGAGGCAAGTCGGAGAAGGTCGGGGGAGAAGTTTTTGGCGCGTCATTTATTGGCGGATCTTATCAGATTCAGCCTAGAGAATCATCTATTCTGTGATTGGCCGTCACATGAAGTGTCGACGGTTCAAACATTGGAATATTCTCTTTGTCACATTGGAAATCTGTGATAATCATACAGTTCGAAATCTATCGATTGGACCTACGAGAAATGCAAATCATCGTACGAAAGTTTCACACCACTTTTTTCTTCAATTGCTGAAGCACCGCCTCTATCTCCCACCTATCTCCCACAGACACTCCAATGCCGACCTCTACAGACAACTGTCCGCATGTCTTCTTTAAGCTGCGTTCGTTGCCTTGGCTAGTTGACCGGTTCCCCTTGAGCTAAAGATAGCCATGATACCAAAACTTCCATAGAACAGGACCATAGGGTATGCCACGAGTCCCCTCATAGACGACATGCGTCCTATTTGCAGTCAATCTCACGAAATCTGGGAACTCCAATGAATACTTACCAACAATCGTGAACATGGAGCTGGAAGAGTACGAGCACCAGATGATAGCCAAGCTTGTCAAGATGTATCCGAAATATCCATCCAATGGGACTGCTATGCCCAGCGTTGCAACCAGTACGAGTGGTAATAGGCAATAACCCAGCACCGACGCAGATCGTGGGTATGTGAGCGAGGACGAGAAATGTGAGCTTCCTCGGGGATCGTGGTCTTGGCTAGCCGCCAGTTCATTCGGACTCAGCGGCGGGGACATGAGAGAAAGAATGGTGTGAAGCAAGGCAGTGCCTAGTACTGCGAGACCTGAGCCTAGAGTTAGCGGAGCGCACATTTGAACCTAAGTGCAACCTACCGTATATGTACCCGAAATGAAGCTTCCCAGAAAGCTATCATTCGTTAGTCCAGACCCTAGTCATACACTCTGTTTGGGTGCAAGCGTACTAGCAATGAAGTTCCGAACACGAAGAAAAATAGAACTGGACCAGCAATGTCGCTATCGTCCATGAGATGCTGATCGATTCGACCGAATGGGTTGAGAACTGCAAGTGTCTATTCGCTGCTCAGTCTGAGTTCGCCATACGCGCATGTTTCATATCATACCTTCATCTTGATGTGACTGAAATTCACACCCAACTCCTCCACTGTGCTTCGTCAGTCTCGCTCGATATATTTTTGCCATATATAATCTTACACAGTGGTGGTTCTCCCTCATATCTATTCCAATTAGCAAATACATCGGCCACCCGCCCACACGACAGACATACCCTTCAGTACCGAAAGCTGCAAGCCATCCAGTCCGCAAACCCGAAGCTCCCACCCCCATCTGCCCACTCACACCCGGTGCTGAGAACCCAGCGCCATACTGTGACGGATACGCCTGTGTTTGTGGTGCGCCGTAGTTTGCCTGGAATGGCGTAGAGTGTCCTGAGACAGGTTGGTTCGAGAACGTGGAAGAGTAAAATTGGAGATTCTGCGCGCCGCCTGCGTTGCCGCCGTATTGCGGATTTTGCCCGTAACCGTACTGTGACATTGTTTCGTGACCAGCGTGGATGGGGTTTCGGTAGCTTGCTTCTACAGACGTTGTCGAGGTACAGGATTAAGCTTGCTGCGGACGTGTGCGTGGGAGTCTAGCGGTGTCTAATCCAGTGGAAACGTAGACAACCGGGTTTTTTTATTGGCGGTTAGACAGATGAGCGAGGGAGTTGGTAGAGTAATTGAATGTGCTGCCACTTGTTCGTGTCGCTTCGGATCTTGAATGTCTGAGGTAATCCTAGGTGCGCCGTCGATCGCTCCAATCACGTGTAGCGCGATGAGGGGCACCGCCTCCACCGATGCTCCAACAACATCTTATCATCAGTCACGATGACTTCCAAGGTTGTTATATCTTCGATTTCTGGAACAACTTGTGTAACCGCCTGTGCGGTTTCGGTATCTCCAAGAATACCATATTGCAAGACAAACTCCTCGCCCATGATGACATCAAGCAAAATTTCAATTTCCAATCCTTGACCAATGGTCCTATGAATCAAGAGCGCGAAATATTATTAAAGTCAATGTTTTCCAAGAAATACGACGTGTCGCGATCTTCTAACCACAACGCCACATTCTCCAAAACAGTGATATTACGGATCCGTACACCACATAACTCTTACCCCGAGCGCACGCAGACGGTGCTGTGCAAAGACCAGATTCGCTTCATCAAGCTCAGCAGACGTTAAATCTTCCTGTAAGCTCGTTGTCAATAGATGCCAACCATGCCATCGCAAAGAATCGACACTAACAGCGAAGGCACAAGAAAACAAATGATGGTTCTCACATCTTGATGTATATCTTTGAAAGTGACGCGGTCAGACACCTCTGCTCTAGACGAATCGGAAACCCGAGTTTGTTTCTTAGTTTCTGTCACAATGGGATGCCAGAAACTGCGCAGTATCCCTACGTCTTGTAGATTGACGACCCTTTGATCCCCCTTTTCCTCGTCGATAATCCGGAAGATATCGAAGGCGCTGGCTCTATCTACTGCCCTTATCCAAAGACATTTTAAAGGCTTATTCAATAGAGTGTAGCGCTGCAATATTTCAGGATCTAGGCGTGGCCAGTCGAGTTCCAGTCGATTGACACGCGTGTTTTTGTAAATGAAGCTCCGAAGAGATACGAGAACATTTGGAGTTGGCGCATGGGGTTGCGAGATACACAGGCTGGACAACGCCTGACTCGTGAAGGTGCTGAGGAACTCACCCATGGCAGATGAGGTGGGAGTGGACATGTCTGCACGGCGTTCAGTAGTAGGCCAGGGTTTGTAGTGTATGTAGTAGTATGATGAATCTAAAGATTGAGAATCATATGATTGTAGATTTGAGATGAACATACCGTCTTGATGGCGGAAAGATCGAGGAGGGGGGCGTTGGGTGATAAAGGACACGCCGGTCAAATTGAGGCGGGAGAATGTTTTGGCTATCTCGGCCTGTCTCTGCACCAGATGACAGTCAAACGAGATCGATTCCAGAGACATAAAACGCGATAAGAGCTGGAAATTTTGATCCCGGAAACTGCCTTCGAAGCCGAGGCCGTTGATATTGGGGTAAATAGAAGCTAACATGCCGATGATGCTGCCTACAAAATCGCGATATAAGTGAGACGGACTGCCCTCGAGCACTTGCAGAGTGAATCTGGTGACACTTTGAAACCGGATCAAGGCCGTTCTGATGCTTTCGACCTCCGTGTCGTAGATGTCCCACGTATGTAGCGGTAGGCTATTGCCGGATCGAACAAGTGATGGGGAGACTGTCTGGGACAGCAGAGGCGTCATGTCAACATCGTGGAGGGTGAAGAAGATCTCAGTCACCTCGGGCATGAATCTCTCTGGCACTTTTCGGAGTCGTTGCCGCAATGTTTGATTGCTGAGCTTAAGCGGTTGCCGGAATACAAGTTGATGGGACTCCACGTATATTTGACGACATGTGCGCAGTAGAAACATCTCTGTAGTTTGTTTGAGGACATTACTGTAAATAGTCTGGCGGATTCTTAGAGGTAGTCTGAAGAAAAGTGCGGATTCGCTCGCCATGGCTTCGATAGTTTGCATATGCGGAGTCTGTACAGAGAGAAAGACGATAAGTCTGGGCTTAATATCTTCGAGAGTTATACGAGAACTTTATGTCCGTTTTTTTTTTCAGCTTTGCAATTGTAAGCCATGGGGCCCCAATTGGCGATAAGTTCATGGTAAGGTGCGTGTTAGCGTAGCTGGTATATCTTCCTGGTAGCACATAGTAGTGAGAAAGTCAGATAGGTAGGTGTTTTCCAAGGTGCACAGATCGGGATTGAAGCATTATATACGTTGGCAGAGGGTTTAGAGATACCTTTGACCACTACCAATCTGGAAGATCACTGCCCAAAGTTTTGATACAGACGCGTACCGGTAGGTACAACATTGATACCCAAGATCGACCATTGGGTACGTGATGACAGCCATCAGGCCTCCTTGCTTTGAGGATGCACAAGCAAATACAATTACAACCAGCCAATGATTTATCGACTTCAAAGTTTTGGTAGGCGGGCACGGCCGATCGTCGATATTTGAAATTCCTCGAACGCCACGGAGATGGCCGACGAATAATTCGTGAACTCAGGTCCTTATCCACTTGGGTAGGCGAGAGATACGATAATGAAAACAAGCAAAATTCCGGCGCCACTGATCTGTGGCCAAGTTAAGACGTCAAGCTTTGGGAAGGTTGTAGGTGTAAAGAGCTGCTACAGCAACTGTCCAAGACTCGCAATAGTTGTCGAAAGCGAGCAAGTTCAGTGACGCGCCAAATAGTACCACTACAACGAAAAATGCCAGTCATCACCGGAAATTCCTTCTAAAGACTTGATCATACGACATGCGTTCCGTACTGATTCGACCGGATCATTCGAGGGAGTCATCAGGAAATTGCTTTTGCAGCGACCTTGTGTTGCTAAGTGTGGCTTTTGGAGATGGCTGTCAACATTCCCAGGGAATATAGATTCAGCTGTAAGCTTTTCCGGTATATTGTGATGACTAGTCCATATAAGAACGCTGGTGATGGTGCGATGGTGGTGTGTTCTTGATACTCGTCAACACGGGAGCGCATCCTACTCGCCAGTCGAACAAAATCGTATCTCGTAGGACTGTTCCAGAAGGCGAACTGACTGTGACCAAAATAGTTGCTATAGCAAAAGTCTTTTGAGGCTTGCTGTCAGCTTAGCCGAGACAATTTGGTTGATGCCCAATCATGGCATCTGCAGTTCGATCTTCGCCACCCAGAGTCTATACCAGGATCGAGAACGCGGTGCGACTGCAGATACCCGTCCGAACACGAGAAGTAGGGCAGAGCTAGGGTCAGCGTTACGGGGGTTCTCCAAATTACCACGTGGGAAGTGCAAGCCACAACGTGTGCGGAGGACACATTACTCTGGTTTGGACCCATCATTAGCTATATCTGGTCGCTGCTGAACTGCGTGGTTCTGGCTCGTGTGCGTAGTGGTGCATCGCCAGTAAATCGTACGATTGCAAAAAGCCCTCTTGGTATGGGACGGGATCGTGAATCAGACTAGAGAAAATCGTGCGGGGGGTTGGTGTAGTAAAACGTGAGAAAATGAAGTTGTGGCACGAGGAGGTATGAGGTTGTACGATGGATCTTCCCGATCTTGTAGCCGAGGGCGTTTCTATTCTAGACTCACACGAAGCTTTACGCGCAGATGCTTACTTGAACCCTCCTTCGCTTGAGTACCCAAACATTCCACAGATAGGCAGATATTCGAATACGTACATCGGTGATCCAAGACTGGGAGTGACCAGTTCGTCGCTGATGTCGGGAACTGACATGGTTTGCCACTACGGCAAAGGCGGGGCTGCGATGTTTTACGAGAGGTCGTTGCACACCTAAGGCCCCACGACAAGAAGTTCATGATTATTCTCTATAATAACACTGAGGTTTTAATACAATCGAAATTTATCCTCCTCCCCAAACCATCAAATCATTGTACACTCCCTACAGTCTACACCCTCAAAAGCTTCGCCGCATATTGAGTGATGAGCTCCTCAGTCGGGAAGCTCATCTCCTCCAGCTTCTGCGCATATGGTGTTGGCACTTCAGCACCAGTGACACGCGCGGGGGGTGAGTTGAGGTAATCGAATGCGTATTCGCAAGTAAGAGCCATAATCTCCGAGGCGACACCGAAGCTGGGGAAACCAGATTCGACGACAAGGAGGTTTCCGGTCTTCTTGACCGAGTTGACGATACCCTCGACATCCATTGGCTTGATAGAGCGCAAGTTCAAAACCTCGGCCTCGACGCCGTACTTCTGCTTGAGCTGCTCGGCCGCAACAAGCGATTGACCAACGCAGCGGGAGAGAGTTACGATGGTGAGATCCTTTCCAGGACGCTCGATCTTGGCTTTGCCAAACTGTGTTCGTTAGCATACGGACGTGTATTGATAACCTGGAGACTGCGTCTTACGGGGATGACAAAGTCGTCCTTTTGGGCCGCCTCGCTCATTGGGAAGGAAAGGCCATAGAGAAGTCTACAAGCGTGTCAGATCATGTTCCAATACAACTCAATTGCGGGTGTTCTCACTCGTTCTCCAAAACGACGACAGGGTTAGGATCGCGGATAGCGGCCTTTAGCAGACCCTTGGCATCTTCGGAGCTGTATGGTGCAACAACCTTCAAGCCGGGAATGCTGCCGTACCATGCGGTGTAGTCCTGCGAGTGCTGTGCGCCGACACCGGCGGCGAAACCGTTTGGTCCACGGAAAGTGATGTTGCAGGGCTGGATACCTCCGGACATGTAGTGTGTCTTTGCGGCAGAGTTGATAATCTGATCGATAGCTTGCATAGCGAAATTGAAGGTCATGAACTCGCACTGATAAGAGGTTAGACGGCAGACAGCGGTCGGGATGGGCAGTGTGTCCTTACGACAGGGTGAAGACCGGCCAAAGCAGCACCAACCGTAAGTCCAGCAAAACCAGACTCGGTGATGGGGCTGTCAATCACTCTCTTCTCGCCGAAACGATCAAGGAGACCTTTCGTGACCTTGTATCTAGAGCGTTGTCAGCCGAACATTGTTCAGATAGCCACAGGAATTCTGTCACTTTTGCTCCTGGGCTGATAGGGTAGCAAAAGTCGACAGCATTGAGCCTTGGAACGGTTCAATGGCGTGCACTGAGGCCGACGTACGCTCCGTTGTACTGTGCAACCTCCTCTCCGAGGACGAAGACCTTTTCATTGGACTCCATCTCTTCGGCCATGGCCTCATTGAGAGCCTCTCGTACAGTCATCTCTTTGGAACCTGCCGATGCATATCCCCTCCTCCCCACGATCGATGGGACAGCCGCCGTCGCGCGGAGGGCGGGTCGGAAAACGGGTGCTGAGCGCGAAGCTGACAGCAGGCGAGAAGCCGGTCGGAGGAGTCTGGAGGCAGCCATTGTGAGATGATGTGGACGGATGGTGGATGGGAGGAGAAAGAGAGCGGCCGTGGGCGGGCGATGGCCTAGTTGGGTTTGTGGGAGTGATGCTGTTGCGAGAGCACACTTTTTCGGAGGGTTGGACGGGGGTCAATCTACTAATCTGTTGAGGGTCCGAGCACTCCTTACCTAGAAAAGCCGCTAGTGGGTTGAGCCGCAGGAGTCCAATAGGACGTTCCTGAACTACCAGATGCAGAGGACCCTCTAGCCAGTCTTTCGAAACGTTGAGTGAGTGTCGGATGGAAATGTCGGACATGGGAGCAGATGGCTGGCTTGGAGTTGGCCGCTCGTCAGCCATCAGTTGATCATCGCCAGCAGTGGGCGGCACGACAACCGATAGATGCCTACATTTGCAGTCGTATCAATGTAATCAACGCCGCCCATCAAACCTGCAAACGTATTTCACATGGTGAGGATACAGCAATAACTGAACATGGCCATCACTAACTCGATTCACGACGAGTATGGCCCAGAGGACTGTCGAAACATCATTCTGTATTTTTTTTTTCGGTGGCGCTCCATGTTGTACATCTATGAACGCGGGTACATACATGAGCGTGGGTATTATGAGCGCACTATCTACTCCGCCCCATCATTACCTACCTGCATATGATATCATCGTCCACGTGCCGTATTAAATCTTGTATAGTTCAAACCCGCCCAAATGTTATGCAGTCAAATGCCCTTGAGCCGTAGCTATGCAATCACCGTTGCGGGCGAAAGCGAGAAGTGAACAGTGGACCAAATGCTCCACCTTGAAGAAGTGGACAATCGAGCCAACGCAGAACAAGATGAAAGAGAACTTGATCCAACCTAAGCCTTCTCCGGCTTGCGGCCGACCATGAGGTACATGGGAGTGAAGAGCTTCTCGCGACCGCCAGCGACCAAGCTGTCGGCAGCCAGTGCTAAGCTGTCGGCAGTCTTTTGTGTTCCGCGTGGGGCAAGGCCGACAGTTTCTAGAGCGCCGACAAACCTGTGCACCAGTCCCCGTCCGAGCTTGGTCATCCGCACAATGGTGAAGATATCACCCACACTGGCGATGTACTTGAGCTGGCCGGACAAAGGCCAGTACCACGGGTAAGGATCATCCCTATCTGCCAAATCCTCGTGGTGCTCCATGACGAAGCCTGCAGTCTCCATAGCCTTGAGAGCGACCTCAACCTTCTCCATGTTGGAGATACCGTCACCGATCTCGATGCCGAGACGGATTTCGCGGTGGTGAGGGTTGTCGTTGTCGTAATTGTCTGTCATCAACCACTCGTAGACGCCGAAGACACCGCCTGGCTTGAGCACACGGAAGATTTCACTGTAAATGCCCTCCAAAGAGGGCGCGTGCACCGTTGCCTCAATGGCATAAACGGCGTCGAAGGAGTTGTCAGGGAACGGCATTTGCTGCAGAAGTCAGTAAAGAAACTCTATGATCTTAGGCATGGAATAATCGTACCATGAAGTCACCCTTCGTGAAAGAGAGTTTGTGTGAGAGACCCTCCTTTTCAGCATACCGGGTCGCACGTTCGATTTGATAGTTATTGTTATTCAGACCCACGACGTTGACACCGCTGAACTTGACAATCTCCCGAGCGGGACCACCGACACCGCATCCAACGTCCAGCACTCTCATGTTGTCACGGAGGCCCATCATGTGCGCGAGATAATGTTCGTGGCGGGCGATGGCTTGGTAGAAGGATTCGCCGAAGGCATAGCGACAGAAGTGGAAACTCTGTCCCCAGCCGTATTCGTACAGATCGGTGGCAAGGTTGTAGTAGTGCCTGGTGAGCGTGGCATATTCGTCGCGACGAGCCTAATTTCGTTAGTATTGCAGTCTATGATGTCGCATATTCGGGGTCGAGTCCACAGCGTACCTTTCGAGTTTCCTCAGTCTCATCTTCCGCTGCCTTGTTGTCCCAGTGCTTGAAGTACTCGTCAACGGCGGCATTCTGTGCGGCTTTGTCCTTCTGCAGCATGGCCCTGAAGCCACCCTCGGCCTGGGCAGATTTGCCGTGCATGGCCTTATTGAATTCCGCATCGCGGACGTGGTCTTCTTTCTCGAGGGCTACGGGAGACATGGTGGCAGAATATGAGACAATGGTAGGATAGTTGAATGACTTTTGAGGACGATTGGAGGGTTGATTTGCTCGAGTTGATCAATTGAGGGAAAGACGATCCTAATAAACAAAAAGTCTCGAGCCCAGGCGGTGGGAGAAGGGGGGTGAGAAGCACGTGATAGCGTACTCCTTAATTGCTGATTGGCTAGTGTGCTCTAGCTTCTCCAGTCCCTGGAAATATCGGCCGGGGTGAAAACGGACCGAGAGTTAATCCGTGGAGCTAGTGTCCCCGCCTGGAATTGTCGCCCTCCGCATCATTCTCTGCCGCGGCGACGTCGTACAGGCACGCCTCTCATTGCCCCAAATATTCAACCTCGCCCACCCGTCCTTGAAACAACGTACGACAATCTCCGAAACCACCCGTCTGTTCTTCCACGATGCCTCCGCAAATCAAGCAAGACCTTAACCGGTCTGGCTGGGAAACGACCGATTTCCCATCCGTCTGCGAACGATGCCTTCCGGAAAACCCTTATGTCCAGATGCTGAAAGAGGATTACGGCGCTGTAAGTGGCATTCTTTTCATATCGAGGCTCATCAACTGACTGATGCCGTTCAGGAATGCAAAATCTGCACTCGACCCTTCACTATCTTCCGATGGAAAGCCGATCGCACAGCTCGACAGAAACGCACAAACATATGCCTCACATGCGCACGTCTCAAAAACTGCTGCCAGTGCTGTATGCTGGACCTTTCTTTTGGGTTACCTATCGTCGTCCGTGACGCCGCCTTGAAAATGGTTGCGCCCGGACCGCAGAGCGACGTGAACCGACAGTTCTATGCCCAAGAGCATGAGAAGGAGATTGAAGAAGGGCGCGGAGCTGTAGAAGCATACGAGAAGACAGATGAGAAGGCTCGCGAGTTGCTGAAACGACTAGCACAGAGTGAACCATACTACAAGAAACAGAGGCGCATCGATGCAGAGAGTGAAGAAGGGGAACGAAAAGCGCTTCCAGCACCAGGTGGCGGATCTGGAGAAGGTTCGAATAGCGGCCATGTTCCTGGACCTATACGAACGAGAGATACGCGGGGTCTGATTAGTGGCCGCGGGGGACCGCGACAAGTTCGGGGAGGCGCAGCTGCGGCACCAAAACCCGAAGACTGGCTGCCGCCCAAGGATCCGAACATTGCATCGCTCTTTGTTACCGGCGTGGAAGATGATCTGCCCGAGCACGAGATTCGTGCACATTTTGCCCAGTATGGCCAACTACGTTCGGTTGTATGCTCCCATCGTGCGCATTGCGCATACATCAATTACGTGAAGCGGCAAGACGCGGAATCGGCAGCAGAGGGTTTGAAAGGCAAGGTGGTCATCAAAGGGTGCCCAATGAAGGTCACCTGGGGAAGGCCAAAACAACTTGATACTCTCGATCAGAATGTACGAATGATGTATGCAAAGGAGGGTCGGAAGATGGCTGGGCCGAAAGACCGCGCAGACGCCGCACAGGGAGCCATCGAAGCCGGGCCAGCAAGCGTGTCCAGCGCTGCAGTGATCGCACCGCCTCCAGGAGCAGACGACGAGGTCAATTACGCCAGTCTGGCAGGCAACTAACGAAACATTGGGTCACGGAAATCGGCGTTTGAACGAGGTGCATGGGTATCATATTTTCATTTTGGGTGGAACAGAATATCAGCTCAGGACGAGCAGCATTTGGTCCCTCCTAGTGTTTTCCCTTTGCTCTTTTTGATATCCTCATTATTTCCACGCTCGGTATGTTCATGTATCCGAAGCTCTGCCATGTACAATTAGCGAATGATGAACTGAACTCAGAGATGCGCTGCAGCACTCTAACATACTGTAATTGCCGTCGGCCTCTGTTGCGTGTCCCTGCACAACGTTTTCCTTCAGGAATTTTGCCACCTCCTCAGCGTGTGCAATTTGCTCTGCCCTCTCCTGGCTCCCGTTGGCGAGGCCGCGGTTCTCCTCGAAAGACGAGCGTACTTTGGTTCGCGCCGCGAAGAGCGTTGGCATGTCCCCTGTGCAGGTGTAAGTTTTTTGTATCGCACCAATTGGCAGAACCTGAGGGGGCCGAATACCTTCAAATGCGATGCGTGTCGACCGCAGGAGATGCCTGTATGCTTGCAAAGCCATCTCGCGTGACATCGGTCTCGTCGTGGTGATTGTGGTGATGAATCTGGGTAAAGTTGTAGGATTGAGAATGTCAGAGTCGAAGGGACCGAACCGACAGGGATGTTTGCCGCTCCCGCAGCGCCAAATAGTCAGCTGCGTTGAAGCTCTTCCGTGACGTCGCCAATCCACCAAACATCTGTCTTCTCTTCACATTGACACGCGATCATGCCCGCGTGGTCTTGAAGTTTAATCCAGCACCCTCTCCGGGCTGCATTCACGTCGCTCCTTACACCGAATTCGCCATGGTGTCCTTCTGGCCTTTCAAGGTAGGCAGCCCCACCCGTTTTATCTGGTAAAAGGACATGTTTGTGGGCTAACAGATCATCAACAGTCAAACCGGGACGCTGCGTCCTTTGAGCGGACTCTTTCTGCACTTTCTGGAAAAATCACGAGAGCGGCTGCGAGAAATGACAAGCTGAAGCAGAGATCGCGGCGCGTCCGTGTGATGTGGACGCTCTACGCTGGCTTCGCCTACATTCTTGCAGCGCTGCTGTTGACCTTGGTCACTGGATGGAAAAACTGGACTGCTGTGGAGGTCTCCGTAGTTGCGGGCGGCCCAGTGCTGTAAGATCTTGCGCGACGACAACCCGATGCCAGTAGAAGCTAATAGCGTGTAGTATCTACCTCACCCGAACCTCACTGACCAGATACTACGATTACCGCATCTCCAACACGGACGCGTACATCAAAAGCCTTTCGAAGGAAAGGGATGAAACCATAGAGAGTCTCAAGGAAGCGACCAAGTACAACTCCACCCAGCAGCTGCTTGAGAAGTATGGTTCTATACCAAAATCGAAGCAAGCCGCTGCGTCTTCCACCACTCGCCAAAAGTCTGAGGGCCCGCCAAAGCCCGCCCAACCTCCAGCACCACGAACCAATCTTGCGCCCCCACCTACGGCAAATATACAGCCAGTCAATCATCAGAACCGGCCTTCTACTCCTCAGCGACCCACATCATCATCGTCTATGCAGAGTCCTCCATCTCCGCAGGCTCTGCCACCTCCAGATCTACCCGGAGAAGATTTTGCCCCGAATGCGTTTTCGTCTGACGAGTTGACCAAGCAATATTCGGCTTCTGCACCAGCAGCTTACACTCAAGTGCATTGGTACGATCGCATACTGGACTCGCTTCTCGGTGAAGACGAGACTCAGGCTAAGAACCGCTTCGCTCTCATCTGCTCCGAATGTAGATTGGTCAATGGACAAGCCCCACCAGGAACCCGTTCCCTGGAAGATGTCGGCCGATGGAGATGCGGCGGTTGTCATGCATGGAATGGAGAGGAGAAAACCCAGGCGGATGCCGTCTCGGAGTTGGTTCAAAGCTGGGAAGCAGAAAGAAAGGGAAAGGAGCATAAGTCGGTTGCTAGTAACGATGATGCATCCGGAAATGATGCCGATTATGTCGTGGAAGATACTCCCCCACCGTCCAGGTCCACCAGAAGCAAAACGAAGAAGGGAGAGAAAAAATGAGGATTCATGTGGGGTTGCAATTAACCCGCTCTTCTCATCAACGGCGATGAGACGCCAGCTATTAACTAGCCATATTTCTTACAATATGTACCTCACCAAACACACAGTCACAGCTTTCCTATAGTTTGAATCATGCACATCTTTCTTTCGTCGCCTACCGCTCATCACTTGTCCACAACTTCCACTTGTAGAATCGTTCATACATACCTACATATGTAGGTAAGACCTAGTGACTCCTTTCTCGTGATATGCGTGCCGGGGTATAATGAGCTTGAAGGCGGAAGAAGAGATATTTTGGTGATTTTTGGGCCAGACACAACAATTCATAGGTACAAGCACTTGAGCTACGTCACCAGCAGGGAACGAGACGTTGAAGCGGAGGAAGGAAAACATGGCATCGGAAAGTGCGTAGGATACTTCAATACGCCCGATAGCCTCCCTTTTCGTTCTATTTCTCAGATTGCCCAGTTTCACAAGTGGGTATTTGCTTTACCGAGCCTGCCGTTCTTCTCCTCAATTTCATGTCTTCTGTTGCCGGTATACAAGCTGCTGTTCCTGTGGTTTAATCTCTCTTCTCGCTCACGTTTGTTGACATGGTTCTTCAAGGCTTCCCGTCATGTTCTTTGTCATTCCCATCTGCACATTCACGTTTTCTCTCCCCGCTCACCCCCTACGTGAGACAGTTGGGCAGCACTCGTCTCAGTGCTCGCTCTTACTTACTACACGCCTTCCTTGTACAGTTCGTGTGTAGCCTGTGAATGACGGGATGCTCAGCGAGCTGGGTACTTCAGGGATCGTGTCCAACGTCTCTCTTTCCCGTTTGTGCGTGGGCGTTTGCAGTTGATTCCGTCATCCATTCACACATTCGCATTGAGTCACGTCCGGCCATCTTTCCCTGGTAACCCCGCTAGTCGAACTGCGAGACATTGTCGTCTGTTTGAATTGGAGGTGGCTTGGTTGGTCGCGAGGATTGGTATAAATTCCGCACACCTGTGCGGTCTCGCACTCATTACTCTACTCAACTGCGCATACCCGCCTGTTCAGCCACCATCAACTGCAATTTTCTATATCATATAACAGCAGCAAGACAAGTGCCTCTGCAGTCTAATGGCCGATATAAGCGGTAGTGTCCCTCCCATCGCTTCGTCACACGCGGCGAAGCTAAACAATGTAGTATCAGAGCGAGTTCTCGTTCCCCTAACCCTCTCCCAAGTCGCCGAATTCATCTTTGACGTTCTACCTGGCGAGTTGGGCGTCGAACAACAACATGCGCTCCGAGCAGCCCTCGAGAAACGCCCCAATTACCGGGTCTTCTTGTCCGTCCCTGTTCCCCCCGCCATTGAAAACCAGGACGGGGTCCACGAACGTGGCGAGGTTTCCTCTGTGCGGTCAGAAGATAGGGTTGGTGGTAGCCAAGAATGGACCAAACCTTTGAGGACTCCACCGCCTACCGATCTTGTTTCCCATGTGGAGAAACCCGTTCGCCCTTTGGAGCACTCGACCGCAAATGCTATCGCTGTGGAGTCTAATGGTCCACCTATAAAGGTGGAAAACAACCGATCCAGCCTGGAACGCACTATCCGACAGCCTCCTATGGCAAAAGAAGCCAGTAAGTACCGGACCAGACCACAATATACAGACACTGATCTAAGAAGTTCAAGTGACCGATCCGGCAAATTCAGTCACCGTCGAAACCGCAGACCATGTTGAGCAGGGAACGGTAAAAATCCCAGGCGTCAAAAACCGGGTGGATAGTCAACAGACTGGCACTGCAGTAGATTCCGGGCCGATCAAAGCAACTTATGGCTTCAGACTATATGAAATCGCCCCTTCTCCTCCTGTCACTCCACGTTCTAAGGGCTACGAATCTACTGTACCCAATACTCCGCAGTCTCCCGTTTTTCGACAGCCTAATTTTGGGGATTTACCTATGGATGTTACCACGGCTTTCTACTGTCCGGATGCCGATAACATTATTGCCGGAATTCATCGTACGGATACGGAAATCCGTGAATTCAATGCAGGAATACAACATCTCAAAGAAAAAGTGATGCGAGATTACAATACAAAAGTGCGCCCCTGGGAGGAATCGCCTGATTGTTGGTCTACCGACGCCATGACTCCTTCTTCTCCTTCTTCTCCTTCCTCTCCTTCACCTTCTCATTCCCATCTCACCCAGGCAATCGTGGAACAAGACTCAAAGGTCAATGCCATCGAATCCAAAGCCACTGTTCCTAGCCGGCGAAATACTCCACCCCCCCAAGCTCTGGGCACACCTAAACCACCATCGAAACCTCGAGTTCTGACGACGTCTGACCCGCTGACCGAGGTTCAGACTGAGAAGTCTGTGAGTGCCCTTACGGAGCGCGCTCGTCGTCTTCGCCGTCGTACGACATTGGCCGAGTATAGTAGTACCAGCTTGCTCAGCTCACCAACACCTACGACAGGAGCCAAGCGTCATCTTCAGGACGAAGAACCACAGGACCGACCCAACAAATCGAGGAAGACCATTTGAGCCAGTATGCCCGCCCCAACGTTCACGCTGCATTTTACCTACAACATTTCTGTCTATCTTGCCCATATTTCCTCATATTTCAAACAACATCTATCTCACATACACTAGATCTTATGTGGCCCACCATCGTCCTCTATCCCCTCCTCGATCACACACCCTCTAGAGCATGACTGTGTGCAACGACCATAATCCTGCTCATACCTGACACCCTGTTGGGTCTTAACAATCGTAACCTTTTCGATATATTGCGACAACTCGACCGGGCAAACGCCTATAATTATGGGGCAATCGAGAGGTATTACCGGTGTTTGCGTAATGGCATTGAGCGGTTGTGTTTTCAAACGGTTGAACCCACCATCCCCTTCACCTAATGCAGAATGCTCCATTTGTTTTATTATCTGCTCTATTACAGCCCAATTCGTTTACAACACCCAGCACCCAGCACCCTTACCCTCACCTGATCCTTGATTTCATTCCATTACCATCCCTATCAACGATCATGTTCTCCTATGTCAACTGCGGGATTCATTTGGAAGGGAAAGAGAAAAGCGACTCTTCTTCAGTACACGCAAGACGGAGGATTTGAGCGAATCACATCGAGTTTTCAGGCTGTGTTTTTAGGACTGTGTATCTCTATTGAAAGCCAGTCCGCATACAACCATTATATAACAGTACAACAAATTGACTTACACTATATGTCCTTGGAATGAGACATCCGAGATTTTATTGTGATTGCTTGTTCATGAAATGAATTCTTCTTCCTCTTCTTCCCAGTGTAGAGCGTGGAGTGTTGAGTGTTGAGTTGAGTATCGTAATGTGACAACCTCTACCCCCACCCCGTTTGGCTGCATTCTGATTAACATGCAAGGAGCACTGTCATGCTTGCATCCATTGAAGAGTGAGCTGATTCATTAGAAGAGGTGGACGGTATTTGAACAGTAGCCGAGCTTTCATGCACTATGAAGGCGTGTATCCATATGCGACTCTAGTCTTTTTCCATATCGCCATTGCTTTATCTCTCGCAGATCGGCTGCTCTAGAGAGTTCTAAGCGTGCATTTGGAACCGGGCTATCCAGATTTTATAAGCCTCTGACAAGTCGCGATATAAACACAGCCGACACACATCCCCTACTCATCATCGTCTTCAGGGGACTCCCACTCAACTCTCTCCTCCACAACCCACTCATGCTGCCCATACTCAATCTTGCCACCCATCAAACAAGTCTCCTCGTTGAACGTAAAGCCACAGGGCAAAAACCCGTCTCCAATCCTCACAGTTCTCTGCCACGACCCCTGCTCCTTCTTCCCACCCTCATCTGCTTTGTCGCCTTCCACGAACTCCCACCGCTCAACCGTGACGACACCCCCATGCATAAGCATCCCCTGACAATACTGCCCCAACCTCACTACCACCCCACGAACCTTCACTTCCGGCAAATTGATTCTCAACACAATACAAAACGCCGTCGCCGCAGGCCTACAAGCCTTAATCTCCTGATCCGTCCACATCTCCTCATGACTCTGCATAATGCCCGTGTGCAAATTCTTCGCTTGGCCATGCTCAAGCACCCGTACTGGATCAAGTGGGAACATGAGGGCTTCGTCAACGGGGATTTGCGAAGATGGCGTTCCGACGGGGTACCGCGAGTCGATCCAGTGCGTCCAGGATGCGCGTGTCACGGAGCCGTCCCAGGCACGGGAGTCTGGATCCGGGCCAAAGGATCCGCGCGAAGAAGCTGTGTACGGGTCTGGTGTTGCGACGCTGGTGGATGTGCCACTGAATGCCCATTCTAGACGCTCGAGGGGACCGCCGGTGTTGGGAAGGGGGGGATCACCTTGACGGATGGGGCTTGCGGGTAGGTTAGTGGCTTGGGGGGTGGGTTCGGTCTGGTAGACAAAGGAAGAAAGGCAGGGGGAAAAGGGCAAGGGGATAGATACCGGAAGATGCGGAGGTCGACGAAGGTTTTATTGATGCTGGTCAGGACGAGTGTGTGTGTTGGTTCAAAGGGAAGGGGGTTTAATTCCAGCTCGTTCTTGTCCGGTAGGTGGATCGTGTAAGGTATGGGGATGCCATCGGGGATCGGGTATGGTAGGAAGTAGATGTAGTCGCGAATGGAAATACTGGCCTCACGCGGGTCTGGCTGCGGCGCGGGAGTGGTGGAATTATTGGTAGTGGTTGCTGGGGACGCCATACTCGTGGTCGTATTGAAGAAGGCTGATAGATTCGGGGAAACAGTGGTGACACTAGCGCTTGCTCCCAGAACGTCTTGTTTGCTAGTAGCTTCCAGGCTGTTGGAAGCCATGAAGAGTTCGAGCTTGGATTCTTCGAATCACACTAATCTGTCGATAGGCACTCACGAAACTCGATGCTGGTTTCGAGAAGATTGCGATGTGGCTAGCGCTTGCAATCTATGTAGACATGGTCAGTCAAGTGGTGGGTTTGCAGAAGACATGCTAGGTCAATACATCATAACACGCGATTGCTGAAGCAGCGCCGAGTGAGGGTTGTGTTTAAATGCTGCAGTACGTGCAATACGACGTTGTGAGCGCGGGAACTTACCACGAACAGATTACGATGATGAGGTTGGTAGCGGACGTGATTCGGTCGTTGTTAGCCCAGCTGTCAAAATGTCAACTGGTGTCACTACCTAGGTATGTATACACCTGTTAGAGTGCTGGGAGATAGCTTCAGCCAAGTGACGGTGAAAGGTCAACAAGGGCCAGCAAAAGTTCCCAGTTGATTACAAGTGGATGGATGACCCCGCACCGCCACACTTTTAAGCTACTGGTAGCGTCAAAAGAGGCGAATGTTTGGATGTCCAATTATGGATCACGTGGTGTCAAGAACCCTACATGTAGTGTCATCGCAAATGGGCATGAGGGCAGCAGTGGCTTCCATTGAAGAAGACTAGATATCATTGACATGCTGTCTGAATCGACAGAGACCTAACCATTGACGCCATTCACGCTGGGAATACCCTTCACCAATCCTTAACCGCTATTTTTGAGAAGTCGTAAGCCATGTCGCTATTTTACTACCACAGCTCTGTGCATCTATTTCTTCTTGGCATCAGCCTCCTCAGCCTTAGCCTTGGCACGCTTCTCACGAGCACCCTGGTAACGAGCCACGGCACGTTGGTCACGGAGCACACGGTAGGCGTTCTCGGTGGGCTCATAGTTCTTGATGGGACCCTCTTCGAAGGTGACGGTGTTCTTGATGGGGAGGACCTCGCTGGTGGACTTGACGATGTTGTCCTTGGCAGCCTTGACGTCCTCAGCAGAGGCGTCACCCTCCTTGGTCTGACCGCTGCGGCGGGGGAAGACGATGAGGCGCTTCCTGTACTCCTGGAGACGCTCCACGTTGGCCTTGAGGCTCTCCTCAGAGAGGTTCTGGCGGCGGGGGTCGACAGAGATACCGATGGTGGCAGCGAACTTGCGGGGAATACCAGCGGCTGAACAAACGTTAGTTGCGCTTCCTTCTTGGTACTATCCCGAAATCTTGAGTGTACCTTTCAATTCAGCCAACGAAAAACCACGGCCTGGGCGCACACGGCGGTTGTCTGAAAAATTCATCAGCGAACATTGTCCTTCATGATGATCGCATCCTACATACACTTGATGGTAGGGCATCGGACGACAGGTCGGAGCTTATCGACGGGGCGAGGAGCGACCTTGGCGGCCTTCGCAACACGGGCGTTGCGCCTCGACTTCTTCTTGCCGGGCTATTTCGAAATCGTTAACATCTGGACACAGGCGCCACTGCTCTCATGCAACTGAGAGGGGAATTACCTGGTCGAAGTGCACGCGGACGTAGCGTTGCCTGCGGAGAATTAGCGAAAAAAACTCGATAGACTCGAAAAGGTGACGGTGATGCCTACCAGTCCTTGTGGAAGTGGTTCTTCTGGATCTGCTGGTTGTGCTTGATCGCCATTGCTGCAGATTCTGATAACAATCAGTGAGGATCAAAGGGGTATCGCCGTCAATCGAACGTACCTTGAGTCGACCTGTGGTTAGTACTGGATCACCAGAAGTTGGATGCGAAGTGTGGAAGTGTCGAAAATTCGCTTAGAGGCGGCGAAACGTTTTGCCGTAACAGTCTGTGCGCACGCTTCGCTTCCTAGCGAACTTGGGAGACTGTCGACCAGTGTACCAAATCATGAAAAACTCTGTTTGACAACTGAGTTTCTACTCCGTTTCAGGTGGAATCTACAGAGTTGACGATATTTGATTCAACGGTCGCGGTTCGCAGAATTCATCCAATGGATCCAAGGTTACTGGCATGAAATCGGCGTCGAGAGAGCGCTTGAGTGAGTTCACGAACACCGCGCGAAACACGCGCGTCAGCCGCATCGCAGGATGGAGCCCAAGCCCTAATCAACCATGATCAACCATGATCAACCGCAATCGCAGATGCACGAGGTACAATAGCTCGTAGTTAGGCTTCTTTCGGTGGGTTCAACATTCATTATTTGTGTATTGTTCATTTGCTATCTAGTTCTCGTCCTGCAAGACGCAACGGTCCCTGGTATAAAGTCCTTCGTAAGAGGAAAACAATCCGAGCGCGAAATATTACAACTGAGAAGAGAGGTGCTGTTGTGCACCATCCAAAACTACAATTCAATGCCCCACCCCAGTTCCAAAATAAATAAAAACAGGTTCGCAGTCATCACTCATGATTCGTCTTCTAGCAGCATCCTTTCATGGGTCACGCAGCAGGCCGCCAATGCCCAGTCCAAGGCTTGCATCTACTCGGCCGCGCTTGGAAGGATTGCCGTGATGTTCTGAAGATTGCAATCTTCTCTTCTCAAAATCGCCAGACTTGGTCAGGCCATGGCCCTTCTTGACCTGGCCATATATCTTGCTCTGAATCAAGTTGGCAGATTGAGATGACGGGGCAGACGAGTGCTTCGGGGGAAGTACCTTTCTAAGCATGCTCGTGGCGGCCTGACTCGCCTGTGATTCGGGAATCTGCTCTTCTTCTTTGTCAGTAAACGCTTCCTCTTCGTCTATACTAGATGCGGTGATGGTAGAGTTGCTGCTTTCGCGACGAGCGGTCGTGGTCTCGGACTGATAGTGTGCTGGAGGAGCAGATTGAGGAATGTTGACAGCAGAAAATGTCGGCGGAGTGCGTGGCGCATGGGATCGAGCGTGAGACCGCCTGTTGGGAGTCTGAGTCTGCGGCATCGAAGACATGGAGTGGGTTCCCCGGCTGTGTCCATAGCGTGAACGTTGCGTGCTGTGTCTCGTTGGTGTTGATGGGGCTGTCGTGGGATCTTGGCTCAGCATTTTGTCGGCTAGGAGAAGCGCTTCGAAATTGCTCTGTCCTCTGTTGCCCTCATTAGACGCGGGTGGATTCATGCGGTTCGCCTTTTGGCGGGGAGTAGCTTGAGGAGTACCGAAATTCGACCGTGGAGACTGGCCCATCTGTTCCAGGAAGGGCAGATAGGGAGCAATATGTTCGCGATTTCTACGGATTCGTGTTTTAAGGCGGTCGTTCTCCTCCACCAAGCTAGCGAGTTCGCCCTCTCGATGCTCAATGAGGCGTTTCCGCTGGTCGTTTACATCATGCAACGCTTCGTTTTCGGTTTGCAGCATCTGGAGTCGACGATTCATATCCGAAATGAGAATCGCGTTGGCTGCGTTGGTGGACGACTCTTCGTAGTTTGGTTCGGGAATGGTAGCATTGCGGCGCTTTTCCTCTGCCTGCTGCAGGACATCAATCTCACGCTGGGCCATGGCTAATTCGACTGCCATGCGACTGGCTGCCTCCTGGCTCTCCATGACTGCCATGTTGTACTGCAGCTTGTAGTGAGCGGCAGAGAGCCTGACGTCGCGCAACGCATTGGTGACTTCGACGACCATGGACCTGAGGTCGTCGGTAGAAGCGTTGTTAATCTCATCTTGGGAATAAACGGCTGCAGCTGTCTCAGCCAGGGCCGAAGGTTGGTTCGGGAGCTTGGAGGTTGGTGGAGGAGAGGTCAATTGAGGTGTTGGTGGGGTGGGGGTCCTGGCCACAGTGCGAGTTGGCGGGAGCTGAGAAGAAGGAGGTGGAGTCATGGAAGATGCGGTGGTGGGCGGAGCGGGCGAAGCAAACTTGTCGTGGTCCAAAGTCATGGGTTTGGGCGCGTCGGTGTCTTGAGGCGATAGGGAAGGTGAGGCAGCAGGCGCAAGGCGAGACGTCTCTATGGATGGCACAAGCGAGTCCATGGCTGTAGTAGTTGCGGTACTGCTCTACTTGTTGCTACTACACAGGGCGCGACGATATGTGCACTTGTAAGCAGGTGGGTGGGTGGATGCAGCGGCGCAAGCTCTATGTAAGCCGGCTGGCTTCACTTGACGCGAAGGCGCTGTGCGGGGATGCGCGTCGCCGAGACTAGAGTCGCGACTGGTGCAACCAAAGACGGATAGGCGACTGAGCCAGATGCGATGGGAGCAGCAGTTCGCGGTTGTACGTGGTGGTGAGTGAATGCGGTCCGGTGTGCGTATGCGCATGTGTTTGCGTGTACATAGACAGCTATGTAGGTGTGCAGGCAGGCAAGTGGGGGGTGGTGGAGAGTCCAGGTTCAAGGAAGTTGGAATAAACGTCAGCGCTCCAATGTTTACGCAGGCAGCGCCGCCTGCGGGTATCTCTAGGGGCAACCACCACCTGCCTCCCTGCCCAAACCGCTCAGCGCTCGTCTGTGCACGCTTCCCCGTAGTGCTTGGTGGTGGTTTCCAAAGAAATTACCTGGACCGATACATAGTTTTCTTTGCGCGCCCGCACAAGTCGCCGACACCTTTTTGCTTTTCGCATGCATGGCTGCCACTGTCTCTGGAGCTGAACTCTGGTACTGCGTCTCGTACCGGTGACGTGGACACCCTCCCTGCCTGTCTGGTACTCCTGTCAACCAAGTACCCAAGTATTCTGCTGGTCTTATACTCGCCATCCAGCGCGCCTGACTCAACACCACAAGCTCCAGCTTCAGCAACCTCCGCAACACCATGGACCAACGATCCTCGGGCATCCCCGTTCGTTCGGGCATCCCACGTCCGGCCTCCAAAATCCCAGCTCTGCGCGCTTCGGCCAGCCAGTCTCACCTGCATTCCGCTTCGCAATCTGCCTCTGCCCCGGACGCCCAGGATCCTTTGCTGCGGAAGAAGTCGTCTCTGTCTTCCATCTCGCGTCGATCCAGTCAGCAGCAGCTGCCGCCGCCCTCGCTGCAAAAGAAGGCCTCCCGTTCATCCATTGCGATTCCTCCTTCCGCGGGACCTGCTGCAAATAAACCGTCCAACAGAACATCCCTGTACTCCGCACCTATATCGAAACGACCCGTTCCTGTTAAAGAACAGGCACGATCGTCCATCCCAAACTCCCGAGCTCCCACTTTCAAGAAACCGACTGTCCCTCCACCATTCCGGCAGACACCTGCGGTCCCTCAGCCCACAAGGTTGTCCAACCAACCCCACGATGAAGATGTGCTTGGAGATCTGAATGGCTTCCGTTCGGCATCTAGAGCCTCGTCGCGCGCGAGTTCCTGCGCGGGATTGCAAGAAGCTGAGTCGGCAGATTTCCTGGAGGAGAGTGATGGAGAGATCCATAGCACAGCGCAACCTCCAGCGAGGAAATCTCGACCTTCGCTTTCCGATAGGACTATAGAGAGCCTATCGCAGCTGCCGTCATCTCCATCTGTAGCGAAAGGAAGACGTAGATCTAGCTTCTTCAATGCCGATCAATCCATGCCACCTCCAGTGAGACCTACCTCAGCATTGTCTAATGGCATACGACCGACGACAAGTGACGGAGCCCCGCAGCCTGATTTGATCACACCACGCAAGTCTGGTCCATCTACCACAAGACTATCCATGACAGCTCCAGGCAAGAGAAGCTCCAGCGCGACAATGGCAACCAACATCAAAACCCCATCACTGAGTCGTCTCAACTCCACCATGAAGAAACAGCCACTTTCGCATATGCATAACCTGCAAGATACACCAAAGGCCCGGCCTCTTTCAAATAGCAAGACTATGTTATCGAGGACTCCAAAGCCCCGCGCTTCAATAGCGGGAGTATTCGGCGAAGCAGTTTCCCCGCCTACCAAAGTGGCCGCCACCACCCCATCACCGTCTCAAAGAGCTTCCGTGGCCAAGAAGACCCCAATAACTAGTAAAAAGGCCCCAAGTTCCTCTCTTGCGCTTCGTGAGCACATCGCCAAAGCAAAGGCTACCAGAAAGCCAGATGTTTTGCCGTCCCCAGAAGACGCGCCACCAAAGGCGAATTCGTCACAGACGTTGCGAGAGCAAATTGCGAAAGCCAAAGCGACGGCAAAGCGCAACAATACCACCCATGAACCGCGAACAAGCACCCCTCCTAGGGATGCCATCGTGCCCAACCCCGCTGAGATTGCTGGGTTTGACTTTGGTCTCGAAGACCCTTTCAATCAAGGGCCAAAAAACAGCAAATCACTGCTGCGCAAGCGCATAGATGCCGCACGCGTCGAGGGGAAGCTCAACCTTGCTGCAATGGGAATGAATGAAATGCCCGAGGACGTGATGCAAATGTACAAGTATGACTCCAATGACACCGGTGTCGTCTGGAGCGAGGTTGTTGATGTTACTATTATAATTGCTGCCGACAATGAGTTTCAGACTCTTCCTGATCGAATGTTCCCAGATATTGACATTGAGTCCATGACGGAAGCGGATGAGGATACCGCACCTCAATTTGGCGCCCTACAGAACCTTGATTTGCATGGCAATGTGCTTCAAGAGCTGCCGATGGGATTGAGGCAACTCACACAGCTCTCAAAGCTCAATCTTGTAAGCAAACGCTGTATCATGAAGCATATTGAACCTGGCTAACAACAGCTAGTCAAGGAACAAACTTACACTCGATGCATTAAATACTGTCTGCCAAATCAGCTCCCTTCGCGAGCTGAAACTTGCTGAGAACGAATTCAATGGGTCACTGCCTTCTTGTATTGGGGATCTGGCTCAGCTCGAGGCTCTAGAACTTCAGGCGAATAAGCTGACTAGTTTGCCTCCTGAAATTCGCGCATTGGTTCATTTGCGCACGTTGAATATATCGGGCAATAAGATCACATCATTGCCCATGGAACTGTTCGAACACGTTCCCATCATCGAGCTCATTGCGAGTAACAATGCTTTTACTGGAGCGTTCTTCGAGATCGATTCAATGCCTCAGCTACAAAACCTACAACTGGCCAACAATTCAATCACGGGTATATGCCAATCCACGACTGTAACGTTACCGGACCTAAAATATCTGGATCTGTCGGGAAACCGACTCTCTGCGCTTCCAGATGTGTCGTCATGGACGAGTCTAGTAACACTACTCATTGGTGAAAACAATGTGGCTACGCTTCCAGACAGTCTCTTCTCTCTCCAGATGCTCCGTAACATCGACTTAACAGCAAACAACATCAGTAGGCTGGACGAAAGAATCGCGCTCATGGAAGGGTTGGAGAACATCACCCTTGCCGCCAATCCTTTGCGCGAACGTAAATTTTTAACAATGGCTACTGAGGACATCAAGCGCGACTTGATGTCCAAAATTCAACCGGAAAATGCAGACCAGTTGGCGGGCGTGGTCGGGACCACAGAGGAAAACCCTTCAGATTCTGTCAATGGGTGGAAGTTGACACCTTCTGGTACCTTTGACCTATCTTTCCAGAACCTGTTGCAGTTGGATGACGAGGCCATTGCTTCGTTCGCCCAAGAAAATAGTATCCGCCAGCTATACCTGGCCAGCAACTACCTTTCATCGCTTCCTGTAATCACGGCCCAGCTTTCCGCTCTCTCGGTGCTGGATCTGTCCAAGAACAACATCAGCATTCCATTGAGTGAGCCACTGGAATTAAGTAAACTTCGGGAGCTTAAACTCCACGGGAACAAATTGCACTCGCTCGACGCCGTAACGTCGCTGCTATCAGCACCAAAACTACAGCACCTGGATGTTTCCAACAACCGAATCGCCGGGTCGCTCCCTCTTCTGCGCGAATCGTTCCCTGAGCTTCTGTTCTTTCTCGCAGCGGACAATGTTATAACTGAAGTCTCTGCCGAGTCGCTGCACGGGCTGAAGTGCGTAGATGTTAGTAACAACGATATTGGGCGTCTTGAGCCCATGATCGGACAGCTCTCGGGGACCCTGACGAGCTTGAATGTAGAAGGGAACAGGTTTAGGGTTCCCAACTACGCTGTTCTGAAGAAGGGCACCGATGCCATATTGGCTTGGTTACGCGACAAGATACCGTCCCCCACGGAAGATTTCTTCAGCCCAAGCGCACCAGGTAGCTCCAGCTCGGGCTACTAGTGTGTTTTTCTATTCACATGTACATATATTTTTTTTGGTGCTGGGGAGAGTTGTGGTGGTTCCGGCGTGAGATGGCGCCGCACTTGGTATTTGCAGGGCGCTGATGAGTTGTTTGTGATTCCCACTGGCTGTTCTAGTAGATTGCAATCTATCGACATCGTTATTCCAAGCGACATGCATGTGTGTATGTGAAGACGGCGATGTGGTTGTCTGCCCAAGGTCGGCCAATTGCATCATGGTGTGATGGTCGGCAAGGATATGCCGGTGGAAAGGCGCAAGCGATTGGCTGGACTGTGGTTGCTCGGACGATGGGCGGGCGATAAACAAAGCTCGAGGAACGGCAAACCCCAGGTACCCGCATCCCTACCCCACCGCAATCACTGTACTCCTAGTGCCAGTTCGAGCCTACATATTTTGAACACCTTATTCTTCAGCGTGTGGTGCTTCTGTTGTTGTACCGCCCTTCAACGTCCCAAACTTTGCCCGCGCGACCGCTCGCTGCAAATCACAAACACGGGCATCATGCCTGGCACAACAGTGGCAGAGCCGCCCTCGGTCACTCTTTCCTGTACGTGTGCAATCCGCTCGTCCAATCTACAATCTTTCCAACACTGATTCCCGATAGTTGCCAACAACTTCTGGGGCAAGGATGACGCCGGCGTCTCCCCAATGCTCGAGCGCATGCACAATGCCAAAGTGACCTCAGACGAGCTCAAGTCCTTTTACGCCGCCCGCGCGGCCCTCGAGGACGAATACTCACGCAAACTCCTCAACCTCTCGCGGAAGCCGCTCGGGTCATCCGAGTCGGGAACCCTACGCATGTCCTTTGACGTCATTCGCGGTGAAATCGAGGCCACCGGCAAGGCACACCAGAGCATCGCTCAGCAGATGAAGACTGAGCTGGAAGAGCCGCTGGCAGCCTTTGCGGGGGGCATGAAGGAGAGGCGAAAGATCATTCAGAACGGCATTGAGAAGCTCCTGAAGCTGAAGATGCAGCAGACCTCGGCGGTCAATAAGACACGAGATCGCTACGAGAATGATTGTTTGAAGATCAAGGGCTTCCTAGCTCAGGCACATATGGTTATGGGTCAAGAAGAGCGCAAGAACAAGGCCAAACTAGAAAAGACACAGATCCAATTGTCCGAAACAGAACGAGAGTATGAGACAGCTGTCAAGATTCTCGAGGAGACTACAGGACGATGGAACAGAGACTGGAAGGCCGCTTGTGATGTGAGTATATATCAAACATTGAAACAACATCGTCGCTAACAGCTACAGAAATTCCAAGACCTTGAAGAGGAGCGCATAGATTACACAAAGAGCAGTCTCTGGAACTTCGCCAACATTGCCTCGACCGTATGCGTCAGTGACGACGCCTCCTGCGAAAAAGTACGGTTATCTCTGGAAGACTGCGATGTGGAGAAAGACGTAACCAGCTTCATCAAAGACAGCGGTACTGGACAGGAAATACCCGACCCACCCAAGTTCATCAATTTCGCTCGGGGTGATGCGGACACGGCTTCGCAAACATCCGAGGACGAAAACTATTCCGTGGCACAATTTGCGAGGACTATGAATCCAGCTTACCGGGCCAACTCACCCCAGCCCTCTGTGTTCGAATCTCATCATGATCCGAACAATCCATTGGCGCGCGAGATGGGCCTTGGAGGTAACACCATGCCAGTGCCGCAGGATCAAATCAATACTGCGTCTCGCGATCCAATCCAGCCGGCAGCGCCTGTAGGGAAGGGCATCCAACCAGACCCCCGCTTGGTCCAGGCTCAGCAACAAGCTCATCAGCAATACCAGCAGAGCAAAGTCCCGCACAATGAATATCCTGCAGATGGAATGACACAATTCTGCCGCATTGGAGCACCATCAGAGCGAGGTGGCATACGTCCAGGCAGCAGAGACTCCAACAGTGACTACTCGAACCCCACATCATTCTCTAGTGTGGAACCTCCAAGTGGCTCTGCCTCCCCAGGGAAACCACTATCACGTTCGCCACAGCCAGTCGAAGAATCACAAGTGCAGAAGAAGAAAGGTTTCTTCCAGAACAGCCCGTTCGCCCGCCGAAAGAGCACACACAATGGGGATGAGCCCATCTCGATTACACCCAGCAGTAGAAACACCTGGGCGCCTGCAGCCCGATCTGGTAACAATGAGAACGTCAGCCCTACCTGCCCATTTGGAAGAGGCTCGCGTGGGGTTGAACTGCATGATGGTCGTTCCGCGAGCCCTGAACCCGTTGACCCCAGAGCCAACTTCCAGCTTAACATCGGCAACAACGTCTTCGACGTCGAATCTCCGGACAAGAAGAAGGCTGCTGCAAAGACTAACGAGCCTGGAGAAGAACTTGATCCGATTGCTCAAGCACTCGCCGAATTAAAAGGAGTGACCAAGCAAGGCGACTTCCGCGTATCTGCTGATCGTTTCCACGGTCTGGCTACGCCCCAACCTCCAGGTACTCCCTCTGTAGGCTCACAACTTCCTGGCGGCGCACCCACCCCCCTTGCAAACGCCAACATTAGTGGTGCCAAACGAGGCACGCCGCCGCCATCGTATGATCAACCACCTATGTCTCGCCTTGGAGCTCCTCAGCCAGCGCATACTGCGCGCCAAATGCAGAAGACTACGCAGATGTACATCGACCAGAAGGCCAACATGTTCAACACGGGCTCGGCATCTCGTCCGTCCACCCGCGGTGGCCCAGCTCAGGAAGCTCCTCGGGCCACTTCCCCAGCGCCACGGGCCACCAGTCCGCGACCTGGTCATTACTCTTCCCAGCAACCACCACAATCTCCAGCTGGTTACCGTGCTGCATCACCCAATCCCTATGCTTCACCGACCACAAGCACTAGACCAAGAGCGAATACGTCTGGCCAACCTCAAAGCCCATTCGGAACACCCACTGGAAGAGGCTCCTACACTTCCTCGGTACGTGGTGGATCTCCAGGATACAGCAACGCTCCTCGCGCAGTGTCGCCTCAACCTGCATACGCACAGAGCAACGGCCGTCCAACCTCACGTGCAGCACCCACATCGCGGGCTGTCAGTCCACAACCACAATTCCGGCAGTCATACGACCGGCCTTCGAGCTCTCGCGGAAGCGATATGGCACTGCAACTCGCACAAGGCCCTGGAAGTGAACGCGGAGACGGCAGTGTGTACGGTGGAAGCGTGCGGAGTCGAGGCGGCGGCGGCGGAGGAGGAAACCAACGTCCACAGAGCTCGTACTACAGCGGTGGAAGTGATTTGAATCACAGTGCCAGCCAGCTCAGCACGAGGAGTAGGAGCAAGAGCGTGGCTGAGCCCAGACAGTATACCAGGGACGGACGCATGATTTTGCACTACTGTGAGTTCTCCTCGTTTCCTCGCAAACATTTTTCATTGCAGTATGACTAACACATATGTTCCTTTTTAGCGCGTGCGATGTACCTGTACAACGCGCAGATCCCCGAGGAACTCACATTCGCCAAGGGCGATATCCTCGCCGTGCTTCGCTTGCAAGACGATGGGTGGTGGGAGGCTGAAGTGGTTGGGAAAGATGGACGGCGTGGCCTTGTGCCATCCAATTATTTGCAGAATTGCTAAGGGATGGGGGGACGTGAGATAATGAGGGAACCGAATTGTCCTTTTCTCTCCAATTTTGGCTGATTGATGGTTCGATGGCTTGCTTGCTTGCTTCAAATGTTTGATGTAGCGATGTGCACATGCGTACTCTTTAGTGCGGTGGTGTTTTTGATACCTTCTTTTTTTTTTCATCCCTCGCTCGTCTCGCATATGAAGCTTGTTCCTTCTTTTTTCTTTCTTTTTTTCTTCCAGTTTCGAGTATACATGTAACTACATTCGCTTTATTGGAGGGCTTCGTCCTTGTGGGGAGTAAAGTACCTTGGGCGTTCCAAGATTGATTTTTGTGGAGTACTCAATTTGAATCATCATGCTCATTCCAAACCACGACTTAGGCGTGCCATTCAACGATAGTAAGATGGGACAAAGAGAAGATCGTGTTGTTGCTTTTCCTCCGCCGAACGTTTGTCTGCTTGCTGCTTAACTCCGAAGGCTGCGCTAGCGAACTGTAGGGCTGACAGGGATGCCTGCTACGGCCCGCCTTAAACCAAACCACCTTGACGGACGACGGACGAAAAAAAAACCCAGAGATGGTTCTGCAGCAGGAAATAAGGTCAGATCGATATGTCCTATTGCCGGATGTCCCTGCATACTCCATCTTAACGCCACTCCTGCTTCGACAGCCGAACGACCTGTGAGGGTTTCATTGGCTTCTTGTGGTGATGCGCCAACAAAAGCGGGGTTTCGACTAACTGATCGGATCGTACGTGCATGCGGATTCGACTAATTCATCCTTCGTGCAGGCGGCAACGTCAGTCCACCATGTCAGACTTATATTTATATACAAGAGGGAGGGAAGCTATGTATCGCGAAACAGACCCGCTGACTTGCCTACACGAAAAACTTCCATTGTTGTCGCTGGACATTCTGCACTGTCATCTACTTCTCGCACGCTAAGAGACCATCATCAATATCGCTCAATTCATCGACATAACCAGCCACTGCACGATATACCCTAGATAAACTTTCCGTCATGTCTACAACTGCTACCACCTCAGACTCCCCCCCAAAGATGACATACCATCGGTAATCCTCCCATCCCACCTGATCCCCAAAACCAATCAACTACTAACCTCATTCCCCACAGCCTTGGTAACTCCGGGCTCAAAATCTCCCGCCTTGTCCTCGGAGCAATGGGCTACGGCTCCCCCACCCTCAACGGATCCTGGGTTCACGACGCTTCCGCGTCCCTCCCGCTCCTCAAACATGCCTACGACCTCGGCATCAATACGTGGGACACGGCAGACGTCTATTCTCAAGGGCAATCCGAACAAATCATTGCTCAAGCCATCAAAGAGTATGGGATGAAAAGAGAGAAACTAGTCATCATGACTAAATGCTTCTTCGGGGTTGGAGACGAAGTGGTTGGGGACAAGGGAGAGTTTCTGAGCGGACAGGCGGCTGTTAATGATGGCGGCATGGTCAATAGGGTTGGGTTGAGCCGAAAACATATCATGGATGCTGTGGATGATAGTGTTAGGCGGTAAGTCTTTTCCCTTCTCCTCTGCATCTTGGACGACGGATTGTGGAGAGAAACTGTGCATTTGCTAACGATTGGTCACGCTCAGATTGGGGACGTATATAGATGTCCTTCAGATCCATCGTTTGGATAGGGATACTCCGCCCGAGGAGATCATGCGTGCCCTGAACGACGTGATTGAGAGTGGCAAAGTAAGATATATTGGCGCCAGTTCCGTAAGTCCCTCTTTTCTCGTCCCCGGTTCGCCAAACAGTCGGGAAACCAGAACATGGACTAAACCAGATACCCCTCAGATGTACACCTGGGAATTCCAGCACCTAAACAACATCGCCAAACAACACAACTGGCACACCTTCATTAGCATGCAAAACTACCACAACCTCACCTACCGCGAAGAAGAGCGCGAAATGCACCCTTACTGCGCCTTCGCCGGCATCGGCCTCATCCCCTGGTCTCCCCTTGCCCAAGGCGTCCTCGCGCGGCCCTGGGCCACTACCGCAACTACACGCGTCGAGTCCGATCAGTTCGCGGGGCTCCTGAAATCTGACAGTGATAAGGCGATTGTGGACTGCGTTGAGCAGATTGCCAAAGAGAAAGGGGTTAGTATGGCGCAGGTCGCGATTGCGTGGAGTTTGAAGAAGGGTGTGAATCCAATTTTGGGGCTGCAGAGTGTGAAGAGGATTGATGAGGCTGTTGGGGCGTTGGCGGTGGAGCTTTCCGATGAGGAAGTGAAGAGGTTGGAGGAGAATTATAAGGCGAAGTCTGTTATGCAGTTGTGGTAGAGCGATCTTACCAAATGCTTTTACAAGCTAGTCTCTCAACGGTGACGTGGAAGCGGATGTGAGACATTATTGTGGGAGTGTCGAAAGTGTTCCATCTTGTGTTGGCGCCTCTTGCGCAATACGAGGTTGAGTATCATACAATGATCATATGGAAGCTTTCTATGACGTAAACTCTGATAACGCAACATAGTTCTTTCGTGAGATGGCTTGTACGTATTACAGACTGGGTTAGAAAAGAAATGGTGGAAATGAATATGATCCCTTCAACAGCACCAACGATTACACAATTGACTGAGCTGCCATGAAAATGAGAGACTACTAGCTTTTTCCATGTGACCGAAGTTCTTACCAGAAAGCAACAGATTGTCAGATAGTAGAATAATTGACATACCGCATACAAACCTGAACTTGGATACTTGCTGATGAAAACATAAGAGGCTACGAATCCTTCGCCAGGCCCCCTACTAGGGGCGGGTTATATGTACCATTACAGAAATATGCACATCAGCACACTAATCCGAATCAGACCCAAAGCGACTTATGCGTTACTTTACATACATCTGCTGGTCACCAACTCTGTCTCTTCACACTCATGTATTCGAGCAACAACTCAATTCCCTGTTCCATCTTCTATAAATACCATTCTCTAGCCACACACTACTGCTGCTGAAGATGGGCAACAAACCCTCTGTGCCTCAACCAGGCACCAAATTCCAAGTCATCGGCGCAGGTCTCTCACGTACAGGCACAGCGTCCTTTAGCGAAGCCATACGCGTTCTCCTCAGCGGCCCCGTCTATCATGGCGGCACCCAAGCAACTCTAGGCCCCGAAGTCGAAATCCGCTCCTTAATCGAGATCCTTTCTCTTTTCCCCGCAAAAACACCAGCAGACAAGAAAAAAATGCACGCCCTGCTCAAGCAACGATTCGATGGCTACGCCGCCGCCACAGACGCGCCCACGTGCGGTCTCGTGGAGGAGCTGCTCCAGGTGTACCCAGACGCCATGGTCATTTGCACAGTGCGCGATACGCCCGAGACATGGGTGAAGAGCATGGAGGGTGTGAGTAACGCGTCTACCATGTGGTTTCTCCGCTTCGTTCTCTTCCCTATCCCCGGGATGCGGTATTTTGTCGACTATATCAATGTTTTGCGGCATCAATGGGTACATCACTACGGTGAACGCGAACCAGTTACTGAGAAGACGCATTTCAATCATGTCGCCTATCTAAAGAGGGTGGTGCCAGAAGATAAACTGATGTTTTTTAATGTCAAAGATGGGTGGGAGCCGCTGTGCAGGGCATTGGGTAAAGATGTGCCGGATATCCCGTTTCCTAGAATCAATGATTCAAAGGCTATTGACGATTTGGCAATGAAGATGATTAAGAAGGGTCTGTTGAGGTGGCTAGCGATATTTGCTACGTTGGGTGTTGCCGTTGTGCCACTTTTGTCGTTGATCTTGAAAGCTTAAGAGAATGGGGTGGGAGTTAGAATAGTGCTTTTTCCGTGAGTTTGGCAACCTCATTCATGATGTAAAGAAGGGGCAATGGAGCTGAGGCTCCGGTGTGTAAGTCCAATCCAGGTCCTTGACGCGTGAAGATGGCATTGGGGGTGTAACAACTACGCGGGTGGTGGCATAAACTATTATAGGTATATTGCTATCTGTTGAATCATGACACAGATCCAAAGAACTCTGACAGAAGAAAAATCGCATCTGAATAGCAATCATACTATAGTTACACATTATATTGCCAAATAGCACATCGAACTCGCAATACTGTTCATGTTATCCAAATGGAAATCTGGGGTGGTTCGAAACTCATGACAGGAGAAACTTGAACGCCTTTGATCTGGTCCCCTGGTCGCCTCACTATCCATGAGGGTACCGACAGTGACTGACATGAACTCCGACTCAGAATTAATGACATATGTCGTCGTCGAAGATGGTGTTTGTGGGTAAGGGTTGTGGCTCTTCAAGAAGGGTTTGGCAGATGCTTTTGCTGCTTTCTGTGATGCCCTGCTCTTCAGCGCCGTGAAAGCTGTGCATATACATACCTTTCTTCTTGAGAGCAGAAACAAACCCTTTCTTCGAATACATGAATCGAGAGTTCACTAACATCTGCGTACGTGCAGACTGGCGAGGTTCGTGGTAATCCCGCTGGGAGGAGTCCACTGGGCCACTTATGATGCTTACGCCAATGAACAATATCACGATGGAAGGAAGAGAGCTCATAAATTTCCGTCGATGTTTCGTGGGTGACTTGCGTCGTAGTAATGCATTCTTCGGACGTCACCTGCGGTCGCTTCCGGAGAGGCATAGACGTGATATGTTCCGCGTCGGGTTTTCGCTTCGGGCGTCCGGACATTAAAGAGATCTGTTCATTTTATACGATGCTCAGTTTTGGACCAGGGAAGATTTATGTGTAAAAAATGGCAACGTGCCCCCGCAAGTTGCAATGCTCTCTTTGCTATCGACTGCAGCATATGTCGAACGTGTGCACTCATGGAAATGAATGATACTAATGTCGCCCTTTCGAGGATACGTATACCTCGGTATCCAATGTTTACACGAATAAATGAGCAGGTAGTTAGGGGTTACCTACACAGGTAGAGTAGAATGGACGTGGTGGTGGTGGTAGCCGTCGTCGTCGCTAGCTAGTACCTAGCGACGCCAAGGCTGGTGTCGTTCTGAACCACGCGCGGTCGAACATATCTCTCCCACCCTACCCACCTAGAAAGAATATCCCTCCAGCCTCGTACATAACCCCCCCAATTCCCATCGTCTCCGCCTGCGAACAAAGCATCATCGATCCCCGCCGCCATCCATCCGATCAACCACCTTCCACTGCAGCCGCCAAAGCGCTTGCTAATGGAAACGCCATTCAGATGAGCCAGCACAGCCCGTGGGGATTGCCAAGAAGACACCCTCAGAACACCTCCAACACCTCGTCCACACGCCTCACACCTCTCTCCACCACCTTTGCTGTCGACCAGGACCGCAACACGCCCTCGCCCAGTGGAACGCGCCCGGCTTTCTCCCCTGCCACCTCCAGCTTCCCCTCGCTGCCGCCTCCCTCGACGGCGCCGTCGGCAGCTGCTACCACCTCCACTTCCGCCGCAACTGCAAGACACGGTCTCATTGGCAGCAGTCGCAAGTCGTCGGCGGCATCCTCGACGTCGTCGCTTTTCTCGCCCGCCCCTTCTGGACAGCAGCCCCCCACCCAGCTGCTGTCCTCCCGCGCCAGAAACATAGCGCCCTCATCTGCCTCGCAGCAGGCTTCCTCCGCCGCAACAGCCGCTTTGCAGGGGAGTGGTGGGACGTCCAGCGGCGGAGGGGCCTCCAGGCTTGTCCGCGCTTCACCTTCACTCTCCATCTCGAGCACCGTGGGCTCTCCCATCTCCTCTAACCCCCAGAGCGCCTCCGCGCCCAAACAACAGAAACAGGATCTTTCGCGCATCGTCGTCGCTCAGGTCTTCCTGCTGCTCAGCCAGTTGAGTCCCGTCAAGGACGATAAGGACCGCGCTAAGTGGAACGCTCAAGCAGAGCAGATTCGAAAGGTTAGTTGCCCCCCACATCTCTAAGCCGCCGTCATCATCATTGCCATTGTCATCATCGTATGGTCTGGACTCGGAAGCTGATCATCATCTTCATCAGCTTATCGACTCCAACGGCATGGAGGTCTTTGCAAAGTCCTTCCGTCGCCTGCTGCAAAACAATGCCGCCCACATATTTTCGTCGGGGGAGCGCAGTGGAAGCTATGCCCTGCTTGTCGAGGAAATGCAGAAGCTACGGACCGATCCCGACCAGGCGCAGAAGATAGCCGAGTCGATTGACTCGTCCGAAGGTGATTTGTTTCGCGACTTTGATCTCGCAGCACTGGTCTCTCACTTCCAACTGGATCCTTTCGCAAAGGCCATGCTGGCTGCCACATGCAGATTAGGCAGTAACGCCGATCTTCGAGCAAAAGGTGAGATGCTCACTGAACTTTGATGATCATGCCAATTAACAGCCCTAGCCGATGCTGTCTTATCAGCCACAATCGACGAGCTCCTGCCCGCCATTGCCCAACCAGAGCACTCGAATAGTGAGAACATCACCTCCAATTACCTCGCTGCCTTGACCGAACGCGTCTTCCGAAACCCCCCGCAGGATATGACCGAGGAGAGAAAAGCCAACTGGGCGTATGCAATCCGGATGCGTTACCAGACTTTGCGCACCAGTGTACCTGCTGAGCTTGAATCTGTGCTGCAGCTTATCGATCTCACCAACGGCTCACAAAATCCTCTGATGAGGCTGGTACAACAAGCTGGCCCACGCGGCACGGAGACCGTGGAAGCAAGCAAAGAGATGCTTGCATCGGTCGGTACGCGCGACATAAGCTACCAGCACGTCGCAACTACCCTTCTGTTTCTTGTCATATCTTCAGGATACAATGCCAAGAATTTTGTCGCGGCTCTGCGGGAACACGGGGCTGGGCAGCACTTGGACTGGCAGGACGTTGTACATGCCTTTGATCGCGAAGGTTTGCAAGTTACGAAGCCTCAATTCTTGGCCTTGTTCCATGCTCTGCTGCCAATTGCGCAAAGCGACGATAAATTCGACATCCAATTACTATGGGGCGGTTCGTGGTCCAGCGGATTGACACAGTTATCATTCCTTACCCGCTTCCTCTCATGCACGCCGACGGAGCTTGATGTTTCTCAGATCCCACGTCTCCGCGCATCATTCTCCATGAAGACATTCGAGAACGCACCGGAGGATGTCAAGACAATCGCAGCGCAAGCTGTCAAACATCCTTACGTTTCCTTGGACGCTACCCGCGCGTTATTCGGCATGATTTTTCAGTCTTCCGAGTCGTATCATACTGCTCAACTGTATGGTATTCCCGATACCGTGATTAACCCTTTTACGTCCGAATTCCTCACTGCCGCAGCCGCAGTACCCAAACCGTGGGGAGCTTTGCAAGAGCAGGCTCTCAAGCAGTTGTTTAGCCCATACTATTACAAGAAATTGCACAACTACAACTTCGTTCTCTACGGTCTGTGGCAGCAGGACACTCAATGGCTGGTTGATCGTTTTGTGGACTTCTACAATGCCGACCCGATGTCGCTGACACTGACCCTGGAGCATGCTCAGAATTTCGGCTGGCTGGACGCTTTGATCCGAAGTAATACGGACATCAGTCTCGATCTTGCTGCACAAGCACACGCCCGTGGACTTTTCGAGATCGAACCTTGGCTGCAACGAACTTTTGAACAAGCAGGTCCCCTATTCAGGCGAATCCTCACAAACTTTCTGGGCGCGAGGGCTTCGGATGAGATGCAGCGCGCCCGTGAGGAACACAACCTTATCAGCATGCCACTTGCGGTCAAAACAGTATACCCATTGCTATGGTTTCTTGCCGAGTGCGATCTTCCCGAACAGGAGCTTCTCCCTTTACAGCGCAACTGTATTCAGGCCTACCCTCGCTTAGTCAATTATGGGGAAGGTGTGGACGACATCATTGATGCCAACGGTCAGAACGGCAACGCTTTGCCCGAGGAAGCCGACAAGGAAATGCAAGAGCACTTCAAGAAGATGTACAGCGACAAGAGCGATGTGCGTGAAATCATCACTACTTTACGAGGCTACAAGGAATCGCGTGATCCTTTCCAGCAGGATCTGTTTGCTTGCATGATCCATGGACTCTTTGACGAATACAATTGTTTTGGGGAATATCCTGTGGAAGCATTGGCTACCACGGCTGTTCTGTTTGGCAGTATCATCAACTATAACTTGCTTTCGCGCATCGCTCTCCAAGTCGGCCTGGCGATGGTGCTGGAGTCAGTCCAGGAGTTCCGACCGGAAGAGTCCATGTACAAGTTCGGCTTGCAAGCTCTTCTCAACTTCAAAGATCGTCTAGATGAGTGGCCCAACTATTGCGATCAACTTCTGATGATCCCCGGTCTTCAGCAATCCGAGATTTATCCTATTGCCCAGCGAGTCGTCCATGCTCAGGTCGGGGAAGTGAATGGAGAAGGTCAGAACGGAGTAGGACTGACAAACGGAAATGCAGCGAACGAACAGCTTCAGATTGAATCTGTCGTGCCCAAATTCAACTGCCTTCATTTGGAACCTCCTTTGCGCCCGGACTTCTATGAAGACCCCGACGAGGAGATACAAGACAAGGTTTTGTTCGTCCTCAACAACCTATCCAGCAACAACCTACAGAATAAAATGCACGACCTCACCAAAGCCGTTGAAGATAGACATCATCAATGGTTCGCAAACTACTTGGTGGAGGAGCGAGCCAAGATGCAGCCCAACTTCCAGAAGGTGTATCTCGATATGCTAGATCTCTTCAACGACAAGTTGTTGTGGAGCGAGGTCCTGCGAGAAACATATGTTGTTGTCTTCCGCATCCTCAATAGCGATGGGGCTCTTGGATCTGTCGAGCGCGGTTATCTTAAAAATCTCGGTGCCTGGTTGGGTTCTCTCACTATCGCGAGGAATCACCCAATCAAGTTCCGCAACATCTCGTTCAAGGATTTACTGATTGAGGGATACGACACCGATCGAATTGTCATGGTCATTACCTTCACCTGCAAAGTTTTGGCAGAAGCTGTCAAATCTACCATCTTCCGACCTCCCAACCCATGGTTGATGGAAATCTTATCCGTTCTCAAGGAGCTGTATGATTTCGCTGATCTGAAGCTGAACCAAAAATTCGAGATTGAAGTTCTATGCAAAGCATTGGATCTTGATCACAAAACACTCGAAGCATCTACTTGCATCCGAGCTAGGCCAGCTGCAGATGATGATTATCTCGGACACATGCCTCCGGACCCGTCGCTGGAGCCTTTTGGTGAAGTTGGTGGTATCATGAGCCTCAATCGCGCCCGAGGACCCAGCGAGAGGTTTTCATCTGCCACTATTACTGCCGCTTTGCCCGATTTCACCTCTCAGTTGCAATATCCTCCCTCTGGTAACAATGCTGTGCCTGTCGCAACTCTACAGAAGATCTTCCTGAGCGCGGTACAGCAGGCTATACAGGAAATAATTGCGCCAGTTGTCGAGCGATCCGTCACTATCGCTGCCATTTCAACCTCTCAACTTATCAGCAAGGACTTCGCAATGGAACCTGACGAGGAGAAGCTGCGTAAAGCCGCACATACGGTCGTACAAGCCCTATCGGGTGCATTGGCTCTTGTCACCTGCAAAGAGCCGCTGCGCATGAGCATCCAAAACAACATCCGCAGCATGTCCCGTGAAATGACCCTACCCGACGGTGCTTTGCCTGAAGGCCACGTGCTCATGTTTGTCAACGACAATCTCGATCTCGTCTGTAGCACTGTCGAGAAAGCCGCCGAAGTCTCATCTCTCCAGGAAATTGATACGCAAATCGAAGATGCCGTGCGAGCTCGACGTGTCTTCCGTCAAACACGTCCCAATGAACCGTTCAAGGATGCTGCCATCAGCCCATGGGCGTTCTATATTCCTGAACCGTACAAGCAAGTCGCTGGCGGATTGAACTCTCACCAGCTAGCGATCTACGACGATTTCGGTCGACAATCCCGAACCGCTCCAATCGCAAACGTTCCATCCCAGGACAGTGGACGACAACTTCCTGACGTTTTGCAAGATCAATTCGCCGCTGTTCCCAGCATGCCAACGCCTGCGGCAGCCCCCGCCGAACCGCGCCAGGCTCCTCAGCAATCTCGCCTGCAGAATCCTCAAGTACCCCACGCGGCAACCCAGCAGCAGCTAAACGGATATCTCGAGCATCAAGGGCCCGAGCGCGGTCAACGTAACGCCGAGGATCTTCTTGGAGATTTAATGCGGATGGTCAAGGAAGCCCCTGAAGAACGAATTAGCGAGGTGCAGCCAAGTAACCCGATTCATCATCTCTTTGAGCAACTCATCACTGGTATCGAATTCGCAGGACCCAATAAAGAGCAATGGGCGTTCCGTGTTGCCGGACAAGTTACCAACCTCCTGTTCGCAGATGATGCGGGTCGTTTGGAGGTCGAAACACTGGCCCATTTGATGAGCAATCTTTGCCAACTTTCATCGCAGACGTCTAGGCAGGTTCTGATGTGGCTCGCAACCCTCCATGATGATGATAGAATCTTCAACACACCTGTCATGGTGGCTCTCATGGAAGTCGGTTTGATGGATATGCAGCGTGTCAACTCCACAATTGCGAAAGCCATACAGGATCGTCGGCTCCCAGCTGTTCAAATGCTGGACAGCCTTCTAGACGAGACTTTGCTCGGCGAACACCCCAGTGCTTTCCGCGCTGACTTTGCACTTTCCATCGACGCACTCACTCAATGGTTGGTCGAAGACCCCGATTTGGAGATTGGAAAATCAATGATCAACAAACTTCAAGTCCAGCCGATTGAGGATGCTTTAACGCCACCTTCTTCTAGCCACAAAGATCAGTTCGAGTACATCTTTGATGAGTGGGTTCATCTCCAGAATCCCGATACGCCAAAGAAAGCCATTGCCGCTTTCATGTATCAACTGGACAAGGACAATGTGATGAGGACTCAGGCAGACTCTATCCACTTCATGCGAACATGCATTGATTCCGCCATTGCTTCATATGAACGCGAGCAGGCGCTTCCATATGGCACGAACAGCCCGGATATGGCCACTATCAAGATCGATGCTTTGGGTAGACTCATCGTCGATCTGGTTGTCTATCGGGGCGAAAAGAACGGAGCTGTGCAGGAGACCAAGGCCACTTATTTCGACCAAATCCTGACTGTAGTCATCCTCGTTCTCATGAATCATGCAAACACCCGCAAAGATTTGTTTTGTCAGAAAGGATTCTCGCGACTGTTCTCTACAGTCTTGTTCCACCTCAACGACGTCGTCAAGGACGATACTTTCGCTTCCTTGAAAGCTGACATGTTCCTCGCTATTGCACGAGCTTTCCTGGCATTACAGCCGCACAACTTCCCGCTGTTTGCCTTTTCGTGGTTGCACATGATCGCTCACCGGATCTTCATTCCCGCAATGTTGGAAAGTGGCAAGGATGAGCGGTGGGACGTATATGCCAAGCTGATGGAAACACTCTTGCGATATACCGGGCAGTTGATCAAGCCTACGGGGGAGGCAATGGCCGCTCAACAGTTCTACCGTGGAGTCTTGAGGGTTCTACTTGTCATTCACCATGACTATCCCGAGTTCCTCGCCGAGAATCACTTCCGTTTCTGCAACAGCATTCCCATGCATTGCACACAACTCCGCAATCTGGTCGTCAGTGCTTATCCCTCCAACATTCTCGAGATGCCTGATCCTTTCACGGCGGGACTGAAGGTTGAACGCATCGAAGACAGTCACCAGGGTCCTATCATTCGTGCTGACATTGACGAGATTCTTCGTCAAGCTGGCATCAAGGAGACTCTTGATGGACTTTTGAAAGCATCTGAGCCAAAAGAGGCAGAGATGACGAAGCTTAGCAATTCCGTGTATTATGCTGAGCCCAGGCCTGCAGGCTTTGAACTCATTACCACGACGGCTGACCCGACTCTCATACACGCAATTGTTCTTCACATTGGCGCTACTGCTCTTGCTTCTGAGAGCTCCAAAGGGCATGCGTTCGATGGCAGCTCTCCTGCTGCCAAATTGATGGAGAGACTGGTGCGACAACTGCGGCCAGAAGCGAAGTTCCACTTCATCAGTGCTATTGCTAACCAGCTGCGCTGGCCCAATTCACACACGCAGTACTTCAGCTATGCGTTACTCCATTTGTTTGGACCGCCAAACAACGACTCCTTTGTCCTGGATGTTCAACAAACCATCACACGCGTCTTGCTCGAGCGACTGTTGGTACATAGACCACATCCATGGGGCCTTATCATCACCCTTCTGGAGATTCTCAAAAATCGCACGTATGCATTCTGGGACCTGCCTTTCGTCAAAGCTGCACCCGAGGTTCGTAACCCTTTATCTAATGTACTGAAGCTCTTCCCATTGACTCTTGTAACAGGTTGAACGTCTATTCAACGCTCTCTTTACCCATGCGCAGCAGAGCCCGAGGTCTCTCGCATAAGCATCGATGCTCACCCTCTTCTCAACGTTAAATCAAAACAGGGCATTTACCTCTCCCTACGCCCACTATACATGACGATTCGATACTTGGCATATTAGGCCGCTTACTTTGGAAGGAGTGTTTATGGCTGGTAATGTCTACAACCTGCATTTGCGTGCGTACGGGGTTCTAGGATCTAGTTTATTGCATGCTGGTGGAGCCTTCTTTCTATGAACAAAAGAGACGATCTTTGCTCCACTTCGGTGGTGGGTCGGGGCTCCTTGTCATGCCTCTCTTCCACTACTGTTCTGTTCTTGTTTTGTCTTGTTTCTAAAACCCTTTTCTGGTTGGCAGGGCGGCGGTCAAAAAGAAAAGCAACGGCGTTTTTACTTCACTTATACTCGCTGGGGGAGGGATGAAGGGCTGAAAGGGTCTATCGTCATGTAAACTTACTTCTTTCTGTCTTACTTACCACTACTCTTTCTTTGTCCCCCTTCCGTCTCTCCCCTGGGATAATTTCTCGTTTTATCATCCTCCCCCTCGTATAATGAACCTTCAACTTGATGAGTCAGTTGGAGAGGGACAGGTGGCATTGTGATTACAAACAAATGAATGAATGGCTTGTCTCTTCAATACTTATACGTGTTTTCATTCATCCCTCTTTCCCACCTCCTGCTTAGTCGATATCGCGCTGACTGCTAAGAGACCTTTGCGCAAGCGTAGTACCAGAACGAATTATGGGGTTTATGAAACATGAGCCTTTCCTACATTGGTATCATAGGATAACTTGTTTCCCGTTTACATTTCCGCCGGGATCGCATGTAGTACATGTATACACATGTGTGTCATCTCTCTTATGGGTATTTGGATTCCCAGAAGCTCGCTGTTTACCTTTCCATTCAATTTTTTCTCAATCCTCAAAAGCAGAGTTTCGCGAATTGAAGAAGATGATTCTCTAACATTCCTGTTTTCTATAGACAAAGCTCCACACCTTGCTCTTTTCCAGACGCTTTCTTTCCGCCTTAGGCATGAGGCTTGCTAAGTTGTTTTGGAAATGTCCTTTTTTGATGTTTCCTCGCCTTTTCATCCTTCCTGTACCCCCCTGATCAACTTTCTCCCTGCCTTTTTTGTAGATTCTACTGTCACCTTGTCTTTCCATAAGCAACAACTATTGCCCTTATATCCAATACCATACCCTATTTCCCGTTGGGCTCGTTATCGATCTCAGTAATTGAATTTCTTTCACGACCTTTTAGACAAGTGTGACCTTCTTTCTCTCTAACTCATCTATGAGCTTTCCCGCGCTTTCGCTCGCTCTGACGATGTTTTCTGCGCTTTTACAGATAATTGGCTGAATGCAATATGATTTGAGCGAATTTGCATCCCTGGAGTTTCTTTTTGATAGCTAGTCGTAGATCAAACCCATGGCAAGGTCTTATGTTATTGGACCTTTCGAGACAACTGTACACGACGTGGGCTCGTTGTATGTGCCACAGAATCTCTCGAGGTACATTTCTTGCTCACACATCTCGTGAACTAAATGCAGAGTTCAGGACACACTTTGACATGGTGGATAGACCTTCAAATGTCGAGACAGTCACGGGCTGTGACAGATAAAACCCGTCCTACACACATGTCACTTCAAACTGTATGTATCGCAAGGATCCCAGGTTTGACCGGCACTATAGGTGACAGCAAATTTGGTGCAGCCCGAAAGGCTCCATCACTACCCAACGTAGGCGCCGGACTGGGTATGATGGGCGTCCTAGGCATAACCACATTATCCTCGGTAGTCTCTGGCCACATGAGATTTTCGCGAGCACCCCCAGGACTATGCACATTATTCTCGCGAGTCCGCGCACTGGACCTCGCAGCAGTAGCTTTTCTCAGTACCTGCGTGGCGAGGGGTCTCAGAAACGGGATCGAGCCGGCGATGATGCCCGCGTGCAGCTCGACTTGCGACCAGATGAGGAGATTGGCGAACTGTTTTCCCGACTCAACGAATCCTGACAGCCATTTGGAGACGACCCAGAGACGGACGGCTGACGCGGTGACGGCGAGGATTCCAATGGAAAAGATAGCAGTAAGCTCGAGGCGACGACGCACTGGCATGCTGCGGAGGTGAAGCACGAACGGGAAAGGTAGGATCCATATGATAGCGTCGGTGAGGAGATTGAAAGATGCGTTGAAGTACCAAAGACCCGTGGGATCCAGGCACTGTGTTGGTTTAATGCCTTGAAACATTTTTATGAAAACGTGCGAGGACCAGGCGTCGGAGACGGGGTGACAGATGAAGATGCTGACGCTGATCATGACGATACTTGCGACGGTAACGAGGGCAATGAGCGCAGTGACGATGCGGTGAAAGGTGCGGTGCGAGGCAGCGATGTATTTGTAGAAGAGGAGGATGGCGAGTTTGATGAAGAGGTGGTCGAGCATGTAGTTGAAGCGAAAAGCCCACATCATGAGGAGACCTTTGGAGACGACTTTCGCGTATGATGCTCGGTCCTAATGGGACACTGTGAGTCGGTGCTTATGCCTGCGCGTATTTCTTGTATGGAAAGGGCAAACGTACATGGACATGGCTGTAATCCATGGCTAAGTTGTTGTAATACGCTATTACCGCGCAACTCCAGGTAGCGAGCAAACCCATGAGCATCATCCAGTCGGAAGAACCAAGTTTCTTCACAATGTAAGCGCGACTGTAGAATCTGGGACTTATCAGTGGACGAAATCACTATTGTGGAGGCGGTAGCCAGCATGTACCTGAGTGCTACCACGATGGTGGATAAGCCGGTGAGCACAAACGAGACTCTAACAGCCAGCGCCCCATGGTAAACGGTTGAATTCATGGTCTAGACGGCAATGCTGAGTAGCGCCAGTAGAGGACAGAATATAAGTATGGTCGTCTTTCCCAATGGTAACGATCACCTGTGTGGGTTACTCGGACGGTAGCCCTCGAGGCACCCGCAGGTACATATAGGGCCGTGACGTGAAAGGCAGGTGTGTGCAAAAGTAGTGAGAGATTTGAGCTCCAAGCGCTCACATTGAAGCACAAAGCCTCAGGGTGGTCGCCGCGGTTTATGGGGTAAACATGAAGTGTCCCGCCCAGGGGGCAGAAGTTTCCCCGCATTCTCAGTTACCAGGCATGGGCACTCCTCAAAAGCCATTGGTGATGCAGATGCTTTTTCGCGCATGGATCACTATAAAAACCAGTGCTGGATAAAAACACAGGCCGGGTCCATCCTTTTCCCGCGCTCTGACCTCGTATAACATAGGGATGATAAACACATGGATGATGCATCACAGATGCCTGAATCGCACTTGAGCAGACCAATTGCAATTTTGGAAACGTGATAGTTGTTCGAAAGGAGAAATATCCTGGCTCATATTGAATTTTTGAAGCATGAATTATCGACGGCGTTGGGATATTCTGCAGTGTGAAGCGAGTGATGCTAGCCTCGAAGGAATGGCGGATTGCGCTGCATTCATTCTTTCATTCATTCTAGCGGACACAGAAACTCTGTGTAGCCAGCCCGTGAATGCTTTGCATGCAGTTTCATGGGCAAGCTCCAGTCGAACAGATTTCCGTGACTGTCGATCCCCCAAGGATTGTTGCAGCCGGCTAAGTACCGAGAGCAGCGGCAGTTGAGCTAAGCGGGCCAAGGCAGCCAAACGGGTGTTCTTGCCTACACAGTGTGTATGCACTTGGCGGTACAAGGCCGCATTGAGAAGATGTGGTGTTTTCAGAGATGGTCCAAGGGAGATTGATTGCAGACGAGATCGACTGTTGCGAACACACCGGCCTTGTTTCGTCCAGAGCCATATTTCCAGGATGGCATAGTGTTCTTGCGCTTCTGATCCTTTGCGCTGAAACGGCAATCAAAGGATTTGTCGATCGTCCTCCAATGCAGATGATCAAGCCTGGGCGTGAAGTAAGCAAGCCCTCGCTCGTGGTTGATTGAAATAGGAGAGGATATCAAGACCACAAAATATTGTTTCGTTCCTACAAACCTTGGGCCTTTTTTGCTGATATGTACAGAATGTTAGATGAAGATGAAAAAAATGGCTGCAGTGTTAGCATCCATGTGTTGCATATACGAGAGGCATTGACTGTCAGTTGACTTGGCCAATCGCTGCAGTCTGCGCTTAACATTTCGTACTTAACCACCACCACCACCGAGCTGTCCCGCGACGACCGCTCGAATTCTCTACAGAAGTAGCAAATTGCACACCACGTCCCGGTGTATGCTGGACAAGAGGTCAGTCAGTCGGACAGATGAACGAGTTACAAGACTCGATCGAGCGATCGAGGTGGATATTGGCCCCACGTCGGCGCCCTAGGTAGATCCTGCACCTCTCGCTCCTAGTCGTGTGACGTTGGTAGCAGCCCGCCGCCCCTGCAAAACAGTCTAGGAGAAACAAGAAAACATTCAGACAAGCCACTTCATCTCCTCATCTCCTCTGCCTTTTCGCCCGTGTTGCTAATGGCGAATACCCTCACGACAGCTGTTTCACTTCTCGAGAAGCATATTCTACCGGCTATCGCGCCTCGCCATCGTCAGAAGCTGCATGTGGGACCAGAACAAGCATTTTAAACGTCACTTTTGCCCTAGCCTTCATGCACACACTTGTTGTTTACGATAACAACGTTGCCGTCTTTACCGTTTGGTGTGTGCCGTGCCAATAGTCACTTGCATGCATCGACAAATTCCCTAGAATCATTCGTTTGTTTCTCCGTCGTCCTTTGCGCCTCGGAAAGATCTGCATGCGCTTCTGTATACCAAGAGATTCTTTATATCTCGTGTTGGGAGTAGCAGTGCACTATACTCCACATTGAACTCATTTAGCACAAAACCCCACCTTTTGTTCAACGACCTACTTAGGTTCCTATGTCAACATGCCTCTCTCCAGGACAGCAACGGCAGATTCTTACCTCACAGCCGAAGACCGTCTGCAATGGCGAAACGAGCAACCCATGGCTTCTCCTTTCGTAGACCCAAACAATACGGACACGAATCCCTTTGATAGGCACTACGAGCAAGAGCTGAGTAAAAGGCAGGCCAGAGAGGCCGAGGATACCCAGTGGGGCGGGAATCGTCATAGCTTCGAGGATACTCCTCCAGATACTGAGCACGAGAGCGACGGTGCCGCTCATAACGAGCATCACCGCGATGCAGAGAAAGTTGGGGAAGAAGAGGCGGCGAGCGAGGAGAACTCTGGAGAGGAGAAGATGAGTTGGAGAGAACGGACTCGGCATTTTACTTGGACATGGTTCGCCATGACTATGGCGACGGGAGGTATCGCGAATGTCTTCTACACCGGTACGTTAGATATCACATTACTCGGTAGCAATGAAAGAAAGCTTACCGGTGTGCTACTACAGTCCCATATCGTTTCCCGGGTATTTACGCGTTGGGATGTCTCTTCTTCATCCTTAACATGGTTCTCTTCGTCTTCAACGTAACTATGATATCGCTCCGCTTCTACTGGTTTCCGAAAACCTTCAAGGCCTCTTTCCTCCATCCCACCGAGAGCCTGTTCATACCCGCTGCTGTGATAAGTAAGAAAGAAATCCCTCTCCCCAACTTACTAGTGTGCAGAGAAAGCTGACTGGTAGAATGTAGGCTTCGGCACCATCCTGATCAACATGAGCCAATATGGCGTCGGCAAGAGCGGGTTCTGGCTCGAGAAGACAATGTGTATACTCTACTGGATCGACTGCGGCCTAGCCATCTGCTTCTCCATTACCATCTACCTCATCGTGTACGTTTAGTCCTCCTTCCCCCTCGAATATCGATTCCCATCCCACTTTCCCAACAAATATAGACACACAAGACACAGAAACTAATCTCGCCAATACCAGTTGGTCAACCCAAACCTTCACAATCTCCCAGATGACGCCCGTTTGGATCTTCCCCGCCTATTCGCTCCTAATAATCGGTCCCCACGCAGGTAACCTCGCACCAAAAGTAACCTCCCCCCACACAGCCCTCCAAATCATCCTCTCAGGCTTCGTCCTGCAGGGCATAGGTTTCATGGTCTCCCTCATGGTCTATAGCGCCTTCATATACCGCCTCATGACGCAGAAATTGCCCAAGGAATCGCTTCGTCCGGGAATGTTCATCTCGGTCGGACCCTCTGGTTTCACCATCGCAGGCATCGTCAACATGGGCCAGGAACTCCCCAAGATCATGGCCACGCCCGAATATGCTAATTTCATGGGGGAGGGACTGGGCAAACTCGTCGGGGATGTAGCCATGATCTGCGCTAATTTCGTGGGACTGTGGTTGTGGGGTCTAGCCTTATGGTTCTTCTTCGTCAGTGTGGGTGCGCATTGGAGTTGTGCGACTAGGGGTAAAATGGATTTTGCAATGACGTGGTATTCGTTTGTTTTTCCAAATACGGCGTTGACGACGGCGACGTTTGCGATTGCTAAGGCGTTGGATGGGAATGGCGCGATCCAGGCTGTAGGGTGTGCTATGACGATTGGATTGGTGATCACTTGGTTGTTTGTGTTTGGCATGATGATTCGGGCTGTGTTGTTGAGGCAGATTTTGTGGCCGCAGAAGCAGGAGGATAGAACCGAGGGTGGGTGGAAGGAGCAGTCGGCTGAGGAGCAGAGGAGGAAGAATAGAGAGATGCATGCTGAGGATGGGAATGGACTTGCGAGGGTGTGGACGCTGAGGAAGACGAGGAGCCGGAGGGGGAGACCTGGAGAGAGCGACGCAGCACCGGACGCGGGTCAAACGCGGAGGCGTGGGTGGAGCTTCCGTGAGAATACGACACATAGAGCAACTTGAGGGAGCAAAACCTTCATGAACTGACAAAAATGCGCTCTTCATGCAGCTAAATACAATAAAGGAACAGGGGTACTATGGATGACTTGAATAATACACACGTGACAACGAGCCCATCCCCAATTCCCAACCTTTCTATCTTCTTTCCCAATGTGAGGTTTCGCTTTTAACGCGCTTCATTCGAAGGTGAACGAGCACAGTCAGCGGCATGCGTCCAAGGAAAGATAGGACAATTAGATACCAAGAGTGAATTCAACGCCAACATCAATGTCACGAGCCATCTTGACGACCTTGCTGAATTGGACAGACTTCTCAGCAGCTTGCTGGAGGTCATCGATGGAGAAGATCTTCAGGCCGGATTCGTTAATCTATCGTGCAAGTCAGTCTCGTATCACTTTGCTGAACATGGCATGCAACTTACTAGCTTGTGTGCCTGCTCCATGTTAGTTCCTTGCAACCGAGCAATGACGGGTGTCCTCAGGTTCATGGTCTCAACCACGGAGATCAAGCCCTTGGCAATAGCGTCACAGCGCACGATACCACCGAAGATGTTGACAAAGATGGCAGTAACCTTGGGGTCCGAGGTGATGAGGTCGAAAGCCTGCTTGATGGCTTCGGGGGTAGCACCTCCACCGACATCCAAGAAGTTGGCAGGGCTTCCACCGTTCAGCTTGATGATGTCCATGGTAGCCATGGCCAAACCAGCACCGTTGACGAGGCAGCCGATATCACCATCCAACTTGATGAAGTTGAGACCAGACTCGGAAGCCTTGACCTCATCAGCATCCTCTTGGGTGATATCGCGGTATTCGAAAACCTCCTTCTGGCGGAAATCGGCGTTGTCGTCGAAGTTCAGTTTGGCGTCCATGGCAAGAACCTGGTGGTCGGTGGTCTCGGAGAGAGGGTTGATCTCGATCTGGGTAGCATCGCGCTCCATGAAGACCTTGTACAGGTTCTGGATGGTGTTTTTGGCGTCCTCGATGCACTGCTCGGAGAATCCAAGCTCGGTCGCGATGTTTCGTGCAATATCGTCCGTCACGCCCTTGTGGATGTCGATGTTGGTGGTGATGATGGCTTCAGGGTGTTCCTTGGCCACGGTCTCAATGTCCATTCCACCCTGCGAAGAAGCAACAATAACAGGCCCTTGCGATGCACGGTCCATGAGGACGGCGAGGTAGAATTCACGGCGGGCGAATTTGCGCTCAACGATGTAGACGGAGTTGCAGAGCCGACCAGCAGCTCCGGTTTGCTTGGTGATGAGCTTGTGGCCGATCATCTGGTCCGCGAGGATGGAGGCTTCCCGAGGGCTATATGTTGTGGTCAGTCGCAACGTGAATTTTCTTTACACGATAAAGAATGCCTACGAGTAAACCACCCTGACACCGCCCTTGAAGCCGTTGTCAAAGGTACCCTTTCCACGGCCTCCAGCAAGAACCTGAGCCTTGATAACAACATCATCGCCGCCTACACCCGTTAGCTCGGGAGTCTGAACACATTCATTATATCAATTCGGGCGTACCGATGTCCTTGGCGATCTGCTCTGCCTCTGCAGCGCTGGTGGCTACACCTCCCTTGGGTACACCAATGCCGTACTAGATAGCACATCAGCACATGATGTTTTATGCGAAAACCATTAGGGCTGCCCTACCGACTCAAGAAGGTTTGCGGATCTGTATTCGTGGATAGCAAGGCCTCGAGACTGCTGGATGACTGGTTGCCTCAATGGGCTTGCCTGCAATCTGTTAACGTGGGTTCTCAAAGGATATGCAGCTCGTCGTCAGAAACTTGAGCAGCATGCCAGGGTCCATCGGAAGACTCACAACGGCAGCGCGCAGAGCGCCGGTCAGCGGCCGACTGCGAAGAAGCTTGTACATGGCGTCCTAGAAGAAGAGCACCGGAAAGAAGTAATGGGGATGTTTGCGACGGGGTTGATGGAGCAGATGTGATGGAGCTTGCGGGAGTTTCTCGAGGTTCCGATCGATGTGCCAAGAACCCCTAGCGGTTTGTTTTCGAGCTCGGCCGGGAGTCCATAATAGCCGCATATGATCAATGATTGCAGAGCTTTTCCAACCAGGCCCAACTATCTGCACTGCCTGCAATGTATGTGAATTGACATCCAGAAAAAAAATAATAGATCGGTTAAACCGACAATTTCACTCAAACGCTTCTGTTCAATTTTACGATACTCGAGTCCCATGCATCGAAGAGCCCTCAATTGTTTTTGTGTATAATATTGGTGTTATGCTGTGGATAGCAGTAAAGAAAGGAAAATATATATATACATATGTATATACTATAGTATACAAATGACGTGAGGAGTAGACGCCAGTTAGCCAACGGTCCCCCTGGTGTGTGGTATCTGATGTCGATGTCTTGCTCGCGAATTCTCGACCATACCAGGGCCGATTTCAGTCTGCATGCATACGTATTTGGTCCTTGATGAGTGAGCCTTTCAGATCGCCTACACATGCTTAGAACCTGCCATCTTCCGCGTCACACTTGGCAGATCAATGCTCAGAGCAAGATGGACCCAGAGCTTCTCTTGCTGCGCAGATACCTATCGCCCATGATTGAACATGCTTCCTTCTCGCGGCTCCTACCAAGTCCAGCCAACCCAGGAGCAGGATGGTTCCTGTAAACGACTCCCATTAGGGTAATCGAACATGTAGAAATGTGCATGCTTGCACCGTACATGGGTAAGTACCACAGTATAGACGTGTAATGCATTTTACGCCGTCCGCTTCGAGGGAAAGGCAAACGCCAATGTGCACATAAACATGGACAAAACTATACTGCCCAGTGAAAGCTGCAACTGACAAAAGAGATCCTAAAGGTACAAGCAGCCAGCTACTTGGTAAAAACGAAAAAAGGCATGCGGTGAAAAAAAAATGCAAAAAGAAAGCGGCTACTTTAAGGCCCAGACCCCATTACTGGCGTGCTTCACCGTTAGAAACTTCAACTTTCGCATTATGCATGCGGAGTTTAGTTTACTTGCAGTTTCGAACTCCCGAGAAGGCCGCATTGGTTTGGACTGTGTGTGGGTCAGAACCAAGTCTGACACTTTCTCATTCCAGCAAGCTACGTGCTTCTCGACTAGTACTGATGAGAATAATTCCTGCTCCCACAGTATATATAGACAATTGAAAATGTTGGTATCCTCGCTTATGGTGTTTGGTTGCTTGTCGTGTGCGTGTTTGCTTGTGGCCCGCACAGGCCATATTGACGTCGTGAGCGTGTTTGCTTGACAACACCAACCACAGATGTGGCGTAGTGGCTAGGCTGTGTTATTCACACGCCCATGTGACTGTATACGGGGCCCATGTGTTGGCGGAGTAGCGTTTGGTTTCCAAAGGTGAGGGTTATGACCGCTCCGAGTCCAAGGATTCGGCAGAGTGCACGATGCACATATCGTCTGGGGGCTGCAGCCATGAGGCACCATGCCTGATGTTCGAATGCTTCATGTCCCGGATGCGAAATTTAACCAGCCGTCCAGCTTTGGATACCTGCGAGGAGCGACATATGGGAGCCTGTCAAAGACCCGTAGCACTCCTACTGTGAATCTGAACAAGAAAACAGACAATGATTTAGCAATAACTTGATAGACATAATGAAATAATCGAAATGGAGGTTGAGAACAGTTTTGTATGGAAGAGACTGTTTGACTAGTAGAGAGGGGAAGTAAAGCAACTGCAAACCGGAGAGAATATGCGAGCTTGATCAAATAATGTAAAAGTGAAGGTGGGTTAGAGGTCACGAAGCGCGCGGTAACGAAATCTATGCCACGTAGAGTATAAGACGTAGAAGGGAAACGTGAATGATAACAAACTCAACCTCACATAACCAGCTCCATAGATAAGTAAATGGGTAGGCAGCAATGAGCCTACGGCTAGCAATAGAAGACGGGCACGCGAATCTGAATCCTGAGATTCACGTCGTGTTCGGTGCCCACACTAGGGGATATCGCGTCCACGGAGCGATCCATTAATCCACAACCCTACAGTCAGGAGCATCGAACTTATTTGTCTGTAAGTCATGACCCAATATCTATCTCTTGCTGTGGAAATAATGAGGCGTGTAATCTGGAGGCAGGTGCCTAGCCTCGGTGACGTTGTCGTGTTGGTGTTCGAAGTACATCAGACGAGATGTTGATGAAAGATTGATTGTCACAGCTTGCCAAGCGAACATCCACATCAGATAACCTTAGTCATGATATCCTAGCCAATCACATCGCATTGATAAATATTTCTCGATATGAAAGTTCCCTCCACGCTCTCAAGATCACTCACTCCCAACGTTCGCATAAAAACATGTCGAAAAGAGATAATGAAGGAGAAATAATTTCAAGCAAGCTAGCTGTTGCAGCAGCACAGCAACACGAATCGCTCTTTGCGTCGCTAGCAGGGGCACCCGACGCGACGCTGTTCAATTCAACAGCGATCGAAGAAAACACTGATGAAGATTTGAAGGATATATATGTAGACGATGAGCAGTAAGTCGAGAAATCAATCCCCGGAATACCGAAGTTCGATCGAATTCACTGACTCGGGTTGCGGCAGATTCGGAGTCGGTGCCGCAATCCCAAAAGACATCGAAGACGGAAGCTTCACACGGAGAATACCAGCATCAGACGACAAACTGCTACAGCAACTCCTAGGAAAGAAGGCCGCAAAAGCTCATCTTGCTAGACAAGCTACGACTAGCAGCGCCAAGCCGCAGGTTATCGGGAAGCCTCAGCGCAATGAAGTGAAAGAGGAAAGTGAGGATGAAGAGGAAGGGCGGGCATCAGCGTTTACGTCAAAGAGAAGGAAAGTGGCAAAGAAGCGGGCAACAGAATCTGGGGTGGAAAGTGATGGTGGTGAGGACGGTAATGGAGGAGCTGTGAGGAAGGAGAATGCCGGGTTGGCATCATCAGCACCGAAAAGGAGAGCCGAAACTAGAGAAGAATCGCAAGGGAGGCCTGAAAGTCAAGACGCGGATAGCAACGAGAATGTAGTCAGAAAGAGCACTGCCAAGTCACGTGCAGCAGTAAAACCAAAGGCTGTGAGCTACCTCGATGAGCTGCTGGCTGGACGCTCGAAAAAGAAACAGAAGAAATAGAGAGCGACGAACATAATGTTGATGGGGGGGAGGGTGAAGCTAGCAGGTCACAATGAGCGGGCGTTAATCACAGACAACACTTGAAATGATACCCAGGTTGATTTGTACATAACTATATACATATGTGTGGTGTCATGAATCTATGTGCCTTGTATACAATAAAAAAATGCTTTGCTGTGAACAAAGGACTCATGTGTCGCTATAACGCCAGAGCTTTTCAGCCGGATGCATGAGATCAAATTGAACCCTATTCGCGCACAATCAGACTCGCCATGCCCATGCCGGTGCCAATGCATTTGCTCAGAACACCGATTTGTTGTCCGCTCCTTCCCATTTCGCTCAGCAGAGTAGCCAGCATTCTTCCACTGGTTGCGCCCAGCGGGTGTCCCAAAGCAATGGCACCTCCGTTGGGGTTGATCTTTTCCATGCTGTTCTCTAGGCCCAGCTTCCTTATGCAGTACAGCGCCTGGCTGGCGAATGCCTCATTGATCTCCCAGAGATCCACTTCCTCCTTTTGCACACCTGTGTACTCGAGCAATTTAGGAATCGCCAGGGCAGGGCCAACACCCATTTCATCGGGTGAGCAACCAACGACCTGCGATCCAGCCCACTTGCCAATGATGTGAGAAGTTAGGCCTAGCTCGTTGGCAGTAGAGCGACGCATCATGAGAGCCGCAGAAGCGCCATCGGAGACCTGGGAACTGTTTCCAGCCGTGCTAGTTCCGTCACTCTTGAACGCAGGTTTCATGGTAGACAGTTTCTCTATTGTGGTGTTCGGCCGGATACCATCGTCTTTTGTCACAGTCACCGGCTTCTCGCTTTCAGGAACCTCTGGGTCGATCCAGCGTGTAGTGACTGGCACGATTTCTTCGTCGAAACGTCCGCTGGATTGTGCTTTCGCAGCGCGATGGTGGGACTCGGTGGCGAAAGCGTCTTGGTCTGCACGAGAGACGCCATACCTCTCTGCAACGTTTTCTGATGTAATGCCCATGCTCATGATGCAATCTCGAGCTTCCTTGACAGGTGACTCTTTCATTTCACCCCATAACTCGGTTGGGATAGCTCGACTTCCGTAGTTTCGTGTCATGCTCTCCATGCCACCTGCGATGCCCACGTCAATCTGCCCTACGGCGATTGAATTTGCGATATGAGTTATAGCGGTAAGACCGGATGCGCAAGCTCGGTTCGCGGTACTAAATGAAGTCGTTACAGGTATGCCAATGTGGTTCATCGCCATGCGACCTGCTTTGGAGCCGCCCAATTCTGATAGGACAGTACCAATGCATACATCATTGATTTTGGAGGCATCGAGATTTGGGAATTTTTGAGTGGTAGCTTTAAGGACCTGGGTGCTCGTCAGACACTTGTTTGTATGAAGTTGCGTATGGCTTGCATACAGCGGCTAACATTTCATGGTCGTATGCATCCCGGAGCCCACCTTTCTTGGCTCTTGTGACAGGAGTTCGGAGGGCGGAAAGGAAAACCACATCATTGGGATTCTTCTGCAAGATGTTCTTGACACCCTTTTGAACGAGACCAGCCATCGCACGGACGAGTGTGATGTGTTATACTGAAAAACAGCGTGTCATGAAATTTGACGGTACAGTTGGCAGGATATTGAGCCAGCAGCAAGAAGGAAACAACGAAACGAGGAGAGAATGGAGGATAAGTGGAACAAGTTGGCGCAGTGGACGAACCGCGATGGACACTGTAGGCGCTAAATGCGAGCTGCGACGCAGGGAACGAGCTCGGCAGTGACGACCGGAAGAGACTTGATCCAGGATGCGGGGTGGAAGCGCCGCGGGTGCTAACAGTCTTGGTCGGATAAGGAGCAGGCTGCGGAAAAGCTAAGAAGCATGCACGGAAAACGGAAAAGCGAAAGGGTCGGCGGCGGATATATTTGGTCTAACCGCTACCAAAATGCGCGAGACAGCCGGCACGCCTGCAGAGGCGAGTGCTCGATGCTCCTCACTTCAAGGACGTCCTCTGCAATCTATCACCCCAAGTAAATATGTCCCCCCACCCCCTTCAAATGCCAAGGCCCCGGCCACCAAATTTTAGTCGCAAATCGCGAGTTGAGATTGTTTACTATCGCGTGCAAGACTGCTCTAAGCCGCCGGCCAAACGATTTGGAACATGTCGTTGAAGATGTACCAGGGCTCAGCCTCGTTGCCGCCCCTGTATTTGATCTGGAAGGTCTGCACGAAGCACAACGGCATAGGCTGACCGAATTCCTGCTCAAGTCATCAGCATTTGCTCAAAGAATCGCCAGAGGTTGTGTATGAGCGCACCTGGAGCTTTCCGGTGACGAGGATCATGATACCATCATCAGCGCATGGTTGCACGTCGATGTCGGTTTGATCGATTTGGTGAATGAGTTGCTCGGTGAACGAGAGGTTCTACGCCATTAGCATCCGACCACATTGTGCCGCGGGGGGTCGGATTACCGTAAACTTCTCGTGGATGGCAGCTACACCCTGGACGTTGTCCTTGCTGAAGGTGAGCATGGAGTTGTCGGCCTGTGTCAGGTTAGGCGCATTCGAGCAGCGAGTCCCGGATCGAGATGGAGAGGCGTACGTAGAATCGCTTCGCAAGTGCGCTACGATCTGAGTCGAATTGTTGGTAGTACTTGCCAACGAAGCTGACTACAACAAGGCGCGTGGGTCAGTCATTTTCTGGCAAACAAAAGCACCACGATTGGACCTGCCACTTACGAGCCTCTTGTTTGAAATCCATCTTGACGTTTGTGAGAGAGGGATGTGGTGGGGATGAGGAAGAGAAGGAAAGTCTGGCAGACGCGGGGGTCGGGGATTGCAAGACGCTGGTTGTCGAGGCAGATGGCACTGCTTTGCTGTGTTGGCGGGGCAGTTGCCAAGCACGAATGGGAAGGCCGGAGTTTGCCCGGCTCTATGTTTTTACTTTTTTTTTTTTTCCTCGTCGAGACCTTCACTCTCCTCTACATCACACCCGACCACAATGGTAAGCAACCCTCCATCTCCTTTACATCTCTTTTCAATTTTCCAATGATGATTCAATATTCAAACGTTACTTCTTAGCTCGTCAATGAAGATTAGCATAAATAAGTCAAGCTCAACAATCTGATTTTACACATGTATTCGTCTATTATAGCTTCTTACATTCTATAATGCATCGATGCTAACCAATCCAAAGTATGCAGGATTATAGACCCTTGGGCTGGAACGACTTCACCGAATCGACTATGGACTCCTCGAAGGTCTTGTACTTGAGCCCCAGTACTGAAATCGATCGGTTGTTGTCAATTTCGTACACGCCCTTTTCGCGTCCTCCCTCGGGGTAATCTCCACCTGGAGCCGACTTGGTAGGTAGCTTGTCTTTGTACTCGGCGAAGTTTTTGCCAATGGTATCGGCGAGTTCTCTGTTGCTAAAGTGTCCCGCAACCACGAAGAAACGCTTGTTGGCCGCTTCGGGTTTCTCGAACGCGGCCACGTGGGCCTCGGCCACATTGCGCACGTCGACCCATAGATATGTGCCAGTAGGAGCAAGCTCATCCTTCCATTTGCCTTGTGCCGCCCACATGATGCGCTGGTTCGAAGTGTTTAGGTTTTCCAGGCTGTCTAGAGCATGCACCTGTGATGGATATCAGCTGCATCCTGGCACATGGATATTATCGTCAAGCTTACAATGGGGCCAAACACGAGCGGGGGGTTGACAGTAGAGATTGCAAAATTCGGCTTTTCCTTCTCGAGGAAGTCCCACGCCGCCTTCTCTGCAAATGTCTTGCTAGCTCGGTAACCGTTCGCGGGGTTCTGCAAAGCCTCCTCGTGAGTGATTGGATTCCAATCGTCTTCGGTGTAGGTGTGGCCGGGCCAGTCGCCCTTGGATGGGTTGACGATAGCGGCGAAAGAAGATGTGATGACTACGCGCTTCACAGAAGGTGCGCTCTTCTTGATAGATTTGAGGATACCCGTAGTGCCGATAACTGCGGGGTCGAGCAGATCCTATTGCAATAGTCAATAACTTTATGAAAACTTGCGTGGTCACTCGTAGTCTACCTTCTGCACATCCGTGACGTTGAAGTGGAATGGACTAGCCGTGTGCAAGACAGCTTCAAAAGGCGGTTCCGATTTGACCGCTTCGTCGAAGGCGCCCTCTTGAGCAATGTCTGGTACGATGGTGAAACCGAGCTGTCCATTCTCGACCTCGCTTTTGTGATCCAGCTTGATTTTGTCTGCCTTCTCCTGCGTTCGTACTGTCGTGACTACTGAATGGCCCCGTTTCAGAAGTACATCGAGAGTGTGTGCAGCAATGAAGCCGCTGCCACCTGTAAGTAGAACACGCGTCATTCTGATGGGTTGTGGATTGAGAAATGTCCGTCTGATTGTTTGTTTGTTCGTTGGTTGGTTCGTTGGTTCGTTCGTGGTGGAGAAATCAGCATGTGCAGCTTGTAGCGAAGTGATGGATTGCCAGTGGTGAAATGTTTATGCTCGAGGCAATGTCGTAATATGTACCCTTATACCCCACTGCGGGGCATCACGGCGGCTTTTGCTCTTAACGCCTCTGCTTTGAAATGGTGTTTGCTATGGCCGCAATAAATCCGTTGGAGTAATACATGGCGTATGAAGTCCCGAATGATGCTTTGCAGAGTCGGCTCAGCTCACTGCTTGTCGATGGCAACTAATCCGCCAGGGCAGAGACTTTGACGCTGCGCTTACTGCATACATGGCAAGACATGACCGTGGTAAAGGCGGCAGAATCGATCTGATGTCACCAATGAGTTACCCTGGCATAAATCCCAGAACGATATTTGGACTCGCATAGTCGTTCCACACACCCGTCAAGCGGTATCGCCACGATCGTCTCGAGCGGGATGTGGAGAAAGGCATGAGGGCGATCTCACCACACCAAGTCCCACAATACACTTGTACTGCTGTATGTCTTGACTAACCACCTCCTTTGACTGTTTTTTATACTTTGATGGCGCTATAAAAAGCAATCTGGGCAAACGGCTGTTCGTCTCCGAGATTGTACCATTCGCAAATCGTGCAAGCGCACCTCATCTCGCACACAAGATGCAACAGCTAGCGGACCCTGACTTCGTCACTTTTCCACCGGCCCCATTTGACCAACACAATCGATGTGGATGCGATGCACCACATGCACACGCAAAGGGTATCGTTGCGGGGCACCTAATGAGGGGCCTTTTTGTGGCCTTAAAGCCCCATGTCCCTCGTGCTGCAATCGTTTGTTTGTCTCGTCACCCCCGCTGAAACTGAAGTTGAAGTCGAATTCGAAGTAAACATCCATCTCTATCCTTATAGAAAATGTCTACCGCAAAGAGATGCCCACCTTTTCGAGCCGAGCACGTTGGATCTCTTCTCCGGCCCCAGGAGCTAGTACAGAAACGCTATGATGTAGCTGCAGGCAAGGCTACCCAGGCAGATCTTACTCCTTTGGAAGACAAGTCCATTGCCGAGGTTGTGAAGCTGCAGAAGGATGCAGGTTTCCATGCCATTTCCAGCGGCGAATATGTCAGGTAAGCCTTTGTCGGTTCGCGCTACTGCACAGCATACACAAAAAAGTCCAGCCCTAATCATGCATGCAGGCACATGTTCTGGGGTACCTTTTTCGAGGAGCTAAACGGAATGAAGGAGCTTCAACTGGGTGTTATGAAGGGATACGATGCGAGCATTTTCAGGCCATATGCACCAGATGTCAAATCCTTCTTTGAGTCAAAGGAAGTCCCCAACCAAGTCACCGTATGCGTCGGCAAAATCTCACACCCCGGCCACTCGAGCAACCAGCGCGAAGTCGACATAATGAAGAAGCAAGTCCCGGAAAGCGAGTGGAAGAACATTAAAATCACAATCATCTCCCCAACATGGTATCACTTCCGCTACAAGGCCGGCAGGGCTTACCCAAAAGACGTCTACGCAAACGACGAAGAATATTTTGAGGACGTAGCAAAGGCATACCAGGAAGAACTGAAAATCCTCCACGCACAAGGCATCAAAAACATTCAGATCGATGACCCCAACTTGGCGTATTTCTGTTCCCAGGCTATGTTGGAGGGGTGGGCTGCTGACAGCGACAACGACAAGACGGCCGACGAGATGTTCGATGCCTACGTCAAATTCTACAACAAGTGCTTTGAAAGGCCCTCGGACATGCACCTCGGTATTCATCTCTGCCGTGGAAACTACGTGGGAAGCAGGCATTTCTCCGAAGGTGCCTACGATGCCATTGCTAAGAAGCTCTTCCAAGTACGTACCACCTCCCTCCCCATACACCCCTCTTTCTCTCTTCAGCCCAAAATTCCACAAACGTCTTCTAACTCCGGAATAGGACCTCAACGTCGACACATACTACCTTGAATACGACACCCCACGCGCCGGCGGCTTCGAACCCCTCGCACACCTCCCCAAGCACAAAAACGCCGTCCTCGGCGTCGTGACTTCCAAATTCCCAAAACTAGAAGAGAAGGACGAGATGATCTCCCGCGTCCAGCAGGCCGCCGAGTTTGTCGCAAAGGGCACAGGACAGTCAAAGGAAGATGCGCTACAACAGCTCTGTGTGAGTCCGCAGTGCGGATTCGCCAGCCACGCTGAGGGTAATGCGTTGGGTTATGAGGACATGAGGAAGAAATTGCAGCTTGTTAGGGGCGTTGCTGATGCGATCTGGCCGGGACAGTCGTAGGTCACAACTCCTAAGGTGGTGAGGGTGACGGAAGGGGAAGCGGACGTCTTCACACAAGACGTCCTTTCATGAACGACTTCAACATAGCGTTCTATCGACCGGTTTAGTTTACGAAAAGGGAAAAATAGGAACGATGATACCAGGCTAATGGCTATAGCCATCTTGTAAGAAAAATCCAGGAAAGGGAATTCGGATATGGGACAAAGGGTATTGTTTTGTGGGCTTTCAACAGCGGGAGGCGTCGATATAGCATTTCAGATATTATTTCTTTCTTTCTTCTTTCATCGTTGACGGTTTTTCTGCATGTGGATTCGAGGGCCTGTATCTTCATTTTTCTTTAGTACATATGTATTTTCAAATGTCATGTCGGGTAGCGTGGATGATGCTACACATCAGTTCTATGCCATTCAATTGAATGCGCTTATGAAATGCTACGTTTCTGTACGTTATCGAGGGGTATTGCGATGAGTGAGTTGTGTTGTGAAGTCAGCGCATTCATAACCCCATATCACGCTACCATGTACCAAGAGCAATCACATGTTTTCTTTTTCAATGGATCAAAAGATCTTACAGTCGAGCAATACGTCTTTTTGAACATGAGGTATTCAATACCATTATCACACACACTTGCATAACCATATCCAGATTTCTGAAATGAGGTCAAGATAACACGGTGTAGAACAGCAAATCCTGAAAATGTCTGCTAAACCAACCCGGAAAACACTTCCTCACCCCAGTTATAATTAAACGATAGTACATCCAGCCATGCTGTCTTACGTCATTCAGAGTTAGGTAGGTATCTCGTTACGACACCTTGGGGAACTAGATGTCACCATATCAAGATTATTTGAGGGAAAGGAATATTAACATGAAGAAGCATGTAAAGTGTATCTCACTTTCATATCAAGTTGTCTACTCAGTCTCATTTATACTAGAGAGAGGGAAAGAAGCAAGAAAAAGAAAACAAAGAAAAGGCATCCGAGCATCCGACCACCCATTAAACACCTCTTTGCCCACGCAATGCTATGCAAACACGAAACTTACAAATACACAGACGCAACACCACAGAAAACAACCCTTAATCAACCTTGCGGTTCTTCACCTCCCTTCCCTCCTTCTCCATCTCCTCCACAAAAAGCCTCTCCCAGTCAACCATGACCCTATCACCTCTCCTCAAACAAGGCAGCACCTCAGTGAATCCCGCACCCCGGGCAACAGCCTCTGTCAAATTCAAGCCAGTAACACCCACGCCATCGCAATTGCCACCGTGGATCGGGCAGTGTAGCACGCCAGGCTCCGGAACCGTGCGGTCGACGTCGCTAGATGAAAGAAGAGCAGGGGGCTCGTAAGGTGGATTTGGGGAGGGCCGGACGGTGCGGGTTAAATTATGAGATTCGTTGAGGGCGAAGGAAGCGTCTCGGAGGGAGGAACGGCGGGGGCGACCTGCACCTATGGGACCGAAGTCTTGGGATGGTAGGGGAGCTTTGATGGGTGGATCGAACGGAACGCTGGTGGAGGATTTGGATGTTTTGTAGAGGGACAGGGCGAATGCGGCGTCCAACTTACGGGTTAGGGGTTCGTTTTGGAGGCTTGCGGCTCTGGTGGTAGATGGGCCTGTAGTGATAGAGGTTTTCTCGAAGAGAGAACCCCGGGGCTGGGGATGAGGAGGTTTTTTGAAGAGAAGAACTGGCTCGTCAAAGCTGTAGCCTGGAGGTGGCACGTCGAGAGAGCTTTTTGAAGCTGGGAAAGAGGACATGCTCTGCGAACGGAGGAGCGATGGGGGTCGAGGAGGAGTACCCAGCTGAGCTCGAGTTCGGGGGGGTTGTTTGAAATGTAGGACGGGAGTGACTGGCTCGGGGATGGTGTAAGACTGAAGAGGCGTACGGTGCTGTGTATCGAGCTGAGAAGTCATTATAGGTGTGGCGGATCGTGAAGATATGCCACTGGTGGAGGCGATCCGACGGAGGGATGTAGAAGTTGAGTCGCTATCTTCCTCCTCAATGGTCGACATCTTGGTGAGTTGAGGGGAGCTTGGTGCCGTTGGGTGAGTTGATCCCGGAGCAGAAGCAGCCAGGTACCGCGCAGAGGCATTGTACTGGCGCTCGGGATTGTCACGTTTGATATCCGGGATGCGCATGGTGGCGAAAGTCGACGAAGAACCTGGTTCTAGAATGTGGTCAGCTGGGCAGCTCGTCGATCAAGTAGCACAAGTGTAAATCAAAAGAGATGGAGCCCGATGCGGAGCCATTTTTTATAGAGTCCCGTTGTTGCATGGGCCTGTCGCTATCTCCATGTCTACTGGCAAGCTGTATCATCAGTATCACGCCTTCTTCCTCACCTTCAGCATTGGAGGTAGCAGTCGATTGACCTTCCGCTTGCTGTCGTTTCCATTCTGCTCGCTTGGCCCAGTCGAAGGCTTGAATCTGGGTTTCTTCAAGGAGCGTGGGGTCGTTATAGTCATATGGCGGCGCGAAGTCGGGCGCAAGACCAGACAATGTGATGGTTTGTCGGGTGGAAAACCCCATGGGCATGACCGGATTTCCCTTGGGCCCATAGAGATGATGACCCCGGTAGTAGTAGGCAATGCCCACCTCCAGCGAGTGATTTCCTCTCAAGCCCGAGATCAAGACCTTGGTTTTGTTGTCGTCGGCGCTTTTGGGCGGGCGGGGCGGCATGGTTGTTTTGGGAATGGGAGGATCGGTATAGAGGAAGGGGTGTGGAGATGTGAAAGGGAACAGGAACGGGGATGTTTTGGCGGTGGCAATGGCGGTATGTGCGTTTGTACGTACCTAATTGACTTTTTTTTTTGGGTTAATGTTGTGTGTGTGGAGACATGGAGGTGAGGCGGACGGCAGTGCCGCTGTCAAAGGTATTCACAGTGACCTTGAATACAGATTACATAATACTGTGATGAAGAGCGCGCTGGAGTCATCAAACAAACGCTTCCACTTGCTGATGCTTGGTATACTCCAATTGGCAGGAGGATGTTGATTTGTCTTTTGGTACGGGATATGAGACCACGCACGATGCCTTACATGATGCAGTCGATATACATCGTGGAAACAGTACAGTATTCTTCAAAATTTTAAGAGCTCGTACATCCATCCGTATTCAAAGTCTTTGCCTGAAATGTACAACGACCATATTCTCGTTAGTATGGTAGATGGAAATCTGATTCGAATTACTATCGAAGGCGGCCAATACGAGATTTTTTTTCTATACAGGCTCTATACGAGGCTCATGAACAAATATAGCTACATCTTATCGTACATCTCAATCGTAAGGATCGAATAACCGAGATAACGACGGTGAAATATGGCCTGCTTATGCATACTTGATCAGGACTCAAAGAACGTCCTGGCCACTTGCATAAAATCACACCGCCGAAGCTTTAACCTGATGACTAAGTCTTGCGTATACAAAGTATAAAGATTGAGTACCACAAGACACGAATCATGATAAACTAACTGGTATTTCTGAGGTATGTAACCAAGGGTCAGAAGTCGTTGCATCTCTAAGGCACGGCTGTCTTGGTTTCAAGTCGTTTTTCGCTAATTGGAAGTTCCTTGTATAGGTGTAGGACAGAACCCTAACTAGTCCCTGGGCTTGGATTAGGAGTATTGAGTACATATTTGGAAACATGTAGATTAGTACTACCCCTGGCAATGATTTGTAAATTGGAGTTTGGGTGATCCTTCACACAACGATAGGTCTATCATGATGAATGAACCAAAATAAAAGAAACGGTTGTTTAACAAATGAGATTTGTGTTCCTGACTTCCTTACGGTTTAGGTGTTTAGAGCGTGAGGCGTACCACTTGTATATCATCTTTGATGGAAGATGTTTCATATCAAGATGATATCTCATGCCGTACAGAGAACAATCACCGAAGGACATGCATAGAGCAAAAGTGGATTCGTAACGTTATTAGGATTACCAAAAACAACTGCAAATACAAAGATATCATAATCGTAAAGCACAGTCCTGACTCATCACGACCATCTTCACAATCTATTGAGCAATGGCGGATCTTCCGTTGTCAGTAGGAAGACCCTCCTCATCGCCGGGCTCGACGTAGGTGCCAGCCTCTTTGGTGGCTCCACGAGTGCGGCCTTCAACGATGTTGCTCCTGTCAATGGCATCATTCTCATCTCGCTCTTTGCAAAAGTTAGTACGAAAAATTTGAATAGGGGCTGAGGACACGTACGAAGTTGTTCGTCTGAGTCGGCAGATTCGACGCTGTAAGGATCGCTCACAGGAGCTTCATCTTTCTGGACGGGGATCTCATTCTGTCCCGTACGGCTAACGTAGTCATTGTCGTGGGCAATGCCGGCAGGGATATCGTTTTGTTGGTCGGCAGACATGCTGATTGGTGGTATGTAAAGTGGTTGCTGAAGGTTATATCGGAGAGATGAGACTGGTATTGTAGAAGGCGTGATAGCGGAGTATGATGATAGTGAATGCTATTGTTCAGGGTGAACTTCACATCTTAAGTACTTCTCTAGTGGTATGTGAAACGGAGACGTCATAGTCCTAGCAGTGCTATGCAAGCCTCTGACGGGTTGAACTTGATGCTCATCGGGCGATTGCAAGATGCTAGATCGTAAAAAAGCAACTTGAAATGCATTTATGACAGCATGATCCGGGGGAAGCAAGACCGCTAGGATGATTCAGTGTCAAAGCGGAACAAAGACACTGCATCAGGACCCATTTTTATGACTGAGTCTGGGACCGATTCACTGACGGGAGCTAATCAATGATGCGGAGGTGGTATTCCTGATTCGCGATGGGTGCTCCTTTGGTTCCTGTCTGGTTGATTGGAATTGGAAGTGAATGCGATATGACATAAGTGGAAGGCATATCGGCGAAGCGATACATGGGGCATGTTATCTCTAGTCGTCAGTAAAACCTAGATGACGATGTGGGTCTGATCACCCAGCCTCTTTGATTTACAAAGGGCATTTCTGTGGGATACTGCGAAGTCGCATAGGCAACAACACTTAGTGCCGCCTAGCTTCAGGAACCAAGATGATGTTGATCAAGAAACGATATCGCTAATCTCTGTGCCAGCGATCACATTCTCCCATGCCCTAATCGGGTTCCGATATAGGGTTGCGGTGGGGTGGGTTGGCACGTCGCGAAATATCGTGACCTCATGAAGTCGTGTCAGACCATGTGGCTAGCCTAATGTAGTAATCTCTAGCCATTCTTTGATAACAGTGTCAGCACGCTCTCACGTCAACACTAGTGATCAGCAAAGATATCACTGCTCGAAGGCCTTGGAACTTTGTATCAATAATGTTTTTTTTAATCATATCGACAGGGACTTCACACCCAGTATTCCACTGTTACAAGCAAAGAACATTGTATGCTTGTTCATTTGCCATACCATCACTAAAGCTGTGACTCTGGCGAATACTGTAAACAAGGTGTGTGAACGTCGCTCACGGGTATCTATGCTACATGTACCATACTAGGTAAACTTATATGGAGTCATCTGCCGGCCAACGAAGACCGCGAACAGATTCGAGCTCCGAACGTACACCGACTTTGGGTGACACGACATCCCGTTGTGCTGATACCAAATGATACTCATTGGAGGCCCAGATGGGCTGGAGCCAGGGCTCAATCGTCATCGGTTGCAGTCTTCTTCTTCCTGCCACTAAAACAATCGGTCAGTCATTATTACAGCCATGCCTCAGAAATAGATGGACTCGTACCGCTTTGAAGCCGCAGCCTTCTTGACAGTTTGGGGAGATGGCTTTTCAGACTCCGAGTCCTCGTCTTCATCAATATCGCTAGCTACCTCCTTCTGGACAGCGGACCTTTTGCCTTTGGCGGCCTTCTTTGCCTTGGGCTCCTTGACATTACTCTCAGGCTCTGCCTTGACAGCTGCCTTCTTGGGGCGACCTCGAGTCTTCTTGGCAACAGGGGCCTCTTGCTCCTGGTCGGATTCGCCCTTGACAGCGGCTTTCTTGGGGCGACCACGGGCTTTCTTGGGGGCGGGAGCTTCTGGCTCGTCGTCCTCGCTCTCATCTTTAACAGCCCGTCCGCGCTTCTTCTTGGGTGGTGGGGCAGCGGCCTCGTCAGAAGTCGCACCGTCCTGCTACTGGCGTTAGCGATATTCTCAAGCAGGCCATGCGATATAGCTAGCATACCTCAGAAGCTTTCTTGGCCTTCTTGGCCTTCTTCCCATTCTTCGGTCCATTGACGCGGAACCCCTTCTGACCGGGACGGTTGACCTCGATATCGCCCTTCCAGTCGCTGTCTTCTACGTGGCCATGCTCGAGAGCATACTTGACCTTTTCCTGAAGCTCAGAAGGAAGCTCGTCGTACCCATCTACCATGTCCGTGTCGCCACCCGATTCTTCCTGGAGGTGACCGATCTGGAGTGGGGTCACACAGCCCCTGAAGGATTTCTGTTAGCTGATATGATGCGCTTGAATTCATCCATTCGTCGAAGATGGTGCGTACCAGTGCTTCCAGGTCCAGCTTGTGTGCTCCTGAATTGTGACGAGAGTGCCCATGCGGAATTCACCCTTGGCAATCTTGACGGCGGCATTCTTGCATTCCGTGTTTTTGCATCCTGCACGGCCTTGGGAGGCAACCTCTATCTTGGGAGTTAGTCTATGTAGTCGAGTGGAATAGTGGGAGTGCGGGCGCTACATACCGACACGATAGGGCATCGTGGTAGAGAGCTGCGAACGAATGTATCCGCTAATGGAGGAGGGCGGCGCCGAGCTTTGAAGCTTCGCAGAAATGTAGGCAGAAGCAAACAATTGGCTTCCTTCTTTATCCTGCCCCTTGGCCGTGCTTGTAGTATTGTGTGCAAGTGCTGGTGGTAAAGATATTGGAAGGTAGGCAGCTGCGCGGTTGAGGTGTGGTCCTACCTGCATCTTCGCTACTAAGCAGACGCGCGCGCGTCATACCGCACCGGACTAGGGCCCTGGCCCCGGTCGCGTGGGGACGTGCGAGGTGCATCGCTCAGTCAGTCTGATGCATCATGAAAAAAGTTCGGCTTCAGCTTCCATTGCCCTCCAATCCACCCCCGTGTGCCTGCGACAGCCATCCATGAGCTCTGCTCACTTGTGCGTTCGCAATGTGCTAACACAGACATTCCGTCTGCCCGTCTCGAGATCCAATGCCCCGAGCATAACTGCCCTCCCCGATTTCCTTGTTCCTGCACTCTCTCGCCCCCGTCGCCGCCCCTTCTCCTCCGCAAAACGTCGCCGTGACCACGATGAAGCTCAAACAACGTCCCATACGGTAGCACCCGAGCGGCTCGATGCCGTTATTTCTGGGCTACCCCAAAAGCCACTACCCGAGCCTATCGTCTCGAGAATTCCATTTCCGGCCCAACATGATCGTGGCGACCTAGAATCGTGGCTTGCCGTAATCGATCCTTTTCTCCCTCCACGCCTACGACGCAACCCTTCAAACGATCCCGATAAATCGTCTTCCATTACGCCATTAGATTTGGCAAAAGTGTTAAATGCCACAAAGGCTGCCTCGCTGGATCTTTTGGGTCACATTGGATTGGTGGAGCGGCGATGGTCAACGTTGGTGTGGATCTCAAAGAAGCTTGTAGAGGATGGGAAACATGTCGATGCACTTCCTGCTCATCTGGGACCCCTTCATGCTCACATGCGATCTGAGCTCGGTCTATACACACTTGGGTGTGATGAGTTAACCCAAGGACCCATCTTTATAGGACGAAACCTTCCTTCAAAGGAATCGAGTTCTACTTTAGACGTTCTTACCACGGCACCTGGCACGATTGTTCATGTCCATAAGATCGTTAAGGAAGCAATAGGACAACTTTGGCGTAGTATGGGTGAGCTAGTTTTGGTGGCGGCTGAAGACGAGCGCGAAGGCGATGATGCTATCATGACCTGTGTATTGGAAATCATCGCCCATCTCCACCATACCGGATTTGTCCCAGATTCCGTGTATTCACAGAAGGGAAATGAGGATAACTCAGCATTGCAGCAGCCTCCCACTCTCTTTCTACTATCCACCCAAATTCTCACAGCGCTCTCGGATGCGACATGGCGAGCCCACGAGGCATCTGTCAAAGCTGCTACCGAGAATTCAAAAGCAAGCTACTTTCTGGGCCACGAAATTCCGGGGTCGCGCTACAAGCTGAAAGCTGCTGGCTTAGGACCAGAGTTGTGGCTAGAGTTGATACTATGGTCGTGTATCCATGGTGGCTGGGTTTTGGACGCATCTGCTATTCTGGAGCGGGTCGTGTCGTCGGACAGAAAGCGTGTCTGGGGTCTCATTAGCTGGCGAGAGCTTCTACAGGCGAAGTCAAAGGAGTCTGAGAGGTCATTTTCTGAAAAAACTTTTGGATGGGGACTGTTCAAAATACGTCAAGACAACACTGCGCAACCCGAAGACCGCGCTCGAACCCGAATGACCGTTAGCAGCGAGATTGTGACAGCTGTTGTGGATGGACTGGTTAATTCCATGCGACTGGGAGTTGGCAATCGAGGCACTGCCCCGGAACAATTGATCTCGCAAATCAAAAATCACAAACAATTCCTCGACACAAACAATCTTAGTTTGGGATCGACCACGTGGGATGCCATTGTGTCACGTCTTGTAGGATCGGGTGGCCTGGTTCCGGAAAATCGTCCCGAACTGCTCTTGGAGATTTTAGACATGGCATCCTCATTCGGCAAGGAAGTAAGCTCCATCAATGCGTCTCCGAAAGAGGATGTGGTTAAGTCTGAACCGCCATACTTCTTTGAGCCTACAACTATTCCTCTCAATCTGTTCCATCGAGTATTACGATCTTACCTCGCTAAAGGCGACTTACAGAGCGCGATGAATACCATCAAGATGTTGCAACAGTTTACAGACCGTAACAGGCAAAAATCATTGGAGGAATTCTTTGAGGCACTGAAGAACATGCGATTCCAGAAAGATGGACCAGCCACGTACAAGCCGCGTCCTATCGAATTCCCAGCCTTTCATCCTCAACTTCCTCCGCCGCTTCTCGCGAAACTCTTGGATCTTGCCACCGAATCTAAAATGTACGACATTGGACGTTCGTTGCTATTCTCAGACGACTGGGAAGGCCCGCTCATCCATCCCGGCCTGCACTGCGACTGGATAGTTGGCGCTTCTATTGTCAGATTTGGTACCATGGCCGGTGAGAACGACCTGGTTCTGAAGATAGTGAACCAAAATGGAACAATAACCACAGACTCTGCCACGCACCGCATGTCGCACGATCTGCTTACGGCGCTATTCTGCAGCCAAATCAAGCTACACCGCTGGAACTCCATCCGGGGCATGCAGGAGTACGTACTAGCAAATCCAGGGTACAGATTACTGCCCGAAATGCTATCCACTTTCGCCGCAGAGCTACTGCGATCTTCCTCCAAACCCCCAGACAGCGAAGAAGATGCGCCACCACTTGCCGACAACGTCGCTTGCCACGCCTTCACCGACTTTCTCTTCAGATGGGAACATCTCATTTTCCACGACCTATCCAATGAACTCCACAGCATCCTCGCAATCCTCTCAACCGTCTCCACAGAATGGAAACTTTACTGCGCCCAGTTCCTATCCTTCTCGATAACACAGGGCATCAAGCTCCACGTCAACGACTTTAACCGCATCCTCAGCGGCATCGCAGATGTCTACGGTAGCTCCAAAGCCCGCGAGACGGTGCAAATGTGGTGCTACACCGCGCCAGAAGTGCTCAGCGTGTACACAGCTCCAGGCGGCTTACCTGGGATGCCGCAGTACCGTGTCGATGCGGGCCAGGAATACCGGTCCAAACCTCCAAACATTGTAATCACACATCCGTCAGGAGAGGCGAGTTTGGTCATAAAAAACCGCATGCGGTTCAATCGCCAGACTATCCGCATTATAGTGGATAGGGTCAAGGAAGAGGAGGTGGAGCGCAGGCAGGGTGAGGGCGAAGGAGAGGGACTTGATGATGTGCAGCAGCGGCAAGAGCAGCTGCGCGAGACGCTTAGGTGGGCTTTGGGCTTTTTGTGTCGTCTTGGTGCGGACTGGGACGATGTTGTAGGCGAGCTTGGGGAGTTTGCGGAGCTGGCTGGGGTTGAGGGTCTTGCGCGTCCGTCTCCGTATCCACGTGCTGCTGTTTGAGGGCGTGGCAGTCTGCTGCAACGTGCGCTTGTAATTGTGATACACATATCATTGTGCGTATACATGTATAGATGTAGCTATTGTACATAGGTTCTTGCATCTTTGATTTTCTTCCATCACCTAACTGGCTGTTTATTAGACATTTCCTTTCTTTTTTGTATGATTGCAGGAACACGTTTCTTCAAACTAGTCTATCGGGTTCTTTTTTGATTCTATTCGATTTGATACCCATCTATTATCAACTTCGCCTTGAAGATATTGGAAAACCTAATTGTCGGGCTCAAATGCTCCTAGAGCAGTACTCCCTCTTGTGTCTGCTCTTTCCTATTCTTCTCTGCTGCCTACCTAGGTAGTCACCTTACACAGCGTTACCCCGTGTTCAGTACCGTAGTACAATATATAGGCATCTGCGGTATACCTCATATGCCTAGTGCTGTTCGTTACACTCGAGAGACCCCGTGAACGGCTACCTGCAGATACTTCCCAGGTGTGCCCTTCTACGTCTAGACAACCATTATATCCAGCCTGCAGATTCACATTGTGACAAGGAACGGCCTGCAACAGAGCAAGTAGGCAACTGTGCCTGTGGACAAGTACCTATTTCACCTACCCATTTCTTTTATCACCCTCTCGTGACACTTTGCAACGGAGAGAGAGAAAAAAAACGGGTTAAGCGCTGGAGTACGATGCACAGAGTACCTATCGAGTAAAGTACAAGGGGGCATGTACCCACGTCCACGATATGTATGCAGCATGTGTGTGTACCCTGGACCCGCATTTTTGCCTCTGCTTGGCTGGAACTTGGCGGTAAACTTGCTTTGCGGAAAACTCGTTCCCCACAGGGACGTCTCCACTTTAAAAGGGTAGACAGGTGTCAATAGCAAGGGAAAGGGACGAGACACATGCTAAACAAGAAAGAAAAAAAAAGGAAGGAGAGAAAAAAATGGTTTGGGTACGCGTCATACTCATGTGTCAGTGTCAGTGCCATGCTAGAGGTTTCTCGGTGGGTATGCATTGATGGAGCTGTTGACGTTGAGGCACGCACGTGGTCTGTTGAGGTTTTTTTCTTCCCTTTTCTTTTTCTTCTTCGCGACTGGGGAAAAAGTGGAAAGAGCAGAGTACGTGCTTCCATTGTCGGACCGGTCGGAACCGCATGTAGCAAGATAAAGGAAGATTTTCTCTGCATTCTCTTCTCGCTCTGGCAATTCCGATTTGCTGCTTGTATCTTGATTTTGAATGAGGCTGAGACTAGCCATCTTGAAAGGAGTCCCTCGGTCTATTCTCTCTAGTGAGGTGGACAATGTAAAATCTTGACTCGATAGATTCAGAGGTTAGCACAAATGTATGTCACAATGAAGATCATTTGCTCTCCAGCAAGCCAGCTCCGGCGTCTAGTGACCGGAGTTCCCCGGCAATACAAGTTTGTTGCATAAGTTGGCGTGATATTTAAAGGGTTTAAAAAACAAGCCATCGGCAGAATAGGGCGAATCGGCGAGCCGCCTGGCTAGCGGTGCTGTTTGCGTGTTGTGGTGCGTGTGCATAACATAACAAACAACGGAAGAAGTTGGACGGATTGCAAGGCTGGCAGCGGACGGGATGCCGGCTGATGAGTGTCGTAGTACGAGGGAAGCCAGTGTACAGCTGTACAAGGGCGTGTGGGTTCCAATGGCTTGAATGATGGCATGTGTGATGTTTCTCCATGTTCCATTTCTCCCTTTCTCATGTTGATTGTCCCAATTGCGGGGGGGAATAGGGTGGTTAGGTAAGATTAACGTCCGGCTGGCGGTGCATTCGCCATGCATGCTTGCATGCATCTGGCTGCGGGACTGGATTCTCTAGCAGCAAGCAAGCAAAGAAAAGAAAAGGCAAGAAAATGCAGCGGGCCGCCCCTGCACCGCGCAGCAGAGCACAGCACAGCACAGCACAAGCACTGCGTGCACCCCAACGACCGCCAGATTGCTGTTTTGGCTACGGCTACGTTTGCACCGCTTCACCGCTTTTTTCTCGCGTATGGCCATGGCATGGCATGATGGCATGGGATCTCTCTGTATCGATAACACGGGCTGTTGGAGGGGCACTCTGCTCTCCGAGACTCGACGTCAGGGTCCCGTCTAGGGGGGTGTTTCGATGGCATGCAAGGTGGACATGATGCGCAGCGTATCCCGATCCTTCCCCCCCACAGACGGCCATGATCTATTTCAATACAGCAGCTGGCTATGCCACATGGGCGATTCCACACAACAGCCAATCTCACCGTGGGCATGCTGCAGAGCGCGCGAGCATCATATGTAGCAAAGGTACCTAGAAAGAGAGCAGACAGCGATGACGGCCGAGGGCGAGACGAGGTTCTTCACAACAGCAGCTGTCGCTAGGGGAGTTAATATGGGGATGGCTGCTGCATGCGCAGCGAAAGCACATTTTCCGGCAGAGCAGGGGTGGGTTGGGCCATGCCGGCAGCACTGGCGTTTGAGAGCTGGCGAATTGGAAACGGGCGTGGGCTATTTGGATGATGAGGTTTTGGCCTCATAGCCCTGTAGCCTCACCAGTCGCGCGTTTGAACCAGCGCTGGGTCCGTGGAAGGTTTAGTTTTTTGTCGCCGCTCTTTTTTGCTTGGGGTGGGGATCCTGCCTGCTAAGCCGCCCAGGGAGCGAGAGGGGCACACGACCGGCCGCCCTCCAGACTCCATCCGCCGCCGTCGATGATGATGATGATGCAGATGCTGGTCGATGACTAGGGAGGAGGAGAAGAAGAAGAAGGAAAAAGAAAGAAAAAAAAAAGGAACGGTTTGGGTGTTGGGCGGGAACGGATGGGATCGAGTCACTGATGGCTCGTTCCGACCACCACCACCACCAATGGGCTCACCACTTTTGGGGGCCCAATGGTGGTGACTGTCTGCCTGTCCTGTCCTGTCGTAGAGAGAGAGATGGATGGATGACTCCCCCAGACAGACGTCTTCACCGCTGGTACTGGTCCTGCCGCCCTAGCCTGCTTCCAGCATGGCCCCGCCAAGACCCACCTTTTTCTTAACCATATCCACTCCTCTGATGCCTCTGGCCCTTCTGCCCTTCCCGCCAGCTCCCTTCCCAGACAAATCACTACAGATTATACCAGAAAACTCCCCCTTTACATAGCATTCACTACTTCATCTTCGTCGAGACAATGCCGCAGGCTATCGCTGAGCTCTAAATCCCCTCTGGGCGGCCTGCAAAAAGTTTGTGGGCCGTCCCAGCCGGCCAGCTCACGAGAATTTCACCTCTACGACGATACAATTTCGATTGCACCTCCGCAGCCCTGCTTGCACTCGACTTACTCAATTGATCAATCGTCGAGCCTGCCACTTGCAAATTCCCTCCATTGTCCGTTCATTTGAACATCGACTCTCGCCCAGGACTCATCATAGTTACGAGTCTTGCACCAAGTACACCGAAATCACTCTCCAATCGAACGCTATCTTTTTTTCTCTTCTCTCTTTTCCTTCTCCCTCCGCACACTCGACCCTAGTTCCAACTCCTCATTCCCCGCTACCGCCATCCAGTCTTCACCAGACGACACCACTCCAAAAGCAGTCCAGCACGCCAAACAATCACGACATCCCCCTCAATGGCCAACTCGACAAATTCTCAAGCCGTCATGGCCGAGCTCGGTGGGAACCATCAGCAACACCACAAGCTCAACCACGACACACCTTACCAACCCCACCATAGCGGGAAACATTACAACGCCTCGACATCAAATACCACACCCACTGTCCAAGGATCGAGCAGTGAAGAAGCTTCAAATGGAGACGAAGAGGCAGACAGCAGTACAACTCAGGGCGACGATCAAGATGAAGACGAAGAAGAACCGGAAGTGTTCGCCCCGTCTCACGGTCGGGGCAAAGGCAAAGGCAAGGGTAAACGCCCCGCCATCCGTGTAGATCCTGTTGAGGACGATGAATCCGAAGCCGAGGAAAACGACACCGTACCATCCGCCATGGGACTTTTCCCCAGAAAGCACACTGGCAACCACTCACTCACAACTAACAAAAAACGTACCTTCAGCAATGTCTCCAATACATCTTTGCTCTTTGGAGACGATGAATCCGAAAAATCATTTCCCCGCCGCAAGATGGCTCGGAAGCTCAGCAACAGCAACATCAAGCCACTGCTGCAGTATAAAGAGAACGCCAGTCAAGCTGTCGAGAACTCTGAGACCGCTATCGAGTCAGATGACGAAGACTACAGCGGCGTTAATCTTGTCCCGGATGACGACGACTACGAACAAGAAGAAGAAAGCTTCATCATGCAGGATGCATTAGATGACAATAATTTCAATTCGTTCATGGGCAGCTTGAACGATGCACGCCGCTTGAGCCTCGAAAGCCATGTTAGTGACAGCATCTTCGATATGACTGCCCCGCTGAGTGGCGCCTACCTCGAGGACTTGAGCTTCACCCATGATCATCCAGGGTTTGGGCAGTTTTTCGAACAGTCTGAAGCTTTGCCTCTCTCGCCTCCCTCGCCTGATCCCATTGCCAAGAGAAAATACTCGGATAGCTCTACCAAGCGTGTCCGCTTTGACGATGAGGTTCAAATGTCCGATAGCTCTAGCGCTTCTTCTTCCGAGCTTGATAGCTCTCTATATCCCGACCTGTTCTTGGAGCAAGACAAGCTCCCTCCCAGTCTCACCCAGCTTCTGGACATCGACTACGATGAGGATAATGCAGACTATGATTCTGCGGCTTCCGATAAATCCTTCTGGGATTATGGCCAGGACGAAACAAGGCACTCAGCTCCGAGCAGGCCTAATCCTCTAAAAGCCATCGATGATCTTGAAGATGATGAATCATCCGACCCGGGCTCGAGTGGCTATGAAAGTATGCTAGCGTTCTCTGTTTGCGTCACGAAAATTACTAACGTTGCGTGCCAGCCGACATAGGTGATACCACTGACGAGTACGAATCCGACGCCGAATCGTTGGCTAATCCCCAAACACCGTTGCAAAAGAAGTCGGTTCTGCACCGGCCATCATCTGCACCGGCTTCAAGGATCTCCAGCCCGATACCCTTCGCACGTTCATCTAGACCATCAGGCAGGGCAATACCACCCACTCGTGGTATCTTCATTCACGATGACAGTAACAAGGCAATTGCTGTGACGAACCGCAAAACCAAGGCTTTGACTTTTTATCGCCCTCGCGTCTCCGGAAATCCTTGGGTCACGTCTTTCGGACCCCAGAGCAGTTCTAACAGCACTACCAATAGCCCTCGCAATTCGGTGCAGCAATACAATAACGGTTCCGACAGCGAAGTGAGCAATGAGGTTTTCAATAACCCTTACACTACCGACATCATGCTCACTGGCATCTTTGGAGGAGCACCTACCGATGAATATTTCTTTGGTGCCGACAGTGTTGGACCACCGGAAGCTTTCTATCCATTTGTCGCCGTCGGCACGAACGGTGCTATTGTGGATGAGGAGGGAGAATATGACGAAGAGGAGGACTATGAGGATGATCTGAACATCACTGACTTTATGGACTTTGGCGATGACGCTGATGACACCGATGTAGATCAGGAGGATGATGAGACGGATGCTCCGGCCACTCCTGCTGCCTCAACCATGGCCATGAACGGATCAACGCCTGCTCGCCCCACTCCCATGAGCGAGACCCCCTCTAACAGGAAGAGAAACGCATCCGATGCCATGCTACAACACTTTGATCGCGGAGTCGTCACTGCCTTTCGAAACAACCAGACTCGTTACCGCGATGTTGCATGCCTTCCTTCCGACCCTAGCATTCGCGCATCCGTGTCTAAACCCATCCGATCTGGCAAATCTGCCGAGCAACTCATGACACCCCTTCGAAAACGATCTGGACCGAAGCGCCCTGCCAAGTCACCTTTTCAGCCCAGCTCCCCCATGGTACATGCCAGTTCTCCTCTTAATGGCGTTACTCGAGCTTCTTCCAGGCTCTCGGCCCTTACTTCCCATCGTACCCCGAAAATGGGTACATTCTCTTGAAAAGCAACTTGCGGCACACTCACACTCGATTACCCACAATGCGGGTTGTGTCTATAGATATCTTACGTGCAGATGAAGATTTGAGGCAAAGCCACTGGAATCTTCAAAGGAGATCTGCATACGACGTCATGATACCCACGGCTTTTGGTTCCCAGTTCTTCGCAATAGTGTTTTAATTACACGGTTGATTATGATTAAGCGGTTGCATGTCTACCAAAAGTTCTTGCACTTGGACTGCGCGCTCAGCGATGCCGGAACATGGTGATGACCGCTTGCACACTACCTCTATTAGGAGCCGTAGTTGCCAGGGGAATTTCCTGTTACTATTCCAATAGCTATCTTTTCCTTTCGTTTCCTTTGTCTCTCCATGTTGTTTCTGTTCTTGTGTCACTTGCTGCGTCCTCTTTTTCGCTGAGCGTCATGACCTGCATCTTCTAGAACCATGTCATCCGGCTCCAACGGCCGAGTGACGCGGGAAACGGCTTTCCAATCGGGTGGGAGGATTTCTGCCTGCTCTACCGGTCGAGCCAGTGTTTCCGGATTATGAGGCGTATGGGTGTCGCTCGGTGTATATCTTCCCAGGCCGTGTAGGAATATCTGACGATTGTTTTTGTTAGTATTGCAATCAAACTTCTTGAAATCATTTCTCTTCATAGACGCGTGAATGACTACAACCATAGCATTGGCAATAACTTTAAATTTATGCATGTTGACCTATTGGCTACAGATTGAAAGTCGTTACATATTTACATTGGTCCAATCATGTAGCTCGTGGAATTCACGATCCGCTGCAGTCCTGAGTCGTGTGTTGCACGGACGGTCCAAGCTCAAACAACGTCATGGCCAAACCCCTCGCATGTGAAAACCCCCATGTGTACGCGAAGCTTCCTCCTCATCCTTGCTATCATGCGACTGTATGAACAATGGACTACATTGAAGATGAGGCCGATAACCCTCAAACAGTGTTTCACACCCTCAAAGTAAGCTTTTTTTCTCCAAATCACAGTCCTCACCATATCGTAACGACACTGACACCGTTCAAGGATGCAGTCTTAGCACCTTATCGCATCGCGACGTCGCCGACCCTCCTCCGCACCTATCTGACAACCATCCTCTTCTTCATCGCAAGCAGTATCTTATTTGCTGTGGCCGTCGTTGCGTATACATCTTTTTACTACGCGTACATTCCCATTCGAGGTCTTTCTGCACCAGTGTATCTGCAGTATAACCACGCCGCCCAAACTCCTCAAACCGAAGGCCCGGATCTTCGTGTAAATCAACAGACATGTCAGACGAGCCAGACGAGACATCCCTATGGTATTGCAAATGTGCAAGGTCTGGTCAGTAGACAGAAATACGACATCATCGTTACCATGAACGTCCCACGCAGCGAACGCAACCTCGCAGCTGGAAACTGGATGCTCAGTCTAGAGATGAGAAGTCCAGAGACTGGTGGTGGTGGTATGAAAGGACTATTGGGTTGGGATGAAGAATGGGAGGTAGACGATTACTCGCAAGGAGGCACATCTGGCACAACCACAGACAAAGTTTCCGCTGCGCAACAGCCCGCCGAAGATCTGGGATCCAAATCCAAAGCTGACAAACCTGTGGTGCTGGCCCGGAGCAGGCGTCCCGCCATCCTAACTTACAGAAGCTGGACAACAGAGCTAGCACACCGTGTGCTACGCCTACCACTCTACATCCTTGGGTTCGGCCACGAGGCCGAGCAAGTCAAGGTCAAGATGATGGAAGGCGTCGCATTCGACAAGGGATGGCGCAACGTCCCCTCCTCGCTCCGTCTAGAAGTCCGCTCCAAATCGCCTCTCGAGGTATACAGCACCTCCGTGCGCGTAATCGCGCGACTAGAAGGGATCCGCTACATCATGTACACATACCGCCTCTCAAGCGCTGTCCTCTTCACGGGTGTCTTCTGGGGGGTGGAGATGGGCGTCGTGCTCCTCACCTGGGGCCTCTTTTCGCTGTTCTTCGCAAACTCCGAACATGATGGCCATCGTAGCGGCGATGGAAACCCTGTTTCTGGTTCGGCTTCCAATGCGCTCTCGTCCCCTGCATCGTCTCCCAGCGGGATTAAACAAGAGGATGATCCTATCGGCGCTATCACACCCAAGACTGAGCCTGCGGAGGAATCTGCGCCCCCGACGCCCATGTCTGACACCTCGCGCACGTTCCCCACCCTGTCTGGTCACCAGCCGCTGTACTACTCATCGTCTGAGCCCAAGAATGAGGGCGGTAGTGGTAGGGTCGGTACACCTGGAATGGAGGATGTGCAGATCAAGGAGGAGGAGGCGGATGATGAAGAGGATGACGACTTTTTGCTCGAGGATCCACCTGCATCGAGGGATTTGGATTCGGGGATCGGAACTGGGCTGGACAGTGGGGTGGAGAGTGGGAAGGGTCTGGGAAGAAGAAGGAGTGGGAGGAGAGGTAGATGATAGATTGGTTGGGAAAGCTCTTCACCTTCATCTGTGGAAATGGTGGAGGTGGTGATGTGACCGGTATTCCTCGTCTTCGTTTTCTCACTACGGTTGATTTGGCCTTTTGTTCGCTGGATTGTTTGGGGCGAGGAAATATTATGATACCATTTGTATAACTTTATGACTGATCTTCGAGAGTGGATGATGTCTTCCCCAATGACTGGCTTTTACTTCCTCCGTTTCCTCTTCCTCTTCCTCTTCACAGTCCACGCATGCACATGACACCCGCATACTCAAAAACCAATCGTTCAATTCGTCTATATCGCAAGAAAACAAGAAAAGTAAAAGCAAGAAAACACACACAACAAGGATTCCGAGGAAGCAAAAAGATAATTGCCCAATCGGAAAGAGTAGAGTAGAGATTAGCTCCCCTACTAATCAACCTTGGAAACTAACAAACTCCGTTTCTTGATGCCATGAGTGGAAAATGAGAGGGAATAGGAGACGCTGGTACAATCTGAGATCCTCAAGTCTGTGGGGCACAAGCCCAGATGGATATAAGGTGCTGCATCGAAGAACAACAATGTTTGTTCAAGGGATGGCGGGTAGCAATGAAGTAGGAGGTTCACTTGTCGCCATCTACTTGTTGCTGGCGACAATCGAGTATTGGCCACCGGCGCCGGCCCACACAAGCTTGGTGTCTCTAACAGCAGTATTGTCGATCAAAGTAGGGGTGTCGACATCGTCGTCGGTGCCCTGTCCGGTCTGATAGTTGGCGGAAAAGCCCCATGAATATGCTTTGCCGTCCTTGTTGATGACAATAGTATGCTCAGGACCGACAGTGCCGGTAACAATATCACTGAGGCCTGGAACAGCGGTGGGCTCGATGAGAATTTTGGCCTTGTCGTTGCTCTTGAGAACTTTCTCGCTGTCGTCGATGGCGTTGAGTTGACTAGCGGGAATACCGGTCTGGGAGCCGTCGCAGCGGCCCCAAACGAGAAGCTCGCCGCCTGAAGTCAGGGCAATGTTGTGGTGGGAACCGCCTTCGACGGAGACGACCTTCTTGCCTTCGAGGCTGTGGATGATACGTGGGGTGAGAACGCTGGCGTTGTCTTCCCCGGCCTCCTCTGGGTGTCCAGTCTCGCAGTAATTGTTGGCGCCCCAAGACCAAACGTGACCGTCTTCAGCGATCGCTAGACCGTGGTAGTCACCACATGCGATCTTGGAGATCTTCTGGCTCGGACGCTTGACAGAGCTGTCGTGGAAACCGATACGATTGGGCTGAAGAGATTCAATCAGGGTGCGCTCAGTGACACGACGGCCAAGCTGGTTCTGCTGCCCATTGCCCCATGCGTAGACTCGGTGGTCCTTGTCCAGCACAACAACATGGTTCGTTCCGCAGGCAAGTTGGGTGACTTTGGTCACTCCATCAATGTATACTGGAAATTTCGCAGTGTTGATGTCGCGCCCGAAGCCTAGGATGCCTTCGTTTTTCTATACCAAATTAGATGATTTCAAATTATCAAAGAAGCAGAAGACTTACGCGGAAAGTTCCCCATCCATAGACTGCACCCTCGGTGGTGAGTGCGAAAGAGCAGCTGTCACCGGCCGCAATATCGACAAACACGGTATCCTCGGGGAAGTGTTTGGCATCAATAGCAGTTGGGGTGGCTTCAAGGTCGTTCAGACCACCAGTCTCATCATCGGAATCGGAATCAGAACCTTCGGCGGCGTCCATATCCCTCATCTTGACGTTGCCGCCCGAAGTGTCTCGGCCTAGAGCCGCATTGTCATTGACACCCCAAGTCAGGATCTTGTTATCCTTGGTCAGGGCGACCACATGCATGCCACCAGTCGCAATCTTGACGACGTTCATGTTCGTAAGCATCTCGTTGAATCGGGGTCGCTTCACGTCGATGGCCTTCTTGGTAGCACCCAGGCCAAGCTCACCAGAGCTTCCCTCACCAAACACAAACACTTTCAACGGCTCGGTGTATCGTAGAGGATTGATCTCGGTCTTCTTGCCTCGAACACGACGAGGACCCTTGGGAAGTTCAACCTTGGGAGCTGCAGGTGCCTTCACTGGCTTTGGCTTGGTCGCTTTGACAGGCTTCGGCTTTGCCGCTGTGGCCTTGGTCTTGACCTTCTTTGCGGCAGGCGCGGCTTCGGACTCCGACTCAGCTTCGTCTTCTTCCTCGCTTTGTTCATCAAGCTTGCGTTTGCGTGCAGCTTTCGCGACAGGTTTGGGCTCGGCAGCGGGTGTCGCTGTCTTCTTAGCACGGGCTCCTCGTGCGGCAGCTTGGGAAATGTCAGCCGACGAGTTTTGCTGGTACGGTGTCACAGGCGACTTACGTTTCGCAGGCTCAGCGGACTTGGACTTGGACTTGGTGGTCGTGCCGTTCATTGTTGGCTCTTGGCTCTTCTTTGCGCGACCCTTTGGAGCAGCTAGAATAAAGGCGTCAGTCACGGAATGTAGGCATTAGAACGCGCGGAACATACGTTGTTCGGTTTTGGCAGCATCGGCTTTGGCTTCTGCAGCTGGCGTCTTGCTTTTGGTTGTGCGCGCTCGACCTGCGCCCAAGAAAAGTTAACTTTGCAGGGTGAAGAACAGCTATGGCATGACGTACCATTGGTTTTTGTCGGTTCGGCCTTTTTAGGTTGTGCGCTCGAGGCGCGGGAAGCTGCTTTGGGAGGCATTGTACTTGAGTAATTGAGCTGTTCGCGACGCGAATGGGTCGTGATGATGTGGGAGGAGGGAAAGAAAGGGATTATATGTTGGGTGGCTGGGAGCTCGGAGTGTTGTGAAATGTGCGAACGCGATAGCCAGGCTAACGGATTGGGGGCAGTCGGGAGACAGGGATGCGAGGCCGCCTTCAGCGCATCACCTCACGCCTTAGTCAGCTGATTCTCGACGTCACCTCGGATTCCAACACTGCATGACAATAGCAGCCTCGGATGACAACTTGATGGTCGCGAGAAGGCCGATTTTGTTCACAGATCATTAAACGTCTGCAAAACGTCTGCATATTGTTCAACTCATCACACCGTTCTGATACTTGTCCTGCTGTTGCACCGGCAAGATTGGTGGCGCGTACATCAGCCACCCGCTTCCAGTCATTCCCGTCGGCGTGTTACTTAAATAGAAGGATATTGTTAAGGAGGTGTCAGAAATGTCGAAGACACCTCTAATATTGGTTGCTCTATTTGGCGGCGCTCTGGCTGCTCAACCGTCCGCCCCAGACCCGGTTGCAGCACCATTACGTGAGCTACCATGGGGCCAACTAGTACGTAGATCAACTGATATATACTTTCGACCTGAAAGTGACTTACCTTTTACCATAGAATTTTCTTCACACTACTGATATCCATGGTTGGTGGGGTGGTCATTTACAAGAGGCTTCGTACTCATCCGACTGGGGTACGTAATTACGCGGTACACAGTACTTCAAAACACCCCGTCGCATGCACCCCAAGACTTTGATAAAGCATCGAGTCGTGAAGGCTCAGAATACTTACTAATTCCCCACTCCGTCATTTCAGGTGATTATATATCTTTTGCAAAACACCTTCGTGATCGAGCTGATGCCGATGGAACCGATTTAATTCTCGTCGACACCGGTGATAGGATAGAAGGCAATGCAATATACGACTCTTCAAAACCTCGTGGAAAATTCACCTACGAGATTGCTAAAGAGCAAACCATCGACTTGATATGCTCGGGCAACCACGAACTATACAAGGCCGAGTCAGCGGATGGAGAGTTCTATCATACTGTTCCTGACTTCAAGGACAACTACTTAGCATCTAACCTCGATATCATCAATCCCGAGACGGGGGGGCGACAACCACTGGCCCAACGCTACAAAAAGTTCACAACTAAGAACCAAGGCATACGCATATTAGCTTTTGGCTTCATTTTCGACTTCACCGGAAATGACAAAAACACCTTTGTTCAACGCGTTGAAGACACTGTCAAAGAGGAGTGGTTCAGGGAAGCCATCAAAGACAAGGAGGTCGACTTGATTCTCGTGTATGGACACGTTGATATCCGCAGCCAAGAATACGCTCTACTATACTCCACCATCCGGGATGCACACTGGGACACACCAATCCAGTTCTTCGGAGGCCATTCCCACATTCGTGACTACCACATTTTCGACTCTGGCTCCGTGGCACTGGAAAGCGGGCGATACATGGAAACACTAGGATTCATGTCAATCTCAGGAATCACCACAAGTCGTCACCAAAACCCTAACACCAACAGCAAGAAACGTACGCTCCAATTCCAACGAAGATACATCGACAACAACCTCTTCTCCATGCACCACCACAGCGGTAAAAATGCTACCACCTTCCCCACTCAACATGGTCTCAATGTATCCCTCGCCATCGGCTCAGCACGCAAATCCCTCTCCCTAAACCATATCTACGGCTGCGCGCCACGTGACCTCTTCGTCTCACGCAGACCATACCCTCACAACGAAAGCATCTTCACCTGGCTCGAAACAGAGCTCCTCCCGCAATCTATAAAATCACGTGACCCTAGCAAAAAAGCCCTTGTCATCATGAACACAGGCGGGATCCGCTTCGACGTGTTCAAAGGCCCCTTCACAAAAGACACAAAATTCCTCGTATCGCCTTTCACCAGCGGAATCGCGTACCTCAAGGACGTGCCCTATACAGCAGCAAAGCGCGTAATCAAGCTCCTAAATAACGCAGGACCGATCCTATCTTCCACGAATGACGCCAACGCTACGTTTCTATTGCCGCCTGAGCACGTGGCCGCTGCGCGGTACCGACCACATCTCTTCGACTCCTCCCCCACCGATCCAAGCGAGCACCCAAACCAGGACGGCATGCTAGATTTCGCGTCCGTGGATCTGGGGACTCGCCAGCACCAAGGGAATCAGCAACCTTTGCGCGACACCCACCATCACCACGCGAGCACCGAGCCCCCACCGCTCATCCCAGGCTACACCACTCACGACGACGCAGGGTCCGACGGCGACGATACGATCCACGCCCCGATCCAGTTCTACAACGTGCCGAATTGTATCCAGGCCGCCGTCGGATTTTCTCCTGCTTCCGTCTCCGGTTCTGGTTCTAGCTCTGATTCGGCGGGGCCAGACAGCTGGGTAGATGGCGCGGAGATGGTGGATGGAGACGAGTCCGAGCCAGAGGTTGTGGACATCATGTATAACGAGTTCATTGAGAAGTGGGTCTTACTTGCCCTCGCTTACCTGGGGGAATCGTATAGTGCCGAGGACTCGCATTTATATGAAGACGGGAAGAGCTTTACAGATATTATGACGGATTGGGTGGAGGGGCATTGGGGGGTTGATGATGTTGATGATGATGGGGAGGCAGGGTGTCCTTCGTGAAATGCAAGCATGCATGCAATAATTTATATGAAGAGGATGGTTAGTGATGGGGTATCGTACTTTTGTATTCGTCTTCGTCTTTGAGGCGTTACGAAGATGAAATGATTGGAGTGAAGAATAGGGAATGGGTGCGTATACGATATCCATATATCAATCAACACGTTACTTTTGGACCCAGGTTAGCAAATCATACATGATGGGAAGGAAGAGAGTCCAAGAAAAAAGTACCGCGCCTGTGGACACAAACCATATATCGCTCTTGTCCCAGCGAACTCCATAGACCCACCTCGAACCACAGTAACGGACACCACGATGGGACCAAAGTATTGCAGGTGGTCAGAAGATGACATTTATGTCAATAGATACATAGATACATAACAACTTCACTGCTCCACCAGTAAGCACAGGGGAGGTTTCTTTCTGCACCGCTGTCTCTTTCTCTCTCTGCCCCTCCACTCCTCTTAATTCTATTCGTCGTTCCTTTTTCCGCTTTTTTTGGTATCGTGGGAGAAAAAAAAATAGGGATATCAACCAGTCTAGCAACTGGATTCTTCAAGTGGGGAATATTTGGGACTAGGTTTTTGGAAACAACATAATAAACCTGTATTTTTGCATGGACGACGCCTAGAAGCGTGCTGTCCTCCTGATAGGGGGTAATCATAAAAGGAAGAGGGGAGAAAAGAGTTAGACACAGAATAAAAGAGCATAGACATGAAGGAAAGAGAGACGGATATGAGAAAACGGAAATAGGAACGATCAAAAAGATGCCCAACAGAACCACCGGGCATGAAAAAAGAAAGAAGAAGAAAAAACTCCCCCGGAATGCTGCCAATGCTGCGCTGGTGTATCACTTTTTGTGCCACGGAAAGGGTACAAAGTCGTAAGAAGAGCACTTTTTTCCTTTGGCGCAGGCTATGCATGATAATGCTCGAAATGCATGGGCAAAAGACTCTATCGACGATTCATGAAGGCGAGAACAAGGGCAACGATAACGGGGAAGGCGTAACGTCAAAGGATATTGCACGAATTACCCGCAGGCCTGTGCGTAAAATAATGTCAGCGAATATTCTGTGATTGGTGATAAATACTCACGTGCGGAGGGGCTTCCGAGTCGTTGAGACTGAATGAAGAGCGTCATCGGCTGTGCACGTACCACGTTGTGTTGCTTGTTGAGGGGTTGAGGGGAAGGGACTTACCATCTGTGTCCTCTTATCCTTTCAATCCACGAGTACACAATCTTGAGACGCTCGCGCACGCGCGTGGTCTGCAGCAAGGCATATTTTTCCTCTTCGGCGATGGGGAGGACGGATGCGAACCAATACGGGAAAGTAGCAGGGTCTTCGGGCGGCTCCCCGTATGCTTGCACGATTCTCGAGCTCAGCCATGGAGCGCTTGCCTGCCTCATCTCGCGGATAAACAACATGCACTTGTCAAGTAGGTCCTGGGTGGAGTTGAGGTTGAGCGCAACCGGTCCAGGGAGGGGTGCATTAGGATTCATTTGTCGGCACTCTTCTGCTAATTCACGTGCAGCAGTCGTTTCTCTCTGCTCCAATGCTTCTTCCTCGCCAAGCGAAAGGTCTTCGACACGCTCGATGCGCCCAATCGAATAGCCGTCCAGCATGCTATGCGATCGAATCTTGAATCGACCGATCCCTCGCGTCTCGACGAAGCTGCGTCCATCACGGAGAAGCTGGAGGTTTACGATTTCGAGCAGTGTGCCGTATTCCAAGAACTGGGTTGGGCCTAGATCACCCTGCGGGGCATTTGTCTTGTTGTACATGACCATGCCAAATTGTTTATTACCCTCGACGCACCGTCGCATCATAAGTCGATATCGTGGCTCGAAGACATGGAGAAATGTGGGCATCGTAGGTAAAGATAGTGTGCATATGAATAGCGGTACATCCAGGTCGTCGTCGCCAACTTGTGCTTCCGCTTCTACCGCTTTCTTGCGAGCGTCGATCAGATCGGGGCACAGAGCGTTCAGCAAAGAGTTTAGCAATGTATTGCTGGACTCGTTCTGCAAGGAAGCGGGTAAGTGTATGCCTCGCCGACACACTGGGCAAATGCTGTTGTGATCCATGACCCGGACAAGACAGCCACGACAGAATGTATGACCGCAAGACGTGGTTGTGGGGTTTAGCATCATGTTGTAGCAGACGAGGCAGTCAAGCTCCTTTTGGACGATTTCACGCAAGCCTTGAAGCAATGCAATATCCAGATCGCTGTAGTCATCGCCCGCGGGAGACAGTGACTGATACTTGAGCTCCGAGCTGTACTGAAGTTCGCCTAGCTCTGCCATTGTGAATGTCGATACCAAGCGACCACCATGGAGAGTGCGCGAGCGCGGTTCCTCCAACATGGCATCCTTCTCTTCGGTCGGTGATTCGATTTCCTCTCGCAAGACCTCTTCAAGTAGCATGGGCGTATCCTCGAGGGCCGGGATGTGAAGTGTGATTTCCGTTCTGATCAGCTCCAGAAGCTTGGACATGGTGACGTCCACGCTGCACTCAGCAGCAGCATGCTCGACACCACAGTATTTCAATGGACAGGCCACACCACTAAGGCGATCAGGTGTGTTCGGATAGGAAATGTTGGCGCGCGGTTTCGGAGCGGGAAGGCAGGCGCGACAGACGGTATGAGAGCAAGGTAGAGTCACTGGCGAAGTGAAGGGCCTCGAGCAACACGGGCATTGTAGGAGGCGCACGAGATGTCTGATGTCGTCGTAAGGGGCCTGAAGAAACTTCTCCGAGGGCTCCTCCGGTCGCACATCTTGGACCATCAAGGCTTGCGGGTGCACTGGTGGCTCAAAATATTGCTTGCCACCGTGGAGCAAAATGTCTTGTTTCCTTAACGGCGAATTCATACAGATTTCGCTTTTTCAAGCCCTCTACTTCCTTCCATGTACCAGCTGAGATGTCGAGGTAGTGGGGTGTGATGCGCGAGCGGAGGATAACGAGATGGAGTACGTAGGGTTCGTTTGGGGGGTGAGGTTAGGACTCAGTATAGGTTGCGGGAAGAAGTTTGGAGGTTTGAAGGGTGGTGAGTGTGAAACGGCTGGACGCGAGGCCAGCTGGCGGCTGAGGAAGAGGTACAGCAGGTGGACCGTGGTCAGGATCGGGGAGGAGAGGTGCAGCGGCTGTACGTGTACTTGGGGACTCGTGCTTGGTTGTACTGAGTGGAAAGCGAGTTGGCAGCGTCCAGCACCGAGTGCGATGGGGAGGCGGGGATAGAAGGATGATGCGGCGGACAGATAGACTGGCCGACCGACAGGTAGACTGGCAAAAACAGGAACAGACGGGATGGACGGGGGGGTTACAAGTGAAAGAATGTAGGATTAGTTGTATGCAAAGTGCAGAGTCGAAGTGTAAGGCATGGACAGTGTCTGGAGGTACCTAGTTGTGGTTACGAGGAGGAGGAGGATGATCAACAAGGGCATTATTTAGAGGCAAAAGCAAGCAGCGTTTGCACGCACGAGCGCAAATGCATGATACGTACTGATGTCTTGTAAGTAATAGTGGCATGGCAGGGCGCCGGTTGGGATCGGCGATGCAACACGGTGGGCTTGGGGGGTTCTGCGGCCAGGACTCAGTTGCAGGTGGACTTTTGGAGGAGCTGTTCGATCTCGGGTCCGCTGTCGTCTCTACGGTTATCGCTGCTCTGGCGCGTCATCGGCCGCCGCGCTATTCCCCAACGGTCGCTGGCTTGCGCTGGCCCACGCAGTCAGTCGATGAACAAACGATTGAAATCATGAATCAACGGATGGATACTCGCGCGTGTGTGTGTACAAGGCCTACATTATCATGCAATGCTCCTGCTCATGATTGCTGCAAGCGGCACACATTACTCGCCCGTATCCCAATGGCCAAAAAGTACTTGATCTCTCTTACTCAGACCCCACCTTTTCCCTTGGGTCTGGAAATGTGTGCCATCGCATGTATGTACCTAGTGTATATATGTATATATACACATATATATATGTATACATGTACCACATTCTCGGACATGAATGACTCTGGGCGGATGAGTAATCATGCATATATCTAGAATCGCCTCACCATTTGCTAAAGCACGTTTGCATTTCACCAGAGGTCCATTCAACAGCTAGGGTGCATGTACATGGACATGTAATTGGAGGTACCGAGCGGAAACATCAGCTGCACGTTGTCTGTGGATTCGGCATCTGTGGAAGCGTCATCGATGTGCTTCGAGGATGCTGCTTACCCAATGACGCTCGCCTGCAGCCCTCGAAATGCTCGGTGCCAAGGCAGACCTTCCTTGCTCTCCACGCTGCCACACCAAGTACCCACTCCATCTCGCCATGCACATGTCGAAACTCTAATCCTACTCGTCCCGCAAACCACCAGACCCTATCTATGTTCGCCCCGTCTACCGTACCGCCTCATCAGCCACACCAAATACAATAACATGATCATTATCATCATTATCATCATCATCATCATCACCGTGTCCTGCTGTTCTTGATTGCCTTGTTTAGCACGTCAAAGACCAAAACTACATCCAAATATCAAGTACATCTTGATGGCACTCCACAATCAATAGTCATGATGCTCTTCACCATAATCATGCACAGTGGTACATGACGGCACAAATACCAAGTCCTTTCTCCCGCTGCTGATGCTGTCAAAGCCTTTTGCCTCACTGCCATCATGCAAACCGTGCAGTATATAGCGGCAATAGATGAAAACCAAATCAACCGAAAAAGAAGACTCCAGAATGCTTCATACAGTAGCGATAGGTATACAGTCAGCCGCTAGACTCCATGCAGTGCGTCCTCCACCCGTAGCAGTCGAAAAATCCAAGCTAGAACTCCTTGAACAACACCGCCCCTTTACCAAACCACGGGAACCAAACCCCGCCATAACTGTAGCGTCGACATCAGAACAATCGTCTTCCAAATCAACCCCTCAACTACCATCACGTCTCCTCACCACCGTTCGTCGTGCTCCTTCGTTCCTCATCCGATTCCGACTCGCTGCTGTCTTCTTCATGACTTTCTTCTTCTAGCACAATCGCCTGTAGAACCGACTTGTCGAACAAATCCAGCACGAATCGGCACGCCGGTAACCGGAAATGGTGCGCTTCGAGCACCTGCATGACCTTGTGGAATAGAGCTGGCTTCGAGAAACCCGGCGCCTTCTTTGCTTTGATCCTAATGTTGTCATGTCAGTTCTGTTGCTGCCCTGTTTATTACACAATGGTACTGACATCTGCAGGTCATTCGCCGCTTTCTTGGCCAGTACCGTATTTCCCAAGTCCGTCACAAGCTTAAGTATACGCGCATTCACAGGATCGCTATCTGTAACTGCAATCCTGACCTCCGGTTTACCACGCAGGTAGACATCGACAGGCTTAGCTTTCCAGGGAGTCATCTATCACAATCAGCAAATACTTCATCATTGTGTAGGCGGCCCGACTAACCGAGAAGAGTTTTTTGAAGTCCAGCGGTAAGCAGAACCCGAGAGCAATGCCCGCCTCGTTGATGACACCGTCCCATCCGAATTCAAGTAGGATTTCCTGCCCGTGAAGACTCCGTGATATAAGTCCCAACACGTAAAATGCCGTGCCTCGGAGTGACATGACTTCGCTGCTTTCGGCGATCTTAACGATCCATTTCACCACATCCGAACTCTCGAGAAACGGTGCACCCAATTCCATCGAACCGACGTTGCCAACAGCCCATAGGCAACCCTTGACTTTGAGAATCAGTTCAGCGTCTTCGCTCTCCTTGGCGAACTCGCGAATGGTCGACGCAAACTCATCAAAGTGTCCCTTCTGCTTGAGAAGTTTGCATCCTTCTTTGGTTCGTGTAAGTTCGCGGTAAAAGTGCGGTGGCACTATACCGTACTCAGGCACTTCAGGTACTTCGTCATAAGACGTCTGAGCTTGGGGTTTTTCCAGGATGTCCGCAAGCGCGCGTGCCATAGACGCTTCAATCAAGGCCACGTAGGTATCGTTCCTGCCTAAAAACCAGTCATCCATTTCTTTGGTGATGTAATCGAGGCCGTCCAAATAGTGGTAGCCTACCGAAGTGGACAGGAAGCGCAGCAGCAGAGGGGCACCGATTTCTCCCAGATGGTCAAGCACAGGCCGGCATTTCACAACGAATTCGAGAGATTCGGTCTGGTTGCAAGCTTCCTCCAAAATCTTGATGGCCACTTCGCAAACTTCCACGTCGGGATCGTAAAGCTGTGTGACCAGCAGTCGTATCGCCCATTCCGCGACACCCAGCGTGCCCGAGGGTTGCATCGGTTTCGTGGCATATCTCCGGAGAATACGAGTCGCAAAAATGCGAACTTCTTTTGAGCACGATGTCATGGCTTTCGAGACGATGATGCGTAGATGGCCGTCTAGGGTGTAATCCATGTTGCTGAGTAAGGTCCGAATGAGGTCATCTCGGTCGTTGAGTTCGATGATGTGATAAAACATATTCAGAACTCTCCACCTCTCCAAGATTTGAATCCCCTTTGGATCTTTGGTCAACGCACCCAAGAGTGCAAAGTAGCTGCCAGTTAGAGTGTCGTTCATACGATCGACATGAAACATAGGTGATTCCGATGTCAAGCCGCTCATCCTATCGAAATGGGATAAACATTCCGCAAGTTGACGAATGAATTTACTCTCTCCGAGATGTCTGGCACCTTCAGGGTTCTGGAGCAATGTATGGATCAAAGCACAGCCAGCGCGAACATATCGCTGGTTCGGTTTCGTATTCTTGACATCCGAGAATCTGTATTTGAATGGTCGATAAAATCCTAGAAGCCTATGTATGAACTTGGTCGCTTTCATAGCCTCATCAAGCCGTTTCGGATTGAGCAAAGGGCCATTGATGACGTTCAAGATGAGATCCCATCTCCATTTCTGGAAACTGACAGTGTTTAAAACCTGAGTATCGACCATCAGATTACGGAATGTTGGCTCGTCCATTTGCATAGCTGCTTGCGTCTTGGTTTGATCAGACTGTTGATCCGTACTTGTTCCCGTTTTGGGATTGACAGTGGGGTTCGTGGATATTGATGTCGGTCCAGAACGGTAGAGTGTCCTGTTGACACTATCTACTTGATAGATAGTTCCAATGGCTACGAATCGATGCTCCGTAGTAAATTTGGCAGCTGAGTTCAACAGTTGCGGCAGTACTTGAAGCTGCGAGCTCCACGAAGAAGGCAACAGCTCATTAGCCATTTTCAAAACCTCCCCTAGCAGGAGTGTCGTTTTGCGTTTCAAGGGAAGTGTAAGAGGTTCTTCTTCAGCTTGTAAAAGCGCAGGAACAAGCCCTGCATGTAGGAATGCAGCCAGAACCAATGCGACGTAATGCTCCAGTAAGTTCCATTTATTGGTAGAGTCCTTTTGGGAAGTAGAACTGTCTTCTGGGATCTGATTCTTCAAATTGGTTACTCGGCCATATGTAGTTAACCGTCGACCGGCAAGGAAAGAAGAAGACCATGAGGGCGGTTTGATTCTGAGAATATCGGATAGCAGCTCGAGGAGAATATTGCGTACGTGGGGGGTGGGGATCTGTAATGAAAGGAGGAGGGACCTGATTGGCAAAAAGTCGTCCATGCACAGAGTGATCAGCCCAGACCAACTTCTAAATAATGAAGCAATGACTTTGGCGTTGGATTTCAACTTGTCTTCGTGAAGATGGCTGTGCGAAGTCCCCGCATCCGTAAACATGGCAAATGGAGCCTCCAGTTCATGGCCGGACCTCAGGAACATCCGACGTTGTGGGGTATCCAGGAGATAGATGAACGCGCTGCCTACGCTTTCTGCAGCAGCATAATTTCCTTCTCCTAGGGCGTCGGCCAATGTACCCATACCGCCGGACGATACGACCAGGCCTGGTTTTTTCACAAGTATTTCTGTCAAAGTCAGAACAGCTATATTCCGCAGACGATCATCAGTGTTTTCCGCTATAGCGACAATCATGCGGATTATTGAGCGAGGTATCTCCTCCACACCTCCACCTTTGGCGTCGACAAAGGCTCGAACGAATTTGAGCGCCTGCTCTCGCTCAACGCTAGCTTTGCTCTCTTTGACCAGAGAAAGCATGACAAGGTAGTCGGTGTTCAGCCCGCGAATGATTTGTAAAGATCTACGGTCTACAATGGCATAACGCATCACACGGTATGCAGCAGCGACAACTTCTCGGCTATCACTCAGTAGCATGGTTTGCATTCGGAGACCAAAGATTGACCAGGCAAGATCGTACTTGAGCGTAGGATGCCGTCTGAAGAGACTGACTAAAGAGTTGGCTCTTTCGACGTAATACTCGGAAGGCATACCATCCGCCTCCAGAGCTTGAAGGATTTCTGCGAGAACGAATGTAGGCGACTCGGCCTCTTCCTCTTCCGCGTGCTGTGCGACATGACGCGACGGTGATCGGGACAGATTCCTCTGGAAAAGATAAGAGAGTCGACTTTGCGGGTCCTCTGATGGGGATTTGACGTCCTTTGCTCGCTGGATTTCCGCTGCCAAGCCGGTTTTCAGAGCGGCGAGCTTTCTGTTAGAAATGTTCAGCTGTTCTTCCACCTGTAGCCTCTGATCCCTCGTGTTTTTTGCATTCTTTGCATTCAATGCTTCAAGTAGATTCTCCGATCCGACCTTAATCTTGGTCTCTTTCTCGATGCGATCCTGCAATTCAGCCTGGCGTTGCTCGGTGGTGGTGGTGGTATCGTCTCCAATGACGATGGTGTGGGTATCAAAGTCCGGGCGGGCTCGCTGATCGTGAGACGTTGCGGGTCTTAATTGAGAATTGAAACTGCCAGGAGCCTCTCTGGCTGTCGCATACGAAGCCTGGGTGCGCGAGCTGGCCATGATGCTAGATGGCTGCGTGGGCAGCGAACGCCCATCTCTGCTCCGCGAGGGCGCCAACAGCGAGACCTGGTCGGCTTCGGCCTGCGTGTTGATGGAGCGCGCAGAGGGGGTCATGAGCGTGCCTTAACCAAACGTCTCCCAACCGCATTGCATTTCCAGAATTCGGCCTGACCCACCTCCTCTAGCCACATGAGCTCCTCCGGGCGCGCTTGGAAAGAAGAATGGATTGCGGATGTACAACGGGGGAGGGGTCGGCGGCAGTCGATGGGTGGGGTTTACGGCGATGCAGTGCGGTGCGGTGCGAGAGAAGAAACGGAGACGGGAAGGCGGGGCGCTGTCACGGCAAGGCAGGGAGCGTGGATTGCGTAGAGGCGGTTAGCGACAGTCTGTCAAAAGATGGGATGATGGATGGAGAGCGAAGGTAATGGTGGTTGGGCAGGTCGACGTTGCGGGCGATGAAACTCATGGTCGACGTCTAGAGAGGGCGGGCAAGACACAGAATGGCCGTGCGAGCACCGCCTACGCGCCTTCGCCTTGCCTGGCCTTGCCTGGGAGAACACCCACCAGCCCGTGCATCGATTGCCTGCCAGCGCCAGACCGAGAGAGAGAGCTGGATACCTTTCTTCTCTGAGAGATTATTTTTTTCCTCATCTCGTGTGCAACATCTCCGCTCGTTCGATTGATGCCGCCAGCATTGTCGTCTGCCCCACCTATCAGACGAGCAGCGTTGAGATTCTGTGCATTGCAGGGGTAGCAGCATACTTCGACTGTCGGATCTCGCCGATAACCTCTAAGCTCTCTTCCGCCGACCCTATGGCACGTTGCGTTCCGTTCGCGTAGACCAGACGTCGGCCGCCCCCGTTCGGTCGTCTGATAAGATTGATTCTATCTGCATACGTCCATGTATAAGAAGTGCTTCACATCTTCCCACTCATCGCTGTCGTCCATCTGCTACTGTCTTCATCGATTCCTCTTCACACTGACTGAACAGCATCAATTGACACTAGCACTCACTTCTTGAAGCTCAACATTGTTTGCTCCTCCTCCCCACCATGTCTGAACTCAGCTACGCTCGATATGGCAAAGATAACATCCGCCTTTACAAAGTCGACAAGAACGAGAAAACAGGCGTCCAGACCGTTGTCGAACAAACCGTCTGCACACTCCTAGAGGGCGACATTGATGTTTCGTAGGTTCCCAAACCCTCAATCGTCCACACAAGCTAACAGCTACAGCTATACCAAAGCCGACAACTCGCCCATCGTAGCCACAGACACCCAAAAGCAAACTACCTACGTCCTCGCCAAACAAAACCCCATCGACCCGCCCGAGCAATTCGCTGCCATCCTCGGCGAGCACTTCGTCAAGACCTACCCCCACATCCATGCCGCCCACGTCAAGATCATCCAGCACCGCTGGACACGCATGAACATCGATGGCAAGCCGCATCCTCACTCCTTCTACCGCGACAGCGATGAGATCCGCGTTGTAGAAGCCGTGACCCGCGAGAACCAAGGCGTGACCATCCGCTCCAAGATCGAGAAGCTACTAGTGCTGAAGAGCACCGGTAGTGCGTTCCACGGTTTCCACCGTGACGAGTTCACCCGACTCCCCGAAACGTGGGATCGTATACTGAGCACCGAGGTCGAGGCGGGCTGGAAATGGAAGACATTTCAGAACGTCGCTGAGGTCAAGAAGATTGATTTCAACGCTGCTTGGGAGAAGGCCAGGAATATCACGCTCAAGACTTTTGCAGAGGATAACAGTGCCAGTGTGCAAGCTACCATGTACAAAATGTGCGATTTGATTCTGGCTGCTGTCCCTGAGGTAGATACTGTTGATTATGCTTTGCCTAACAAGCACTACTTTGAAATTGGTACGTTTGCCTCGCCAGAACCACGATCACCCTGAGCAACTACTAATACATGTTTACAGATCTCAGCTGGTACAAAGGTCTCAAGAACACTGGAAAGGACGCTACCGTGTTCGCTCCCCAATCCGACCCCAACGGCCTGATCTATTGCACTGTTTCGCGCAAGACGAAGTCGAAGCTATAGACATATCACCCTTGCCCTTGGTCGAACTTCACGGCCTATCCATGGACGGTCTTCATTAAAATCTTCTTTTTATTTGTTTGTAAATACATAGCTTTTGTCACAAGGGGGAGCAACAATGATACCAGGGAGTAGCAATTTTACCTAATTAACACATGGGAGGAGGGGATGGGAATGGTGGAGAGTAGCAAGCTTGACCTTTTTTTCGGTGTAGAACTAGATACACACCAGCGCAGTGCGCTGTAATGTCACGGCCTTCCGAGAAAGTCGTTCTCCCTTCAAAGTGAATATGCAACGATAACCACTTGACTGCCTTCGGATATAGACTAGAGTCACTTTGGGTCCTAGGAACCATGAGCCAGAATGTCGAACCAATCACCAGTGCCCTGAAATGACATTGCTGAGTAGGATTGAATCATACATACAGGTATATTTACAAATATACTCCAAGAAAACTTTACAAAGTAGGCATGCAAATAAAAATATGCAATCGCCCATTTATCAATACATAATCAAACAATTGCTCCCTGCCACCCATGCCCATCTGTATATTCATGCCCTCGGTCATGAAGCAGCAGGCACTTCCTTGACCTCCTTAAGCCCTTGCAACGTCTTCTTAACCTCCGTATGCTCCACAATAGCCTGACCACCTCCATTCACAACCTTCAAAACATTCTCTTTATACGGATGCCCAACACCCTCAAACGTCTTCAGCCTAGCCAATCTCCCCTTACGCAGCCGATTCTTAGGCAGCATGCCACTCACAGCTTTCCTCAACACCTCGCCACCTCCCCACTTCTGCACCATGTTCTCGAAGCTGATTTCCTTGAGACTACCGGGCCGTGTCGTGTGCGTGCGGTACAGTTTCTGCGAGCGCTTCTTGCCCGAGACGTGAACGTGTGCGCAATTGGTAGCGACGACGTAGTCGCCGCAGTCGGTGGAGGGATCAAAAATGGGTTTGTGTTTGCCCATGAGGGTCAGGGCTATGGAGGAGGCTATGCGGCCAAGTGCGCGTGGGTCATCGGAGATGTCGAGGTGGTGCCAGGCGCGCGCGTAGGCGAGGCGTGTCTACGAAAAACAAGTCTTAGTGAGTTGTTTGGTTACTTTGTTGGTAGGGGCTGTAGGGATGGAACTCTTTCTCTGGGTGCATCGATGCTGCGGGATGGCGGTGGTGGATGTTGGATTCACGATCGGAGGAGGGACTCACCTTGCCTACGAGCTGAGACATGATGTTTGAAGGCCAATGGCCAGGATGGGGTGGTGTTGGTAGCTCCTGTAAGCTAATTTAAGAGCTCGCGGTGCAGTCCGGGTGTCTGGAGGCTTGGATTGGTGGACCGCGGAGGTGTCGAGCGTGTGTTCTTGAGGTTGACTTTTGAGATGCTTGGCACTGTCCCCAAATAATTTCCATGTTCTGGGGGTCTAATCACGTGTCGGCCGGCCCGCATCGGACGGGTTCGATTTCAAAGCGAGGCCCGCATAGAGGCAAGAGCTACTTGCGGCAGTGGTGTGAACTCGCCTCAAGACAACTCCTACCTTCTCATTCTATTTTCTCTCAAAGATGACAGTTCCAACGTTTGAGACCACCTTTGCGGTGCCCATGACATGCGAAAGCTGCGTCCAAGACATCAAAGGTTCACTGCAACAATTGAGTGGTATGAGAGCAATGCCATCTGTATCGAACGAGATCAAGATTGTGACTAAGTTCGACTAGGTATACAAAAGGTCACAGCGAATCTGAAGGATCAGCTGGTTTCCATAGAAGGCACAGCCGCTCCGTCAAGCATTGTAGAAGCAATACAAGCCACCGGCCGCGATGCCATCCTCCGTGGCAGCGGTAATTCAAACAGTACGTTTGCATTCTCATCGTTTTGTTCTGTTCATGGTGGTCACGATAAACTTCTCTTGGCCATGCTACCATCGTACGATGTTGATTGAAAGATCTACAGGCGCTGCGGTATGCATACTAGAGTCACATGCACCGCACGTGGAAGACAAGGTGCGGGGGCTGGCGCGCATGGTCCAAGTTGGCCCTAATCTCACAGTCATCGACCTTACTATCCGAGGGCTGTCTCCTGGAACATACCATGCCACAGTACGAGAGAGAGGAGATATCTCGGAGGGTCCCGAATCAACGGGTGGCATCTGGGAGGCCGTAAAAGCCAAACAGGAGGGCAAACCGTGTCGCGGAGTGTTTGGGACCGTAGAGGTCAGCAAAGGCGGCATGGGGGCTGTCTTCTTGGACAAGCCCATCCAAATCTGGGAGATGATCGGCCGCAGCATTGTGATTGCAAAACAGCAAGATGGGAAGCTGGACAAGAACGATGCAGATACGCTGGTGGGCGTGATAGCCAGGTAAGCAACGCTTCTTCGGGAGCATTATTGGTCATGGGGTCTTGCACAAATATCTGACAGCTGGGCAGAAGCGCTGGTGTGTGGGAAAACGACAAAACGGTCTGTTCATGTTCAGGAAAGACGGTCTGGGAGGAGCGGCAAGAGCAAGTCAAAGGCGGGATGCTGTGAGGGGAAGAACGGTGCACTGAACACGGAGCAAGCAAGCCATGTACCCCTTGATGGCAAGATCGACGGAGGGAGAATTACTCGATGTGTAGGTAGCAAGTCAGTCGATAGCGGGGAAGCTTAACGGAAACGTCTTTTACGAGAAGAAGCAAGGCTGTCTGGCGTGTACCAAGAGATTTGAGCGACGCATTTGCTGATGAATCGATAAGGCGCGCCCGTGGAAAACCGGGTCGAGGACTGAGGCGAAACTGGGTGTGCGTGAGTTGGCCTAAGGAGAACAGATGGCAGTGGCGTCGTTGCAGGGCTCAGGATTATGCGTTCATGCCTGGAGTTCGGGGCGACAGCAGAGACTGGACCGGACGAACATGGGCTCACGTGCATGTCTCATCAGCCAGATGGCCCTGTAACAGACCTCAAACGCGAACAGCCATCTCGAGGACAGGCAGACGAAGCTGGCCGACAAACGAAGACTGGCGGTGTTGGGCCGGTGGCCAGCGGCGAGGCTGGCGAGGGCGGTGGGTAGACGTCGATGGCGGTTGAGGCCTCAGAGGCACGCACGGGGGTGGTGTCATGCTCGAACGGGATGGATGCGAGTGTCTTGGAGGTTGGGGAGCGACCAAAGGAGAGCGTGCAAGCGCCGTGGATGTCGGCGGCACGGAGGCGTGCACCCAATAAAAGTGGCCAATGCGTACCCCGCCAAGGTGCACCTCATACAAACTGGGACTCAGAATCGGCCTCCCCACTCGCACCAGCCCATCCAAGCGCCTGCCAAATCTCTGTTGCGTGCCTGCCTTGTATCTGAGCGCCCGTCCGTCTGGCTGTGCGCGCTGCCCTCGCTGCTCTGCTCGTCCTCTTCATTCAAACCCCACCCGCTACCCACCTCCAAGACTCCTCCAACCTAACCCACCGTCCCTCTTTTGTGCCTCACCCCTCGTACCGTACCGCACAGTACCCATTCACTACGCATGTAATATCCAGCCCGCCCATATCCGCACCTGCCTTTATCATAGTAATACCTACTCACGCCTACCCGAACCTCGACATCATATACGCCAACCACCCACCTCCAGTAGCCCCGGCGGCTCTAATTGACTGATCCGCAACCACCTCGCCACCAATTCACACCCACCGCGCAGAGGGTAGTCGGGTCCGTCTTCAGACGAAAAAGACACCTCCCACCACCGACCGTGGCTCGGTAGATCTACCCCCCACCACCGCAAGACTTGACGACGACACCATACTGCCGGGTATCTGCTAGTGTCTACTAGCAATCTTCGCCATGTCTCTTAAGCAGGTATGCTAGCTTACCTCTGGGTCGCGCTGCCCTTGATAGAATACTTACTGAACTTGCACCTAGGAAATCGAGACTTGGGTGGCAGCCCTCGGCGCCTACGACAACAACGAGTTTGATGAGGCGCTGAAAGTATTTGACGGCATTTCCGATACTTCAAAGATATTGTTCAATTGCGGTGTCATCCATGCGACCCTCGGCGAGCATGAGAAGGCGGTATGTACCAGCTGCTAGGAACTTGTTCTTCCACCGCTATCCTTGCCCATGTTCTGACGTTTCCGCAGGTCGATTGTTACCAGCGCGCTGTGCGTCTGGATCAGTATCTTGCCGTCGCCTACTTTCAGCAGGGCGTTTCCAATTTCCTCATGGGTGACTTTGAAGAAGCGCTTGCCAACTTCAACGATACACTACTATACCTGCGTGGAAACAACAATATCGACTACGAGCAACTAGGGTTGAAGTTTAAGCTCTACTCTTGCGAGGTTCTCTTCAACCGCGGTCTCTGTTACATCTATCTGCAGCAAAAAGATGCTGGTATGCAAGATTTGGACTTTGCTGCAAAGGAGAAGGTCGTTCCAGATCACGAGGTGATTGATGAAGCAATTAGAGAAGAGGCAGAGGGATACACCGTCTTCTCTATCCCTGTCGGCATAGTTTATCGTCCCAACGACGCCAAGGTCAAGAACTTGAAGACCAAGGACTATCTCGGAAAGGCGCGTCTCGTTGCTGCTTCGGACAGGCAGAACGCATTCACTGGATTCGCCGGTTCCGAGATCAAGAAGCTGGCCAGCTCCGCTACAGACGATCGACCCGAGGACAAGCTTTCTTTTGCGGCCACCAACCTTGTGAAGCCTGATCTCCAGAGCAGAGCGAGACAGCAATCGGAGCCACCCTTGAACCGCAATGTGTTCCCTCCCACGCCGCCACCAGAGTCCGACAACAGAAGGTCTGCTGAGAAGGGAGCTGCTTCGTCCAATGCTCCAATGAGCCGTGCTCAGTCTGTGCGTGGCGGAGGCCCCAAACCACAACCGCTCAACCTGGGTCGCGCTGCTTTCGATCGTAAAGAGGAACAGTCGCAGCCACAGCGCCGAGGGACAACACGATCGGCCTCTGAGCGACCACCACCAAGTCGATCAGACACGATGCGTTCTGGCCGAGACCGTGATGTGGACCGCAGAGATGATCGGCGTGACGACCGCCGTGACGATCGCCGTGATGACCGTAGAGATGACCGTAGAGACGATCGCAGAGACGATAGGCCCCGTCGACGTAACACGGACGAAGAATACGACGACTACGGGGATGATGTTGATGATTACTATCAGCCACGCTCAAATCGTCCAGGTTATACTCGGTCCCGCCAGGGGAAGACCTCTCGTCCTGCTTACATTGACGAGGAAGACGAGGATGACTATGACGGAAGCGACCTCGATGACGCCGATTTTGAAATGGTTTCTCGCTCCAAGACGAAGAGCAGGAGGCGATCCCCTGCCCGCTCAACGACCTCATCTGGTCGCGGCGGTAGTGGTGGAAAGATCAAAGTTAAAGTTCACGCGGGTGATACACGCTACGTTTTTGTTACGCCCAACTCTTCCATGCGCGATTTTGTACAGTCTATTAGGGAGAAGTTTGGACTTCGCCAGAACTTCAAGGTGGAAATCAAGGATGACGGTGACATGATCACCATGGCTGACGAAGACGATCTGGACATGGCCATCCAGGCGGCTAAGAGCGCTGCACGCAAGGAAGGCTCCGATGTACCAAAGATGGAGGTATGGATCAAATTTCTTACTATTACATTGCCCGGCGAGAAGGGATTGAATCCGCCCCTTACACCCAGCATTCAAATCTCTTCTCATTAGTCGTTTGAGCATTCCATCCCAACATTTGCGATCTTGCTGGAACGAGATGCTAACGTACATTTGTTTTCAGGTTTGGGTACGAGAAGTTTAGAAATAGAGATACCCCGGCGACACACCACTCTCTCATGAGGGGCCGCTCCCGTTTTTTCCTTTCATTCACTGTCTCGTTTGGATTTTCAGCACCGAGAAGTATGCAACACTTTTCTGTTTTCAAGACCGTAACGTTTTATTTTTGGAGAGAATTGCTGCGCTGTCACTACCGTCCGTCCGCATGAGACCTGGATATAATCTTGCCATATTGCTATCAGCGAGCGATGATGTACCATTTTCAGTTGTCTTCTACACGCATCAGATACGAGCCCGAGGAAGAGGCGTTGTTTTTTGTTATTTCACAGCCGGACTGTTGAGTGTCCGTAGAGTTATCCATCAATCTGGCAGCATTCTCGAACCAGCGTCATCTACTGAGCATTTAATCACTGGGGTACCGCGTATACATATCATTTAGAAGAGCGCAGAGAGAGTCATTGCTTCTTGTTATTTTGTTTAACCCCAATAAAGCCATATCTTGAGCCTGCAAATACTGTGCGGATGATGCCAGAAGTCGGTGACTATCAAAAGCGCCGTCGTCAACGTTCAATGACTTGGTGGAAAGATGTACACTAAGCCTGGCGCGAGCACTGTACGTGAACGGACAAGATGCGAAAGTACAAGCCTGACGATCAAGCAACTGGTGAATCGGGACACACGCACGTACGCAGGCCGTATATGCAAGGCAACGCAACGCCCAGAAAGAGTACGGCCGCTCGAGGCTGGAGCGACAGCGGCACATCACCCGTTCTCCACACCTGAAGCACGCGAGTATCAGGCCACTTTGTTTCTGTAACTGCCGTCTCAGGTTTCTGTGTCCCAAACACGTAGGCTTGTCGCAGCCACGAAAAAAAGCCGGAAGCATGCGCATTACTCCACATCTTGCATTACATTGCCTTGCATTGCATCTCCTTTGTTCCTGAAGGCTCCCCTTGTCCACATCATCATCTCACCCTCTCTTTCTCTCTCTTTCCATGCCGTTTAGTATGAGGATCGTGGCGGTTTTGTCGATTGAGCTTACTGCACATTATTTCGCAACCAAACCTGTTTTTTCAGGGTATGCGGACTCACATTGGATGAAGAAGCCTTACAAAAAGTATCCGTCGTAGGTGTGTGCTTGTGTATGGTGCTGGTAGACCTACCATGCTCCTGGCGTGATGATCTCGCGATTCCGCGAAACACCCCCTTCTTACATCAGGGCATTCCCTCACAATACCACCGAGCCAAGCAATAATAAGACGAGGGATTGTGCGTGTGTGTTGCTCATCTCATGTCACCAAGACCTTGGTACTCTTGACTTTTTTCCGTTTTCTTGTCTTTGCTCGACCGCATCTCGGTGAGAGGGGGTGGAGTGGTTTCGGCGCCGACGGGAATGACGATGATGCTGATGATGATGCATCATGATTATGGCCTTAGACCGGAGTGGTTTTTTCCAATGGGAAAGGGAGTCTGTGCGTGAGGTGAGGAGTCTGATGTCTGTATCACGGCTCCAGGAGTATTCATTGAAAGTGGCGGCGCTGGCGTAAAGATGCACATCAGATGCCTGTACAGGAACGGAAGATGTGAATGGAAAAATGATGACGGTCGAAACATTTGTGCTTGGTTTGTGGGGGGTATACCATAAGAATGAATTAAATCTGCTCTTCATTTCCATATCCTGCTTGATGCGGCTGAAAACCATGAACATAATGTGATGCGGTGCATGATATCTTGAAATTGGTGGAGCTTGAGCTATAGCGTCCGTGTCCTACTATATCGCTATAACACATGTGGGAACCGTTATGATGTGCAACCATTCACTACCAGCTTAGGCTACACCAATCCGCAATTCTGGATACCATTGCGACATGGCGATCGCTACATGAAGCATGTTCAGCTCACCCCGTGCTCACAACTGAACCCACACAACACCGGACATCCGATCTCCTTCCCGTGAGCCGGGACAAAGTCACGGCCATTCTTCGCACCGTTTTCTTGTTCTCCACTTTCTTTTTCCTTCTCTCCTACTTGCTGATCGATGGATTGAAATGGACCCTGTTGAGGCTGACCTGCCTCAGATCCGAAACCGCATCCGTTTTCCCCGTCCCAAAACAGAACAAGACGAACAAGCGAAACTCCCAAGTTTCCCATTCAACGTATATCTCGTAACCCAGAAATAACTCCGTGGCTTGTCCGATTTGTAGCGATAAAACCTAAAAAAGGGTTTTCTTTTTTTCTTTTACTCTTACCTGGCGAGGAAATGAGGGTGTGTTTTCATTGTATCCAGGATTGAAGGTACACATGCATCATGGTATCGCTTCTTCAGACATTGGGTTGAAGGGGGTGTGTGAGAGGCGTGATGATCGCTGGGTGCTATCCTACCTATAGACTGATAGATCGATTGTTGCGAATGAGGGTTAGCGTAAAGAACAGTGCCATATGTGAGTTTGTGTTAGGTTTTGGTGGTAAGGCGAGATGCAAGGTGAGTCGGAGTAAATCGAGGCTCTCGTGCGTTTTTCTGTTGATGAATCAACAACAATAGTTATAGATAGCTTGTCAAAACAACGGCTGAGTCTGTCAGTTGAACTACCGCTCGAATACATGTAGGTCTGCTAATATCCTACAGGTATTTCGACAATCTATTTTGACATTGATTGTCTTGATTACACCCGCGGTATCCTGAAGCACAATAGAGATGGTCCGAGAACTGTTTGGAAAAGAGATATAAACGGAACACCAGAAATAGATAGCAGAGTCAATTCACATTCGACCCCATAAATTGTTGTTGGGTGGGTTTTACAACATCAAACACTGACACTACTGATATAGCTACAGTATAGTCGTGTAGGCGATGAAAGAAGCTGTTGTTAGATGTATTGTTGGAAGAATGGAGGCGGCCAGGGGATGGTAGTTCAAGTAGTAAACGAGTTTTGAAGCGTGTTTGTACAGATTGTTGTTACAGGATCTCATCCCCCCCATTCTTTTGGATTCGTCGCTCATATTTCCTTCGGTCGACATGCTCGATTGAAACGCCGGTTTGTTTTTTTCGGCAGATAATTCTCTGTATCCCCTTTTAGATCACGTTTGCGATGTAGTGACAGGGACTGGGAATAATTATCCACCTCTTTGCACGCTGTCGTTTCATTATATTACACAATTGGACTCGATCCATATGCTTCTCAGTCCCAGATTAAATACACCATCGCTGCTTTCGTGATTTACGCGGGAAGGAGGAGCTCGGCCCAGCTGCTGTGGAGGAATGTGACACCGACCTGATTGTGCAAACGTTAGTCTTTAATCTATTTTCGATATCCCGTCCCCGGTTCATCTCTCCGGTTCAGAAAGTTAGACGTACAGCGAACATGCCGACGGCGGTGACGACAGAGCGGTTCTCCTTGCTAGTGAAGTATTGATACGTGCTTTGCGCGAAGCCGGGTTCGGCGGTGCCGCGGGATTTGATGACGTTCTTGGGGGGCATTGTTTCGGCGGGTATGGCTGATGGACCGGGTTAGTAATGCGATGCAGATCTGGATGAGGGATAAGTTGCGCGTACTTGATCTGGTGGATGGTGAATGGGAGTGGTAACGCGGTGTCGTGTTGCTGGAGGATTGATGATGAGAAAGCTTGAGAAACTTGACAGGGGTCGGGAGTAGCACGTGATTGGTTACATACCCCTTGGGTAATTACGTCAGCGCGACTCCTGTAGATGTCAAAGAAATTTACTTAGAGAAGTTGCAAAACATGGAAATCGATATTGGATCTGAATCTATGATTGACGTATATATATTTACATGAAGGAAACAAAGTCTCGAAGTTTTGCGCAAACGTCCACCTTTCAAATGTTTGTAGATCACCTAGAACCTATTCATGTGGATGTCATTGGTATCCTCTGCGTTGACAGACATGGGCGGATTCAAGCCTAATGGGCCACCCCTTTCACTAGCCCTACTTCCGCTCCTCGCCATGAATGCTCCATCAATATGGACAAAGGACTCCGTTATTGGTGCACTAATCATACCCCTCACCTAGCTTGAGTTAGTACCCTGTATAATCAAGACCACTGGGCTGCATAGTTCTCTACTTACTGTCGGCGTACCTGATGTTCTTGGCTTAATCAAGGAGGGTGAGTATTTGATATTTATTGAAGCAGATGTCACAGAGGACGCACGTGAGGGTGGTGCGGGGGCCTGTCTCATCGGAGTATATGACCGAGGAATGTGATCAGCAGATAATCCAGGTTGTATCTGAGAGAGCGAACGATTTGATAAATGATTCGATGGGCGCGAATTTGGCTGCTCATCGACTGTCTGCAGAGGCGTGGCGGCTCTCGAATTCCCGGTCGAGCTCGTGGTATCCCAGAAACTCTGGTATCTCTGCTCCGGTTGCTCCAAGAGGACAGCATCACTTGTCAAGCGCTCGAACGGGGGTCGTGTTTCTAGCATACCGAACTCTGTTGTACCAGATGTAGGATCTCTTGTGTGACTAGAGCTGACGGCGTTTTTCTGTGTATCAGGTGAAAAGACTGAGAAGAATTGACGTCGCCTGCTTGGAGATGCAGGGAGATACTTCTCGGGATTCTCGAGCGACGTGAGCGGAGGTGTGGCAGGGCGACCTCTACGTCGAGCGTAGTTGACGCCGCCACGGAAGATGGCTATCCAACCAGTGATCATAGAGGGACGAAATAAGAGGATGAATATTTCGATACCAATCAACTATAACTTTTCGTCAGTTCTACACTACATGTATGTAATTGCTGCCGTACTTACCGAAGCCAATATAAGTGAAGTGAGCACAGCAGTTTGGTTGACCGTGAAATTTTGCACATATTTGCGACATTCCTCCTTGTCTCCTCTACTCAGTGTCTGGCAGATGATCCAAGTCTTTACAGGCTTGATGTTCTCAGGATCGTTAAACACCATTCCTAGCTTACTATCCTGGCTCCAGAACACGATGAAGAAGCTGATACTCCCCACTATGACAAAAATACTGACAAGAATGTTGCGCCATTGGAGCAGAAACAAGCGACGAACATTGGACCACGTCTCGAGCCTGTCGTGTGTACGCTGCTGTTGGAAAGAATTCATAGCTGACTCTCGACGCTCGCGCTGTAGAGTGCGTACGAAGACAAAGAAACAGTATCCGGTGGTGACGAGTTGAAGGAGGAAAGCAAGGATAGCGAAGACAACCAGCCAAACCCAGAATGTTACGATTGCGCTCTCATGGTTTGGCAAACACGTCTGTCCCATACGGTAACTGAAGCCCGTGACAACTAGAATTACAGTGAGGAAGATGAGCGGTACCACGGTGCCGAATATGATACTTCCCCACTTGAATCGTTTACCCGGATCTTTGTCCCAGAATATACGTATATGAAGCCAGAGAGAGCGTAGGAAGACCCAGACCACACATCCCAATCCACCCAAGGCGACAAATGAGCCGGTCCAGGCGCATGACGAGGAGCCGTGCATATCGTCTGGTGTGATTTTGTCATGACACATGCTGGGATTCGTAGTGACGGGTATGGCAAACGACAGCGTGATGAAAAGCACGGGGAAGAGAAGACCGACAGAGAGATAATGTCGATGAGTCACTTCAGGAGGGAGAACTGCAAAAGAAAGCAGCAGGAAGCAACACAGGATTACGGATAGAATAGAGAGGTAGTTGGGTACACGAAGCTGTTGTTGCCATTCTGACGTGACATGTTAGCTTTGCGATGTCCGTAGTCAATAGGTGAGGATACTCACCTGGAGGATAGAGCCAGTCTTGTATAGGGCAGGGAAAACAACATGTCGTTCCGTCCTCAAATGATCCGAGGCCACAGTAGCGACCCTGTGTATCTAATATTGTCTTTCAGTGATTTATACCAAGTATCATGCAAATTGACTTACATCCGGCGGGACCGGTGAAAAGAGACTGATCCAACAGAGGAGGGGTGCATGTAGACTGCGTTTGGTTTTGAAATTGTCCCAAAGGCATATTGCAATGTTTCCTGTAAGAGCAGACCGAAAACTCCGCGCATTTGTGCAAATGCAAGTAATCTTATTTGAACAACTTCAAGGCGGGATGAAGACGTCCCGGCAACCCAATTGTATGGGTTCTATTTTCGCCCGATTCCCATGCCTTTGTCCACATGATTGGCGCAGGATACCCGGCATCGTGGGCGTACGTCGAGCAGACGTATACCGCGAAACGTTCCTTTGTTTGCAAAACTTGTGGCGTGGTCAGAGGACGTATGATGTGTTGTTCTGGAATATTGCCTGAACGGCGTACTTTCTAGCTCCCCGGGTTCCTATGGGAACAAAGGGGGGTTATCCTCTAACACAGACGTACACTAATGAGATAGCCACGAAATTGAAAGAACAATTGAGAATAAAGCTTGTAACAAAGTAATCAGAGAAAAGGCTGTAGGACAAGCCTTGTGGTGCATTTATTGTCCCCCAATACGCCGAATTGCCTATTACCTGTTGGTATCATCATCTTACACGTACACTCTACGGCTACCACCGTTAAGTTGGGACACCAGTATAACCGACTTTGATTTTCGGTCGTGCCCCGTCCACTGTCTCCGACCCGAATTGCCCCCTCCACCACTTTTCATCTTCTTTGGCCTGAAGATAAGCTTCTTTAGCCTCAGCGGTCATGTTCTCAATGTCCTCGTCCTCGAGGTTAGGAAGACCGTTGACCCCAACGTCGAGAAAATCGCCATCCGGGCCTGGCAGGCCCAAGCTTGCATAAGGAGGCTTCTGGACATAGGTGTCGATTACGAGGAAATGCTTCCGTACAAGGGGCGGTACGTCACTCTGTTTGATAGGCACCTCTTCCCATCTAGCATGCGTAGGTTGAGTGACGCGAGGATAGCACATCAAGTTGGTGTGGGTATCGTATACACCGCCGAGATTGGCTTTGCGCAGCGCAGAAAGACCTGAATTGAAGCGGCTACGATCATTAGTATGCGCTGTGCGATTGAGGTATAGGGACCATCACTTACCTAGCAGAACTAGCATGTTCAAATTGCCAATTGGCCGACGTGATGTTGACCTTTCTCTTCCCTGGTATCGGTTTTCCAGCAGCCATAGGAACACTCGGAGCTCCAGTGTGATACACACTACTCGCACCATGCCATGCAACATACTGATTTTTATTATACGGCTCTCCGGGTGGCGGTAATGTATCGTTCGGGTCTACCAACTCCCCTTCAACGTCGCCTCTTGCCCTTGCTGCAGTCACATTGTAATCATCAATTATGCGCTTGCCGCCGATGATAATGCGCGCCCCAAACTCTCTGAACACTGATCGTGCGGTAACGACACCAATGGAGCGACCTTTGTACGAGTGGGGGATAATTTCGCGCTCGATAAGGTTCATCTTTTCTGCGTCGGTAATGATGACTTTGTACAACTGCAGATGCTTTGTGAAGAATAGATAGCTGTCCCTGAAGCCACAGCAACGCGCAGGCTCAGTTGACAGCATATAAAGCCTATCGCCGCGGCCCAAAATGGTGAAAACACGCACGCGATAGTCTCGTCCGCCCTTGAGATTGCCGTCTTTGTCGACTTTCTCCTCTCCCTCCGGATCGCCGGGTAGATCTACTTCATCGTTGACCACATCCATCATAGTGCCCTCTTTGTCGATAGCGACCCGCGTGGTCTGCGCTGGCCCATATTTCGGTCGTCCTCGAAAGCCACCTCCAGCAGGCCGTCCACGTTTCCGCTTGATAGGTGTACCGCCCTCCGATGTGTTATCTGGAATCACATTCCAATCTGGCGGTCTGTTCTTAGGCGGGCGTCCCAGACGCTTCTTGCGCGGAATCGTAACAGGAGTAGCAGAGCGCTCAGAGGGGACCTTCTCCTCCTCCGAGTCTGGGGGAGGACTAGCGGCGTCTTCCTCTTCGGCAGGTGTTTCGGGGCGCGATTCGGGGACATCCAGCATTTCTTCGTCGTCAAGTTCAACATGAGGTGTTGCGCTGTGAGTGCTACGGCGAGCCGCAGCTCGCGAAGGTCGGCTGGCGCGTGGCATCTTGACGGGGGAATAGGTGCGCAGAAGATATTCTTGGATCGCCAAGCGAAGCTGAAAAGCCTCGATTGGATGATTGATCAAGTTTGCGCAGTCACCGGGACTCTGTGTTGGTAGGTGAATGATACAATTGTTCAGAACGTACTTAGTTAGAAGAGGTTCGCGAACGCGCCATGTCAGGTTGGAGTGAACGCGGCAAGGGCCACTAGTGGGTTACGTAATCTACCATCCACCCCCAGCATCAATTACTCTGCTTGACTCAACATCAGCTATTCTGAGATTGTGGTGTCTTACTGATTTGGAGATTTGAGTGTTTTCGGAGGGGAAATACTCTGTCAACTGTTGATTGGTTTGTATACGAGTGCAGAACCAAACCGTTTACGCACACTCATGATGTACATCACTGTACTGATGGAGACCTAGATACTTTTACAAAGTCAATCGCATGCTCTCATTGTGGGATATATTCCCATAGCATTCTGTCATTAGACGTCCGCCGATATGTATAGGATGGGATGTTCTCCCGTACTTGCTGCTTGTACCGTGGAATCGTTCCAGACTGCTGCTTTTGTGAACCACGCCCCGTTTCCAGCAAGAACTGACATCTTCGATCACCGCTTCCTACCAGACATTAAATATGAAGCAGGCTCCAGGCGATATGACAGGCTCGCTCGAGAGCAGCTTCAGAACATACTTCTTCATCTCCATCCTCAACTTAACACTTGGTTCGATAGTCGTGCTTCCTCACCTCCTACCAACCACTAGTGATTCTAGTCGCAGCAGTCATGTCTTTCAAACGACTCAAGGATCAGACCAAAAAGAGCCTTTCCGGGCTGTATTGTTCCAGCAATGATCACATATCTCAAACGTATGCCAGAGTTCCTGGGGTGGTGTTCCTAAGCTGACCAATTCCCATCAGCCCGCAGAAAGCCTCTCCTGACGACGAAAGACACGATAGGTTGACATCTAAGAGCACTTCGCCGACCAAAGACAGTCCGTCCAGACGCACACGTCTACTAGGATCGTTACGTAGCATGGGCTCGCATCGGGGTTTACGGTCCACTTGCAGCCATTCGAAGCAATTCCAACCAGACAACTCGCCGCTAGAAACAGAGAACCCGCGCACTCCAGTCAAGCCTGTGCCATCGCTAGCTCTGGGCTTTGAGGTCTCTCCCCCAGACAAACCCATGTTTGAAAATCTAGCTCGCGAGGTCTCCCAACCTTCCAATCGGGAGGTCCTTCACTCATCACCCATTACAATGGCACACCGACATGACGAATCGTCTGAAAAGCCTGCTGCTCCATCATGTCTCTCTTCGTTTGTGGTTGGCCATCCGCCAGAACCTCCTGCGCCTCTACAGTACGCCTTAACGCAGGGCCCGCATGAGCCTACTCCAGCTATAAGTGCTGCTGTTGATGTCAACACGATCAGCAATAGCTGTGCGGTGGACCAGAGAGAAGTTGCAGCAGATCCAAATCCTACCCCCATGCCTGGAACCAACCTCCCACTCGACGAAGTTGCAGCATCGGAAGTTGTTTCTCAAAACCCTTCGGACTTGTCTCAGTACCAAGACTATTTCAATATAGACTCGAAAGAACATGCATATCCGGATCATCTTGACACTCCGATACCCTCTGGCCCACCTGTCCCGGGTGATCCTGGTTATAATGAGATGATAGCGAAGGCTCTTATGCAAGAGCACACCGAACTGACAGTGTCACTATCGGAAATCTCACATATGCAGCAAAAGAACAATGATACTTCGGTATCTCATCAGTCTCCATCAAACGGATACTCTACGTACTTCAAACCTTCCAAGCCGCGAGGTTGTGCCGGCTCCAACAAACTCTCCGACGATCTTTTGTATGTCTTCTGGAACACCTCACCGGAGAGAAATAATCAGCCTCGAGCTAAAGTGTGGAGTTGTTACAATGGTCCTACCAAAAGTATTTGGTGCGAAACAAGATCAACATCAGCGGACATAGTGACCTCCAAACACAATGACCCAAATGACTCGATTGTCAGACAACGAGGGGGCGTCTTGGGGTTTCCAACTGACGGTGAAGATAATATCAGTAAGACTACCATACCTTCCACCCGACCAGAGTCCTCATCTTCGGAGGATGGCAAGGAGGAATTAAGGGATTTCGTTCGTTTGTATGGTGGTGCGATGTACCCCAACAAGAAATCCGCGGATGAGCACCCTGTCGACTTCAGCAGCGAATTTCTAGCTCAGGAACACGCTGCGATGGGAGACCTGGCTGATAATGAGACGAAGGCTGAGGTTGAGCTTGCCACCCGCATCATGAACAGAACACTTGGAGGTTGAGAGCGTATTGATCATCAACGATGATACCAGAGTTTTGAGTGTTGCCACTCGCACTGGGTTATTCTTACACTTGGTGTCGCGTGGAAGTCGGTGCACCTGTTGCTGGTTCGCTTGAAGGGGTTTATTTCTCACGACTCCTCAGAGAATTGCAGGTGGCCATAAAGTATAGGCTCAGGGTTAATTTTATTGCTATGGGTTTTCAACCCAGATTCCAGCGCACTTGTGCATTGTAGAGCTAATAAGCCTTTGAATACTTCCATCCCTCGTTTGTTCCCACAATGACTGAAGATGAACTGTCTGTAAGTGAAGTGTTAGTTTATTGATGCTGCAGTAGGTTCGTCTTGCTCTTGGATGGCGACTGGAGGTACATATGCAAGCACATGAAGAACTCGAAAATGTCAGGCCATCTGAGTCACGCGCACGACTTAGCGAGGCATGCCGACGTCGTAAACACCAGATGGTCGGGATTGCTCGTACGATCATTTTGTAACCGCCTCTCAAAGGCTTCGAACATGATGAATAAAGGACAAGGAAAAAATGGATCGTCGCCACAGAATAGTGCCGCAGACCGGTTCGTGGGCGCACATACATAGGCATACATATAACTCAGTCGCCGTCTGTAAAAGCATCGACATCATCAGTTTCTTGTTTGCTCAATTCTTCTACTGCTTCCGATAAATCAATATGAGCACGACTACGAGTGACACGATAATAGTCGGAGCAGGAATAATCGGCCTATCAACCGCGTACTACCTGAGTGAATCCAAATCCACGCCGGCGTCGAGCATACATCTAGTCGACGCGAGTAAAGAGCTGTTGAACTGCGCATCCGGTATGCCCCCTGATGCCATTGACGAAAGGGCCATCTTAATCATTTACTAATCACAAGCAAAGGTTATGCGGGAGGTTTCGTAGCAGAAGATTGTTAGTTTTGCTCCTTTGAAAGGCTGGAGTTATTTTCCCGTCATGTTCTTGCCAACTGATTGGCTGACAAAATTAAAGGGTTCGCACCATCCAATGCTCCACTCGGAGCGCTATCCTTCAAACTTCACAAAGATCTCGCAGCCAAGTACAATGGCCGGAATAAATGGGGCTATTGTGCAAGCACGAGCTTCTCATCCAGTCAGCCCCAAGATTGCGAGGAGGCCGTTGGAGGGAGTGGTGAGGATTGGCTCGCGGATGGGACGAGCAGAGCACAGGCGGTGGCAGCGGATTCGAAGAGCGCTGTTGGACAGAAACCGGCTTGGTTGAAGAGAACGGAGGAAGGTATCTTGGAGGAGATCAGTGCTAAAGGCAGTGTTGCGCAGATGTATGTTCATTCACTCCCTCCTCCTCCTCTGGTGGACTTTGTGGTTGGGTTTGAATTAGTGGTTAAGCAACACTAACGATATCTTAGAGATCCGTTGCGATTCTGCCAATGGCTTAAAGAGCAGCTATTAGAGAGAGGGGTGACTATTCATCATCCCGCAAGAGTTATTTCCGTGTCAAAGGATGGAGATGGGCAACTCAATGGGGTTCGGCTCTCTGAGGGTGGAACAGAGAATGAACGTACGTCCATGTCACCAAAGAGACAAGATCGATTTATCTACCCCTCGCAACCAGTCTACCAACCGCTGACATATTGATTCAGTGCCCTGCAAGAATCTGGTCATCAGCTCAGGCGCCTGGACTCCCCGCGTATTCTCGTCTCTTTTTCCAAAGTCGAAAGCGCGTATCCCTATCTCTCATTTAGCTGGCCACTCGCTCCTCCTAAATAATCCACTCCACAAAGTAGACGAGGAGGATATAGAATCATGTCATTCTGTGTTCGCCACAGATACTTTGGGTTTCTCGCCAGAGTGGTTCTCGAGGCTAGGAGGCGAACTGTACCTCGCCGGTCTCAACAGCACACTCATACCACTTCCAGACGCCGATGAGAACGTCAAGGCCGATCCCAAGTCTGTTGAGCAACTGAAGCAGTGTGCAGCGGAAATGATAGGGGCTGTGGAGGGAAAAGAGTTGGAAGTTAAGAGAGAAGCATTGGTATGAGACTATCCAACATCCTCCCTTTTCTAGCATGTGCCGCATTCGCCGCTAACGGAATATACAGTGCTTCCGACCGGTCACAGCAAGCGGTCGACCGATTGTATGTCGCATACCAGACGACAAGTTAGGCGGTGGACTCAAGACTCGCGGAGGAAGCGAGGGGGGAGTTTTCCTCGCAGCTGGGCACGGCGCTTGGGGTATCTCCCTTGCTCCAGGTACTGGACTGGTCTTGTCTGAGTTGATTCAAGGGCGGGTTCCGTCTGCGAATATCTCCGCGCTGACTTTGCCGTCGCTATGATTCTTCTCTTTTTCTGCTAAGCTTCTGTCGTTGACTGACTACATATATTCCTCGCATGTTTTATTCACCCCTCTTTCTTTTTTTTTGACGGAAATTGATGTAAGACTATGCAATACCATGTTAAGTCTGAAAAGAAGTATCCCATATCAGCACGTTGTGGAAGGGTCGACAACTGAAAGCTTGACTCGAAGGCGGGGAAGACGGCTCATCCCACGCCAGCTACATAGCTTCCCGCTCTCAAACCACAGCATCGTCACACGACTACAAAAACGCGGCCCAAGACCTCGTTCTGCTCTTAATTAAAAGTGAATATCCCAAGTGGGGACCACCGGATCGAAAACTTCAGTTATCGATAATATGTATGAAGCGTCATTATGACGTATGACGCACCTAATCCACCCCTCCTTTGCGACCCAGAAAAGAGGGACAGCAGAGCCAGGGAAATAAGTGAGAGGGAACCAAACGATAATCGAATCGTGACGATATAAAATCTACTCTAGTGGTGCCACAGACTTTCTTCATCCACACACATACACGACACTCACATACCATCAACCTTTTGAACAAAGTTACTTTTTTTCTTTTCACCACCACCAACTCACATACTTCACCATGCCCCGCAACGGAGACGGCTCATCTGACAACGGTCCCATCGAGGCCAAGGACAACATCATCATTGGAAACTCTGGCGATGTAAGTACCGCCCGCCCCCATCTTCTCTCTTCACGAAGTGTTTGAGTGAGAGTCTAACGGATACTCCTCCAGGACACCATCAAGCACACACAAAAAGTAGCTCCGCTCCCCGAAGGCGAGAAGGGCGAAGGTACGTTCCCTCCCCTCCCTCCTCTCCTCCCATACTTCGAAGAATGAAGAGTAGAAGAAAGAAAAAAAAAAGACTGACGTAGAACATGTACAGCTCTCCCCGGCTTGAGCGCATCGGGCGGCGGCGCAGACGTGACCAAAGTGCAAGGCACCAACAGCGACGCCAAAGACGCCAAATAAATTTCCAAATATTACAATTGACGCCCAACAACCCTTTTGTTTTCTTTCCCCTTGAAAGAGGGGGAGAAAGGGGTAGGGCGAGTGATGGGAGGAATTGCCTTTGCCAGTTATCCTTGGGATTTGATGATTCGTTCATCCATCTATCATTCCCTTCTCCGAGGAATTGGGGATTGGAGATTGAGGGATGAGTGATGGATCATCATCTTCCGAGATCTGACAAGTAAGGCACAAAGGAAAGGGGGGAGGGGAATTGGTCATGGACGGATAGAAAGGACGAGAATGACGGCGTTTTGGATTGTCACTTGGTTTGTGCTGTTGTGAGTAGGCAAGCTAGCTGGTTGGCATTGTCGGGTTTGCCTTGCCTTGCCTTGCATTGCTTGCCTGAAACCAACACCAACAAGTGACAGTACCGATGCAGACTCGGTCTCCGACTGGTTACTTGTACATGATATACGAACCTCGATTTGAACGAATGAAATGTCAACGATTCCCAAACACGCATATGCTCGTATACACTTCCCCGTGCGATTGTTCATGTACATTTGCAAGTGTCGTAGATGCGGTGACAAAGATGCAGGTCGGGTAATAATGCGAATCGTGCGAGCTGACGGGAGCTGAGACATTCGGGCCCAGAGGGACGCTACGCCCCTCTTGAGTCTCACCCCACGATAAGCTGATGTGCATGAAGTCCGAGCGCACGTAAGCTCTGGGCCTCCCAAGGACTCAAGCGAGCTCGGCGCACAGCACGGTGACGGAGCCAAAATGTCGTAGACAGTCGAGCTGAGAAAGCAGAAAGCAGAAGAAACCAAAGAAACAAGCACATCAAAAGGTTACCAGAGTAGAGGATGTGATGATGAGAAGATTGATTGGCTACATAAGAATCGGCACCAGCCCTTGGTACACTCCTATAGAATACCCAACCGGCTTCGTCATCAAGATTGTACAGTACTCAAACAGCAAGTGCTGATGACTTTGGAATGGCAACCTCCTGGTTCCGTCCCAATGCCCGCGTAATGACCCTCCTCAAAGCCCAAGAAGTCCTTTTGCGCCTGTCGCCCATTTGTCTAAGCCGAAGTGATCGTAAACGTCGTTGCCTCACCAAAACCTCATGCCCGGTGGACCGAGATACTTTCCATGACCGAGCGATCTGATCGATGCTAGTTCTTCTCTGCGAGAGCCCCGTCGCTAACGTCAGTTGCGCCAAAGGCTGTCTGCAAATCGAAGTGCTTTGCATCAAAGAGATCATCTGGGCCAAAGTTGGAATCAGTCTGTGAGAAGAGGGAAGAGGAGAAGAAGACGTCGCCGTCAACAAGGCCAGTAGGGGGTTCCACAGAGGAGTCTGGGAACTGGTCGAAGTCGAAAAGAGACTCGATAGACTTTTCATTGTCGTTGGAAGGGTGAGGTTGAAAAGAGAAAGGAAAGCCCAAATCGCTGGAAGCGAGGCCGCTGACGTCGACCGACACTGCAGGTCGCACAATATCTCAGCAGGATATCGTGTCTGGTCGAAGTCAGGGGTGGCCTCGTTGAAGCTGGGCGTCTCGGGGGCGCAGGAGGAATCGCGGGGCGAGTCCAGGTTGTCGAGCGTCATGGATACGGGACTGGGGAAGGATGACGATGTGGTTTGGGAGGGATCGACGGTGTCGGTGGTGACGGATGCGAGGTCCGAGGAGGAGGAGGCGACGCTGGAGGTGGACAGGTCGTCGGTGGGGTACTTTGAACGGAAGGCATTGAGCTCCATGTTCATGCGAGCGATGGTCTCGCGGGCGGAGACGAGGTCAGCCTCGAGCTGGTCCTTTTCGGCCTGGAGCACCTCGTACTCCTGTCGCTTGCGCTCGCGCGAGTTGTGAGCAGCCAAACGGTTCCGCTTGACACGCTCGATGCGGCGCTGCTCCTTCTCGTCCTCGGTCTTGGCCCGCTTCCGGGGTGGCAGGCTGGTCTTGGGTTCGGGGAGGACCTGGCCCCAGGACTTGCGCTTCTTGACCTGCTTGCCCTCGGTCTGAGGCGAGGGTTGTGGCGAGTCGCCTGCTGTGGAAGCAGACGACGGGGCGGGGGTACCATAGGAAGCGTGGAGGTCCTCCATCTTGATGGTTGTGTTGAGGGGGTTTGATGTGGCGGAAGGGTCGATGGTGTGAAGTGGGGACATTGTGGAGGAGTGGTCGGGGGTGATCAAACAAGAGGAAGAAGAAGAAGTGGGGATGTGATCTGAGGTGAAGAAAGCGTCCATGCCCTTGTTGTAGTGCGTTGTCGATGGCGGTGGTGCGTGTGGTGCATCTGGAGGGGAGGAGCTGGGCGAGATGATATCGAGAGAGGGCGAGCGAGGACAGCTGTCCTTTATGTTAGGCGGGCACGATAGGGAGGCAGGGGGCTTTCCCAAGACGGGCAAGTGCAATCTAAATTAGAAACCGCGACCTTTACCCCGACGCTCCGTGGTGCCCTCGCCCCTGCCTGCCGCAGCAGCAGCAGCTGGGGCGTCCCTTCCCTTCCCTTCGCTCCCCTTCCCTTCCCTTCCTGCTCCCTTGCCCGCGCCCGCGCCCGTGCCACCACTCCATTCACACTCAGCAGACTGTTAGCGTGTACGTGAATTGCACTACAGCAGATGACGATGCTGATTCCTATTCTTACTCCTTGATTACTTGCTATCGTCGTATCAGCAAATTCCATTCATTTATCCTGCTGCCTTGATACCCTCCATGGAAGGTGACGGCTGCTGGGCCCAGATCAAGACGCCCCCCGTCAGGGTCCCCTCTGCCCCACACAGGCGAGTTTCATATCGGCTTCCGCGGTATTTTCAAGGGCCACCCAAGGTCTCTCACTGCCTCAAACACGTTGGTCCTTGGTAACTCTGCCCCGACGCCCGTGATAGCCAGCTCGGCCTTGTACACCATCTGCGACTCCATTGTTTGCTGCCTACATACCCACTCCAGCAGTCTATGTACCCCCTTGGTCTGACTGTTGTGCGACGCTTACCCTTCGCCAACCCACATTCCCTCGTCGTCATCACCCTTCGTCGCCCTTCCATTCCTTTCCCCTTCCTGATGACATGGTATCCACCCTGCAAATTATGCGTGGAATGAATGCAATATACAACTTTCTATGCCTCGATTCACCACCTGCCGATCCGAGATGCATGGAACAATCAACCCTCCGGGAAGCCTTCTCGAACCTCTGCACCCCATCTTCTTCATCTATTTCCCCCGCCCGCGCATCCGTGCAACCCTGACTGCAATCTCCCCGCATACTCACCTACTATATACAACGGTGCTTTGCTGCCATCATAACCGGGACATGTGCGTTTTTCTGGGGTAACTACCCTGTTCCCCAGGCACGAGGTCGCAAAATCCCCTCTTTAGCCTATCATCGCCGTCGTCCCTGAGATGGTCACATGGAATCTGCCTCCATTTGCATATTTTGTCCTTTCTGCTTGTGTGCGCCGTTCCGTCTCGCCTTCGTTTATGCATCCAATAGATAACATGATAATACATGCATCTGTCTAGCTATCGTTTTGCGCCTGCTTATAGTGCTGGCTCATTTTCCCATCATTTCCGGCCCAATGCAATAACCCTTCTGCCTGCTCTTCCGAACAATCTGCTGGCCGTCCGTCGTCATTTTTCCCGTCTTGCCACTGCACAAAGGATGCCGCCGCCGACGAACAAAAAAGGCCCACTGACGTGTTCAGTCTCCCCACCATCGTCGTCATCACCACCTCCACTAGTCATCAGTCAATAGTAGTTTCAATCGCTCCTGGCCGCTACAATATCGACACTCGGGCCTTTGTTCAAGGCAGCACAATACAGACCTATGGGGTGCCCGAGAATCGAGTTGCCTGAATCGGACCTCCGAACCATTCGTCATCGCCTGCCTGCAAAGCCCACACTCCTGAATCAATTGTCGCCTCGCCTCGTCATCCACCCTCGTATCTATCTTCAATGCGCAGCCTTTCCCTTCTTTGCATCCGTCCAGAACACAGATACGTCAAGCTTGGTACCGAGATGGAGAGGTCACCAGCTCTTCTCCTACGAAGAAGCCACTTTTCCTTCACCCATTGGTCATTCTGTGCTGTCTTCCATCGTCTCAGGCTTCCACGTCTGCTACCGGAAAATCAATGATTCATCAATATCGTAAAACGCCATCTGATATTCAACGTCCCTCACCAATACAATATTGCATGTACCGTCCCCGTTTCAGCTTCACCAACCAAGCTCGGCAACGCATCCAGAACCATACAGACTACCGCCCACGTGGGGTACTGTACGCACCGGCATCAACCCCCCTCGCCGCAAGACTAGCCTAACCAGCACCCAAACCCGTTTCCCCCTCCCCAGAAACTTCTCCAGACGCCAAGCTGAGAACAAAAACGATAGTCTAAGGGAAGTGTGTAGGCAATCACACCATGATGAAACAGCCGAACATTACTTTTGAGACAAAGTGACAGGGAATCGGCCCGGTCGGATCAAACTCCATTCGCCGTCGTTAACTTTGAACCAAACTAAACCACCATCTTCAATGTTTTCGATACAACCGAGTCTCGAGAGAGTCTTGATTAAGTTCAGTCGACTTTTCATCTGTTTTCGTATCATGGAACGGTACCCTTCTTTTGGCCGATTCCAGATACTCGAACGCAAAGACAAAAGGGGGTAAATGAGTGTGATGATGATGATGATGATGATGCAAATAGCTGCTGCAAACATGCTTTCCCACGGTAAACCTTATATATAAATCCCCCCTTCCCCCTTCTTGAGTAGACGTCCAAGGGCTTCTACTGAACATCGATTAAGTTTCGACTGGGCATGTCTAAAAACTTGAATTGAATCAACTCGGAGAGCCCCCTTGGTTTACATCATTCACAAATGCTCCCCCCTTTTCCTCCAACATTCATTCCATTGATCCAGGTAGGGTTTTGCTCCCCTTTCCCTCCTGGTAAAATGAAACCCATGATAGAAATAACATGGGGGTTTCTCATCTAGGTAAGTTTTCCTCCTTTTCCCCCCTGGACGAATTCTATGGACAGAGACATTGAAAGGGGGGGAAGGAGAAACCCCTTTTTGACTGATTGATTGATCGATCGCTGCAATGCCATCCTCTCCGCCTCGATGGAAGAATAGCTATTTCTTCAAACGGTAACCCAGGGATGCTGTGTGTTCGCTAGAGTGGACTGTCAGGCTAGCGATAGCGGTGTGAGGGCTTGCACACTGCAATCTTGTCTGTCTGTGAATATCGTCTATGATGGAGGTTTGCTGGGTTCCATGGATGATAGTTGGTTGGAAAGAGCGTCAAGTACATATGCGTCGTCGTGGCACGGCACTAGTATCAACGTGTTGTACCATGCTTCCACTCTTCATTCACACATGAGAATATTCACAGCAACAGTAGTACAAGTTTCTCTGCAAATTAAAAAAATTGAATTTTTTGGATTTCCTTCTATCGTTTCGTGATTGCTTCATAAGGTGGCGTGTGCTCGTTCTATAGGGCTAAAGATAACATAAAAATAAAACATGCATGTAAGAGTAGGTGGTTCATTTTGCAGCGTACGACAATGGTTAGATCTTAGCGCGAGGACCGAAGGCAGAAGACCGAAAAAGCAGCAGTGATGAGAAGATGATGAGGAGGAGGCGGAATGGCGAAGATGAGGAGGTTAGAGGAAGACCGAAAAGTCCCGTGCCAATGTGCCCGAGCGAGAAAGAAGCAATGTGTATCGAAGCCAAAAACAGGCCATCAACGCCAGATCGCCATGGTTTTTCAAATGGGGTCTCGCGATGCAATGCAATGCGGTGCGATGCGATGTAGAACAATGGTGACAGCAAGGAACAGTAACAAAAGCTAGTGTAAAGTTCAAAGTCGGTTCCAGGGGAGGGAAGAAAGGCGGGACCTGCCTTGAAAAGCAAGGGGGATGGCGTGAGGAAAGATGAATGACGATGGTGGTGTGTTGACGACTTCTTCTTCACCAATTCTCCGGTCCAAACGTCTCTCCCTTCTTCACCGACTTGTATGAACACGCCGTCCAATCGCAGCCCTTTAACCAAAAACGTTAGCATAACCAAGAACCCAAGAACATAATTATATGCGCTTTCCTTACCTGCTTGTAAATTTCCGTCCCCCACCACTTGAACCCGCTCATCCACCCAGGGTAGAGAATGCCGAAGAAAATGACCACAACGCCCACAGCGAGACCCGAGTCCAACGCCGCACTCAGTGTCATGTTGTACTTGCGCCACCACTCCTTCTTCCTCCTCTTGATCTCAAAATTGAATATGTAGCACACAATAGCCCAAACCGAGAAGTTGAGGCCGGTCGCGGGCGGAATCCAAGACAATGAGCCGAAGACGACGGCTAAATTGACTTTGCGCAAGATGGACTTGCGGTTGCGACGTGCGGGGAGCCAAAGGAGGATGGGGGCGACGAAACCGATGAGGAATGCCCAGACGAGTGGGCGGTAAAGAGCACCTGGGCCGAAGAACCGTTTCGGACCCACTACTCCCCATAGAATACTTCCATTGAAATGAACTCTGGCGATGGGACAGGTGAATCCGTTGATCGCATGTGGGGTACATATACCTGGGACGAACTTTAGCATCCAGTTGAGGACGCCAATCTGCGTAAGACTAGACACGATGGTGGCGGTGAGTTGGAGGTTGAAGAGGATTTTAGGAGGAATCTTCATGTAATGGCCTAGCTTGAGGTCGGACGAGAACTTGAGACCTTGGGTGCTGGTGATGTAACCGTAGGTCGTGAAGACCATGTTGGCAACTGGGCGGCCGGGGAATGCCACGCCACAGATAAGCTGGCAGATGAGATACAGACTACTCTGCTGATTGGTAATGGCCATTACAATGCCAATAGGGATAAATAGCGTCGTACTGATTGCCAGGGCAAGTAGAAGACCATACCACGGGAGATGGATAGGATAGTATTCAACAACAAACATTCCAATGGCCGTCATGGAAAGACCCGTCGCAACATACCACCAGATAGGAACATCCTCATATCGACGCATGAGTCGGTTGTGGACGTCTTCTGAGGTGAGAAGGTTTTCTAGTTCGGGTTCTGACGTCGTACTGTGTCTGTATACCCGTGGCGAGTTCGGACGGCTATGGGCTGGGCTTGTGTGTTGCAGGGGTTCGTATTCTGCTCCCGGACTCCTCCGGATTTCGGCCCACGAGCGGCGCCATTGGTTGACAATATCTTTGCCGTGCCATAGAGCTGTGTGCGAGATCAAGGCTGTGAGGGCGGCGAACTGCAGCGCGTAGCTTAAAACATATGTTATGGGCAGGAAGACTCGGCTGTAATTGTCGTACGCATCTTTATCGAACAGGAAATTGTCGGTCAAGATCTTGCTCACGTCGTACGGTTTTCCGCGATTGTCGAACACCGCAGCCGAAAGGATGGGCATATACGACGAATACATTACGTTTGCGTAATCTAGATTGACATAAGCATGATGTGGCTCATTTGTGATTGTAATGACTGACACATGAGGGGAGCTGCAATCCACATAACTAACACGAGTCCTCCGAGGATATTGAGGGCAGCCCAGAAGGGGGTGACGAGCGGCGAGCCAATGTATGCAATTTGTGCCCAATCGAAGGTCAAAGGAAATAGCCCTAGGCCTGACGCAATACCAAACTGTGACCATTAGTGAAAGTAGCTCGAGTATGCCAGGCAGACTCACCAGGTTGGCAACTACGACGTTCTTGGGTGCAAACCATGTAATGACACTGAAGTAGCTCAACGCTGGCATGAGAAGCCCCGGTAGGAAGTAAAAAGCAGTCGAGCCCATGAATACTCGCACAAAGAACTTTGACGAAGAAATGGTCCAGCCATCCGCGGGCTTGTTCTCGTCCTTGTGCAGAGTGGTGAACATGGACGTTGAAACCAATGTACTGGGCCATATCATGCCGCTCGGGCGAACGAGATACTGGCGGGTCAATCCTGCGAGGGCATAGCCCAGTATCTGGGTGGAAAGGGTGAGCAAGACCTGATACGGGACGCCAAGATCTTGGTTGTAGAATTTGGTTTGTTCAACGATGACCTTGTTTGAGTTTAGCCTGTGTACCACTTGCACAACAGTGTACGTGGGTTGTACTAACATCTGTCGCAAACGCAAAACCAAACGATACATTGCTGCTGATGTACACGCAACAGTGTTCCTTGGCATTCCAACGGCCTTGAGCCAGCCAAAGTCGTAAGCGGGTTGGCCGTGATAACTGGAGATGGGCGGAGCGAAGGCTCTGCCGTGAGTTGGGACGCCCCCGTGATTGGAGACTCCCGCTGACAAAGATTTCTTCCGGATCGGAAGAAGATTTAAGGATTTGGTCCCACAGGAGACCAAGAGGGTGAACTAGGAGAAGGGCAATAATAGGGGTGATGCTAACGCTCGGGTATCTCAAGGAAAAGAATAGGTTGGTGGAGGATCCAAGAATGGCAAAAAACATGGAAAGAATCCACATGCGCGGTGTATTGATTGATAGCGATGTGTCATCGGTAGCTGCAACGGATGCGCGGACTTGAGAGTAGGGTGAGTTGTCAGAGGGCTGACCGTTCGACTTGATGTCATGCAGACCCTCGTCGTCTTCACTCGTGGAGGCTTCCTCTTCGTCGCCGTCGTCGTCGTCATAGTCCTCGCCGGGACTTTCCGCTTTGCTACTGGAAGAGGAAGAAGATTGCACAGTCTGGAAAGGACGGCGTGTGCTCGCGGCGGAAGGGTCTAGGGCGCTTGCATTGAAGCGGGATTCCAGCAGCGGTTCATTCAGGGCCGGGAGTTCATCATCATGGTCGGATTCGTGTCTGGATCTGCGACGGCGGGCATGCGACGAAGTGGATATTGGGTCGCTCCGCAATGAGTCGGTGGAACGAGTGTCTACGGGAGAGGAGTAATTTTGGCTATGTCGGAGTTTGCTTTTTCTTTTCTGCTTCCCCTTGCCCTTTTTCGCGTTGCGCGACGGGTGCAGAAAATCGGTCACCTGATTTTCCGAATCGTCGGGACTAGAGCTCACGGAGAGGATAGGAAGGCCGCCATAGGAGCCGGTGCCTTGAGCGGGAGACGAGCGCACCAGCAAAGGCGCGCGCGACATGTCGTGACGGTTGAGAAGAGAGTGTGTGGGGGGAGGGGAAGCGTCGTCGTCGTCGCCGTCGCCGCTGGCATCAGGGCTGCTGCTGTCTCTAACGGGAGTGGGTCTGTCTGAGTCTATGCTTGCTGGGCCTGTGGCGAAGTCATGGAGCTCGTAACTGCCTGGAACGGTGGTAGGATCTGCTGTCTCACGGGTATCACGTCGACGGGAAGCGTGAGACAGGACAGGACGGGCATCCGAGTCCATTTGTACAAGCAGGTAGGGCCACTCGGGCGCGTGTCCCATGTAACAGCAACGAGAAGACTCGACGCAAGGGGCCTAGGGGGGTTTGGGATTTGCCTGCCTGCCGCCGCTCCAATGGCCGTGGCTAACAATAACGGGCTTGCCAGCCTGCTAGCACGCCATGATTTGCCTAGGCACGGGCTCAGCTGACCTTATCAGATCAGATAGCGGTTAGATCCGCGGCAGCCCTCGCGCCAGAATCATGCAACCCCTCTGCATTTGCATGTGCATGCAGCCCGCTGTCTGTCACGTCTGGTTGTTGAGATGCACCACGGCCTGACGTGCGCTTGCAATATCGTCTCGCCTTGCTGTACCCAGATTCACTTTTTCATTCACTACAAATACACTCACTCTACACTGGCTACGTCATACACATCGGCACTATGCATCATCGGATATCCACGTGCCCCGGCAGGTCCACATTTTCTTCTTCGCGGTGACCGGGACCAGCGGTGAGGGCATCTACCATCTTGATCGCGCCCTCTACGTCGTCCTTGTTGTAGAGGAAGAGTCCTTGCAGCGCCGCTGTGCTCACCGCGTCTACGAGACCGAGCTCGTGCACCTTGGCCAAAAATCTCTTCTTTCCTTCACCGGATTCATCGAACTCGGCGTAGAAGCGGTCCCATAGCTGCTCCATCTGATACTCCGAAGCCTCGCCGAGCCGCACAGTCATGTCAACCCGCCCCGGTCGGATGAGCGCCTCATCCAACCTCTCCACGAAATTGGTGGTGAGGAACACGATGCGCTCCTCTGCACTCGCGACACCGTCCAAGGCATTCAAAAGGCCCGAAAAGGTCACCGTGGCACCCGAGTACCCATCGCTGTCCTGCTTCCTGCGGTTGGCGAAGGCTACATCGACATCCTCGAGCAGCACAATGGTGCGCGGCGGAATCTTGGTCAGCAGGTGGCTCAGCCGGTCGTCGTGAAGCCCGCGCTGGCTGACGTTGAGAATGGCAATGTTGAAGTCCAGATGGCCAGCTAACGCCTGGATGAAGGAGCTCTTGCCAGTTCCAGGTGGCCCATACAGCAAGTAACCCCTGCGGTAAGGTATGCCGCGGTCGAGATACCATGTGCGCGCCGCCAGAAAGGCTTGCACGTCCTCCACAATCCTCTCCTTCACGCCGCGCTCCAGGATGACGGAATTCAGAGGCCGCTTCCGCTTGGCTTCCCCAAACGGCTGCCAGTCGGCGCCCATGGCATTGTACATGACCGTTTTCCCTTCCTGTCTTTGTTGGTGCATTTTGTGTGCATCAGCGAAGATGTTTTCAAATACGCCGCGCTGCGAGTAGAGGGTGGTGAGGGTAATGGTCTCAAAGGGCACGCCTGTCGCCATGTCGAAGGCCTTGTCCCGCTGGCGGTCAACGAAGATGAAAGCATTGCCGTAGCGCATGATGTGTTTGCCGTGGCCCGGCACGAAGGAGAAGTGGGCAGCGTGCGCCGGGCCGGTCTGCGATTGGGCGGTGCTGACTTGTAAGTGATGCAAACGGGGGTTGATGCGACTGATGAGCGATTCGACAAGACCGGTAGCCTTGGACGGCGCTTGGGCGGTTGCCTGGGTCCTGTGGAAGTTGGTCATCCACAGCAGCAGCCATGGATAAGCGTGGTCATGGCGTGTTATCTCGAGGTCGACGAGCATGCGACGACGCACCAGGGAGGCGCCATGTGTGAGGGCCTTTTGGCCTACGCGGGCTGCAGTCGCAAGCGCTGCGAGACCAAAGCCCTGAGGTGTTGGTAAGTCTATGTACGTGACGATGGAGACGACGATTGGATTGATGGACGGTCAATGACGGGTGGACGGGTTGCTGGACAGACGTACGGCGGTAAAGAAAGGGTTGCCAGTCAGCTGGGCGAAATAGGCGCTGAGCCCCTCGCTGGAGTTGAAGGTTGGTGGCGGCGGGGGAGCATGCTGGACAGGCTGCTGCTGTAGTGCTGTTGGTGGATTGGGGGTGTTGTTGGCCATGAGCAGCAGCAGCAGAGCGAAGAGGCTCGCGAAACTTTTGGAGGGCAGCGGGCGCGGGCGAGCAGGCGTCACTTGCCTGGGCACTAGGCTCTAGCGGGCCATGTTGCCGCGCGCATCCACAGCACTGGGAACGGAAGCTGCGACCGCAGAGGTGAGCTTGAGCTTGGGCCCCCCTCCCAACAGACACAAACACCCACCAGGCAGAGCGACGTTGGCTGGACGCAGGAGAGATGCAGCACGCTGGACTGTACATGCTGCGCGGGGGAGGAGCTCTCTCCCTGCAATTTCCTTTCACCTACCTACCTACCTACCCAAGTACATACCTATTTACTTACCTACTTGTACTACTGTACCTAAATACTTGACATCTGCTGCTTCATCTCTTCTCTGACCATCTTCGGCTGGAGACCCTACCAACTCTTGTTTGCCACCATGGATGCTACCGTCACCATAGGCCGAGCTTATTTCCAAGCCTTGCTCCGCAGGTACGTTCCGTGCTTGCTCCCCGTGACACCGCTTGCTACGCCGCTACATACCTATTCAAACACTCATATGCTGATCCTCACGGTCGTTTTAGGGCCGAGTTTGACACGACTCCCAGCCTGTCCGACAATGTCACCATCTCAAAGAGCGAGCACGACTACTTGGTGAGTCAGCCTGCTTTATCCCCTCCTCACTGAGCAACTTCTGACTCACTGCTCGCCAGACCCAAGCACTACGCGACCTGAGTATATTACCACCCTTCTGTTTCTCGCACGGCTGTCAGTCTAACGTGCTACAGATCAACTCAAAACCGTCCTGTTTCGTGGAGGATTGACGCCCGAGACTCTCAACACCCTTCGGACGAGCGAGTGTGAACCTGCTGATGACCAGACCGCCCAAGGTCAGACCAGCTCTTGGGAGGATACCTTTTCCCAATCTCAGACTCTATCTGCCAACCCAGGCGGTCTCATCTTCAACAGCCTGTTCCCGAATAATGCTCGTGCTGCGAGCGCTCATGGCAGCAATGCCTACGCCGCTGGCCAATCACCCTCCTCCTCCGAAATCCACAGGAGGGAAGACTCCAGCTACAGTTCACAGCGAGTCCCAGTACACGATCAGCGCACAGTTCTCATCTCCAATCTCGCCGACCGCACAACTCACAAGGACATAACCTCCATCATCCGTGGTGGAAGGCTCCTTGACATCTTCCTACGTCACGATAGGACGGCAACCGTCTCCTTCGTGGAGGGAGCAGCCGAATTCCTCGCCTATGCGAAGCGTAATGACATATACCTGCATCAGAAGCGGGTGAGTACACTTTTGCCATTTCTTCGTTCTTTGCTGATCAAAACAGCTTGAATTCTCTTGGGACGATCGCCAATTTCATGTACCACCACACGTGTCGAACAAGATTGCAAGTGGTGCCACTCGCAACCTCGTTGTTCGAGGCGCCCACGGAAAGCTCACCGCCGATCAGATTCGTGACCATCTTGATCACATTCACAATCTTGTCGTGGTCGATATATACTTCAAGGATGGCAATGCCTACGTCTTCACAAATTCAATCCACAATGCGCTTTTCGCAAAAACTTGCTGCATGTCTCGTCTTTTGTACAAAGGCTTGAGGATCGATTGGCATCCGGATGAATGTGCCGTTCCTGTGCCACGCAAAACAAAAAAGTTGGACAATTCTCTCTCGTCTGTTGCCATGAAGTCGATGCGCACCGCCAATCGGTATACATTGCTAGAGACCGAGTGGGACTACGATTCAGATTCTGAGGAAGAAGGGTCTTATTTGACTGATGGCATCAACATTGCGCCCCATTGGCCCGATGCTGCTGTAGCTTGAGATATCATGGTGTCGGATCATAGGGCCAGAATCGTTGATGTTACAACACCGCTGGTGCAAAACCTCATCTGCTACCCAATCTGATTCGAAAGACAAGGCACACATACTCCACGGTTTGAATTAATGCCTCATCATCAACCACTATTCAATAGGCGGAAGGCTCAATACGGAGTATGCTTTTTTCCTTCTTTCACCCACACGGGGGGTTCGGAACCTAGGTATGAAGGTTCAAGGGAACTTAAGATATGGCTAGCATCCTACGGCTCCATGGTGTGGATTTCGCTCCATGGTTTTTCCAATTCTTGCCTATGGCCTCATGTCTTTTCTCTTTTTAGTCACGTTTATATAGATACCCAACCACGCGTCAAACACGAACGATCTGAAGTTCCCATCTCTCCTAATATCCCAGTGTGTGGTCGCAGCATATTTGGGACGTTATTAATAACCCTAGTGTATGCTAGATTATCTGATTTCCAACTGCACTCAATCAATCTCCCCGTGTAAGCCAGCGGCGTCGGGATAATCCTGCACGCGAAGCCGGAGGGAGAAGTCTGGATTTAACGCTAACTCCGCTATATAGAACTCTCGATACTGCATTTCCCTTTACTTCGCTGGATGATATCTTTTACACAATTTGTCTTACTGCTGCTCTTGAGGTCAAAAAAACACATAAGCTCCAGTATGGTTTACTCCATCCTCCTACTCGTGACCCGTAAGCCAGGCATGTCCTGGCCCGACTTCAAACACCATTGGGAAACCCAGCACGTCCCCCTCATCAAACGCTTCGTGGGCGACGACTTCCCGCTCTCCCACACGCGCCACTATTTTGAGCGTAACAACGACGACAAACCAAACGTTACCTATGGCAATCCGCATGGAGTTGACTTTGACGCCCTGGCTATCCTCACCTTCTCCGATCGAGACCACCATGCGAGGTTCTCGGAGAAATTGAGCAACCAAGAGACGCATGAGTTGCACATAGCGGATTTGGAGAAGTTTATCGACCTGGGAAGGTTTAAACAAGTCATGATTGAGGGTACCGAGGCGACGGGGAGGGATGGGGGAATGGTTGGGTGGAGATTTGTTGGGAGTGTTTGATGTCGTGGGTGTGGTTTTGGTTTGTGTTTTCGGAAAGGGGAGGAGGAGGAAAGGATATTTATATCTCTTTTTGTTTGCGCATGAGGGAGTCTTGTTGAGGAGTATCCATCTGGCGGTGGTTTATTGCTTTGATTGTTGGGGTGTGGAATTGGTATTATTTTGTTTTCTCTTAAACGCGACGTAGGTTTACTAGGGGATTGAAATTACGATTGTATGACAATATACTTTTGACACCTCACGATTTGATCACAGCTTCACAATTCCCGAGAAATCTCCCTAAACTCACATTTCATGGTTTCCTACAAATCAAGAGTCTTGTGAATTCCACGAGTAGTACGTCGTCTGCACTAGGCCAAATCGTAAAAGAGCCGGTGCCAGTAGACTAGCAACCAGCCCTTAACTCCGCACTAGATAACCACAAACACCGAACCCCACACCGTAATCCATCCGTTCCATTCCTCCATAATCCAACAACCAAACCTGCATCTCGGGTCCCGCTTCCATCCTACACCTTCCCAATCCGTCCAAAATTGGGCGCAAATACCGTCGAGGTCTAGAAACGCAGGAGAAAACATGACGCAGATTGTCAAAGTCGCTGTTATACAGTTGTATCCAAAGGTAAGGTATAAAATCATCTGATGTCATTTGGGAAAAGAGACGGGATGTGTGATTCTGTGGCTTTTGGGGAATTGTGAGGGAAGACAACCGAGTTTGCGATCTCAGTGACATTGATTTGATTGTTGCGGTGGCTAACTGGAATGTTCGCGCGAGAATAATCGTGCGAGTTGATCTGATTATAGCCTTTACAACTTGAACACAACTTCAATAAGGCGGCGAATTTTGTGAGGAGTGCGGCGGCTCAGGGGGCAGAGTTGGCGGTGTTGCCTGGTGAGTTATGATCTTCCATTTCTCCTCTCTGTGTATGTAGTTTTGTTTCTTGTCTGATAAGGCAGGTTATCATAAGTTGTGTTTCATATCTACCCTATATTTTGTGTCTGGGGACAATTCCCCATACCCATTCTGTCAATCCATTCCTACATTGGGAAAATGTTCACGAGTTGAAGACCCCAGCGTCTCATCAACTTCAACACACACAAACTTACATGAGCGTTTGATAGAATACCACCTCACCAACTGGAAACCCAAGGAGCCTGGTTTCGCCGAGTTATGCACGCAATGGGAGCTCTACCTCAACAAGTATAAAGCACTTGCCAAAGAGTGCGGCATCTGCATCGTTCCCGGAACCATCGTAGAGAGCCATCCGGATGAGGACAAGGAAGAAAATCGACTCTTGAACGTTGCGTACTTTATAGATCACCAAGGTGAGGTGGTAGGGAAATACGTCAAGAAGAATTTATGGTCAGTAAACTTCACCAATCTAAGCCCCGCGACTCCATACCATCCGCTATAAAGCAAGAGAAATTGCTCACACAATATATCTACAACCAGGGGACCAGAGCGCGATCACCTGACCGCGTCTACACGCCACGAGATACACGAAGTCTTCGACACGCCCATTGGTAAAGTCGGTCTGCTCATTTGTTGGGATTTAGCTTTCCCAGAAGCCTTCCGCGAACTCATTGCCCAAGGCGCAAAAATCATCATCATACCTACTTTCTGGACCCTCAATGACTGCAACGAGGCTGGGTTGAAGATCAATCCATCTGCGGAGGCGCTGTTTCTGGATTCCATGCTTACTGCGCGGGCATTTGAGAATACTTGTGGTATGTGTACTTTTCACTCTACAGACGATGCAAGTTCATCCTTCGTATACTACCGGCATATCTTTTCGATATGGACTTAACAATAACTGACTCGTTTTCACACCAAAACAGCAATTGTTTTCTCAAATGCTGGCGGCCCTCCTGGACGCGGCTATGCAGGCCTCTCGCAGGTAACAGCGCCTTTCATTGGTGCGCTCACGCGCATGGGCAGCTGTACTGAGGGAATGATTGTTGTCGACTTGGATATGCAGATCCTTGAAGATGCGGAGGCGAATTACCAGGTCAGAGCTGATCTGGCGAGTGAGGATTGGCATTATGATTATCGGCATACGAGGAGAGGTGTTGGGAGAGGGGAGGTGAGAAGTGGGAGTAGGGAGGATGAAGATGGAGCTAGGACGAGGGAGAAGGAGAAGTTGTGAGGCGGGGGCTAGGGTAGGGTTTGGGGATGTTTGATGTGCGTATAAGTGTAGACATGAGAACATCGTCCGCGATATGTTAGTTTTGGATTGTGTCTTCTTCCGTTGTGTCTAAACTTTTATGTGGCAAGGCTTGTGCGCCGAATAATGATACGAAGAATTAGAGAGTAGCTATACGCCCCAATCGTTCAGAGACAACAATCAGTCTAGAATTCTTGGTAGCTTACGTAGAATCATTGACGCTCTTCGAAATTTCGCAACATCTATACGCGACATTCTTCTCATCGCAAGAAGGATCAGCTTCCGTGGATTCACAAACAGACAATATTCTAACTCGACCCTCCACGCAAATAATACAATCCCCCGCTCATAAAAGTCGATCCAACACACTCCCAGCCCGAACATTCAAAAATCAACACACCCCAAAAAGAATCTACAACAAGTACCTGTAACCCTTCTGCAGCGCCCTAGCCTGCCCAACATCCACTCCCTCCACCTCAGCGGTCCTCTCCAACCTCTTAACCTCGCGCTCCGACAACCCCACATCAACCCCCTCCAACCGCTCCAACTCCTTGTTCTGCCTTTGCAAATACCACCTCAACCCGACAAAACACACCAAGGCCAACACCTCCAACCCAATGCACACGCCCAACGCAGGCCGGTAATGCGGAGCACTGCTCGGAAAATACGTAAACGGCGTCCAAATACTCGCACTATTCCCAATACTATTAATAAACGCCAACGCGGCAGCGCGTTTAGCGGGCGGACGCGGGATCGACGAGGAGATCCAAGCGTAGATGGTGCCGTTTTGCGCAAAGACAAAGTTCATGAGGAAGAAGGAGAAGTAGCGGGGTCCGAAGGAGTCTGTGGTCATGAAGATTACGAAGCCGACGATGCTGACGGGGACCGGGTAGCTGAGGAACCAGAAGCGGTTGCCGATGTGGTCCGAGTAGTAGCAGTGCGCGAAGGAGTAGAAGACCATGAAGACGTAGGGGGGTGCGACGAGGAGGAGGGAGATGGTTGAACTGTAGCCAAGGGTGCGGGTTAGGGAGGGGAAGAAGTTTTGGACTGTTTTTTTTTGGAGTCAGTATATGTTGCACGGGGATGTCGGTGATGAATGGTCTGAGGTTTGAGAGATGAGAGATAGGGGGCAAGGGGTGTGGAGTTACGTACAGCCTGCCGCGCCTGTGATACCCATGTATGCGATCGAAAGAAGATATGTTTTGGGGTCGAGAAGCGCGAGTTTGATTCCGCGGATCTGCGAAATACCGCCTGCTTCGTCCAAGTCGGCTTCGGCGGCGTCAATGGCCAGGCGTCGGTTCGCAACGTGCTTTTCCTCTGGGGAGAGGGATTTCCAGGTGTCGGGGAAATCGGGTAGGATGATCACTACAGCGATACCCACAAGTATAGTGATTGCTCCCTCAATAATATACAGCCTGTGTTGTGATTAGCCAAGTTGGTTCGTCGCGATGAGGACTGCGCTTTCATACCATTGCCAGGCAGATATTCCTCTCTTCCCAGCCAAACCACTAAGAATCCCGGCAGCGATGAGGTTTCCGAAAGCGCCTGAGACGAGCGAGCCAGAGTAGAAGATCGCATTGCGTTTTGCAAGCTCTTCTTTGGTATACCACTTGGACAAGTAGAAAAGGACCCCAGCAAAGAAAGGTGCTTCGACGATTCCCAAAATGAAGCGACAGGCAACGATGCCTGATTCGAAGAAATAAAAAGTCAGTATAGTTCGACCAGAAATATTTTAGCACATTGACAGAGCTGCAAAGCTCTCTACACGGAAGGGTCTTGGAAAACCAAAACGCGGTGTCTGGGTGTACGGTGTACTGTGAAAACGTACCTCCGTAACTGCTGACTTGCGATGTCAATGCGGAGACCAAACCCCACGCGATAGTGAAGAAACCCAAATACCACGACGGTCGACCAACATAGTTGAGCAAAATGTTGGACGGGACTTGCATCTGCGCCGAGTCAGCAAAACTCCAACGCGAGATCATTCAACCCAATTGCTGGAGTCTCCCAACACCACGCGAATTGCCATCTTCATGTACAGTTGACCAAGAAAAACCACATACCAAAATATAACCAACAAACAGAATCGACAATCCGACTTGATACTGATTCCCTACAAGGCCAAGATCCTCCTCCAAGCCTTGCAGACGAGCAGCAGCGTAATTGTTTCTGGGGAGCACGGTGGTAAGCAATGCCCAGAACGCTTGCGCGACGGGTGGCTTTTTCTTGTCCAGATCGTCCAAGCAAGCCTCTTGAACGAACTCACCTATCGATGTAATTCATGAGATAGACCAGAATAACCAAAGGCATGATTCTAACGTCAATCTTCTTCCGCAGTTTCTTCGCAACCACCATTTCTTCTTCGGTGAGCTTCTCATGGTGTATATTCTCTCTCTGCTCTGTACCCGCCTTCTCAGCGTCGCCTAGGATGTCTTGGTCTCGAATTGCAGTGTCCGCCATGTTTGTTTAAAGTTTGCGGCAACTCGCGACGCGTGGAGGAGGATAACGAGGAAGAGTGAAGAGAAACAGAGAACCAGCCACCTCGAAATAAAACAGAACAAGGAAACTGGAGGTGCTTGTTTAAGCAGCACCGCATCATGGCTATGACCATTACATAGGTACACAGGTTGCAGATCCGAGGGGTGGTCAGCCACATGACACACACCACACAAGGGCGGGCCGGATCCTTTCCCCTCCTTTGAATTCACCCTCGTTACGAGAGGGAAACGGCAGGTAGTCCGGAACACAACCGCCGGCAAAAGAAGTACATACAGCTTTACGAGGTGTGCGCAAAGGCTTTTGGGCGATCGCAATGCGGTTTGCGCCAACATGGACGCCAGCAACGGAAGCGTTACAATTACACGGTACGCTTTCCCTCAAAAGAGCTAGAGGGGCGCGGAGCACGCGGGAGTGGATCGGATAGGTAGTGGGTGAGTGCCACTGGATGGGTGTGATGGGAAAGGAACGAGCATGGGATGAGAATCCCTGCTGCAGAAACGGTATCTTTTTGGTATACATAACGTTGGGTACTTATCATCATACATGAGATTGCGCATGGTACTCAGCCAACCGAAGAACGCCTTGACCGCCGGTATAACATAAAAAACAGAAAACCTTCCCGCGCATTTCCGACTTGACATTACAGAGTATAAGAAAACAAGATTAAATGAACGAGGCGGCTCTGTTTCTGCTCACCGCCCTGGTGTGTATGCCGAATACTGGGGAGGCTGGGAATATTGCGCATAATCTTGGGGATTATAGCTGTATTTTTCGGGGGGTGACTGAAGACTTTGTCGTCGTCTCTTATCGTCGTGTTCTTCGCGCGTTTCCTCCATGGTGGGCAGTTCAGCGGCAAAGCTCTTTTGGTCCATGCCTGGGGAGCGCATACCACCGTCCGAGGCATAGGAGCTTGGGCGTGAGCTGACAGAGCTTTGGTAATCGTTGGACCATCTCGGGTCAGGTGAACGCGAAGTCTGTGCGGACACATCGGATGTATTGGACATGCGATTGTCATGACTCGGTGGTGGTTGTGATTGTTGCGGATAAGAAAAGTCGCCCGGTAGTTCCATAATGACCTCGTTGCTGGTGCTATTATTTCGCGAATGGGCATAGGACTGTGGGAAGGTTGAGACCTGGGGTGAGTGGTACGGTTGCTGTCCAGGAGACAGCTGCTGAGAGCTGGGACGTTGCGAGCCTGGCTTGGAAGAGCGATCGGCTGGGTTGTGGGTTTTGAGCTTTCCGTTTTCCATGATGGCACTCAAGGCACCTGCATCCAATAGCTCAGCTTTCTTGATCAGGCGCTCGACAAGCACCTTGGAGGCAGCCTTCAATTCCTTCTTGACAAAGTTGACCATGGTAACGTTGCACTTGATCTCAATGTCTTCGCGCAGGTAGAGGCCCTCGGGGGGAGCTCCGATGCCGAGTTCCCGCTGGACTGGCTCCTCGTCGGGCTGGTTCCCAGCGATCTGCCATTTGTTTCGCAAGTCGACGCCGCCCGGGGCGTACGTGTGTGTCTGCAGGCCCCAGGGCATGTCGTGGAAGCAGCCGTTGAACTTGATGTTGCCGGAACCGAGCTTGCCGATGCCGGGAACGAATTGGATGCGCTGGCTTATCTCGTACCACGTAGCATAGAACTCGTCCGAGGGAGCATCGCGAGGTGCTTTTATGGGCTGGAAGCCGGTGACCAGGGGGTTGAGCTCGATGATTTCGCCATGGCTGTGGAGGATGTCGAGGGCCAGCTGGCGGGGTATGAAGCTGGGGATCGGGGTGATGTTGGTGTATGTTGTTTTCTTCTTCATGACCATGTTCGCGTGGGTGCGCAAGCAGGGTCTGTGAGGGTGTATGTGTGGGATTAATGGGTGGAAGTTGTAAAGAGTGGGTATCAGGCACGAGAAGAGGGGCCAGACCGGGGACTCTTATCACAAAAGTGAAATGAGCTGGGTGGATGAGCGGCAGGGCTGACTAGTACGTCAATGCAGCAGGCGAAAGTGGGGATGATGTCAGCTGTCGCCGCACCGCCAGGCAAAGAAACCAAACGTTCCCCAGGAGATTGTCGTCGTCGATGGAGATTCAAGGTGCGCAAGACGGATGAAGAGGATGGTTTTGCCGTCTGGAATCTGCGCGCGCGTCGAGCCTGGTTTTGCAGCATTGGAATCCCAAAACCCGTGCAACGACGCCCCCCTCATCCCGCTCGAACCCTATTTTTAGTGTCTCATGGTAGTGCGTCAGCTTCGTCCAAGACTTCATCACGCTCGCTGCTCCCTTGGCCCACGCATATCCAGGCCCCATCAGCTGGTATTCCAGCTAGCCAACTCCTCCATCGCCAGTTCGCTAGCATCTACAGTAGCTGCTGATGCCCAGCTAATCTGCTCTCTCCCTCAGGCCTGGGTCCCATACTTGCACACTTGCTGACGAGTAGTCTCGGGTATGCTCCATCCGCCGCCAGCAAGCGCTGCTCTGCAATCACTCCGCCTCTCCTGCGCCTGCACAATCTTTGTTGCACCTCCTCTGCCATTCGCATCCGTCTTCAACGCCTTCCCATCATCTCCGGCTCGTCCAGTTTCCAGGTAGGCTGTGTCCGACTCGGAACATCTCTTTCTCGCCTCCTGACACCATTCCGAGCGAGCAACACTCAAGTCGGACTACCATGCAACGTATCCCATCAACTGTCCATCTGCATCACGTACAAGGAGTGCCAACTCGTGCTTTCTGCCGTCTCAACCATGCATTGGCAGGCATGTGATTCTGTCTCAACCCCCCTCACCTCACCGGTAAGCTCTACTTTAGGTGAACATGAAGACCGACGCACTATCTATCAGAGCACAAATGCACCGCAGAAATCAGAAACACATGCAGTCATGAACACTTGTTTTGGGCTCGCGATTTGTACATCTGTGGAGCATCCGACGCAGCATCATGTTACCCCTGCAGATCCGACCCCAGAGGTTTGGAGCCTAATACACTATACCTTATCAGAAAGGGCTGTTATTTGCGAGTGAATTATTCAGCCCCCGAACTATGCTGGGCCATTGAATGGATGTGCTCTATGCTCATGAGTGCGATGAATTGATTGATTGACTATTCAATGGGATTGCCTGAGTACGCATGTGACCATTCTGGGTCTGTGTTCCCAATGGTTACGTGTGTACCAAAACTCTCCCATGTTGAGAGGATATATGTATGAAGAAGAGAAATACCCGATGAAAAACCATGTAATGCCCATAAAGTCGGATACCCGTAAACCATGCCGAGCAAACTCCTACAATGAGAAGTAGAACACTTGGGTTCACTGCGCGACCCAAAACCCGAGCTCATTCCATTCCACTCCAGCCCTCTTTCCAGCTGGAAGAGGGAATATACCCAACTTGTCTTTCTTGTGCCTCGTGACCATCCTTGCGCACATCTTCTTGGTGTTGGTGCAGGTATCGCAGCAACGTTCAATGAGTCCTGGCTCGTGTGTGTAGGCTGGAAGGTTTTTGTAGTAGCCATAAACCCCGTTGCTCAGACAGCGAAGTCGATCTAAGCCGTTGGCATTCTTAAGCACCTTGCGGTACCAAGCCTTGCATTTGTCGGTACGACCTGCAGTGCAGTACGTAGAATGGAAGTGCGCCTCCAATTCCTCCCTGACTGAATCTGGAAGCTCACGGAATGACTTCCAGCTTCCGCGTTTGGGTTTCGCCTTGTCCGGCACGTAGATGATCCATTCGAGGCTTGGGAAAGGATCGATGCTAGTTTGGCCAAGCTGAGGTCCATGATCGGACTTGGAACGAGCAGTAGGTTTCTTCCGCGGGGGCTTGTCTCCTTCCTGATATTCCTCGTCCGACTCTACTACGCGCTTCCTCGAAGACTTCTTTGTAGTTTGCCCTTCAATAGAGACTGCTTCAGGATCGGGAGTCGATGGTTTGATGAAGTCGGAACCCATGCCATCATCACCATATTCACCGCTGTGATTATCACCATTCTCTGCTTCGTGGTTAGTCCGAATCGTGGTTTAGTGTGTTCACCGTTCACTGGTACGCCTACCTTGCAACTCTTCGATCTGCGCACCTCCATCAGGCTGACCCATCCCTTCGCTAATAGGCACGCGTCTAGCCATAAGTTCAATCTCAGCGTCGATATCAGCGTGAACCATGAGGCCGAACATGTACATAATGATAAGCTCTCGCTGGTATCGGGTCAGACTTGTGTCCCACACAGACACAGCTAACTTGCGGAGGTCCTCGTTATCCAGGAGCTGAACAAACCGAGGATTGTCGAACACCACCCTCGCAGCATTGACAGGCTTCGGTTTCGACTCTGGCATTTCGGGTGGTTGATCCATGGGCAGATGTGCAAGTGATGAGAGCAGTGCCCGAAGCTGGTAGGAAAGACGGTCGCAGAAGAGAGGTAGGTGGAGATGACGAAGTCTGGTAGCAATGTTTGTTTGTCTATTTATATGAGAGCGAGCAGAGTCAAAAAGGTAAGCCAAACGGATTGTCCCTCTCTCACTGTTTGACTGAACTGCCGGTTTGCACTTCACCTCTACCTTTACTTTTTTTTTTCCATCACCAGCCAAACCCCTCCTGCTCTACAAAATCGTAGACAAACACTCTCTCTAGCAATGGGTCTGTCTCTTCCTGTTGAACCTCATTCAGTATACCTTGCGCTTTGCGGCTATTCCAGAAATTGCTTACCTTCAACTTATCATGACCCGGATCCGCATCAAACTCCAGTCTCGCAGCCTCGCTCTACCAAAACTGTCAGCACTAACACAATCTACATTCACCCCACAAACGCACTACTTACATTGAACTTCACTACAAACCCCGTATCCCACACCTTCTCCCTCTGTACATCCGTCAAATTCAACGGCGTGTCCAACGGCCGCCCTCCCTTCGGCATCTCCAAGATCAAATCCTGATGCTGCGCATAGAGATCCAGGAAAGCGCGTGTTCTATCGCTTTTTTGCTCTGCGCTGACTGTGGAGCGGAATTTGAAGCATGCGATGCGCGTCACTGGCTCTGCCATAGCTGCGGTGAGTTCGTAGGATGTGAGGGATTCGCCAGATGCTGTGTGTGAAAACAAGATCGTGGTCACGGCTGGAAGGAAGTATGCGATGCGAAGTTTCATGATGCTCAAGTTATAGGATGGGAGAGAGAAGGAGAGAAATTCATAGAGAGTACGTGGGTTGAGGTGGTGGTATCCGAGAGGAGACCCGGCGATGAACTGCAAGGATCTTTGAGGAGGAGAATATGGCATCGACATGTCAAAGAATTTGGGTATTTGCTACAATTCGATATAGTGTATGATGTTCCGACGTGCGTATATATTACACTGCGCTTGAGTAGCGATCTGAGACGATGGCATTTCCAACGTTCTTATGCAAACATTGCGATTTGAAGTAATCTATTTCCCGTGAAAATATAGCGAAAATAATTCTTTATCTTCAGATTACATTGTCATGTATCGAGGTTTCAAATGTTATAGTCCCCCTTTGGTAGGAGCTCACCTAAGTTTTGCGTCCTAGATCGAATGCAGTGTTACCACTGCGTTCTGTCGGCTTCGGTCGATTCTAACTGTATAGATTGCTTCAATGCAGTGTTATCACCATATTTATCAACACTGACCGGCTGTCTTATATAATGCATGATGAACAAGCAATTAGTGATGGTTCCTTATGTGAGATATGTGGATCTTGCAACTACATCTCCGTCAGATGCAACATATATGCCTAAACGTTTATTGAAAGGCTATTCGAGTCTCTGTTCCGGTGGCTTGTACGGCCATTGCACACTATAGAGCCAACGCAAGATTTGATCACAATACAGGAGTCACGATATAAATACTCACTACGAGTCGTCCATGAGGGATCTGTGTGCTATACTAATTAGTATACACTATTTGGTTGCTCAAATACACCGCCATTATCACGAAAACGGAAACGAAGCCGATGACAGCTCAAGTATTGACAGCGTCTTCTGCGGCATGCCTTGCGACTATCGAATCCTTTGCGTGAGAACAGAGTATCATGGAACGGAACCACTTTGCGACGGAATGTGGATTTGGCCTAGCAGATAAGACACGGCCAAGTTATATCCGGATACCGATGTTTGCGGTTCTATTCTAGATTTCCTAAGATCTTAACGAGGATCGAAATATCCTATGAACAAAGTCGCAACTTGCGAAACCGCCACAAAACCGTCTGCTGGGGGGTCCGAAAACACTAAAGTTATTCAGACTACATAATGGGAGAATCTGCAGAATTGTTGTTGACATGTATACGATACTTCAAGGCGAATTATCTTCATGTTTTATGCACGCACTCGCGTGGGAAAGAGCGTCTGAATCACTTCTCCTTCTGAGTACAGACCACCGAGCCGCTGAACATAATCAAGTGACTGAGATAAAATAATGCTATTTTAAAGTCTCTTCGTACACAAGATTGACTGGCGTGTACGAGCTTCGGTAAGTACTTGCAGTCTAGAGATGGTTCGCCCACTCGGATCATCGGTGTTGTTCATGGTGTTCGTGAACCTGCAGTTGCTGCACAGAAGATCATACTTCGTGATGTTGCCCATCCACCATCTCACTGACAAGTGGTTCGGGCCAACTCCTGCGATATTGATTCTCTGGAGTCCTCAGTGCACTTTCCTCGCCAAATACTAACCCGATACGACCCCTGTACCTAGTAAGACGCCAAGTCAAACTAGTATCGTGGTAGTTAGACTCCGTCAGCTTCCACGGGCAGCCAGGAGGTGGACCCTTGTGATGAAATGATCCACAGGAAGTCTCCATCTCAAGTAGCAGTGTTGATTGCTGACGATATCGTTGTATACTGACAGAGTTTGTAGAGATCTACTCATCGTATGACTGACCACACCCCACAATTGCTCCGCATCCTACCTAGTCCAAAACGCATTGACATCTAGGGCGATAGACGCAACCTCAGCCTTACAGAAGCTACGCCGCAGTACAGCATGGTCGGGAGGGCAGGTCGGTCTAAGGCATGTGCGAATTGCCGACGAAGTAAGAAAGGTGTAAGCAAATCCATCGAGTTCCGAAATTGTCCTTCACAGCCCTAACTTGCAAGTTTAGTGCGATTTGGTACGCCCCGGTTGTGGGCAATGCTCCGCGAAGAAACTCAAATGCGAGGGATATAACGACGAATTGACAGTCTTCTCATACAATCCCAACACGCCCTCCCGATACAAGAACCTACAGGCTACTGCGATCAAGATTAAATATTCCGATGTGTTCTGGGAGCGATTCTTGCCTTCGGGATCCAAGGCCTCGAACTGGACTCAATTGCTGAGGGATAAATATGATACAGATGATGGGCCTTTCAAAAACGCAGTTCTTGCTGTCACTCTATCACGAGTCGGGCTGCAAGATGACAACCAAAACATTGCACGGTCAGGAGATATGCATTACTACGCATGCCTCCGTCAAGTCAAAAAAGCAATTGAAAAGGATAGTGAGGCAACCAAAGATCATATCATCGCTACCTGCTTCTTGTTGGGTCTCTACGAATATATGTGTAACCCACACTCAACGTATGGTTGGCAGAATCACGTACGAGGCGTCGAGACTTTGCTTCAGCTACGTGGCCCACACGCATTTCGATCCGGCTTCAGTCATAAATTATTCGCAGGTGTTCGTCTAGAAATTGTAAGTGCGACACGTTGGTAATGTAACCGTTGTTTCCCTTGACTCACGAATCATAGATTTGTCTTTCCATGGTCAATCGGAAAGCCACCTATCTCGGTACCTCGGAATGGCTGAGGATTCCATGGAGTGAAAAGTCCACGCCGAAATCATATAGCAACCGCATCCTGGATCTCCTCGCCCAAATACCACAATTGCTTGAATCTCTTGATGGATTGCATAACAATGATCCTTTGAATCGTCACTCCTGGGATACTTTACTCGAAGCATGCTGGAAGCTCGACGACGCCGCCCAAAAATGGTCCGTTGACTTCTACCCAATCTGCGCCCCAGTGTTTTCCAACTCGCCACACACATTCGATCCATCCGTACCCGATCTCGCTGTACCTCTTACTGCGGTATCACGCATCAATCATAGTAATGCACAAGCCCTTGCACTATACTGGTCAGTCTGCCTTTATAGTCACGCCATCATCCGTATAGCATGGAAAGAAACGGGAAACGCACCATCTTTGCTCCCAAAACGCATTGATGCAAGCAAATACGCACATGTAATTTCTGAATCCATTCTTTTTTTCTCTAGTAGTACAGCTGGCGAAGGGACTGTGATTTTCTTCATGAAATGCGTCATAACAGCACTGCATTATCTTGGAGCCTCCGGTCTCGTACACTCTGAAGCTTATCAGCGAATGAAAGTCCTGATCCATCCTCCTGGGCCTCCAACACAGATTCGGACGCGGTCAGGGATGTGGGCGAGATCGCTTTTGATCACCATGTCACATGCGGCGAAGGGTTATAAAATAACGGGCTTCAAGGAATTGCAGAGTCGAATGGAATATGACCTGGGTATTTCTAGAATGGTGGCCATGTATTGGTGGGGAGGAGGCAGCAAAGCCCTGAACTTTGCGGACTATTCCACAACGTAGGCCCCTTCTTCAATCCGATACATCGGCCTTGAAGACAAAGCATCGAATAGTAAGTATCGGTGTTGGAGTTCATCAAGTATTTAGACTGGAGCTTTGGGCGTTTCTAGCACACCACGCTATTCACAAAGATCGGGTCCAAAAAAAAAGAAGAATGGAAGAAGAAGAAAAACGAGCGATAATGAAAGGTTCCTAACAAATCAAAAATCAAAATTTCGTCAATGTGTTTATCATGTTCCTATGCAACACCAAAAAGCTGTAATAAACTGGTACAAGAAACGGAGCGAATAACACGAAAAGAAGCATTACAGAGTTGTAGCACTAAGATAGGTGACGTGCCCGTTCAAAAAATCCAATTTTTTTCAAAAATGAATGGTGCGCAGCTGATATGGGGCCAGCAAATGAAGCACCCGCATCGAACAAACCTTCAAATATATATCCGTCTAGCATCTTCTATCGAAAAATCCCTAAGTAAGATGCAGGTGGTTACACAAGAACTGATGTAGGTAATCAGCTCCCGAGATTTGGATTGGATGACACTGGGTCATTGAGATTTGATTATCATGACTTCAATAGGTTCAGTGCATATGCATATCTTGAACCGATTGTATGTGAAGATTACACCAATCTTCTATCAATCTGAAGCACCCAGTCTTGATATGAACTATAACGAGTACTGAAACAACAGATGCGCCACACATCTCGAGGGCCTTCTTCAATCCACATCCGGCACTAACAAGCCTCCTTTGATGGCCATGTGCTCTCTTCCCAGCCTCTTCATAGCCTCTAAAGCCCTCTCATCCCTTAACTTTCTTGTCTCGTCATCAGTCACCAAGACGAAGTCGTACTCGAGTAGTTTCGCTCCCTCTTTTACACCATATTGTTTGGCTTGTTCAGGGGTTACGGTGCCCAAATCGACAACAAGAGATTCCTTGACGCCAAAAACCGCGTCCGAAGATTCGTAGGGGTCACCTCGGAGGTACAGCGCGCTATTAGAGTAAGCTCACCATCCGCAAGTATTACGCAAGAGCTGATACGTGAGACTATACGACTCAGGCAGGCTGGGAAAAGAAAGGAAGAAAATCACACATACGTAATCAAATGATCGAACCCCTCCTTTTCAAACATGAAATGCATATGGCTCGGTCTCCAAGGATGTCTCCCCAATTTCTCAAGCATCTCCCCCACAGGGCCATCATCCGGGATTTGATAAGGCACGGGAACGATAGCTTTGAACCAGAACACGCCGTCGGCGTCGCTGCGAATAACGGCTCGTCCGTCTGGTTTGTCGCCGTTGTAATCCTCGTACTGCACGTCGTACGAGCCCTTGCTGTCTGTCTCCCAGATGTCGATTTTGACGTCCGAGATGGGTTGACCGGATGTGGATTTTACTGTGCAGAGACAGAGGAGTGGTGTGCCATCTGGGTCAGCGCTTATGCCTGTTCCAATAGTTTGATCTTGCGCATCGTGGGTGTCTTGAAGTGTTAGGGAGATGGAGTTAGTTCATGTTTTTACCGACACGATTTCACGAGTTTTCGCAATTCGTTTCTTTTGGCAATTGGTGTTATGGGGGTTAATGTCGTATTTGGTGTATACGTACGATAGGGACCAAGAACCGTGCCTGATAGAAGTTAGTCTAGAGAAGTGCTTAAGAAGCTCCTTTTGGACAAGCTTACCTTCAGTTGAAGCAGGCGGTTTAGGGTGATCAATGGAATCGACAAGAAGAGACAAGCCCAACGTGTCCGATAGAAGGATGAATTCCTACATTGCAGAACCCCCAATTAATAATTCCTTGATAAATTTAGGGGATAGATGTTGTGAGATAGTAACGCAGAGGATTGTTCATGACTGACCTGTCGCACATCAGTGCACTTCTTTCCGACTGCAGTGAGGAACTCTATTCCCGCCATCCATTCATCAGTGCTCAGACGCGTTTCGCGCGCGAAATCGTGCATGTGTGTGACTAGCCTCTCCATAACATATTTGAGCCTGGCATCGTCTGCTTGCGAGTTGATGGAGTGCACATTTTCGGTGATGTTGTCGATAGTGAGGTCTTTGATGACTGGTTTAGGCATTGTTTTGAAGCGGTGAATACAACGGATAACGGGGTGTCAATTGTGCCTGGATCCCCTCAAAAAGCAAGACTTCCAATAAAATGACTTGAATATAGGTTGAAGGATAGATTAGGGTCTATGCTTTATAGTCGTTGAACACCAACCAAAGAGTGGCTGGTCGAGTTGTCGCGGCCGTGTTCCGCATGTTGCTTCGTAATGAGGGGTACGAGTAGGAGCTTCCCCAGCTTTTCACAGCACTGTGCTGACATGATGCAGCGTGGTTGGGACGGACATCTTGAGCGGCCCCGCTTTGATGTGAGAGGTACACATGCTGTCGGACATGTGCTCGGTAAGTGATGTGGGGCAGCAGCCAATTCCATATATGTACGGATTCTCTCGATATCGAGTGTGCATCTATCTGGTGGGATGCGATACGTTTCTCAATTATTTTGGATCCAAGAAAATGGGAATCAAGACGTACGACGGTAATACCTGATCGACCAGAAATCGACAGGTCAGTTCGCACCCAGGCCAGGGATTGCATCATGCAGCGTACTCGTGGAAGGCATAACTATGCCAAATCCACATTTCTTCGGCTGCGGAAGCGGGTACATAATATAAGGGTCTATAGGGTCGTGAGATCCGGAAGTGTAGATTGGGATTCCGAGATGAATGCCATCGGGAACCGCGAAGCCGTATGGGTTTCATGCGATTGCCTGCATGAAATTAGCCTGAACTGGTGCGAACCACGTCGCTGCAGGAACGCACATAAGCACAAGCAATATCAAGCGCTATTATAAGAAAAAAATGTTCCATTTTACCGAAACTATGTACATTGCAGTCGCGTGGACACATCATCGTACCGTCAACAAAGGAAAAATTCGTAAAAAGCGCCAGGATGCGCATGTTCTTGAATGGGAAAGGAAACAAAAGGGAATCAGTATGCTTCCATGTTCCGTGAGTGGAAGCTATGTGTAGTTGATGAGCAAGAGGTTGAATAAGAGGCACCCTCGAGTCTCAGGCCTGTCCATTCGGACGTGAAGTGATGAAGCGCGAAGACTGCGAATTCCACACCATTTCAGAAGTCGCTATGTCAAGCTTGTTCGCGCGGAATCATTTGAGTTGCATCATGATCCGTAAACCTAGGCTGAGTTCTTGGGGTTCTTGGGGCTCTTCTTCCACTTTGAGAGCATTAGTAGATGCTTTACGTATAATATCGCGCAAGCGGAGAGCTGAGGCTAGAGAAGAGGTACAAGAGGTAATAACAGAATTGGAATAGTTCATCAGATCGAGCTCTGTTGACAGTACTAGCACGGAGAAAAGAAGTGGTCGATCATGGCAACGAAGATGGCGGAAATTGTGTAAGAAGCGACGAGAGAGAGATACGCACGTCTTCACCCAGTTTCTTCTGCTGGTCCTTGAAGTCCAAGTCCTTGTACTTTGAACGGTTTTCCTTGACTGGAGACGCGTTAGATGTTATTATCTAGAAAGTGAAGGCAACCACAACAAGAAGGAGCGGGACGCGTTGCGACGCGATAGAACGCGTTTTGGGATGGGATTTTTCGATACACTTACAGAAAGCCTGCATCTTGACCATCCTCGCGCTCAAATCAGCCTTCTTGCTGCCCTTGGGGCGGCCAACCGATTTTTTGACGCCAGCGTTGGCAGTCTTCGCCTTTGGGGTAGCGGCTTTGGTGGTAGTTGCAGCCATGATAGATAATGGATGTAGGGTGCAAGATTTAGTAGTTGATTGCTGGGAAAGAAACGCGTCTTTTTGGGATCTTATAAAGAAAAAAAGAAGTGGATTGGAGATAGTGTAAGGAACGAACGATGCGTTGGGACGTGAAGCGCAGTTAGAGTATGAGAGTCACGTGCTCAGCACAGACCATCAATCACCCAGATGCCTTGTGCCAACATTCGAAATTACCTATTTCGTGGATCAGCCAGCCTAAGTGAGAGATCTTGGTTGAGATCAGTAATGACATGAGAGATTGTTGCTGTAAGTTTACCGGCGATTTATTGGATCATGCGTGTGTTTCCCGAGCATGTGGAAATCATTGAGGCTGAAAGCGCAGGTAGATGCGTTCCATGTTTGAACTTAAATGGTAGGGACGGAGCGCAAGCAGCCCGGAAGAGTTCCGGGAGAGGTAAAAGAGTGAGAAAGTTCATTTTAAGTCGAACGAATCCTTCGTACAAGCCGGTCTATATTCCAAATTTGTTGGATTACTTACTTGCTACTGATTCCCAAAGGTGGTCTCTCATCCTGCATATGTGTACGTAGATTCCGGCCTATACGCGCACGATTTTCATGCTTGCCTGCCCTTTGACCAGTCTGATCACGCGTATCACCTAGTAGGCAGCACGTTTGTGCTCTTCTACGCTGGTCCGAACGCTTACTGGTGAGCAGCAGCAGCTTTAGCCTCATCGCTGCCCACAGCAACCAGCTTGCCGACGACCAGGTATTTTTCGAGGAAGCGCTCCTCCCAACCTCTCATAGCCTCCATTTGCTCAGCATCGAGATCAGATAACGTATCCAGAGGGCCGTCCAAATTTTCTGTTAGCATGTCCTCGTCGAAGCTGCCACACGCGAGGCCTCGACTGGCATCTCGCCCAGCGAAGTTGGCGTACGGACCCCCCGGACCGTAGAAATTCTTTCCGGCAGTAACGTCAAATACCCTGCCGCGGACAGCAAGATAGACAGGCATGCCATTCAGGCCATTGTAGGGAAACAGCTCGGGCGGAGTGAAGGTTCGGAATACGATGGGTGGAGGGGCTTTGGGAAGGGTCTGGGGCTGCGCGGGTTTGAGGCGAAGGTAGACCAGGACCACGAAAAGGGAGAGAAGCACAAGGTTGATAGGAGTTACTGGAGATGCTCTGCAGGTGGGCAGTCAGTCAGTCAGTCAATCCTGACAATAGCGACGATTGGTGTGATGGTTGTAGGCGAGGCTTACGCGTGGGTTGCCAGCGGTGGGGAAGATGCTGCAAGCTGTTGTCAGTATGCCATGTGCATGAAACGTGTTGAACAGCGACCTGTCTCACCGTCTGCCATAGCTGGGGCGTTGAAGCGGACTTCTTCTTTTGAGTTGGGACGGTGGTGTGGGCTCTAGGCGGTGCGGCGGCGGGGTGGGAGAGGAATCGGTGGATGACGATGGATTACTTAGCACACCCAACGTGTGAACTTTAATCGACAACGAATGGCACAGTAGAGCAGTCACCCAACAACGACAATGAACCTCATTCCCATCATGTTGCTCTACCTCTGCCGGTTATTGGACATGGCATGACGTGAATGCAGGTTGCCAGTCAGATGGATCATAAGAGGGGCCTACCTAGGCAACCAGATACCTGAAGGCAGTGGTTCACGAGCAACTTTCGGCCTTGCAACCGTTGTCTGCTCTGGACGCTCGGTATGAGTAGGTACCTGCTTACGTATTGTCCGTAGATGAATCAATGTACATGAATTTACTGCGTACCGCATACACCCCTGAGCAACGGGCATATGGAACTGGGAGAAAAGGCGTGAGGAGGAGTCAGCAACAGACATCTGGAAGCCTTCCTCATCCTCTTGTCATCTCGGTAACGGAGATTCATGCGCCACAGCTGTGAAGGAGTGTATATGGCGACTGATTGTACATGCAAGGTATGTATACAAACAAAGGCATAATAATGGTTGCCCTCGCCTTCAGGCGCGAGTGGATAGATATTATAAATAATCAAACGGGGCAAGGCCAGCCCGACATATGTATTGCTCCTACTAGTCCCTTGCTCTCGCCCTCTCCTCAGCTCTCTCTCTCTCTCTCTCTCTCTTTCTTTCTTTCTTTCCCGCACTCGATAACCGTTCGCAGTATTGTTATTTATACACAACAGCGTATTTCTCTCTCTCCTGCTGGTCAGCCTAACCCGTTCCCCGACTCAGCGTGCACTTCGCGCGAGTCACCGGCCACCGCCACACGCTCGCTACAGTACACAACCCATCATCCTGAAACCCACCATAGTCTTCCTGAAACATTGCACCAAAGACGCTCATTACGTCCAAACCAACGGCGCATCCTCTGCCCAGGAGCCCTCGAAACATCTTCACCAGGAAAAGCAACCATAACTGCCCTATCTGCCTCTGCGTCGAACCAGCTCAACCGCTGTGCAAAATCTCCGACCCCATCCTCGTCGCGCAGGGTCTCCTCGCCAGCGATTCCAGTAACAAGAGAGAACAAAGCGGACTCGAGAGCACTGCACCCTGCTGCGCCCCCGCGCCCCCTGCGTACTCTCTGTACCCTTTTGATCCCATCACCCTGCGGGCATCCCCTGGCGAAAATAATAACCCCGTCGCCGTCCTGCTGGTTTCCGACTGAAAAAGATACAAACTCCACCTTGGCCCAACCGTGCTTCCCTTTGCCCCCTCCCCAACAGCTATAGTAATTCCTAATCGGTATGTATATGTTGTTGTTGTTGTATTCCCTAAGCAACAGGTCCCCTACTTTCTTTCCGCTCGCATCTCTTCGCATACTCGTCGTCCTCGGGTATTGACAGCTTCTTCACATCCTCTATTGCGGTTCAACTTCAATCAAACGTCTGCATCGCCAGTTTTCAAGTGATAGGGCTAATCATATATCTTTGTTGCTTAGGCTTGTTACATAAGTAATCATGTGGAAACGACTGCAGGGCCACGGTCGAGAGAGGGAAAAGCAGATCGGTCATCCTGTCCTTGTTGAAACCACATTCGACCAGGATCGGCTCAGACACATTCCTAATATTGGTGTCGCCCAAAATGCTTCTTATCAGTCCGCCGCTTCTCCAATTTCGGGAGATCAGTAAGTCTCCTGCCTCTCCCTCATTTAAAGCCCACCTCTACTGACCTCACACGACAGAAACCTGACGACACAATATCTTGACTATCCTCAGTATCCCAATGACAATAGGGCATCTGAAGTCCCTACCGTCTCATCTGTCTATTCGCAACCTTCTCCTGGATTCGGTTACGATTATAACGCTGCATCCAATATGCGCTACAGCGTAGATATCTCGCCACCTAGTTCACCAGAGCTACAGGCTCAACGCCTTCAATCAGATGGTCCTCGAAGATATCGCTCCATGCGTGATGTCTCGCCCGTGGACGAGAATCGGGGTCGAGAGATGAACCCTTCGCCTCGGAATGGAAGCAATATTCCTGTTCTTCGCAAGGTCGCGCCAGCTGTTCGTGGTGAAGACCAGCAATCCACGCAGAAGTTTTGGGGGGGCAAAGTGGCACCAAACGCAAAAGTCCGCTGGGACGAATATTCCGGAGAGCCAACATCTAGCAACGTCGGGAAATCCGGCCAAGTCAACCCGCGCACTTTCTCGCATACTGCCCTTTCGCCTCCTGCAGATGAACGCCAAATGGGTTATCAGGTTTCGGTGTCCGGGCCCGAAACTACCCGGAAGGCCCCCCTCGCAGAACGTGCAAATCGATTTGGAAGGAGACCATCTCCAGTTGATACGAAGCCACGCGAGCCTTGGAGCCTGGCTAGTGGACGTAACGAGATTGTGAAGCCCTTCAAAGATCAGCCGTCGGAGAAGCCACTGAACTTTGTGCGGAAGCTGGACCCCGCGAAGAAACAGGACCAGGGGGTGGCGGACTCGCTTGCGACTACCACCAAACACCAATTCGTTAGAAGCGATACAGCAGTTGTCGCAGACTCTTTGGACAATGCCGACATGCATCAAAAGTCCATTAAACCCGTGGTCCCGCTCAAAGTTGGACGATACTCTCCCAATAACACTGGTTCTCCTATTACCCCACAAAACCCCAGGGACCAGGCCATCCATTCATATCCCAGCCCCATCACCCCAACGAACAAGCAGTCTCCAGTTGCATCGTCGTACGTGTACGGCGCAGCAAGAAACGAAGTAGCCGGCACCAAGCCGGTGACGCCAACAACAGCGGGTGCTCCGCGCAAATCGGTTGAAGGCACTCCGGAATCTACGGCGACCAAAGAGAGCGGCCCCAAGAGTCGATTTTCCTGGACCACGTACAATAGCGGCACTACATATCAGCATTCACCTCCACCTTCACCTCCACCACCATTACCTACGTCTAACCAGCCTGAACCTGCTCCTGCGGCTGTTTCGGTACTGGACCGCAAGAGGCCTATTCCTTCTTCTGATAACAGGATTCCCTCACGTAAACCAGTGGCTGAGTCGACAGTGACCATCATGCAGACTCAATCTCCCAGTCCCGACCCTCCCTCGCCTCGTCCAGAGTCCACCTTTTCTAGTAACCCCCATAAAGCTCTTCCACGGCCACCTCCCGAACTGGCCGCTGCCGATCACATTGAAGCTCTTGAGTCGCAAATGGAGGACCTACGGGTTCGACGTAGTAATGTCTACCGATTACTCAACGACCTCAACAATATGGCGCCCCCCAACCCAATGATTACGGACTTTAAGCGGATGCGGCTGGTAGAGCAACGGAAGAAGGATTTCGAGAATGAATTGGCGGAGATCAAAGTCGAGGAGCACGATGTCGGGTTGAAGTTGCATCGAGCGTTCCGCAAGAGGGAGAAGAACGACCCAAACGGCGGTAGTGCACTATGGGTTCGGCGGGTTACATCGTGAGACGACACCACGAAGATGTTTCTGTTTGTAGTTGATACCTTCTTTTCTCCCCCCTTTTGGATTTGCCATGGAGGAGAGCTTCATTTTCGATTTTTTGATTACGACGTCTGCCACTCCCAGCTGCCGTTTCCTTTCTTGTACCTATCATGCTTTCCTTCTTTCCTTCTTTCCTTTTCTCAATACTCCCAGTGGCTTTCAATTCTTGTTTTTAGTAGGATTCCTTCTCATGACTAATTTCTTTCAAACATTCCGCGAAGGCAATACCAATCTTGCCGCTCCTCTTCATATGTAGGACTTTCTCGTAAATCTTCGCCTCATCATGCCCAAAGCCTAATTGTGTAAGCTCTATTTACGTCTCCATGAAACCGGATGAGAATTAGAGGGTGCAGTTGAACCTTTCCCTCCAGATTGTATACAGTAATTGCTTCTTTATCCCAGCCCAATCGATTCAAGAATTGGATATATAACTGTATTGTAAAGAACGATGGGCTTGTTTGTAAATAGCAACAACGCCAGATGATAATCCAGCGGAAAATGGGGACAGTTACATATGACATATGCCAACGGCACGGAGAGCAAAACTATGACTACGTGATTACCCTTCTTCTTCTCATCCAAACGTCATCTTCATGGAAGCTTCCTCCTCTCACACGCACTGACGACGTCTGGTGTTTTCGGCGAGCTTCCGAGAGGTTGGTTCATCGGCTCTAATTCGCGTATTATCGGCTACAAGGTGCCGTTGCACCATTCCTCCCCACCACCTCCGACGATCGATCGCTGACATCTGGGGATGATGCTTAGGCAGGTCGGAGAGTGTGGGGATGTTTGTGTAGTTTTTTCTGCGCTTGAGCGGACATTGAACCGATTCGTGGTTGTTCCGGTCATAGCTACCCTTGGTTCATGGTGGTGCATCGGTATATTAACGTACGAACACCAGCCCCCAATGCCCGTGGGTACTAACTGTACTTCGAATTTCTCACGTACGAATGTGGCAGAAAACTATGAATCGAGATTCCAGCCGATTGCATCCTCCCGTCTGTTTTTTTATTTTGAGTTCCGTCTGTTCAGGTGCCATCTGTGAACGATCCAAACTATAGCGCCACCAACACCACGGTTCAGAATGTAGCTTTTGACAGAGACGATCGTGCATTTCAGATAGGGCCTGGCCATGAGAAGCTCCGAGGAATATAGGTGCTCGGAAAGGGAGCATCCGAACCAGACCTCTTGGCAATCTTTTAGCTCTATAAAAGTCACACCCCACTTTCAGACAGCGTGTTCACGATGGTACACATTCGACTTGATTTCGCCTTTCATGGATGTCATGGCCCATTAGACTCCTATCTCACTTCTCTGGAATTATCTTGCAACTAATATTACAATGCAACCATGGCGAACACGAATGATCCCCCGTTGAATATCACTGGGCAAAACCGGATCGATACAGGACCGCCTCAGCATACGATCAATGGAGCTCGAAAAGAGATGGCATGTCAATGATAAGAGAGGGATATATAGCGGCGATAAAGGGTTGGTAGGCGTAAGGAATACCCTCGGAATCAAAACAGCCACTACGCCAAATCAACGCCTTGCCAAAATATGAAAGATGGAGGACTTTTTGACTGATTACTGTGTGACCGGGACTATTCCTTGCAGTTGCGGCATCACCTCCAACGCCTTTGCGTCCAGGGTCCAGCTATTGATATTGCTGATGTGATTCTCGAACAGCGGCGATAGACGCGTGCACGCGAGTTCGATATCCCAATAATGGCACGCATCCTCTGCATATGGCCAGGTGATGTTGATGTGCCCGAGGAAAGCACCCCCGATCACCTGGTCAGGATTTTGGTAAAAATACTGGCGAACTTCAGGCCTGCACAAAGTTAGAAGAGTCAAGATGAGCAAAGAGCAGCAAGTATGGTAAAGGCACTGACCAAGGAATAAGGTCCACCAGCAGGTCATACGTCGAACAGTCTGTTCTCGCTAGTGGCATCAACCATTCTGGCATAGATTTCATATGCTCCACGCTAGGCCAAATGAGCCACTACTGCTGTCAACGATGAACTTGATCACTGGGGATATGGTGCTCTTACCCGCATCATCTTCGTCAACAGGAAAGTCGAAGCCAGCCGTGTTGGCATTGCGACAGTCGGAAGCATCTTATTCACCATCCTGGATGACCAGGTAGGTATCGATTGCGTCTCTTGGGGGTCCATGAACCCCAGGAGCAACGAATCTACGTCTATGTCTTCACTCCCATAGATCTGCTCCTGATCCCACCCGTTTGCGATCATTTCCCTCTTTACTCTTTTGTAGTATGCGCATTCAAAGCTGAATTTACTGTGCTCATTAGATTCGCTCATGGCAAACGATGCAGGCCCGTTCATCACGGATTCAGGGAGCTGAAATGCTAGTGTTGGCTGGCTTTGTTCTCTGCTTGCAAATTGATCAATCCCATTGTCTTTTCCAAGTATCACAACAGAGCACTTACCTCTCGTCTCTAGAAGAGCCATCATATGATGAGGCAGCAACACTCTGTGATGCTTGCGGGAAGTTTTCACTGGGAGGCGTCCCCAGACTGTCTTCGTGGACCAACTGATTGACACTTCCGTCACCAACTGCCTGGAACATCGTCAACATAACGAACTGAGTGTGCGGATCAGGCAGGATTACGAACTTGGAGAGATTTCTTCACCTCCTCCAGTGTATGATGTGCGAATCCATTCCTTTCTAGCTCCGACGCCCAGTTGGCCGCAGAAGTTCGATCCGGTGCCATTGCCAACAGCGTGACAATCGATTTCATATCATCAAGCTCTTTGGCCAGCCTTCTGACATGAGCTCGCAATTGGGTAGTAGTCTTTCCGTCCTCCGCCACATCGTAAACACACGAAAGGTTTTTTGTTTGACATGTGTTGCATTTCGGTCTCACACCATCGCACTGGGAAGTATGTCAGCAAGGAGCAATACTTATCCGACAGAGGTTATTGACCTTGGATTTGCGCTTCCTACAACTCTCACATGCTATCGATGTAATTTTGCCTCGTGGCGTGCGAAGAGCGTAGGTGCCTGCAATTGGTGACTGGTGCACATTTCTGGAACTGGCCAAAGCACCCGCAAGGCCTTGCTTCGGTGCCAAAGGAGCTTTGTGAGCGGTGGCGGCGGCAGCCGCCGCTGCTACGGTGGAAGGCTGGCCTCGAAGAGTCGCATGCGATGTATCGAGATGTAGTGCTGCTACACTATGGTCCCACGTTGCCGAACCTTGACTAAGATAATGGTCAGCTTCAGCTCAATCGAATAGTATCACAAAGCAGATGTGAAGACAATCCATTCATGTCTCGAACATTATGATGACAATTGCTACAGCTCGGCACTTTTCGGTCGTTTGCTATGGTTAGTCTCGTCGCAACCCCGCTTGGGCAGTGCGCCGATCGAAACTCTTAGAAATCCGCTGCATGTGGTCAAGTTGGATTTCCAAGATGAATCCAGGAGTGTTCGAGGAGCAGTTGGGCAGCAAGTGGGCAGCAGCTGTGTAATCGTCGTAGAGCGCTGCGCACCTTTGCCGTAGGCCCCAGATGACTCTGGCGACCCATCTCCCTCGACCGCAAGGTGAATCGACGTTGTTGAAGTTCATTCCTGTGGGTATCGTACAGTGCCCGAACAAAATCAAACCAAGAAGGATCATGTCGGGAAGTGCGTGGTGGGGAGAAAATTGACACTCAGTCGGATCTTCTTACCTATGAAAAGAAGATGAATGGATAACGGCCTCAGAAGCTCGCCGGAGCATCCTGGGATTTGTGGCATCGGGCGTCAAGGACATTCCTTCCAACCCGTTTGGTAAGTTGTTTCCATACCAAAAATTGGCTCCTGCCATGGTGTTTAGCGATGGTGTAAGGTATTGATGATCGATTTGACTTACCTGGCGACGAATTTGCTGATTCCGAAGGCATGAGTGAGAGCATATCTATCTTAAAACATGCGAATCTGGATACTATATTGAATGGTGGGGAAAGAAAGAGCAGACTTTGATGTGCAAGGACCCTTGATCTGTGCAACCCTGCACTTTCCGGGGATGTACAGTCTAAAATGTCAGATATTTAGGGGGTTGCGTATGAGGATACATACCATCAGCCACAACCACTGCTGGAGTCAAGCTGCTGGGTTTAAGCTGCTGACAAGCATCGGCAGTGAATGGCTTTCAGATGCGTCGCTCAAAACTCATTACGCGCCAGCAAGGAGGAGGCGAATGCAGGACAGCTCTAGTGATAAGCGGACCAAGGGTGAACGCTCGCGGGGAAGTCGGGTCTGGGACTGCTACTATCGGAAGAACCCAGTCCGGCCCCCTCCGCAGCTGTCAAAAGATGAATGTAAACGCAAAAACATTGGGTAACGTTAATTTCACGAGAGAGTCTACCTTAGAGCCCGTCGTCCCATGTCGAGCCAGGGCCTCACTGCTTTCCACCCACTACCACCCTCCCACACCATTTGGTCCGCTTGGTAACATCAAAATGCATACATCCTGCAATATCGTGCTCAAAGACTAAACTAGCATCGCTGGTCACGGCGTTGAAAAGCTGTGGCTTGTGAATTGACCTGCGAGACGTATTTGGTTCAGTGCTGTGGGATCGATAGGCAGCACATCAGGAGTGATCTAGGCCCGAACGAAAGAGGACATGATGGACAGCCGTTCGCTGGAAGGTGGACATTTCCCAGCTAACCTGAGCTCGAGCCTCGGCGAATGTCGATAGATGCCCAAGCGCAGGCGTAACGAGTGAAGAAGATTCGGACCGAGAGTCGACGTCTCAGCTTCGCTACCCTGGTAATTGCACTGCCTCACTGTCCATGCTGCCGGCCCTGTGTCTGAAGCCTCGATCTCTCCAATGAGGATATAATGACGTTGGATCATCCCGGGTACGATGATTCTGTCCCTCATCATGCCGTGAGTGAGGGTGTGTACCTCGAGTCCCAGTTGACCCAAACATAGCAGAGCTGGAATCACTCATCCTATCTTCGCGCAATCCAATGCCTGAAAAAGTAATCACATGCTGCATGGAAGCCTTTACATACATAGCTACCGGTATATGATGATTTGTGTGGAGCGCTTGGCTGGATGCGGGATCGTCGCGCCCGCGGCTGCGGGATCATTCTCGCGACTTGGACTCTCGAGTTCTCAAGGAGATCACGCAACAAGCTCCAAAACCACAGGGAAATCGATCGCTCGTATGCATCTCTTCCAGCCAATAGCAGAGAAGCGTCAAGAACGGTCAACGGTGCCAACGCCAGCGCTACTCTTCCCGTCCCCTATGGTGGTTAGCTTTGGCTCAAAACTTGTTGTGGGAGTCGAGGGGACCCGTTCGCAGAACTAAGTTCCCATGCACGATTCTGCCAACAAGAGCAACTCTAAAGGGCAGTCTGAATTTCTTTTTGTGGCAAGGAAAAAGTTCCTGTGTCGAGCCGCTTGGCCATAAAGAGCATGAATTTCCTCTGACGACGTAACTTGCACGCTTAGTCGACCAAGAGGCTTGTTGCTGGTTGGCCAAGTGCACATGAACAAGCACAATGCGCAAGTGCCCCCGAGTATCCAGCCGTATACACGCAGATCACCTTGCCAATCCTACAATGCCCATGCGGTTCCCAAACGCGACTCCGTACTCGAGAGTCTGTGTAGGATTTGTAACAATTGCCAGTAATCTCCCTCTTCATCCAGACGCTGAAGCAGAGGAGTTGATGGGCGAACCAAAGAAACTGACCTATAAACTCCAGTCACTTGGATACGCTAATCTCGATCATCCTCGTCACCCACTCACTATAGACTGGCCCCACTCCCTCCATCTCAACCCTCATCATTCACTGTAACGTCGCAACAATGCCCCCAACACCTAGGCATTGGTCCTCCTTGCTAACCCCACATATCGTACGTGGTGCACAATCTGGCGGGTTCGGATGCATGATGCATTGGCCCAAGGAGAGGATTCCTGTGGCATGGTCGAGGCAGAAATCAATACGTCCGACATCCCTCGAGTTGGTCCATGTATACGCACGATATTCCCCTAAGGTCACATAGTTATTCCCAACGTAGCGTGCGGAGATATTTGAGAGTACCAATCTTTCATCATGCTCGGTGAGTATCATGTGCATGTGTACGTGGAATATCGGTGTAGTGCCATTTCAAATTTGGTGGCTTGCAACTTGCAACTAACTATCGTCAGTGGAGTCTCCACCAAATAAGTCGCATCGCCTGGGATCCTGGCAAAGGCTCACAAGTTAACCACATCTAACCGGTCGCTCGGTACGAGGCACTCCTTGAAGGCGATCACAGTCTCGGCCCAATCACACATCTCTCAATGTGCCGATTCCCATGCTCTTAGTTGGCATTACTTTTTTGTTATGAGATTCAACTGCAGGGTCCCAATCCAATTGCTTATGACTGACTACAAAAAAAGAACGCGAGCGCCGTAACATGAGCCCTGAACATATGTCGGTAATCCCATTCAGATCTCGGCAGCATACCACAGTTGGCAAAGCCGTTTGATCTGATCAAATCATGCATTCATTCTTCCCGTGAAAGATTGGCATCGCCCGACACTCTGTTCGTCAGACTTAAACAAGGGCAGTGAGGAGTCCACTGCAATACAACGTCCATCCCAACATAATTGGATGCTTCTCTTCATTAAATGCATCGGAACCTAGCATTATCCTTCGCAGGTCGTTCGAGATCTGCATTGTTAGTGTTTGTAGCATTAGCACAAGGGACACCTTGTGAGTCGATCCGCCGCAACTTCAAACGGCTGAACGTGTTTTCCTCGTACCTCTGCGTCTATCTGGCAATCATGGCCAATGAACGTCACCATCAGAATGCAGGGCGAGCACAAATGTGTTCATCACCGGGACATACCGCTGCATCATAGTTAGGGCTCTGCATAATGACCATCCCTCCACCGCATCCGAAATTCCTCGGCGACCTAGACTTATTAAAAGTTGGCATTTTAGATTGAAGCGCGATTCCACCCATTCTTTCTCACATGTGGGCCACATCTATGAAAGTCACATTGTCCATACCTCGACACCGAGAATCCAGAATGCAATACGGTCATGCTTCGCGCCAGCCATTTAGAGTTTACTAATGTGTTTGCATGCTCGCCATCCACCAGCGCCTCATGGCCACTTCGCTGCCGGCTAGTCTTAGAAGAGATAATGCCGCTTCCTAGCCTGGGCGGCACTTGGTTCATCTAATGGCGCTTCGTTCGTCGCGGCAATTGTCGGTAATTTCTGGTAATATGAACGATGGTGGATGGAGCTTTTGTGTATACACAGGTTCATTGGCGACAGCATCATCCGGTTCCGACCGCACGCCACAGACCAACCATTTTCTCGGCCTACCTCATATGGCATACTCCTAAACACCAATGTACCGGTGCCTGCCACTAGGTAGGTAGGTATCCTCAAAATTCCCCGCTCACGTGTGAATGAAGTGTCTCGCAGCACTCGAGGAAACCGGTGATCGTCGGCTCATGCGTCGGACAATTGCTATCAACATTGAATTGCTGCATGCAGTGGCAGCAGTGCGATGCGGATCTGCGACCTGATCTGATCATTCTCAGATAGCCGAGCCGGGAGGATCTGAGATCTGGCCTTGTCACCTACAAGGTGGGGTAGGGTGGTGTGCGGGTTGCCCTTTGCATACATTTCATGATGCATCCGGAAAATTCACAAAGCTAAGAAAACAATTAACAAAGGTTGTACTAGTCTCTACCGCACATCAACCACAAACATTGGGTTGAATGACTCGGATTTGATGGATTTACTTCCACCACTTACACGCGAAAAACGGTATGACTAATCGCCGCCCAACTCTGAAGGAATATGCTTTTTATGCCTCATCGTCAATACGTTGCAATTCTTTGATCATATGTCTCAAGGGGCTTCACAAACTCTGCCCAGGCAGAATGTCGAAGTTGAACACTTGAAAATACAAGTGGTGATTTGTGTGTCCTTTCTCGATGTCCCATACTGTCACATTGCAATCGGTATGAAAGAACACATTCCATGTTCAATTGTATTTGGATTCATGTCTTTTGAGTGATTCTTCCGGGGGTACTTAGGGTAGGCTACGCCCATCCCAACAACTGTTGGTACAATAAAACAATAAATAAGAGTGTGCCCGCACGATATACTCCCCACTTAGAGACTTTATGTCAAACACAGATTCATTGAAGTTATCTTCCGCTCCCTTTGCGATTTTGCTCGACACGAACGACCCGGTCTCTATGCAATCTTCACAAAGAAGGGGTGCTAGCACTCGAAGTGTAGAAGAGGGCCCTACATACCGCGGGTTCAAAAAAAATGAATGTCGTTCAATTCTTTCCAAAGTAGTTTTGACAGGCTTTGCAATTCTGAAAATATTATAGTCGTCGACAAGGTTACATGTGTGATAACGAATACAAATGCGCTGTTTGAGGGGTGTAGCTTTTGTAGCCGGAAAAATGTCTTATCCGACTACCGAGGCCGCCGCCTTGGCTGATGATATAAGCATGGTACAGCACGTGACCTTTGGCGCCTAGATCGCAGCTACCTGATTTTGGACCGCAGCGTCACTGCTTGATTGAACGACGCGACAACATCTTTGCGCAACCCTCCTGTCAACAATCCCCACTTCCACTTTCCCCTTGTTTGGTACTCACTGTCTGCGCTTGTATCTGCTCTGCGTGGTCCCTGACTCTACTTGCCAACCCCGCTTTTACGGGCAGACCGTTGGGACATACAGTTAGTTGCAAAGACGCTCAATCACTCTGACCAAAAGAAGCTCGCTGACGCTCCAAATCCGAACATATCTTTCTTGGGAAGATTGAAAGCAGGACGCGGCGGCGATATGGCTTCGCGCGCAAATGCAATGTTACCCAACGAGGTTATCAGTCACCAGCAGAAGGCAAACAACACCAACCAGTCCGGCAACTACAGAATTAACAGCTCAAACAGGGCTCGCGGGCCAGATGGGATGTCAGATGATTCTAGTAAGTACTCTTTTTCCTGTATCCTTTGTTATGCAATGGAAACTAACGACCAATCTAGGATATCGTAATCGCAGCTTGAGCCGTTCACCTTCCCCATACCGCAGGAAGCGGACACGATCGCCCTCGCCCTACCGCCAGAAGCGCAATATATCGCGGTCGCCATCTCGATCCCGATCCCCATCTCCATACCGAAATAGGTGCAAAGATTCCCGATCACCTTCTCCCTTTCGTCATGGTCGTGGCGGTCGCCAGCATGACGGGCGGGATTCGCGGTCGCAATACAAACGCAAAGCTTCACCGCCACGCGGTGGTAGGCCTGATAAGCGCCAACATGTTGATCGAAACAGGCACAACGATCGCCGACACCGCAGTCAATTCGATGATGTCCGTGCTGTGCTGCACTCTAATCATAACGATCGAAGGGCGCACAATCCTGTTTCTTACGCCGATAATGAGGGCCCAGCTGCAGTACCCGATTTCCGAGGGTCGACGAGATTGACAGCACCGTCTTCGCAAACTGGAAAGTATGACTCTCGGTCGCAAGCCCGTGAAAAGCAGAATGCAGATGCTCAAGCTCCAGTTCAATCACCCTCAACAGAGCAGGCTAATGATGTCGAAATGTAAGTGACATAATTTTCTACTCTAATAATCTTGCTAATTGTTCCAAAGGAAAAGCCCCCCACAAGAAGCTGATGAATCCAAGGATGTGGAAGAAGAACAAAAAGCACCCCCGAAGGAGACTCTGGAAGAAAAGAGGCGAAGATGGGCTGCGATCCGTGCAGCTGCCGAGAAGGAGAAAGCCAAAGACAATCTCCTCCAACGAGCAGTCCTTGCTAATGCTTCCGAAAGCACGAGTTCCATGGCATCCCCACCTGCGGGTAGCCCTGTTTCACCTGCAGGTTCTCCTTATGTTGGACACCTTGATTCTGTGCCTGCTTCTCCTGAGGTAATGTTGGTTGACAAGCAACAAATAGCAAGCCAAAGTGGAAGTCCATTTGCAGCTAGTCCTTCGGCAGGAGATTATGACCCCACGAAGGATATGCTAGATGATCGTGACCGTGCTGCTCAGAAGTTCGCACGATCCGAGGTCTCAGCCAATGCGTACAGTGAAACCGATCCGACACTGCTCTCTACGTTGCCCGCTACCAAGGTCGCTCCGGTGAAGAAACAGAAGAAAGAGTTCGACATGTTTGATCTCTCGGATGATGAAGAAGATGAAGATAAGGAGAACCTTGAAGAGGAGCTCAATGACAACAATGCAAAGGGAGTCGTACTCAATGAAAAGCTACTCGACAACTGGGATGACCCTGAGGGATACTATAAACTCATCAGCAACGAGCTGGTCAACGAGGGTCGCTATCGAATCATCAAAGGCTTGGGTAGGGGTGTCTTTGCCAATGTAGCCCAGGCTGAAGATGTGAAATCTCCAAACAACGATCAAAGCCCAGCCCTGGTTGCGATCAAGATAATCCGACGAAACGATCTGATGCGAGTAGCAAGTCAGAAGGAGATGGACTTCGTGCGCAAAGTCAATGAAGCAGATCCTGGAGACAAACGCCATATTATCCGACTCCTCAGCTCCTTCGATCACAAGGGTCACCTCTGCGGTGTGTTCGAGCACATGTCGAAGAATCTCCGAGATCTCCTTAAAGAAGACACCAATGGACATGGGCTCGCACTGCAAGCGGTTCGAACTTATGCGCGTCAAATGTTCATAGGTCTCCAGCATCTGCAGAACTGCCAGGTAGTTCACTGCGATTTGAAGCCTGACAACATTTTAGTGTCACATGATAAGAAGACCATCAAGCTTTGTGATTTCGGTACAGCTGTGGACAAGCGCGATGTTATGGACCGTACGGAGTATCTTGTCAGTCGCTTCTATCGTGCACCTGAGATTGTACTCGGCATGGAGATCGGCTATGGCATTGACATGTGGGCAATTGGTTGTACGCTGTATGAACTGTGGACGGGGAAAATTCTCTTCACAGGTCGCACTAATAATCAGATGATCAAGGCGTTCATGGATTGTCTGGGCTGGCCATCTGAGAAATATTTGAAAAAAGGCTTACTACAAAATGTGATCGAGCATTTTGAAGCTGGCCCGCCACTCAAATTCATCAGCCGAGAAGTAGATCAGCATGGCATGGTAAGGATTGTCGCTCTTTCCCCTTGTTCAAACGGTGATACTAACGGTTGCAGGCCTCTGTCCGTGTGATTGAACAACAGAAGAAGATTCCTCGAGACCTGAGGTCCCGCGTCAATGAAGCCGCCCGCGGTATCGCACAGGGAGGTCCGACCGGTGCTGAGCTGAACGACTTCGCAGATCTTCTGGGAGCTTGCTTGAATTTCAATGTCGAGAAGCGCTTGCAGCCAAAAGATGCTCTTCAACACAGGTTCTTCCCTCAGCAGAAGCTTCTACCCAAGCCTGCAGTGATCAAGCCACCCATGATTAAGCGCGTTCCCAAGTTCCACCGGTAAGTCCGTGTTACGAGCTACCCCCTTCCCTCTCTTCCCGTGTATTTTTATTCCCCAACGACTATTACTGCAATTGAAGGAGCGTGAACTGGATCGGTGACAGGATATCTCGACGCAGAGAGGAGTAAAGATGAGCGAAAGGCGGGGTAGGAGATGAGGTGAGGAGGCCGGCACCGTGTGAGAAGGGGGCGGAATATGGATGACTGATCATCAATACGGTGTGGGGACTTCTTGCGCGCATTTTCATCGGTGGGGCATTGGAAGGACGTATGATTTTCTTTTCTTTTCTTTCCTTTTCTTTTCAGTGGAGAGGGACGAATTCTAGCTGCGGCCATCTCCAGAGGCTGGAACGGTGTACATGGAAACAGTGGTGGCATGTTCATATGGCGCTAGCAAAAGCAGCGGAACACTCAAAGAATTTCACGCCGAATAACAGTCCATCAGTCTTGCAGCATTCAACTCTCTTAGATTGGCAAGAGTTGCATTGCCGAATGTTTAGTTCAAACCCGAATTAATACACATTGAGAAAGCTATAACCGCAATCATTCAATCAAAGTTTTAGAGTGGCAGGTCAAAAACTAGAGAAACTACGCTGTCTACTGTCACGCACTGGCGCCGGCTGGTTCAGCCGCGGTGCCACTTTCACTCGTGTCTTTCTTTGCTTCTTCGTTCTTCTTCGCGGCCGCCATTTGCCAGGCTGGAATTGCGGCCCTACCCCCTGCAAGTCTTCCATACGGTGATGGAGACGCTGACTTCTCAGGGGCAGGAGTAGATGGGGCTGGGGTACTGCTGCTACCTTGTGCCTCGGTTGCGCTAGTGGTCGCCGTGCTGTGCTCGCTAAGTGGAGTGGGTTGTTGGGCTGACGAGGCTGCTGTGGGTACACCTGGTACACTCGAGGCGCCACTGATGTTGGGAGTAGAGGCCGAAGCTTGAGGCTGGGCAGCTCCATAGTACGGTGTTGAAGGAGGGCGTGCGGCGCCAGAGCCCATCCTGTTGCCGACCAATGTCTTCAAGCTCTTGAGCTCCGTGGAGAGTTCCTTCAACCTCGCATCCGTTGTCTCCTTCTGTGCGTCCAAGGCTTTGGGGATCAGATCCCGTAAGCCTCTCACGTCGTCTTCGATCCTCCGATTGTCGTCCCCTTGTCGCTTCGACGATTCTTTCAAGCTCGATAGTACACTTTCCATTTCACCGAGGGCATTGTCGAGACGGGTTGTTCGCGCTTCCTCGGAAGCTTTGAGGGCGGCGGTGTCGGTATTGAGTTGTTCTAACAGATCGAAGGCGCGCTTGAAGGACTCGTCGACCGCGGCTTTATCTTGTTCCAGTTGAGGAGGGGTGGGAGGTGCGATGAGAGGGACTATATATCGTTTTGCAGTAAAATATAGACCGTAGCTAATGCCACCCATCACTGTCGCCATGATGAAGTAGTCTCGCCAGTCTCGCTTGGGAGGTCTATTTTTGAATCAGTTTCGACGACCTTTGCACAGTTCCGGCAAGGGGTGCTTACTCTGGTGGTGGCGGCTGCTGCCAGTATCCGGGTGGTGGGTACCCATTATATGCTGGTCCTGGAGCAGGTGGTCTTTGTGCGTAATTTGCTGGTGGAGAGCTTTGTGGTGGTATGGAGGACGGGTGGCTGGGGTCATCGGATGCGCGAGCGAGTGAGACGTCGATCTCCTCTTGTGTGAGATTCTTGGATTGAAGGAAAGCGATGCGCTTTTCCAGCGAGGCACTGGCGACAGATGGATCCTGTAAGACTGAGCAGGAGGTTGTTAGTTGATCTGTTTGGCGACCATGTTCATTGGTAGGCGTTCATACAGGAAACCTAGTAGCGGTCATGTTAGCGACTCTCAGACATTATGAATGGTATTCATTCGAAGATTGCTTACAGCCGATGTTATGAGGTCCTCACGGACCATTTTAGGCGTTTGAACACGATTCACGACGTCGTGAACTGATGAGTGTGGGTTAAGAATGAAAGATGGGGGTGTAGCTTGAAGTCGCGCGCCGCCGGTGGACGTCAGATGCCTCGGCTCACGGCTCCAGAAATCTGGAAAGCGCATCACGTGCGAGCCAACTTCACTCGCGAATCGGCTTGGTCCGTTGTGCATCCAAATCGAGCTCAAGTCTAAGATTCTTATTGTCTGCTGAGATATTGGATTATGGGAACTGAATTTACTATGACTCAGTCTGGATACAACTAATAACATCGACATCAATCGCCTGCCACGCAAATTCTGGCTTATGCTACTGCCGGCCTGATTAGTTTACATCTCAAATCTTGATATTCCTACTCCAAGTTTCAAATTCGAGACCTATTCTCAAAGTGCAAGCCACGCTAGTCACTTAAGTGGGTGGATCATAAGTGCAAGTACCAGTCTTTCGATTCAGTATTACTGTGAACATTTGAACGCTTGAAGACAATCACGCGGTAGTATTACTTATGGTGAGCTTGGGATTGTCATGAGTGATCGTCCCTTTCCGAGAATGCTATTACCTCGGGTGGAAATATTCTCAGTAGAAGCAGAATTCCCGTTTCATTCAGATGATGAGAAAATATCCGTGAGTTGCAGGGCCGTGCTCTAAGGGGTCACTATTCGAATTCGTAGCATTGAGCCTATCACCATAGTGAGATTACTACCATACCCACTCACTTAGTCCAATCTTTTCACGCTGTTTAGTAATATCGCAAAATGCGCTATCACTATCAAATGATAGCATGCGGTCTTGTTATAATGTCACGTCATACAAAGTCAGGACAACCTGCGCATGAGCCTGAAGTCTCAACATGCGAGACATATTCGCCCACAGCATCTATGAGACACAAGCACTGGTGGATCAATAGTACCATAATAGATGACTATGCAGTAGTATGTCTCTACAGCTTCTTTACGACTTTCCTCTTGCTTCGAACTTCTCGGTTGTCGCTCATACTTTGGTCCCCTTATCTTTGTAATTATCATGTGTGTGCGGGAACACCCAAAACCCTGACATAAAAACTCGTTATTCCTCTCGCCTGAAACGTCTTTCTCTGGTAGTTGATTCTTGCACAGCCGCGAAGGATATTCCAAAATAATATTGATCTCATGCAATTGGTGCGATCCCGATAATATTTGGATCTTGTTGTCTGAAAAATAGATTTTGGTCGTGGTGAACGCGCAACGAAGATTGGATGAAGACAGCGCAATATTTAATTATTGATAGGTGAAGTAATATATAACAATAGGGATCTCCCTGTTGCTTTCTCCCTCCACCATCTGCCTTCCAGACTATTGCGCCCATTATACCACTTTTGTTTCCCAGCCATAATACCAACGATTCCGAAACGAGAACAATGGACAGCAACACGAACCACCGTCAAACCCACATCATGTCTAACGAAGAGAGTCTTGTGTTGGCACAGATACAATCACAAGTGCAGAAAAAGACAAAACGGAGCAAGAACAACCAAGAATTGGGCACCGAACATGAAACTCTCGATACCCCGGCAGCACCTTCCCAAGCCCGCAAAAAGAGAACGGCATCCAAGCAAATCGAGATGCGGTATTTTGAAGAGGAAAATCTCCGTATTCCATTGCTCGACAAGCAAGGCAAATTTAGAACCGTTCGATCCGTGGATACTCTCTGCAGCAAAGTATCCAAACAAACTATGATGGCAATCATAACCGAATATGCCGGAGAAAGCAAAGCAGAAGAGTTCAAAGGTGTCAAGACTAAAGCGATGGCGCAGTGGATAAGCGGTGTTGAGCTGCGAGCTCTTGGCAGCTGTTCTTCTGTTGGCGTTAAAAACGCTAAAAAGCGTGCCAGGGTTGAAGACATCGTGAATGCGTCTTCAGAACAGGCGAAGAGGCCTAGATTGGAGTCTCCCAGAGAGATGCCGCCTGCTCAAGCTCTCACAAACTCGGACCCTGTCTTTCTTGGGGGCTACCTTGAAGAGAATCCCAGAGAAACCGAAGAAAAAATGTTAGGAACCGAGTACATCTCCTGCGTTCAATCAGCTAATACTTTTGTCAGGGAGAAAGATACTACCGCCTCATTTGTGGAACCGGAGCCCTGTGAAAGCACTTCAGTGATCTTGGAACAACCTCAAGAAGATCAATCGGATCACTTCAGCGAGGAATTTCATGAAGAATCACTTGTTTTGCCAAGCGTTCCCGAAGAACAGCCCGACGAACTGTCTGAAGCTCAATTGGAGCACCGGGAGATGCTCAGGCTCATCGCAATAGGCCAGTACAAGTTTCCGTCCCCACCCGAGCCGTTTCTGAAGCCTGGCAAGCATGGCTATGACTACGTAAACCGTAGAGGGTACTGGGAGGGAGATCCTGACCTTCGTACCGGCCGTGGCCACCGAGTGAATCCTGAGGATAGAGAACGGCTTGCGCGTGACCCCACATACAAGGATGAGTACTGGACGAAGTATCCTGGCCTCTTAGGTGACATGTGGGAATGTGGTTGCAGGTTTCCAAGGAGTGGTGAGGAATCGGAGGAGGAATGAAGCTGGCGAGGACTGCTAAATACGCGTGATGGACTATCTTGCATTACATGCGCTAGCAGCACTACTGTACTTTGCGCTGGCATACACATTTATACTGGGCTCAAATTTAGTGTTTTGCCTTCCAATTAGTTTTCACGGCTTGTTTGTTTTTCTGCCTCTGTATCTTAGTGATTACCCTTAGTTAATACCAAGATCTTATCAGCTTCACCCATTATCGCAATCCTCTGCTACCCGTGTCAAGTCTGGTCACACTGTGAGACTTTTGCGTTCATCATGTCTAACATGTTTGAGACATTATTGCAATCCACGTACCAAGATAGTGATCTTAATACACAATTACAGCTTCTAAACACAATCAGTGTCTTTGGTGCACCAAATCATTCTGCAAGGTTGGCTTATATGAGCCAGGCTTGCAATGCAACTGTCACGCTCGCTCTTTCCTTCACCCATCACACACAAATTAAAGGACAATCGCCAGACATCAGCCTAGCAACCGTAAGTTGATCTGCCACGTCTATGCAGGTCTGCCAGTACCATTCGGGTTATTCTAATTTGTCAGTCTCAATAGTGGATAGTTCCACCATAATTCACATCCTCATCCCACCCACCGCATATTTGACTATTGCGAGCATATATGCGGTCAGCTCACAAATATTCAGTTTTTGAATAACCTAGCTTACTGGTGAATGACGCATGCATGTCTGGTAGCACCAACATTTGAAATCACAGATATTGCAGGTGACCGTACAGCTCGATCAACGCTATTACTGTTGATCACTTTCGCCCGTCCGCCTGTCCACTCGTCCACGTCCCGATCGACGAGCATGCTCCGCCCTGACCGCGCATCCATGACAGTGTACCGCGGAAATTTTTTCGACTCTCGTCTTCTGGTATGTCTACTGTGGATATAAAGAGTCCTTAACTGACCAAAACCTAGATTTTCCACCCATAAGCTGCCTTCCCCAGCGCGACCCACGCTGTACACTTGAACTGCGCTCTCTCACTACCACGCCAAGATTTCCGCGAGTTTTCACCAGCCCTCATTTCGACTGGTCAAACCTTCACGTTCACCGACTACTCGAAGGCACGCCTGCCTTTTCAAAACAACGCAAGACATCCTACGTCCACATATGGCTTTCTTTCCCGACAGAAAAAGACCTACTCCCGTCTATACAGACGACGAGCTCTCTTCGACAGGCTTGCCGTCCTATCACAGTACTAAACGCCCGCGGTTGGACAGTTACCCGACAAACACTTTCTCAAATCCATCATCAAGCAGTCGCAGTGACATAGATTCCGGTTACTTCTCGGGCTCATTGGCTACACCTTCGCCGAGCGCCAACACCACAAACAACAGAAAGGTGTCGCTGAAACTTATAATACCGGACCATGTTCTTACTCGGACAGAGAAGCGTCAGCTAGCAGTTCGAAGAACGGCAGCCATAAAATGGGAAAGAAGTGGAAAATTGCAGCGGCCCGAGCCTGATCAAAAAGAAATTAGCTCTTCGTACAATCTCAAGTTGATGCGACATTATCCTGCTGCCGATGCAGACCCTAGTGAGTCGACACATACAGCTTCCCAAGACTGCTTCGTGAAGCCTATTATCCAAAAATCTTCTCGTGTCACCAATCTTCTCGCAAATTATCCGTATGGCACTGTTCCAACCAAGCACCCCGATGCATCATCTTCTCGAGGAAGCCTAGTCGGAGGTGGAATTCAAGATTTACAGAGGAACCGCCAGATCACTGAAAATACTCTAGGAACACAATTAGCCTGGCGTAGCTTCTCCTGGCCAGATCGAGGCGAGAGAGAGATCATGGTCGAGTCCGCACTTGGCACTGATGACTTGGAACGCGAAATAAGGGGATTGCCTAATTCGCTGCCGGAGTGGAAGAAGTTCAAAACCAGTCAATTCGCAAAACAGAAACTCAAGAACTTGAGGACAGTTGATGATCGGAGACACACACCCAATAAGGGCAATGGCGTGGGAGAGAAGCATGCACATGCTGGATTTGCGAGGTTGAGCTAAGAGGAGTGGACATGGCTTGGAGGGTAGTGATCAACTCTTGATCTCCTTTGATTCGACGGAATCGTAAGGATATACGGAGTCGACTGCCCTAATTCGTAGACTGATTCTAATTAGTCAGTAAGAACGGCCTGATACTGATGCCTAGGGGCGAGGTTGATGGTAGCCAATAGGCGGATGCTGATTTGAATATGGGAATGACCCAACGGCGGAAAGGGAGGGAGTGTGCATGGGGCGACATAAATAAGAATCAGTTTTTAGATCGTCAAGATGCCTATGAGAAATATGTGTTGTTAGCTTGTGATCGCTTTTAGTCCATATAGCCTGTCCTTTTCACATTTTTTTACTTGCACTCATTCCGTTCACTTCTGCCAACTCTCAACTTCAACTTCAGCTCTTCTCAGGTTTTATACCACCAAATAGCCCCTTCTTTGGCCCCCTCCGCATCATAACAACAAACCTCGACGTTAAACTCTCAAATTCATCCGCCACATCAGTATCATCATCGCAGTATCAATTGCATCAACTTCATCTTCATCATCACAACATCTCATTTGCCGCATAACCACTACCAAGAATAAACTGTCCACACCAATTCAACCAGCACCACAGCAACTGCTTCAATATCTCGTTCCGCTATCCACCATGTTCAACCTGAACCAACCAATCACTCACCAACCCGAGATCTCACCTCCAACCCCCGAACCCCAAGACCAACGACCCCCACAAGCATCACGCATTACACCATCCACCACCACATCTCCAGCCCCATTTTCCGAACTCTCTCATAACGCCACCACCACACAAAACTCGGACACCACACCACCCACCGCCGCCACGCCGCCACCCCCGGATCCACAACAAGAGCAAGTTCAGAACCTCTTCCTGAGCGTGCCACTAGTGGGGATGGAGACATGGTACTTTGGCGAGGACCTCGGTACTTCCAAGGACTCGTTCAATCGAGTGATTACGAGCCGGGGAAAGCGGTTTTGGGACGCTTGTGTGCGGGGTGATGCTGATTTTGACGATGGGAGGGCGAATAACCGGCGGAAAGTGATGGAGACGAAGGATATCAAAGCGGTGGAGACGAAGGAGAGGAAAGTGGAGAAGAAGCCATTCCGTGGGGTGTATAAGCGCTCACGGGATGAATGGGAGGAGGAGGACAGGGTCGCGGATATAGAGGCCGTGAATAGGATTTATCGGTGGCGGGAAGAGGTTGCCGAGGCCATGGGTCTGTTCCAGTGAGGGGCGCGTCATTGTTCTGCATTGCTTGTCTTTTGCTTATTGTCCTATTCCTGTCGGGCCCATGGTATGATATCGGAGTTATGTTCTTCTGTTGTGAGCATTTTCGTGCCAACATTGCCTCAGTGGGGTTGGGATTTTGCATGCATTTCACAGCTATCTCTTATTTCTGCACCGGATTGTACCATGGCCATTTTCATTGTTAGTATGTTGGGCCGGGTGGTTGTACTCGATTATCACGATTTCATGGCGTAAAGAGCACCAAGCACAGGGTGCGGTAAAGACATTGTGCAGTGATTATCGCGATAAGTCTAGATGTATTAATTAATCAAACTCTGGTACATACTTTTTGATTATCTAATAATCGTAAAAACCCTTCCCACTCTTCTTGCCCAGCCAGCCAGCATCAACCATCTTCTTCAGGAGGACAGCGGGCCTGTATTTTGAATCTCCAGTATCTTCATACAGCACTCTCATGATTGCCAAGCAGGTATCAAGACCGATAAAGTCGGCCAACTGTAACGGTCCCATGGGAACGTTAGTGCCGTTCTTCATAATGCTATCTATGTCGTCTTTCTTTCCAACGCCAGTCTCCAGACAGATTACTGCTTCATTGATATATGGCATAAGAATGCGATTGGCGAGGAAGCCTGGTGAGTCGGCGCTGATGGAAGGAATCTTGCCCATGCGCTTGCAGAGCTCGAGCGCTGTGTCAATGGTGGACTGGGAAGTTTGCAATCCGGTGATGATCTCGACACCCTTCTGGATAGGAACCGGGTTCATGAAATGGGTGCTGATGACGCGGGAAGAAGCGCTCAGGTCAGTCGGGTCTGTAGTGGTAGAGGCGGCAATACGGGTTATGGATATGGAGGACGTGTTTGTGGCGAGAATGGCGTGAGACGGGCAGATTTGGGCGAGTTGGGAGAATATCTTGTGTTTGAGGTCGGGAAGTTCCTGAAGATGCTGTTAGACGGATATGCTTGAGGGAATTCCCAGCCAGCCAGGGCGGGTATATAGTTACAGGAACAGCTTCGATGACAAAGTCCACATCTGAGAGATCGTCAATGGTTGTGCTGGACGTGAGGCGCTCTCTGGCCGCTGTGGCATCTTCTTTTGTTATCCTTCCTTTGCCGACGTCCTTGTCTAGAAGCTTGTCGGCAAACTTGAGGCCTTTGTCAATTGAAGCTTGTGAGTTGTCTATTATTTTGACAGGTAGCGAGGCTTTTTGGGCAGCAACCAGAGCTATTCCGAGCCCCTATGGGAGTCAGCATATAGCCAAGGGATTGGATTGCAAAAGATGGGAATACCATTTGTCCAGCACCAATGACACCTAGCTTCTTCACCTCCGCTGCGGCATTCACATGAGGTGTGGAGCTGAAGCTGCGAATCTGTTGCTTTGCTGCGCGTAGAAGCGCACGGCGAGGAGCTATGGAGAGCATTGTGTCTGTGTGAATCAAGCAGTACAGCACGCGGAAGGGTGTGTGATCTGTTTTGGTGTTGAGTGCGACGACATGTGAAATGAAATGCAGCGCACGTCGACAGCTCCGCTATACAATACGCAGTTTAGGGCCGATGGCAGCCGTTGCCGAGGTAGGTATGGGGCCCCGGTCAGTACGACGGGATGGCCTGTTTGCCGTGTTTGCATCATCTCGGTAGCCACTTTACGCGAGACGCGTCGCATCGCGTCTGCCAGAACATCAATTGCGCTGTCGTGGGCCTCAGCGTGCACTCGCAACGTCAACCCCCATAATGGCCCAAACAACACTGGACGAGTGGGCCAAGGATCCCGTAGATCCCGAAATTCGTGCCCATGTCTACAGTCTTATCTCTGCCGTGAGTGTGACCCAAATGCGCATATTGGTATTGCTAACGCCCGGCAGCTTGGTGGTCTCGGCGACGATGGAACCTACTCACTCGGTGACGACGCATTCTTGTGCTTGAAAGATCTACGGCGATGGCTGAAGCTGGCCGATGGCCAAATGAATCGCCGCGATGTTGCACGATGCATGGCCGAAGCGAACCTGGTGAAGGGAGATCTGCTGGAGATACTAGCCAAGGTTTCCGACAAGTTGGCACATGATGTGCGCAAGCAAAAGATTGCAGTGGCTACATGTATGCACTGAAGCATTCCGAGTACAGGATTCATGGCTGACCGCGACAGTGGAGCTTCTTGTCCCTCTAACTTGGCCGTACGAAATCGATCCAGTCGAAGCCACCGTAAATCACCACAGACACGGTCCCTATGTTCAGCTGGCCCAAATCGGTTACAAACGATCCATACTTCACTATGATCGCGTCAAGATTCTACAGACTGTCGTCCGGGTTGCCATCCCCTCCATGACCGTTCCCATACGCGATCGATCGCCGCGTGACGAGGGCATAATTCGCATTGCATTGTATTTCATAAGGAACATCGTCATGCTATCACCACCTAAGAGCGTTCCTATGGATATAGACGAGGCCGAGGTAGCACGCTCAGCAGTCATCGATTGTTTCCAGGAACAAGATATCTTCCAGGTTTTACTAAGCTTGGCATCGAGCATTGGCGACGATTTTGTTTCGCAAGACGTCGTGATCCTTGAAATATTGTTCTTCTTACTGAAAGGCATAGACGCAGAAAAGTTGTTCATGCAGGAAAAGAAGCTCAACAGCAAGAACACAGAGGAACTCAAGGAGTTGATCCAAAAAGAGAAGGCCATGCTTGCTGGCCATGCACGGCACGCTCCTACACGTCACAATCGGTTTGGTACTATGATATGGCTTAAACAGGATGAAGACAAGGTATCTACAATTTCTGGACAGGATGTGCTCGGCAAAGCGCAGAAGAGCATGCAGAAGATGGACGCTACGAAGAAATGGAATAAGCCCAAATACACTGGAAGAAAGCGCGGTGTAGAGGGGGACCTGGAAGAATTCGATCTGCCTGTGGCTTTGACATCATCAGCACGCCAATCCATCAAAGCCTTCGTTGAAGATTTCCTGGACTCGTCGTTTAACCCATTATTTCAGCATTTACGAAAAGCACTTGAGCGCGAGGTTGAACGTGTGGAGACGAGACATTCCCGTCAATACTTCTATCTCGTCTCATGGTTTCTTCGTGCAGAGTGTGCTCGTCGACGAACCATGAAAGAGAAGGCTGCAGACTCCAAGGGTGGGGAGGTATTAGCTGCCGAGGATGAGAGCTACGGACTTGTTGCAGAGGTGATGAATCAGGAAACATTCATCCTGCTCAATCGGTTTATGCAAAAAAGCGAGGACGAAAAGGCCTGGCAGGATCTGAATGCTGGCATGAAATGCTTCACTCAAATCTTACTTACCGTGCACGAGATGTCGGAATCGGCTCTCGACGAGGACCAGGAGATTGCCGAGAACATACAGAACCGCATCTTCTACGAGGAAACCACGCACGACCGCATTGTGCATACCCTGAGATCCTACAAAGACCAAGGGTTTGGCTACCTGGATGCGGTTACGGAATTGGCACATGTCTTTTTGCGGATGTTGGAACGCTACTCTAAACAAAACGTCGACATGCAAGTGCGCTCAAAAAAACGCGCCCGGAAGATACGGAAGAAGCAGGCTCAGGCCGATGGGCAGGACAACGGAGAGGAGGGCCATGTTTCTGAGACAGAAGACATAACTGCTGCGCAAAAAGTCGTCTCGGAAAGAAAGTTCGACTTTGCACGCTTCGCAGCCAAGTTCATCAACCAGAGCAGCGTCAACACCTTCGTCGCCTTTACCAGGTATTACAAGGAGCTGAGTACAGAACAACTCAAACGTGCCCACCGTTTCTTCTATCGCGTCACGTTCAAGATGGATATTGCAGTGTTACTCTACCGCGTGGACATCATACATTTATTCAATAAGATGATCAAAGGCCCAGAAGGGCTAGACCCAGAATCACCATCATTCAAAGAATGGGAGGAATTCACGAGACACTTCTTCCGTGTAGTAGTGAAAAAGCTACAAGAGAGACCAGAGCTCTTTGTGGAGATGTTGTTCAGTAAAGTACCTGCAACTATCTTCTTTTTGGAGCACGGGTATGACAAAGAATTACCTTCACGTACGCCACGTGCGCCAGCTGAGCTCGAGGTTAAGCCTGGCATGGATAAACCTGAACAAATCGGAGTAGCTGTGGGCGTTTTGGTCAATCAGCAAAAGTCGGACGCTTTGCATTGGGTACGAGATGTTCTAGCGTCTGCAACAGAGGAGCGAAAGGCGTGGGAGGACCTCGAGGAAGCACGCAAAACTGCCGCTGCTCTAGAAATCACAGACGGAGAAGATCCTCCTGCGGCCCCAGAAGACGATGATCACAAACCACCTTCCATATGTAAGCGCACAACCCCCTTTCTAATGGTCTGCAGTGAACTGACCTTATACAGTCATCAAGCCGGACAATGAGGAACGCCGCATAGCTTTGTTCAAAGACAATAAACTAAGGCTTCTGATGACCCTGGTGGGCTTCGTTCGACTAGGGGCTCATGATGATCCAGAAGCTAGTTGGGTTGTTCCATCTTCATTAACTTCCGCTGAGCTGCAAGAGGCAATTGAGTTAATTCGCAAATTCGAATTCGATCCCCCTGCATATGAGGATGGGAAGAATCCGGAGGACATGCTTCGCAGTAAGGCTGCTGGACGGCGCTCTACACGCCGTGCGAACTTTGACGATGATTCAGACGGCATAGATGACGATGGTGAAGAAGACCGTGGAGAGTATGGCGTGGACGGACCCACTGTAAGAATTGTAGACGGCACAGCTAAGAAGAAGCTGAAGAGGCGGCGACGAGCAAGAACTCCCGTGGAACTTGACGAAGAGGAAAGAGAGCAGAGGGCTCAAGCGAGGCGTGAAAAGGAACTGGAGAAGCAACAAAAGGTCAAGAGTACCATGTTTGTGCATGACTCTGACGAGGAGGATGACGACGAGAGGGATGCTGAGTTCTTTGCCCGCGAAGAGGCTTTGCGAGCGCAGACGAATGCTGTTATCAAAAGGACCTTAGCTGATCCAGAGTTTGGGGGTCCATCTTCCAAGAAGCGCAAAGCGGAGAAGACCTCAGACAGCCAGCCGAAGAAACGCAAAACACCCCCGAGGCGGAAGACAGGGCCGTTCGACACAGATGAGAGTGAAGAAGAAGAGGAAGAGGAAGAAGAGACAAAAGATATATCAGATGATGATAGCGAGCATATAGCTGCCGACACTCCTCTATCATCGCAACATGCCAGCACGGACCACACTACTGACAAGCCATTGACAGTCACAGTGGCAAAGGATGCCGATGCGGTCATGGTAGATGTAGATGGCGAAGAGGATGAGGATGATGCATCGATAGTTCGTAGGCCGCTGGCGAGAAACGCCAGGGCCGGTTTCGTCATTGACAGTGATTCTGAGTAGGTCTACATGTTTGAGTTTTGGTGGGTGCAGGCGCTTTGGGACTTTTGCATTTGGGCGGCGCAGGCATTGACTAAGTAATACCCAAAATCGTACGAAACTTTTCCCCGACGTGGATTCGCCTTTCTACAGTGCCGTGTTTGCAGCTAATTTCGTTTATTTGTTTGTTTGTTGTGCTGGCTATTGACGTCAGTCGTGCCTTCCCCAAATCACTTGTTGTGGGTGGCAGCTACCTCACTCTCAAGACATCGCCATGCCCTTCTCCCCCTCAATCTCCATACCCGCCTGCTGAGCGAACTACTTGTAAGCAACCATCCTTATCCATGCTGGGCTACATCGAACCATGCTAAGCTATCCAGATCGTAGAACATTTGAGCATATCCGCTCTCGCTGGGAAGCTGCCCAGTGCTTGAGCGCTACACCTTCAAAAATGCCCGGGCGCAAAGAGAAGTCTATACCGCACCAGGACCTTACAAATGACGAAAACGTCGGTCCTCGCAGATTCAGGCGGAAACTCAGCGATGGCCTGTCCTTCATTGCGAATCCGCTTTCACAACGCAAACCTGTTCAGCTGAGCACAAGCAGCTCAACACTGGCTACAGATGCACCAGCGATGGAAGCGCGCGACCCTCTCCAGGCAGCAAACAATCGCGGCCTTTCCAAAGATTCTGGTGGTAGTTCTACGATCCTCCAAAAATCCTCGGCGCTACATCAACTTTCTCAACCTTCTCAACCATACAATAACGAGAGCGTATGGGCTCGCTCGGATCGTGGCAAAACGCCCAGTCAACTGCCCCATTCACGTACTATGAGCTATATTCCGAGACCTAGTCGTAGAGAATCGGCATCCTCAATGGCGGGCTCGGACACAGGCACGATTAGAAAAGTATCCGCCGATAGCCCTGACAAAGACACTCGGAACCCCCCATCAAAGATCCCAACGCCTAGTCCCACTTACGGTCATCGCTGGCCTACGAGATCATATAGCCCAGCGGTAGACGCTGTATTGTCGGCTGCTGAACATGGGCGTGCTGGCAGTCCTTCCAATGCACACACAACCCAATCCCAACCGAGTGGATCGACTCGTTCATCCAATACCTCCAGTTTGACAGCTATACAGCCACTTAGGGCAACAGCCAAGGAATCTGTGATGCCTACCTCACTTAGTTCCTCTGATACACCCTGGCCTAAAACAATCTCATTCCAAGATGACCCGTCTCGGCCAAATTATCGGTCCCAACGGTATAGCATGGGTCTATCTAAGATACCGGAGACTTCACCAAATCGCCTGGGCACAAATGAGTCTGTGATAGATAAAGCATCTCCCGGCGTCAATGTTGATCAAAATGTGAGCGGCCACGACATCCCGGCAAGGTCACCAATAGCCTGTCAGCGGCAATCACAAACTTCAGATCAATCACCAGGAACGCTCAAACGGGATTTTTCGAGAACAAACTTGCACAGTGCGGCGACAGCATCAAATGTTATTTCACAATCACGTGGCAGTGCAGCCCCCCGCGCTCGGTTCACAGACCCAGTGCACCCTCCTACTCCACCTGCCGCAAAGTCTACAGGTGCCCAACTAGGCTTATATCAATCGAAGAAAGGAAAGGGCACAGGTCTTGGGTCTTCTACAGCTTCAGCGAGTCGAGCAAATGACTTGGCCTTGCAAACTCGTATTGGATTGGATCGTGAGGTGAGACCTTCTAAATCTTCCATACGTCTTGCAATGGCACAAGATCACCTCTCTGCACCTCCCGTGCCCCCCATTCCTGATAAGTTTAAGAGTCAATCTATGCCTGTGATCGTGGAGGGAAGTCGCATGAAATCCTCAGATCAAAATGATACATCATCATCAGCGTCCATTTCTCCCAAGGGCCGACAAATGGACATTAAAGAGGATGCAAGCATCAAGCGTCCAGCCGCGCCATGTGGACTCGCCGCATCTACAAGTAGATTTGACAGCCAGAGTGATCCGAAACCACCTGAGTTGGTCACTGAAAAGATCGGAGAGACATCTGATTTGATCAGCGGAACAACATCGAGCTCACGTTTTTCTAGATCCACCTCTGGGCCGTTCCGGCTCTTTGCGTCTTCTAGACCTCAACCAAACCTTCTTCCACGTTCTGCTACGATTCAATTTTTCAAACAGCGTGCTAACAGCGTGTCTCACAAACAGATCAAACACTATATGCCGACTTCGTATTGGGCGGGCCGTTTCCAGGCCCGTTCCGACGAATGGCGCACCAAGGCTCTACTTCGAGACCCGGAACAATGCGAGGATATGCCGGAGTCGCTAGAATCATGCGGATTGAATCAAGAGGACAAAGCAGCCTGTTTTATCTTTCTTCAGCTGCGTGACCTATGCGTCTCTGACCAAGCAGCAGACAGCCTTTGGGTAAGCATAAAATACTCTGGGGGAACATTTGTAATCAGATAAGGCTGACTTAGGTGACTTTAGGAATTCGAAAACAGCTATCGACGAAAGCATCAACTACTTGGTAAAGAATACGACTTCGCGGCACTCAATCCCCGTAAGCAGAGCAACACAGACACTCCTCAGGACGGACCTATTGTTCGTGCGGTCCGAAGATTAACACCGAGAAAGAGTAGCTTTGTGAGCTTGATGAGGGGGAAAGGACGTAGTCGGGAGGAGTCAATGAGCTCTAACACCAGTCGTGAACAACCGACAGATGCGGAGACCAGACGCTCGTCTGGCCACGTAGGTTAATCACGTTTTCTATCGGGGTATTGAGGGAGTGATGATTAGGAGGAGATCGAGCAACCGTGCAGCGCACCCCGACATGTTCTGCAGGGCGCGCAGTCCGACAAATCGGTCAAAAATTCGAGGAGGAACTTTACGGGCGATTTCTGTATGATGTGATGAGGGTGCATGGTAATTGAAGGATGGTAGTGGATGAGATATGGTCTTCCCACTGGCTGTTACCCCGTGTATGGCGCAGTGTCATTACGCGGCATTCTGAAATTCGAGAGGGCACCTACGCACTCGATTATGCAAGGTAGAAATGCACTCAGAATTTTACTCGTCTATAAGAGGAACCTACTCAGCTGACTGATAATGCCTGTATAAAATTGGAGGACTATTTGTGAGAATCAAGGCCACTGGATATGTTTAGTTATGTGCGACACTGGCTTGTTCGATTCTGATTACATGAATTTATACACAGAGAGCTAGGCGGACAGCTTCTACTCCTTCCCCTGAGATTTGGGTGTCAGCTCTTCAACGATATTCTTTGGGTCCTTCCACGCCAAAGCAATATACTTGGTATGACTGCCTCTCGCGAACATCTGATCCTTGTCGTTCATGAAACGAATAGAAGTGAAAGCCATGGTCTTTCCGAATTTGTCGCAGCTTACTTCGGCCTTGATCCGATCACCAACTTTGCCGCCGGATGACAGATAGGTGACATTAAGATCAGTAGAAACACCTGTCGCATACAGCCCGCGAGATGCAACAGCTAGTGAGCCGCCAAGATCGACCATGGAAGCTATGGTGCCGCCGTGAAGAATGTTCAGACGGTTCTTTGCGAGTGTTAGAGCGTGGGAAGATACGACTACCAGTTATTTGAGGGAGCTGTTAACGTACAGTATGTTCCTTTTCGATGTCTAGTTCAAATTTGACGCGGCCGGGTGTGGCACTTGTCACTCGGAGCTAATCGGAAGACATGTTAATTGAGAAGAGCGTAGTTGACTTGCATGAACGGAACGCACTCCATCGAGAAGCCTGAGTTTCTGAAGTCAGTCTCAAAAGTATTAAACCCATTGAAGATGGCTATTCTCACCTTGGTTCCAATCCTAAGTATCTGCAATCAGTTTACAGCGTTTCTTGTTGAATAAGGAAGCTTGATAATTACCCGAAGATGCCCGGAACGACTCCCAAACCTGTCCAATTCGGATCTTGTTAGACTAATATCATTAGGGTGATGAAGAAGTACCTTACTGATTGCACAAATTTCAAAGCAGGCATGATTGTGAAATTGCTGTCTTGTTGACAGCGTTGACGACAGAGCGATGTAGTTGGTTCCGCTCGGCAGTTGAGCATCACCGCTCGGTCAAGCTTGGTGGACAGGGTGGAGCGCGAGATGGCGGGGCATCCTGGCTCCCAGGTTCCGCTCTTGGCGCGTTTCTTAACTCAAGGAACGCACTTGTTCAACATCACCTTTCAGACAAATCGTCTCTTACTTGCGAATCGCCATTGCTCTCGTCTGCGGCCTGCCGCGCGCCCCCTTTGGCCTTGATAATATGATACCACGATAGCCGCAGACTACGAGCCCACATCCACCCAAGATGTCGGCGTCATCCTCTCAGGCACTCGAGTACCTCGAGCAGCTGCCGTTGCAGACGCACAAGAAGCTGTATGAGCAGCCTTCAACCGTGCTGGCGATATTTCGCTGTATGCTACCACATCTAGGTATGTTTTCCGCAATTCATACGGGCTGATCGGGGGTGCTAATGCATTGTCTAGCGAAATCTATCGTCATGGCTCTACTCTACATACCACAGCCTTTGTCTTCCTTCGATTTGGATGCATGGTTTCGGCCTTCCGCTTCAAGGCTTAAAAAGGACAGCTTATACATACTTGAGAAGCTCCACATTGTCGAGGCCAAGCCTCGGGACACTTCGCGCTTCACAGACTACTCTCTGGCTCCCGGCTTCTCCAAATCCCTCCGTCAAGCGCTTGAAGGCTCAGGCAGGCACGGCTCCTTCGGCGTTCCTGCTCCTCCGACCGAGAAGCGCAAGGTCACGATACAAGAGCTTGATGATTATGCACAGGGACAGTGGGAGAGCCTCTTGTTCTACATGGTTGGAAGCACGGTGGGCTTCCATGGAAGTGTGGGGGGTGACATTGGAGAAGGCACGAAGAAATTGCTGCAGGGCGGAGGCTTTGTCGCTAAAAACCACGGTAAGATAGGTATTACCAGGACGGGGTTCATGTTTGTGTTGCAAGATACCAATGCCCAGGTCTGGAGCTTGCTGATTGAGTATCTGAAATATGTCGATAACGTATGCATCTACCTTCTCTATATATCGTGACATCGGCTGACATGGCAACCAGCTGGGGCTTGGTATGTCCGAGACAGACGTGCTCTCATTCCTGTTCATGCTCGGATCTCTCGAGCTTGGCCAGGACTACAGCACTTCCACACTATCACCTACACAGACTCAAATGCTTGACGACCTCACTGCCTTTGGAATCGTCTACATGTCGCACAAGGGCGCAAAAACGTTCTACCCTACACGCCTCGCCGTAACACTGACCTCGGACTCTGGCGCCCTCTCTACCACCAACCCCAACGAAGTCGTCGCACCAGGAACCGGTGCAACCAAAAAGGGCTTCATCATCGTCGAAACCAATTACCGCCTCTATGCCTACACCAACTCTCTCCTCCAAATCGCTGTGCTCTCTCTCTTTACAAAACTTACCACTCGATTTCCTAATCTCGTCTCAGGAAAGCTGACCCGCGCCTCCATCGCTCGCGCTGTGCAAACTGGCATCTCGGCATCACAAATCATATCGTACCTAGATGCACACGCTCACCCTCAGATGCAGAAAGCCGTGCCCTTCATTCCACCAACTGTCACGGACCAGATTCGTCTCTGGGAGCTCGAAGGCGAGAGGGTTGAAACCACAAACGGCTACATGCTCAAGGAATTCCAGTCTGAGAAGGATTACCGGGAGATCGTTAAGTACGCTGAGGATTTAGGCGTTTTGGTGTGGCGGGGCGATGCGGAGAAGAAGTTGTTTGTGGACCGTATCGAGCAGTTGCAGGACGTTCTTAAGAGGCAGGCTGCACGCAGGAGATGAGGAATCTTCAGTGGAACATGAATGAACAAGAAATATTCCTAGTTTTTGAGACGGTGGCGAACATCTGGTTCATGCACTGATCCTTGGCATCCTTTTTATATGCGCTTCTTTGCATTCCTGGCGTTTCAATCAGATCGGGATTCAAAGGGTTGATGAGACACCCCTTTGACGTCCCTTGGGATTCTTGGAGAGGTTAGGGGGTACAACAAAATGTAGAATTAGCATCGGCGTGAGGGCGCGGGTGCGCTGCTCGCCGACTCTGGTGGGACGATCAGAACATGATTAGACAACGAGATACAAATCAAAATAATATGAAGATGCCTCCTTGTGTGGGTCGTAAATCATAAAACATGGTATCGAAGGAAACAAATGAGTTTTTGGTGCGTGTATAGAACCCACCGGTATGTCATCCACTGCCTTGTGGTGAGTATCAAATAAGAACGCGAACAGGAAAGCGACATGACATGGTTCAATGCTCCTCGATTCAATTGGGAGAAGGCACATGAAGTGCGTACATATATAGCTGGGAGTGAGAAAGCAAATTTCCCACGCTCTCCATCCCGTCCATCCTAATAATCCTACAGTTCCACTCATTCCCTTTTATCATGCAGATAGCCCAAAGAGTAAGAAAACAGCCTCCAAAACAATACACTTGAAAGCCCAGGACGACCAAAAAATGCCCCTTACACATCAGGCACCACAACGTCCTCCTCACGATCCGCATCATCGTCTTCATCAACCCCATTTGCCATCGCCACGTCCATAACATCCTGCACCTCTCCACTAACACCATTCGCCAGCATCTCACGCTTGGCCTGCGTCATCTCATACACGTACTTTCCCAAATGCTCAACACCCTCCATAACAGCCTCGCGGCCTTCCTCGACAGCATCTGTCAGCAGACGCGAGCGTGCGGCGGGGTTAGGAGCGAACATTTCGTCGGTGACGAGGGCAAGCTTGGTCGGGCGCGAGAGCAACGTGTCGAAAGCGGGTTTCAGCTCGAAGCACGAGGCGAAGACGGAGGCACGGCCAAGGATATAAAGACCAAGGCGTGCGCGGGAGAGGGCGACGGTAAGACGGCGCACGTCGCGGAGATAGCCTATCGAGCGTGTACGCACAAGGGAAAGGAGGATATCTAGGAGTGCAAATGTTAGAATTTTGTTCCGCGAATTTTGGTTTGGGGGTTCGGGGCAATGACAGGGAAGGCGGGGGGGAAGGGGGGGGTTACTAACAATCGTTTTGTTCGCCTTGGTACTTGTCTACCGTTGCGACTATACGGGGTAGACCGAACATCTTGTTGATCATGGGATCCCCTTTGCACCTGTGGTTCAGCACGTCCTTGATGAGCGCCCGTTGTCCCGCGTACGTGGTCAAGATGGAGATCTTGTGCGCTGGGTACCCAAGTAATCGCATGTACATGTACAGCGCCACTGTATACTCTGCCTCACCAAGATTCTGGATAAAATGCGGTGTAGGTTCCATTTCGCCTTTGCCTTTGTAGTCTGGCACATCGATAAACTGGTAATCGAATTTGAAGCCAGGGTTTGCGGTCGTGAACTCAGGTAAAGTGGAGACGGATGGGAGATTGCCAAAGTTTGAATAGCGCCACTTGTAGAGTTCTGCTATCGAAGGGCGAGCGCGTCCTTGCTTGTCGAGCATAATGGTTGGTACTCCCAGTCTCACAAGTCGCAAGAAGAGTGATTGTTCGAGGTTAGCATATTGTCTAAAGGCAAGATTTTGGATGATGGGCGAGTTTTGGAGATGATCTCCGCAAAGAACAACTCGCTGTAAAGGCAGTTCTCCATTCTGTGGATTTTGCAGCGCAAGTGGAATGAAGTTCTCAATTTCAGTGATTTGAGCGGCTTCTTCCATGATCACATTGTCGTAGTGAAAGCCTAGAGACGCGATTTCTTGCCTCCGCATCGCTGCATGAGTGGAAGTCATCGCAATAATGCGCGCTTCCTTCACAAGAAGGTAGTTGGCTTTGTCTCGCGGGTTTCGCAAGATCTCAAAAGGACGAATGTCCTCGAGCTCCGTGAAAATCTTCTCCACATGGCGGTAGCAGCCTTGAGCGATATCAACCAGTTGCGCCTTGTCTGCGTCAGGTGGAAAGAGAGGTTGAGGTGCGTCGGCAAAGTATTGCTTGAAAGGAAATTCTGCAATTATCTGCTCGACACTGGATTCTGATGATGTGACGTTGTCCCAATATTGCGTCCAGGCGGGTTTCACATAGACGAGATTAAAGTAATCTGCCGTCTCGCATGAACTTCCATGAGCTCCCGGCGCCCCAAAGTTCTTCGCCAGTCGGTCTACTTCTGAAAGATAATATGTGCCTCTCTCTAGGAAAGACTCTACACGGCCATGTTTGCTGTAGCTCGTCTCTGTCTCCAGCCCTTCCTCGCCATGACCCAGACGAAGGAGGTGGCGCTCGTCGATATCGAGCGCCACAATCTTCTGGAACAGCTGATTGAGCGCTTGATTACTGTGCGCAACTAGTAGCGTCCGTTGGTCCGGGAAGTTGTGGTATATATTAGAGATAATTTGGGTCGCAACATCGGTCTTGCCGGTACCCGGTGGGCCGACCACGACAGTCAGACCTGGCTGCGAGCCTGATGTGATTGCTTCGATCTGAGCAGGGGTAAACCTGACGCTGTTCAGCTTGAGTGTGTCTGCAGGGTAGGGACCCATGTTTGGAGGCTTGTATGTAGAAACATGGACCGATTCATGCGCAGGCTGTACAACCTCAACTTGGTCGCGCCGCCGCTTCTTCGACGATCGAGCAGGTGCCGGCTTGGCTTCGCCTGCTGCAGGAAACTGCAAGACGTATGGTGGTCCAAAGGAGGACTGTGCGTCTTCATGGGGTTCGATTGATCTGCCGGGCAAGGATTCGATCAGGTGTTGCCAGTCTAAGAAGGTATCACGAAAGTCTATCGAATGCAGGCGGTTGGGTAGCCGCTTGTAGGTCGCAGAAGACGGGTCGCCATAGCCGAGGAAAACTTCCTGCAGCCATGAAGGTGCTGGGATATCTGAGAGCGTAAGGCGGCGGATGGACTCAAGAATGGGGCGGAAGTTGTTCTCTCTGCCGCGTCGACGGACGACAAGGTTGATCTGCTCGTAAATATTTGGTCGGCCTTGACTGACGCGATCCATGTCCTCTTGATACTGCTTAGCGTCAATGTGTACGATGAGTCTTCGCTGTTTAGCTCGATACGGCATGCCGTCGCCGGGCGGCTGATCTCTGAGAGGTCGACCATTCTCGTCTTGTATCTGTACCACCGAAGCGCTCCTCAATTTGCGAATTCCGTGTTGTTCACCGCTGTCTGGCTGCTCTACGCCATTCCGCGTTGGAGCATCATCCGGTTCTTCGACAGCAAGGAGGAAAACTACATCGTCAGGCTTGAGTAATTCCCATTCTCGTCGCACTGGATGTTGGAGCCGACTGACATCTAAGATGATTTCAGCACGAACGTACGCCGGATGCTCCTCGCCGACTTGCGATGGTGCTACGTCGACAATGCCAGGATTCGAAATAGGTATCGACATGCGCGAAAATCCTTTGAACGATGTACTAGCACCTTTTCCACGCGGCTGGACTCTCTTCGCAACGTCCTCCATGTCTTTGCGGATACCATAAAGTGATTCCGCCCGGTACAAAATAAAGGACCTCCATAGAAAGTCGCCCATAGTAAGGTATTGGAGGTTGAGCTTTGGTATGGCCAGTGGCCGAGCCCCGTTATAGGATTCGTTACGGAGGAAGGTTGTCTCATACAAAATATTCTCCGTGGGCAGAATGGGCATGTCGCGCACGACATCCTTGAACATCGGTTTGTACTCGACCAGTGCAAACAAAATTTCTGTGTAGAAAGATCGATCTTGAACAAGGAAAGACGATGCGGAGTACTCAGTCCTCAACCCCATAGAAGAGCACAATTGGATGACTTCCTGGTCGTCCAGAGATCGGATGTGGTTCTCCAATTCGCTTCTGTTTCCTACACTGCCGTAATTGGCCAGAGCCAGAAGTTGTAGTTTCTCTGGGAACGCCGCATATCCCTCCCTCTGAAGTTTTGCAAGTAAATCGTAGTGTTCCTGGTCGTATTCGAGTTTCGACAGCTGCTTTCCAGTCTGATCTTCGATGGGAAAATATGTGAAGTGGTTGAGGAGTACCGTTAGATCCCGTAATAGGCCGTTGTTCTCGTCTGTGTACATTGGCGACAGGTTGATAGCCGGTAGGGTGTTTAGGTCCCGTAGCAGCGTGTTGACATATCTCCTCGTAGGTAGTTGGCTTTGCAGGTCGGTGAGGAGTTCTACAAATCGCTCACAGTACGCCAAATTATCCTGCATATCCTGTCGCGACTTGGAGTTGTAGAGAAGATTGATGAAGTCCGATAATAATGTGTATAGCCACGACCGCTCAAATCGTAGCCGCGCTTGAAGCACTTCGTCTCCAGCCTCGAATCGCTTGTGCGCAGCTCTCCAAGCTTTCTTCAGCATCTGATGATTCTCGAAGTTGTCTTCCCGCACTGTTTCTGAATGCAGGTTGTGCCATATTGATATTCCAACCAAAGGGGCGCATTCCTTGCGCACCAGCCCACTGTCCAGTGATTGAAACGCGCCAATAACAAAGGATACAAGTTGGGTTCGAATCTTGATCGGTTGCGAAGAGTCTATGGTCATGGAAAGTATGCGACGGAAGAAGGCGGAAAATTCGGAAGGTTTGGTCGCAAAATGTTCTGCATGATGTTAGCGCGTGGTCGAGATCCTTGAAGTTACAGCACTCACCCCATGAAGGCAGATTCTCCCTTCTTTTCACGTTGATCATAAGCGCCAACAGCAAATGGTGGTAATTGGATGCGTCCTCGGTAAATGTAGGCCATAGGTATCTCTCGAGCAGCTGCAGGTTCTCGAGCACGAGGAGCGATGGATAAGCAAAGTCAATCTTTTCCAACTCATCCCATAGCTCTTTCTTAATCACTTCCGGTCGAACCTTTTGCGCCTCGTTCGTGCCTAGCCAATTCTTCCTTGCGACTTGTGCGAAATGGTTCTCGCCGTGTAGGTCAGCCACGGTCGGGCGGGCGTGTAGACTCGGTGCATCGGTCGCGTGCGTGTCTTCAGCGTTCTGGGCGCTCGTTGCGCGGGAAACTGTTCGGTCCTCCATTTGAATTCCCTCTCCTTCTATTTTTCGAGTCGTGAAATGTAGGCGCAGCGAGTGGCAGACGCACTCACTGTTGTCGCATCTCAAGTTGCAGTTGCAGCAACAACTTTAGAAGGTGCCAAGGCTTGGCAACATTCGAGCTTCCCCAACCTCACGTCCTCCAGTGGCATCACCGAAGACAGCAAGACGCCCCCCACCACGACGCCATGTCTCAACCTGTCCAGGAAACGCCTGCTCAGGCCTTGATTCCAGACAAAGTACCAAATGGAGAGTATCCTGTATGTAATTGGCACCTCTACCCTCATGACCAAGTACATCTCCGCTAACCTCTACCAGCTCATCGACAATGACCCGTATGCCTTGCTACAACTTCTCCACCGCATGCGACTACTAACAATTTTCCAAGGCATTTCAACCGTGTCATGCGGTACACTCGCCCCACCGATTGGCTGACTGGTGCGGCTGTTGGAGCTCTCAGTCCCGGGTTGATGCTGTACTGGGAAAAGATCTCGCCTTCATTTGTGGGAAAGGGAGGTTTCGCTCCTATTATGCGCCTCTCCGGCGCTATTGGAGTGACAGGAGCCTTTATTTTCGCTTACTCGAGAACATGTGGTACGTCCGCCTGTTGCCGAATCCCCCTCAAGGCATATGTCTGGTACTAATGCAGCTTTGTAGCACGCTTCTACGGTGCGCGCGAAAACCGTCGTGAAGTCGAAATGGACATGAGGGAAATGGTCGACAAAGTGAAGAGGGGCGAGCCTCTCTATGGCACTTCCGAAATGACAGACTACATGCAGGGCGTGGCCCACAGGAATTCGCGATATGCAGCCACATTCTCCCACGTCATTCTGTGGCCCAACTTCGTGAACCACCCCTACCACGGTGTGGACACGGCAAAATACTATCGGCAAGCCGAATTGGAGTTGGAGGCAGAGAAGAACAAATAAGAGAGTGCGCAGGATAGAATGGAACGGTTTTCTTTTCATGTCTAGAGAAGCTGTAAATAAGCGACTATACTCAGACCAATGTACCATCATGCTTTTTCTTTGTTCATCACCAAGTACTATGTATGCGATTTGTTATTGATGGTAGATGCTTCCGCTAACCGGACGCCAGTTTCCCCATTACCTGATCCTGGCCAAAGTATCCCATCTTGAATTTCGAGATCCAATCATCGCGATTGATATAACCCCCACAGATTCTCCGTTTCCCTGTGAATGCACTTCTTCCGTGCAAAACTCTCCAATTGTCAAAGATCAGTATGGAGCCTGGTGTCATCTTATGCCAGTATTCGTTTTCCTCCTTCTTCAAGAGTGCATCCCACTTCCGTGCCGCATCGTACCAAATCTCCACCTCGTCAACAGGTAGCTCGATCCCCGCTCGATCCGAGGAATTCCACCGGACCTGCAGAAGAAGACCAGTGACCGGATCGTGCTGCAAGACCGGAAAGCCGCGGTACGGTTGGATGGAGATGCCTTCGTTCCCGGATGCGTGAGAGTGTACGTTTGTCCTCGCCAGAACATCATAAGCCTGGGGGTCCTCACGCTTCAAGTCTGCAGCTACTTTGAATCCATCGACTAACAGACTTTCACCTCCTTCCCCATCGTGCTCGAGCAAATGGAATGCCTGTAGACCTGCCGGGTCGGAGAAGTACGTGTTGTCTGTGTGCGCCTCGAGTGCAATGTTAGTGTAGGCGGTATCTTTGGATGCAAGGTCCGCCGTGAAGTCGTAGAAGCCGCCATAGTGAGTTTCGCGGATAAACGCGATGCTGCTAAGGATTTTCTCCGTTTCTTCTGGTGTCTGGGGAGCTGCTGCAATAGTGCAGAGCCCGTATGTGCGGATGATATTGAGCACAGATTTGACGAGGGCTGGACTGTTTCCAAACTCGGGATAGTGAACATGTGGGAGTGTGTCATGTATTTCGGCTCCCCAGAGTTGGGGACTGTGTGTAAGTGAGCTTCGTGGTGAGCAGGCAAAAGATGGATAGCGTACGGTACCATGCCTTGACGTACGATGGCGCGGTCCAGGAATGGTCTGGCTGTATCTTCGAGAAAGGCTTTAGAATATTCGCTCATGTGGCCATCGCTCCCTTCTTGAGTTCAGTTTTTATATCTTGGTTCTTTGTGGGGTGATGAGTCTAACATTGCACTTTAATGGCATCTTCTGTTTTAGACGTGTTCTCGATGTGGATATCCTTTGGAATCTACAAACAGTCCATTAACTGCTTGAATCCAACTTGCTGTTGATGACGCACCAGAAATGTGTCCAAAAGACGTTGTTTCGTGTCAGGGTGAACACACGTCGCACACTGGCAGTTATCCCTGTGCTAGTTACACCGCAGCCCTGCATAGGTGATCTGGTTCGGGTCTTCATGAGCTCACCTGAGCCATATGTTCGGTCTATTGATCAACTTTAGCAAGCACCTCTCAAGGAATATAGATATTTGAATAAACAAACATTTCCTTTGTACCAGCAGTGATCTTAGCACCTTCCTTTAGTCCAATAGAAGGAGCATTTTGGATTCGTGATGGTGAGTAGAATCGAATATGGTGGATCGGTGTAGGCCTGCGTGGTTTCTGCCAATTGATCGAAGCCGAGAAGCAGGGGAAAGGAACATTTGAGCTGCAAATGTTCAGTAAGATGCCAGAGATGCATGTGTACTGAGTGAGAATCGAATGAGTTACCTCTTTCCCCCGCATCGTATGCGACCCAGAACTCGAGCAGCCATGATCCGCGAAACTTGAATTATAACAATCACGGGTATGATTAGACAAGATGCAACTAAAAAGACGACTATCAGAGATGTGTGCTAAGAGAGAGGGAGTAACGTTGCGTCAGGAGTCAACTGTGCGTAAGGTACCTTGAATTCATGCTCAAGGCTGCAGGTGGGGTCAGAGAAAATGGGCCCATCCATTATCCCCCCCAGCGCCCGCGAAACATCGAGAATAGATCCGAGGCATTTACCGAGGATCCAACGAGGAATGTCGTAGTTGCGCTAGTGCTGAAGTGAAGGATGGCGGGACAAAAAAGCCATCTGTTTCCAACTAAAAGTAATAATGATTCATCGCATTTCCATGCGGCACATCTGTTTCCAACATGGATAAAAATTAAAAATGAGCGACCCAGGCAGGACTCGAACCTGCAATCTCTACCAGACTTGCTTTGATAGCCGGAAAGTAGCGCCTTGCCATTAGGCCACTGGGCCGAAGTAACTTCAAACGATAATGGAAAATTTTCAGCATTTTAGGGCTTATATAGCAATGAAACATGAGCCATAGAATCATCCATCCTCGATGACCCCGCCTTACACCAAGCACCACAGATGATCCTAAACTGCTATCGTGACAGGCCGAAGTAACCGAGCTTCTAGAGCCCCTGTCAATCAAGTTCCCATGTCATCAGTCCATATCCAGACTCAATGGTTGGTGGATCATAGCGCTGGCATTTGACGAACTTCGGTTGCTGACCATGAAAACAAGATGCACGCTAGCAGTATTTTGAAAAACTGATAAAACGCCCAACATTATTGCATCAAACGTTCGCGTCTGCTAATCAACATCTGAAAATGAATTGCGATCAGAATTACTTGTATCACTTTCGGCAGGGTGGTCGACCTCAGCCAAACGGTCATGGTAGGCTGCCAAGACATCGGCGGTCACTAATCCCGACAAGCTAGCTATTACGTTCGTAATCCAAAGCTGCCTCTAAACAGCTTCCTTCCCATCAACGCCTCCCCAACTCTCACCCATTATCCTCTGTACATCCGGATCCACTCCGATATCTTTCGCTAGTATCCAAATATACGACTACAGACCGCCCCGCCCGCCCCCACTTCACACGACCCCCGCCACCATGTCAACACTGGAGGACCTCGAGGATATCGAGCGCGAGCAACAGGAGGACAAGAAGGATGACAAGAAAAAAGATGGCGAGGATGCTGACATGAAAGATGCGGGTCCCGAGGAGGAGGCGCTCGATGACGAGATTCTGAACCTGGGCACACGAGACATCGTCGCACGGAAGCGATTGATGGAGAACGACATGCGGATCATGAAGAGCGAGTTCCAGCGTCTCACACATGAGAAGGCTGCAATGAACGAGAAGATTCGGGATAACTTGGATAAGATTGAAAACAATAGGTGGGTGTTCAAGATACTGCCCCACCGCGGACAACGTGGCGGTCCCACGCACCAGTGTTTACTGACCAGCACAGGCAACTGCCATATCTCGTCGGGAATGTGGTGGAAATATTGGATCTCGACGTCACAGCAGAGGCTGCGGAGGAGGGTGCCAATATTGACTTGGATGCTACCCGAGTAGGCAAATCGGCGGTCATCAAGACCTCGACGCGGCAAACCATCTTCCTCCCGCTCATCGGCCTCGTGGACCACGAGAAGCTGAAGCCTGGCGATCTCATTGGTGTGAACAAAGATTCATATCTCGTCCTGGACACATTACCTGCTGAGTACGATAGCAGAGTCAAGGCGATGGAGGTGGACGAGAAGCCAACGGAGCAATACACGGATGTCGGTGGTCTAGACAAGCAGATTGAGGAGCTGGTCGAGGCCGTTGTGTGGCCGATGAAGGAAGCCGAGCGGTTCAAGAAGATTGGCATAAAAGCTCCGAAAGGTAAGTTGGAGCTATGTTCTACGGAGGTCTACTGCTAATCTTTGCCCTAAGGTGCCCTCATGTACGGTCCTCCAGGAACCGGTAAAACGTTGCTAGCTCGAGCATGCGCTGCCCAAACAGACGCCACGTTCCTCAAATTGGCTGGCCCGCAATTGGTGCAAATGTTCATAGGAGACGGAGCGAAGCTTGTGCGGGACTGTTTTGCTCTGGCAAAAGAGAAGGCGCCTTCAATCATCTTCATCGACGAACTGGATGCTGTAGGAACCAAGCGTTTCGATTCGGAAAAGTCTGGTGACCGTGAAGTGCAGCGGACCATGTTGGAGCTTCTCAATCAACTGGATGGGTTCGCATCCGACGATCGGGTCAAGGTGCTTGCGGCAACGAACCGTGTGGATGTCTTGGACCCTGCGTTGCTCCGATCCGGGCGTCTGGACAGGAAGATCGAGTTCCCCCTGCCGAACGAGGAGGCACGAGCCCAGATTCTCCGCATCCACTCTCGGAAGATGACGGTGGATGATGGCGTCAACTGGCCCGAGCTGGCACGCAGCACCGACGAGTTTGGTGGCGCGCAGCTCAAGGCGGTATGCGTGGAAGCAGGCATGATTGCCCTGCGGTCGGGACAGCAAAAGATCAGTCACGAGCACTACGTCGACGCCATCGCCGAAGTCCAGGTAAGCTGGCCCAGCAAAGATTGGTGCATGAGGTATGCTAACAAGACAACAGGCCAAAAAGAAGGACACGGTCAATTTCTACGCGTAGAGTGGGGCAAGCGACACGACAGGATGACAGATGGCGGTTTGCATGTGCACGCTGTTACTCGCGTGCATGTATAGCGCGGCTGTAATAATAAATAGAAGGCACACATTGTCTCAACATGTCAGACGTGGCTCACTCGGATGTCTCTTGGTGGTGATGCGTGGTTGATGTCTATATGTAATGCTGATGAGGCAGATGTGCCCGTTACTCACGGTGTAGGCAGCTTCATACTGATACTAACAGGCACCACCGACTTTGACCGAGATGGGCTACGCGTTGGGCCGATCAGCGTGGGCGAGAATCAATGGGCGAGGGGTTGAAGATTGCAGATGAAGAAAGCGAGCCGGCGTTATGTCATGTCGCGGACCCTGCATACGGATCTTGTGGGTGTGTGGTTCCAGCACGCTTCACCGCGGGCCGCTCTGATTGGAGGGCGACGACAACAACGAACAACAACGGGGGCTCCGCAAGGCTGGGAACATGGCATCCTCAACACCAGACATGCTCCGGCACGAGGATGCTCGTCTCCTCCTGATAGGTCAGCATGCACTCCTTTGCCTCCCCCATATACAACAAACTCTGGAGAAGCTGTCGGTTCCTTGGTGCCCTGCATATGTAGCCGCTACTGGCGAAGGCCAAACGGCCCAGATGTTGCCTCACAATATGATGCAGCTATGGCTGTCTTCATGCTTCGTCGACATGTGTGTGGCTTGATTGGCTCAGGTGGTCCATGGCCTCATCTTCCCGCCTGGTTATCAGGTGGATCGGCGTGGGTGACCAACCCGAACTCGGAATGCTCCTTCGGAAACGCTCATGATTGCATTGAAGCCCATTCAACATATCTTGAACCCTCTGGTGCCCCTCTTTGTCTTGCCTCTTCTCTTCTGTATCTTGTCTTCACATTTCTGACCCGCAGCCATGCTCGCCCTTTCAACAATCATCCCTAGGGACCCCTTCAACGCCGTCGTCTTGTCGCTGTGTGTTTTGACCATCTTCTTGCTCTCCGTCTTTGCCTTCTCTCTGAAGCCGCAGAAAGGCGAGACGACCACATTTCGCGCCTATTTGAAGTTCTTCTATGCTTGCTTCGTGAAGCCTCACACCGGGGACGGCTCGGGAAGCCAGCAAGATGCTTTGGTACCATCTTCCCAGCTGTTCATCGTATTTAGCTGCTGACCCAAGACAGGAGAGCTTCTACAAAGCACAGGCAGATGTCTACGATGCCACACGGACCAGACTTCTTAGAGGTCGAGAGGATATGTTGGGCTTGGTGGCCGCCCAACTGAAGCATCGCTGTGAGGCTGGCTCAATCGCCCAGAGACCTGTATGGGTAGATGTGAATCAACTTTCTTTTCCTTCAAAAAGAACCGTGCTAACCATCGTCCCTAGATTGGTGGTGGAACTGGTCACAAGTAATTTCACCATTCAGATTTTTTCTCCATCCAGCTGACAACAGCACCCAGTGTCGAGCAAATGAACCAGTTCGTCTCGGTTCCGAATTTCTTCCGAGCTGTCTACGTCGTCGACCTCTCGCCCAGTCTTTGCGACATGGCACGCAAGCGCTTTGCTCGTCTCGGGTGGAAGAACGTCAAAGTCATTTGTCAAGATGCTCGAGCCTTTCGTCTACATGAGCATGAACCAGAAGCACACGCACAAAAACAAATCTTTTCGCAAAGTCAGACGGTTCGTGACTTGGACGAAGATGCTGATGCCGGAGGCGCTGAGCTTGTAACCATGTCTTATGCTCTTTCCATGATCCCCGAGTTCTACCCTTGCATAGACTCAATCTCTTCGCTACTATCGCCAAACGGCATTGTAGGTGTTGTTGACTTCTATGTTCAAAGCCAGGTCGAGTTCAACTCCAGAAATTACACTGGTGGCGCTATCAACAGACACTGCATGTGGATCTCCAGGGTATTCTGGAGAACATGGTTTGAGATCGATCGGGTCAACCTCGAAGCTGCTCGGAGAGACTACCTAGAATACAGGCTGGGTACTATCCTCAGCGTGAATGCTCGCAACAATTTCTTCGGTGTCCGGCTTCCATACTACATCTGGATTGGTTGTGCAAAGAGCAGCGAAGGTTCGACGGCAAAGTTGGCTGAGATCGATGCTGCGGCCACAGAATCCCCATACCTTTCTGCGTTGGATCTTCAGACCGGGCCTGTACAGGCTGATGTGGAAGTCCGCTCCAAAGCGTACGAGTCTGCGATTGTCAATCTCCAGTCTAGCCTCCCCTTGCCCGCAACTTGGTATGTTCCATCCCCGCGGATTCTACCTCAACTTCTGACTTTGATGTCATCAGGTACCAAAATCATCACTGGCGTATCCACTACGACGAAAGCTTGCCCAAGCACACCCGCTTCAACAACTCCTACATATACGCATTCACTTGGGAAGACGATCGTGCAGACGCTCGTTTACTGAAAGTCACGCCGGATGATGTCGTCCTTGCAATTGGCTCGGCAGGTGATAATATTCTGTCCTTTTGCCTAGAAAATCCACGACGCGTCCACGCCGTCGATCTCAACCCCTCACAGAATCATCTCTTGGAGCTCAAAGTCGCTGCATTCACTGCTCTCGGTTACGCCGACGTATGGAAACTTTTTGGTGAAGGGAAGCATGCTTCCTTCCGCACTCTCCTCGTCGAAAAGCTCAGCCCTCACATGAGTTCCGCAGCGTTCCAGTTCTGGCTTCAGAACGGCCCATCCGTCTTCTCGGAACCCAAAAGCAAAGGTCTCTACTACTCTGGAGGATCCGGTAACGCCCTCCGACTCATTGGCTGGCTATTCCGCATCCTAGGCCTCACCCCCGAGCTCGAAGCCCTCTGCACAGCCCAAACCCTAGCCGAACAACGCGACATCTGGAACCGCTCGCTCAAGTCCGTCCTCCACTCCAAACTGCTCACCTGGGCCATCCTCTCCAACGAAAAATGGCTCTGGAAAGCCCTCGGCGTTCCCCCCGCGCAACGCGCCATGATCGAATCCGACTTCCGCAACGCGACCTCGGAATTCGACACGGCAACCGCAGAGCGCAAGTCCTCGGGCAACGCAATCTACGAATACGTCCTCAACACGTTCGAACCCGTCGTCAACACCACGTTACTCAGCACCTCGAACCACTACTACCTCCTCACGCTCCTGGGTCACTACACCCCTAGCTCGCACCCTACATACCTCTCACCGAAATCCCATGTGCGTCTCAGCAAACCTAATGCGTTTTCGGGCCTGCGCATCCACACGGATGAAATCAGCGAGGTCATCTCGCGCATGCGTCCTGCGACCTTGACTATCGTCGTCGTCATGGACTCGATGGATTGGTTCCCGCCCACGGGCTCGCAAGCGCTCAAGCAGATCCGCGCGCTGAACCGCGCGCTCAAGGTTAAAGGCCGCGTTATGCTGCGCTCGGCGGGGCTGGAGCCTTGGTATTTGAGCGTGTTTGAGGAATGTGGGTTTGTGTGTAAGAGGGTTGCCGTTAGAGTTCCTGGGGCTTGTATTGATCGGTATGTTTATCCCCCCTCCCCTTCACCTTCCTTTCTCTATCTCCAGTTTTCGTGGTTGGGGTATGCGGTAGCTGACTAATTCATGTGAGTAGTGTGAACATGTATGCTTCGACGTGGATCTGCACAAAGGAGACGAGTATCGAGAAGGAAGATGCCAAGGTGAACTTGCGCAAGAGTTCTATGGGCGAGCTCAAGATTTGAAGGATGGAGCGTTTGGAGCGAAAGCCCTCAGCCATAACAAAAAGAAGCTTGATGCTTACTTAGGCCACGGGCCGTGAGTTGGATTGTATATGAGATGATACCTTTCTGCGTTCTTTTTTTTTTCCTTCTTCTATTTTCTTTTTCCGTATCTGTATCGTCTGATCCCTCCTCGTCTCTTTTTCAAGACTTCACATTTCTTGCTCTATCCGTCCACATACGATAAAGTCATATTTCAAATAGTGCGTATACGTTAGTCAGTCGATTATAGCATTCATGATATTCCGAATTCAAAATACGAACCAACAGTTCACCTGCATCAATGCTTTTCTTCTTTTCACCATATACCAGATCCATCCCTAGCCTAGTTAAAAGTATATATAACATGCATTATCCGTCCCTCTTGAGTACATTTACAGGGTGCGCATATGCGTTTTCGCGCGGAAATTGGTAATGACGCACACCAAAAAAAGGTCGACCCAACCGATGCATGTGAAATGAAGCCATCCGCCGACCCTCCACCCGCGCTCAAAGCGGCAAACAGGAAAATTTCGCAACAACAAATTCTAATGATGTACAAAAACTATCCATTGCTCCATCCCTCCGATAACACGAGGCTCATGAATTGAAGCAAAATCAAAGTTGTGGTGGAGGTTGTCCACGCTGTTTCTTCCGGTGCGCCATTGCGGGTCTCCGTAAACAAGCCGTAATACCCCGCTCGGAGTGGGTGAAGAAGATTTATTTCGCAACGCCGGGGTATCGCGTCTTGCCGACCGTGAAGGGAACGTAGCGGTACTTGATCATGTGTTGGATTTGTCGACGCACTGTAGATTGACGCAAATTAGTACTCTTGCTTCATCTCTCACAAGGGAATCTCGATCTCTGGATAGGAACATCAACTCACTCGTCAATCCAAACAGAATTAGCCAATACACAACCAAGACGGGCCAGAACACAGGCAGGTTGAAAATCTCAAACCAGCTGCACACGAAACCCGTGGTGATGGCCTTGGTCGTCGAGTACCAGAACTTGAACTCAGGGAGCCGGCGAACGAAGGGCTTGAACTCTTCTTCTTCTTTTGTGGGGAGGCCGCCAGCGTTGCCGTCTTCCATACCCTCATCGGCTTCAAGTGAGGGGTCGAATTTGGGTGAGAGGAAAGCGAGGAAGAGGTTCAGAAGGTAGATACCGAGAGAGTATGCGACTAGATATGCAGTGTTAGTAGGAAGAAAGTGCGGATAATGCGCACGTAGAAAGCTAGAGGATTGTGCAAGCAGAATGGAAGATGGAGCGTACCAATGTACCATCCCTGTGCAACTAATATGCGGACGATGAAGGCTATGAAGAGAGTCGCTGTGCCTGCCCATCGGTATGCCTTGAAAGGTGTAGATTTATCGAGATACGCTTGGTATATCTGTTTCTTTCGCATCAGCCTTCCAGCATCCCACAGTCATATTTTCGTTCTGCGCAAATGCACATGCGTCATTCTTCGTCTACAAATAAATGAAGAATTTCGATGTTCATCATCTCCAGAAGAATCGAATGCAGGTTTCAACGCACCCTTCCAAATTTGCTCGTCTGCGCCGTCACGGCGGCGAAAGGGGTATCAGGTTCCGGGGCGTCCATTTTCGGGTGGTTATGAGAGCGTTAAATCAATATCGTCGTGATGAGCGTGTTCGTATAGCGGGAACGATGGACAGCTGGTAATCCAGCAAAGGGTGGCGGTGGGGTGGGAGAAGATTGTTGAGGCAACTTGTTCAAAGGCTGTGCTTGCGTGTCGCAAAGGTGCATGTAGTTGCTAGGGAGTCGGTGCAAAGGGACGCTTCGCGCTAATGACGTGAGTAGTAAGGCGTGCCTGGGGTGTTGGGCAGGCGTCATAAACGGTCTGGCCTGGTCCTCGCCGTGGGTTACCCGAGGTCTGCCGATGCTATCCAGCTTCGACTATGTAACCACTCCACAACAGCTACCTGAACAGCTTCAGAAGCATTGAAGAGTTACGTGCAACACCAATACAACTCCCAGTCAACTTTTCCTTGCTCAGTTATCTCATTGAAACATGCAGGCTTTCAGATCATCGCTCAGAACAGCGCGCGAAGTGCGCCCTGCCTTTCGATTTGTTAACGTCACTAGAGGGTATGCGTCGGCCAACAATTACGAACATCTGTTGGTTTCGTCGCCGAAACCTGGTGTTGGCTTCAGTACGTACTTCTTTCTTCTCCTCTCTGTGTAGAACGTCGACTGCGTGGATACTAACGTAATGTCTCAGTCCAGCTCAACCGCCCCAAAGCCCTCAATGCTCTCTGCACACCTCTGATCCTCGAGCTCAATGCTGCCCTCCGCGAATTCCAAGCCGATAAATCCATTGGTGCCATAGTTTTGACTGGCTCCGAGCGCGCATTCGCTGCTGGTGCCGACATCAAAGAGATGAAAGACCTCACATTCAGTGACGCGTATGGCAACGACTTCATAGAATCATGGTCAGACCTCGTCACATTCCTAAAGAAACCTCTCATAACAGCCGTAAATGGCTTTGCCTTGGGCGGTGGCTGTGAATTGGCGATGATGGGAGACATCATGTACTGCGGGCCTAAGGCTGTCTTTGGCCAACCCGAGATCAAACTGGGTGTAATACCAGGAGCTGGTGGTTCGCAACGTCTCACAAAAGCAATCGGAAAATCACGCGCAATGGAAACTATCCTCACTGGTGATAACATTTCAGCCAAACAAGCTGGAGAATGGGGTCTCGTTGCCAAGGTCTTTGAGACTCCGGAGGAGTGTACCAACGGCGCAATTGCGACGGCGGAGAAGATCGCGGGGTACAGTCAGATAGCTGTCAAAGCCTGCAAGGAGGTGGTGAACAAGAGCCAGGATCTAGGTATAAGAGAAGGTGTTGAGTTTGAGAGGAGGGTATTTCATGGTCTCTTCGGGTCCAAAGACCAGAAGATCGGCATGTCGGCTTTCGCGGAGAAGAAGAAGGCTGAATGGACACACGAGTAGGAATTTCGAAATAGAAAAATGCCCCCGCTCATCTCGTCGTGGTCTGAGTAAGAAATGAAGAGTACTTGCGGGTATCAAAGGATTGATTATAGAGGCAATTGAAGAACAAAAGGAACACAAAGGAAAATACGCGTACATACTACACGAGTCAACCGATTTATTTTATGTTGAAAAGTGGCAGCTGAACACAACGAGCAACATTCTTGCAGATGAATGGGATAAATCCTGAAGGAATTGCGCTTTTGTCTAAAATGTACGTATTTACGAGGGTAGACGAATCGCACGAGTGCTGACAGAGCTACCTACAAGCGCATCAGCGCAATGTGCACTTGGTGATTTGAACTTAGGGGCCAATAATCCAAATGTCTAACCAAATGGGCTTCGCCCCTCTTAAGAAGCTAAGATGTCTAAAAACGTACAATGGGGTCCATGCTTATGCGGAGCCCACCCACTTCCGAAAAAGCCCATTTACCTTCTTCGAACACGGTATGCGCGTTATTTTGTGACTGCCGTACCACCAAGGACGAAACCCCATACAACGGTGATTTCGCTTTGAAGCACGAGAGCAAGAGGATCATTGCCTTGAGCATAGTAGGCACGTAGGTACAGATGAGCTGATACGGATAACCTTTCTTTAATTACCTACGACATGGCATATGCGGCACAGGATTACACCAAGCCTGGCGTAGTTGGCACGGGACTGACGACTACGCCTCGCCCAGCCATACTAATAAGCAAGATCACAGTTATTGAACAAGACGAGTTAACCCTATCTGACGTGTTTGTCTGTCTAGCGGCGGGCAATCCCCCTCTTGGCCCCGGGTTTCTTTCTCAATATCATTTCCATTGTCCCTATCTTTTCTTTGTTCCCTCACTTTCTCTAATTCATTGACTAAACCCCAACACAGAATCAAAGGAGTGCCCAATTCCTTTATCCGACAGGAATCATTCTTCTCATACTACGACAGTCCCAAGTCTGCAAACCATTAACCACAAAATGTCCTTCAACTCCATCTCCCGGCGGGGGCTCAGCGAATTCTTCGACCAACAGTGCCCCAACGATTCCAAGTTTTACGCATGTTCAAGGTCGTCCAAGTCCAAGTTCGTGGGGTGCTGCAAAATCGACCCTTGCGAACTGGCTACCGGATGTACCATTACCAACCTTCAACCTCTCTCTTTCAATGCTTCCCATCATGGCACCGACACTTTCCCACCTGACCCGGAATGTGGGTCCGTTGATATCAAGCCCTACACATGCGCTCAACCAAAGGGAACGTTTTGGGGTTGCTGCAAGACAGTGCCGTGCGCCAATACGCCACCGAGCTGTCCGGAGGGTGATCTCTTTCCAGCATCGCTGAAGACGGACTTGCAATTCGACGCGTACACAGGATCATCAGATTCATCAAAAGAGGAGCCTGCCAAAGACGACGGTCACGTGAGCACAGGTATCATTGCTGGTGCCACAGTCGGAGGCGTGGTCGTCATCGTAGCCATCGTCGCAATCCTAATCTTCTGCCTCTGCAAGAAGCGTAAAAACAAGAGCAAAGAAAACGCCCCTGCAACTGCTGCAGTGGCCCGCGGTGACATCGGAGACAAGACAGACTACCGTGCCTCTGCCCTTACAGAAGGTAAACCACCCCCCCTCGCTCGAGTATTCCTCCGAAGCAAACAAAACAAGACTCGAGACAAAAACTCACGCGGAACCGCAGCTCCACCAGTATACAGCTCACCCAACCCCAACGACGGCACGTTTTACTCGGGCCCGCACAAGCCCTACGACCAGAACCAAAAAGGTGTCTATCAACAAGTCGCACAAGCTCCCATGGAACTCTCGGGCGAGTCTTCTTATGGCGGCGGACAAGCTGCGTCGAATAACTTTGTTGCCGAATTGCCCAGCGATCACACCACTTTGTCACCGGCAAGTCCAGCTATGAGTCAACACAAGCCCGTTGAGCTTGAAAGTCCGCTCATGTCACCGGCCCACCCAGCTACACCACACAACAATCCAGCGAAGTTCCAGGAAGTTATGGATGTTAAGAAATGAGTTTGCTGATCGCTGACATTTGTTCGTTCTTCTATCCTTTCTTTTTTTTTTCTTTTTTTCCTTATGTGCGTGGCAGCGTGGGCGAAATGGAGTATACGCGCTTAGGCTTGGTGTGCGAGGGAGAGATGACAAACAAGAGAAAGAGAAACTCGCGAGCTTCTCTTCCATTCTGCTGACACCCTTTTCTTTTTACGTTTCTTGTTTTTTTTTTCTTTGTACAATACTTATACGATGGTCCTGCGGTCACCACAGACTCGGATTTCATTCGGTCTTACCGAAGAGGACTGACTCTTCGACAAATGTTTTTGTTTAATCTTTATTCACAGGAAGAAGAAAAAAACAGTCACCAATACGGTTTCTAGGGGAGAAAAGCATCATCTTCCGACCAATTTTTCATGTTCATAGTCGTAGTTGTACGAGTTTGCTGCTTCCCAGCAACTCCCACGCTTCTTCAGTAGATAGTATCAAAACAAAAATGTTCAAGCTCCACACAAGATCTCGCTTTTTGTTATTGTTGTCTCGGAAACGAAAATAGTAAGCGTACGCGAGACGCAATTTACCAGATGCGACTTGCCATGCATAACAAAACGTGGACGTGCATGCGCATGCGCATAAGCACGTAAAGCGCATGCGGCATAGTCTCTCACTCCCCTTTTCCCCCATATAGCTTAGAGAACGGCAACAGCAACGAGGCTGAACACGAGGGGGTCGGGGGAAATTAGGGTCGGATGGGCGATCAGCTCGGATAGAATGTTGCACCGGGTTGTCTTTACAGGTCTTTTTGTGCAAAACTCTCCTTTATCTTTACCTTTCCTTTGCTCCTGGGTGTGATGGTTTTCTGCTGTTGTCGTCGAGCGACTTGTTATTAATCAGATTGCTTCTCACAAGAGCAACTACCACTTGAGTGCTGCGAGTGGAGAACACAACACTCTAGTAGAGAGACATCAAGGACCGATTCAAATCTTTTCCCCCCCGTTTCCCAAATGAGACATTCGTTTGACTTCACCGCTATCGCAATCCTTTGTATGCGCGCGCACGGGGTAGCTCGTTCCTGCCGAAGAATTCAGGCGACGCGAGGCAGGAATGTCGGGTGGGCGGGTGGTTTTATCATGACTTACCGTTGTCGCATTGTTCTAGTCTATTCGAAAGTCTCGGATCTCGAACGTATCCAGCCTCGATCGGAGTCCTCAAGCTCATGTAGCCCTGGTCGAATAGGCCTGGGCCGGTTGATCTATCTCTGTTCTTGTCTTCTCTTTGAGACAATGTCTAATTCGGGTTGATTCCAAGTTTTGTCTGTGGGCCGTCTCTTTTGGAGTACAGAATATTCTGTTTTGTTTATTTTCTCCCCGTTACCTTATTCAAGTGCATATTCTACTGCTAATATATAGACTAGTACACTGACAGAGTGAACATTATGGCTGTCATTCATCTGTCATATCATCATGTAGAGGGAGGGCACAGCAACAGCGGATTCGATCTCGAGTCGAGATTTTCAGCTTATCATTAACAGTACCTGCGTACCACATGTCAATAACTATTCCAGTCGGCAAGTAAGGCGCTAGTCGCGCCGAGTAGAGACTGTGAAGCAGAATACGACTTATTCAAATTTGCCCATATCATGGGTTCGAGAGTGCCCTCCATAGCTATTTCGAGATAGTTGATTACGGCGTTCAAAGGAGTGCGAAGCTCATGCGCCGAGTTTTCTATCAGCAAGCGCTTCAAATGGTTTGCATCGTCTTTTTCCCACGTGTGAAGAAGGTTCCCAGAAACCAAACGCAGAACGTGCGCGGTTTGCAGATCAGCTTCTGTCCAAGGATTGCATGTTCGAATGAGAAGATCTGGGTCGGTTTCCGGCGAGGCTTCTGTCTGCGCAAGTGGCATGGTATCGTTACGACATGATGAGTTTGTGGCACTCGGTATGCTTGTTTTGCTTGAAGGGAAGGCGCGGCGGAAGAAGATAAAGAAGCTGTCGGCATGTGATAGAGGAACGACAAAGATCCCGGCGATATCTTTGAAGCGGAACGGGTACTGGATGTCAGGAAAATCTCGTTCTATGTTGATGGAAGTCGTCGCCGACTCTGCCCTATGCAATCTGAAATACTCCAGGATAACTAGAGCTTCGGGAAGTCGCTCGATCTGACCAATTATTCTGGTTTGCTCCCCAGTAGACAGGATTGCGAAATCGGCACGGAAAACCCGTAGAAGGTTTGCTGGTGACGTGCGTGGCCGTTGTCGATCTAGCTGATGCGGTGTTTCCACGTGTTGATACAATTGATCTGACGTAAAGGCCCCAATGATTTTGTCCCAATTTTGTAGGCGTGATTTATTCAACAGTCTCTCAAGGTTCCTGGACGCAACTTTGCTCACAAACTGACAGATTTTGCGGGTTTGAAAGGAAGTGGGCATCCCCGATGATCCATATGAGAAGCATACTATAAGGCCCCATACATTATCTGTTGTACCTATCGTTGCTGACATAGTCGAACGAACATCTAGATTTTTCAGATATGCCATATGTATTGGTGACATTGTGCGGAGGTAAGAATTGGTCAGGTCAAGAGGCGCTCTTGAGTCCATGCCACTGCGACCAATTAGTCGGAGAGGTTTTTGGTCTCGATCATACAAGGCTCTGACTCTGTTCGTGCTATGCAACGATCTCGCAAGTCGCGGAAGCTCCAAGGCGCGTGCATGGAGTTCTGTACGATTGGCTTTGGGGACATTGTGATCTGCGACCTCTGCTATAACATGGCTTTCCGTGAGCTTGTCGAACTGATGAATCATAACGTGATGATGGCCGGTCAATTCTTTCACAATACTGGCAAGCTCCTCAGAAAGAACCTTGAGTTTAGGTGCTGCTGCAAGCGCCTCTTCTGTGCGTGACATGAAATCCAACACTCTTGTGACTGTCGTATACCCTCTTCGCTTCCGCACATTTCTTTTGGCGTCCAATGGTTGTTTGTATTCCTCAGTATTCTTCCCAGACTTGTCACCGTTGAGCTCAACGGCGTTCGGACCCACTCTATTTGAGTCCTCGGAGCCTTGTTGTATGGTGGACAAAGAAAAGTGGAGGCGACTATCCTTTAGCTCGAACTCGCATACAATGCAGCTTTGATCAACAGGGCTTAGATGCAATGCGCACCAGAATTCTGAGTTCACTCCAGGACTTGTTTCCAGTTCGGTAAGGAAAACGTCTGGGCCATTTGTTATTAGGTCCTGGTTTCGATCTTTGACGCAATCAATGCGGTCTATAAAGTCCCGGGCCTGGTCTTCCGTGAAGATGTCCAAGAAACTGTGCAAGGCGAAAAGTTCTGTCGGGGATTTGCCAATCATCAATTTCGAATTTTCGCTCGCAGCAGAAACCGGGACCACACCGGGAACGCCTGTATCTTCGAGGGCAATGAAGAGACCGAATCCTTGGATGGAGCCAGGAATTTCGAGGTGAGCATCCTCAAGCCATTGTATAGTGTCGCATCCTCGACCTGTGGTCAGTATGGTGGTCTCTTTGACCTCCTCGCGGACGAGCGGTTGAGGCAATGGCGATTTAGTGGAACGCACATCCTGGGTGGAAAACAAATCGCCCTCATCCGATCGTTCGGTACGCTCCGTACTTCTAGTAACCGTTGGCGGTGAGGATGGTGAATGACAGGCTGGAACGCATGCCGGATTCAAGCGGAATGAAGGTAGCGCGGCTTCGAAGGGTGTGTATTCGTTGTCGGTTGGGGATTGGTGCTGGACATATTCACTGTGTGCCTGGTCGGCAGCTGTGAAAATTGTACCTTTGGATATGACGCTGCGAATGGGGAATATGCGATTCACAATAGATGGGCTTTGTTGCACCTCTCCGGGTGAAAAACTGATTAGCGCATCATTGACTGGCGATGCCGGCGACAAATCTTGTGGGCTGAATCCGCCCATTGTATGGCAAGAAGAGCTACTAAAATTCAGGTGTACGGGACTCACAATGGGATCAGAGATGGTTCGACATTTGAACTCGCTCCGCTGCAAGTTGCAGAACAATGCAGGTGCCCGCCTAATTGATTATCGTATGATTTTTGATTTATTGGCGGAAATCGAGATCAATAACCTGAAAGATCCAAAGTAGTACGTTGGTGGGTACCGCTACGTAGTGAACATTCGCCACGCATGGTACATCCATGGTAAAATACGTGTAACGTCCAAGCCCGGTGATATTCTCGGCAGAGTCATGACACCTTGTGTTTATCTTTCAATCCGTCTCCTGACAACCAAAAGAAACCTTCGTTGTTCCAATGCCGAAGCTAAAACGTACTGTAGTTTCGATCCTTCCCAACGATTCCATTAGGCAGGTAGGATAGGTTACAGTATGTTTTGATGGAGTTGCAGAGTTTCTGGCAAGCTCTATTTGCGGACACCACGGCCATCCATTTATAATACTTAAGCTCAGAACATATTCAACATGAACTAACTCCTGCATCTAAGATACTGCGTTGGTCATGGTGTTGATTTCGTGGATCACGGCCTGCCCACGGCTAAGTTTACCGAGTCAATCAATATCAAGCCTAACATCGGCGCGTTTGCTCTCCCGCTTTTGCAAAGCCGAAGACAAGTGGGCCATCACGGAAGTTCAATCCCGCCTATATCCAACCCATACCACTACTCTTCCGAATTGTTGCTCGAATACAAGATAGGAAACCTAAAGCTCACACAGTATCAAGATCCGTCGAAGTTTGATAAGCAGAATAAAGAACCACCGAAGTTTTTGGATATCGCACAAACTCGGAAGCGTCCGAGTCTTAATGCCCCGGAGCTGGAAGAAGCCACATCGGAAAGAGGCAAGGTTGAAAGATATCCCATATCAGCCCTGAAATGATGGATCAGCTCCGCTCCAACCTCTTTGTTCTATCGATTCAACCAGATAAGCGCGGCGGGCAATTAAGATAACTTAATCTATACGCAGGAGACGAATGCTATGTTCCAATATAACTTCTCTGGGGAGATTCATGGCCCGATCTACAGACTGTGTCTAAATGACCGTGTTGAAGGTGGGATTCCTCGAAAAACGCCCCCAGTCGTTACGTTCCATTACTGTCCAGCGGTAGGTGGGCCATATATGAGTTGACTATGGTTACAAATTATAAGTCGGAGTTAGAGTAGTCCTGCGTACGGCGATAGTCATAACAATAGAGGAACCAACCATCGGGCGAATTGACTGTGATTATCACTGCAGATAACGCCATCTTCCCTTGTCCCTTCCCATGGACTCATTTGTGTCACAGACTTGATTTACCTTACAGTTTGCACAGCGAATACCTCCGCACCATCTTCGACCGATTTTCTCTCTCCTTTACGCTCATCCTCGGAGTGCGAACGAGAATTGTCATGCAATGACTACTTCAACAGCAACAGTGTCCAGGAAATTAATCTGTATCCGAGAGACGAGACTCATACTGACTCTTCTAGATCCCTCTTTGATCAGCTTGCGTATACGTGGCGAAATTGGCGGAGTGAGTGAGTGAGTCAGTAAGTCTGCCATTCTCTCAGATTCTAGCATACAACGGGAAGTTCCGTTCTGAGAGGCTGCCCTACAAGGCTGAAACATCGTTACACATGTGGGAATGTACAACACGTGGCAAGTGCCTCGTATCCACGCTCTTTATGTGGTAACGAGCTGAACGGACTCAACGTCCTCTTCTTAGCCACCGTTTGTCTCACCCTAATACTCATTCACTGTCGGACGATAGGCTATTGGCTTCTTGAGGTTTATGCTTGGGCCTCCCAATACATATGTGCATGTGGATGTATATTTTTCAGCTGACGTTGATCTGCCTTACTATCTATTTGTCATTGTTGGCTGTGCGTTGAGGACCCTTTGTAGGCTGAGATGTCTAATTTTTGTAATGTGAAATAGATCGTTTGCAGCGGAAAGGGGAGGCAGAGAGACGAAAACTTCGACTCCCTAGATGACAGTGAACACGTATGACTGCCGCAACGACCCAGAGATGCACCCGCGACCAAAGTTAGTAGGAGTGATTGGTAAGAAATGTTACTAATAGAAAGTCTAATCGTTTTGACAAATGAACAAGATGGTGACCGAATCCAGTGGGAGGGGAGTTGATCTTCGCGATGATCCCCGATCACGTAAAGCCTTGGGGGCGATGGCAAAACTATGAATATTGACTCGCGGGATTAAGCCCATTCTAAAGTTCGAAAAAAGGGTTGAAGGATGAAGCAATGAATAGAGGTGCAGAGGATAGGTGTCATGGGGAACTAAAACGAATACAGTCACTGCTGTGCTATACGCTTGCTAAAGTTGAGTTCCTGTATGTAACTCGACATCTGCTATTGGTCCCCTCGTTCGTGCGTAAGGTGGACTGGAGGGTAGTGCATACAAACATGGCAGTTCACTAAGCTTCGCCACGCTCAAAACCCTAAAAGCATTCTTCGCATGATCCACGCCCTAAACAGCAATAACCAGCAACTAAGAGAAACTCCCGTGAATTCCATTGGCTCGTGGTTCAGTCGACAGCGGGTATCATCAAGCCTGCAGATACAACCCCGAGGCGGAGCGCATTCCCCATTCGTTCAGGTAGAATATTTGCGTAGAGCAGAGCCTCAAGGCAACCATCTGAAACAAGTGCTACGATTGCTTAAGGCCGTAAGACTGAACGACAGAGGTCCGAGCGCCTGATTGTAACTCTGTCAACGATGTTCGTGTTGGGCTGAACGTAGCCCCCAACCAATCACCATCGCGCGCTCGTTTAAGTCCGACGGTTACAGCCCCCAACACTCCGGTCACAACCACCGATCACATTGCATTTCTAATGTTCTGACTCGTGTGCTTTGGCTCTAGAGTGGTGGGGTTTAGGTTCGGGAACGATGCTGGCCGTGGGGCTTTGGTGTTGTGTCTGTGTGTCTGTGTTGCTTGCGCCCGTTTGCTCGTTCATTCATGGCCAAGTTAAGGGCTCTTGATGAACGAGCAGAGGCACTCTGTTGATCATGAGGGCTAGATAGGAAGAAGGATATAAGGAGCTGCTTTTCTGCTTTCGAGGAAGGTTGTTGAATCACTACTACCATCATCGATCGGCTTTCAAGTCTTACGATCTATCTTCAGCCTTACACTCCATACCAATCCTATATTTATCACTGCTTTAATAAGCTATCTTTCCGATATCAAATCTTCTTACCCTCCAATCAGATCATAACCAACCCTATTCTTCTTCGATACAAAAGAAGAGAATCACCAAACACCTCGAACCCATTGGGACATCACAACCCACACTCACCCACTTCTACACACACCTACAAATATACACCAGACCACCAACAACCAACCAACCATGGGCTTCTTCCGCAAAGCAGGCGAGATGACCAATCTCGTCACCAACCAACGATACAAAGAGCAATCTATAACCACGCTCACCGACGCCGAGCTAGTCGCTGCCTGGCGCTCAACGCTCCGCATGAAATCCGCCTCCGCAACCGGAATTACCCTCAACACAGGTGTCTCCATCGCGAACCCTTTCTTCACAGGCGCCGCTGTTCTCAACACATACCAATTCACAATCTGCCGCGTAAACCGCAAGCGCGTCAAGGAAGAAGTAGAGCGCCGCAAGAAAGCGAGCAAGGAATTCGCAGTCTGGTTCGACGAACAAGCCACAAGCAAAGGCAACAAAGACATCCTCGTAGGGTCAGGCGTCAAGACCGTCTTCACGGGCGCGAGCTTTGGGCTGGTGGGATTTGACACGATTGGAGATAACTTCACAGAACTCGTGGCTGGCGGTGCGCCTGCCGTCCCTGGACCTTCGGGCGCATCGGGCATCACGGGAGCTGCGGAGCCGGTGACTGAGCATACGTCGCAGTTATTCAACAACGAGCACCCTGGTGTAGCGGCTGCGGAGCATATCCGTAACGAGGCGTACAATGTGCTCTCACAGCCTCTGAGCGATGCAGCAAATGCCATCGCGGCGGGTCATCCTGTTACACCAGCGACTTCGTGGTATGATGTTGACCACTTTTACGATAACGGGTTTTCGGCGCCTGCGTTGGGCGGTCAGATTGTCTCGTTGGGTGCTGGATCCGAGATGCTGCAGGTGCCGAATGTCGTCGGGGAGGCGGCTATTGATCATAAGCTTAAGAAGGATCAGGAGGAGAAGGCGAGGTTGAGTGGACAGAGGTTGTATGAGGCGAATAACTGATGGGATGTACGATTGAGGTGATTGTGCGTTCGAGGTGTTATGCATCTTGATTTGGTCACTCCGAAGGAGTTAGTTTGCCATTTAGATTTTTGGTTCGACATATACCCTGATAGATGATATAATGTAATAGGAAAGAAATCGATTGTCATGGTTGTCACGCCGTAATACGATTTATGGACACGTGTTGTTCATGATGAAATGTGTTATGGTGTCGATCTTTGTCTTTTATAATCAATTACAATACAATATTACCACTCGGTGTTAATGATTTAAAGCTCGTACAGCTGCCACTGTACAGAGCGTCAGATCACCTTGTACGACTGCGCTTAAAGGCCTCTATCACCATTACTATAGATGCTGTCTTCTTATTGCTATCCGCAATGTGGAGGACGGTCTACATCCACTCTATACTCTCTTCCTCCCGAATCCTCGCTGATGCTCCCATCTACTTGCTCCCTGACGGCTGTTGCTCATTCTTCTTGATGCCCAGACTCTCGCCTCCAGCCTTAGTAGTTCCGGTAACGAAGTCGCCAGCCGCTGTAGCGGAAATCGCAAGTTAGCCAATCATCCAGGCTTCCAAGTAATGTCCAAGAGGAAAGACGATGTGAAACTTACACTTGGTGGTATCTCCCAATCCACCAGTGACGCCAGTGACGGTGTCTCCAAGTCCCTTACCCAGTCCAGAGACTGTGTTACCGAGCGTGTTTGTTGCGCCTCCAACGCCTTTGCCGACGGTGTCTGAGGCGGCACCGAGGGTATTACCAAGGCCACTTGCTGCGGTTCCGAAGAATCCTGTATTAACGAAGGGGTATTGTTAAAGACTTTTATCTTTTATTTTCCTTCTTCGGATGAAGATGGTATAGATGATGGATGGCAGCGCGATAGCAAAGCCTCTTCAAAAGAGCCTCACCACATCTCTTGTGTGAAGTGAAATGCGAACGTACCTTTGCTCTGCTGCTGCTGCTGGTTCTGGTCAGACATATTGGCTGTGTAGACGAGTCTGGGTTGTTCCTCTGTTTTGGAAAAAGGAACGGATATCAAATTCTCAAGGTTTTTGTTCGGGTTGAAAAGGATTCGAGAAAGTGATTGTGATGATGTTTCTTTTGGAAGAAGGGTGGGGGAGGATAGGTCTTGTATGTGTTTACATGGGGGCGTAGCGATGCGGTGCGTCAGCCCGATGACGTAGTTGCAGGTCTTACCTACTGCATGCATCATCTCCCCCTCTTTCCTTCGTCGCGGAGAAAAGCATCTAAATCTAGCACAGCTTACTCCCACGACGAATGAAAATGATTCTGGAGTTCGCCCCGGACCTTCGCCGGTACCGATCGATCGAATCATATCGCCGCGGAGCTGCTTGCTTGGGGCGGACCCTCTCTCTACACATCACAATCGCATTGGATGATGGCGAGAGGCATGGCAGCTTCAACCCCAACACGCTTCGACCATGATTGGGAAGGACAATTCGAACAGTCATCCGTAAAGTCTTAGTTCAAGCGCTTTGCCGTGTTAGAGCTCTATCAGATCCACTAATCCAGTCTCGTGTTTGCCAACCATCACAGGCAACAATCGCAAACCTTGAACTGATTGTTGAATTGCGACCAACTATACACATAGAATCTACAAGCCATCATCTTGACCGTTCCCGTACCGAGACAGGAACCGTAGCAGCCGCATGTCCCTATTAACCCATGACCTCTCTCTGATCCGCCCCGCCCACGTAGATAGCACCGTCACTCTTGCAGACATCCAAAGTAAGAAAGGAAGACATGTGTGATTGATGAACAGGAGATTGATAGGACATACTCTTAGAATATAAGCCACCTGCCATTTCAGACTATGAAGCCTCCCACCTGCAATCGCTCTAAAAAAGTTGATGAAAGGAAAAAGAAGAGAAGGAAGACGAAGAAGAAGCACTAACTCTGGAAACGACTAAGAGTGAGGTGAACTCACACAATGCCCTCATACTGCCTCAATGATTCAGAAGGCGCGTAAGAGTGCTGGTCCGTAGCAAAAAAGCCCCCGATTGACTCCAAGACGCCACCTGTGGAACCTTGCCCAAGAAGACGCATATGTAAATCGCAGTACTGAAAGAAGCGGGCTGGAGCACATCGATGTCTGCCCACTGAACTCGCCGAGGCACCACTGACCCGCAACGATAGAAACACGAGAAACACTTTTGTATCCGCCATGCCGGATTAAGAAGGAAATACCCACAGAATGCAATGCAGTGTGCGCAACAAATGCCCCGTCTATGCAACGCTCATGTATTAGATTACCGCGTACGCTAACGTTTGCACGTTGAACGACGCACGCTGAGTGGACCAAGGAAGGTGTATTAAATTATGGTCCGTAATCACTCGGATGGTTTGGCTTCAGCAGCAGGCGATTTTGACCGAGACAAGGCGGTTTTTCCTTGCGGGGGAGACGAGGCAGTTGAAGGAGGAGAGGTAACTTCATTGACATCATCTCCAAGGCTCATGAGGGCACTGAGGCAGGGTTAGCGTTGCTACTACAAGCTGTAAAGCACGTACAACTTACCTGAAAGAGTTTGCGTTTGTGGGCTCCTTTTCCTTCGACACAGGAGTAGCGGTTCGGGAGGATGCACCGGACTCATCGCCACGACTTGTGAGATTGAGATTGCCACCGGGACCAAGGCCGCGACGTCCACTGCCAGTTCGGCCACCGAGCAAGGAGGACGGACCAAGCGACCCACCAGGGGCAGCATTGCGTGACGAGTTGTTCCTAGTCAACTTGCGAAGATCATCCATCTGTACACGACCAGTAGGGAAGTCTGCTGGAGGTGGCATACCACCGCCGGAGAATGAGCGAGCATCTCCGCGGCCCATATGCGGACGGGGACCACCGCGGGTGTTGTTGCGTTGACGCTCCAGCTCGGCTGCTTGCTGTTGGGCGGCGGCCTTTGCGTGGATTTCGGTCAGTGTCATTGGACCCTTGTCTGCGTCCTTGGAAACCCAGTTGGAGCGTCGAAGATCACACAAATCCATCAACATGAACTTGAGACGACTGTTCAAACCTTCCATGTTCATGATCTTTTCAATGCGTTGGAAGTAAACATCCAGCATCTTGGGGCCAGCATCGGCAGCAGCCATGGTGCCACCGACCGTGCGCAGGAGTTTTGTCAACGATTCAACAGCTGATTCGTCCGGAAGACCTTCGAAGTCGAGAAGCTTCAGGACACACTCGTGCATGATCCTGAGGGTCAACATGTTCAGCTTGTAAAGTTCACCGATAAACTGAATGAGACCGAGACCACGACGTTTGGCAGCTGCAGCAACGTAGTACTCTTCGGACAGCAGAGCAGCCTCGCCAGTCTGACCCTCTGGCTTGTCGGGTAGGTTGATTTCCCAACCCTTTTCGAATTCCTCCTGGCAACGGTTGAGGAGGTACTTGCGGAAGAGAGCTCCTCCGACAACGGGATTGCCATGCTTGTCGCGGACATTCTCATCCTTGATCTCTGTGCTCATGGTGTTGAGCATGTGCGCACAGAATTTGGCATACATGGAAGACCAATGCTGCTCATCGCAAGCCTTCTCAAAAGTCAACTGAATGACCTGGCGTAAAGTCCTGCCGTCTTGCTCGTTCTTGCTCTGGCCAGCAATCTCGAGGATCTGGTCGGCAATCTTGTCGAATTTTTCGGGAGTCATCTTGTTGAGAGCAGCCTTGACTTTACGTTGCACCATGTCGGGGGCCATGTGACCGCCAGAAGCAGGCTGAGCACTACCTCCACCCTTCAGACTCATAGGGGTCCAACCAGTCTGGGAACGCTCAAGGTCCTTGATCTGCATACCAGCGGTCAAAGGCATGGCCTTTTCTTCCTTGGCGTTATGGGCAGGCTTGTCACCACGACGGCTGCCCCTACCACGAGAGCTACCAACACGAGGAGAGTTGGGTCCATTCGCTCCCATGTTATAGGATGCGTTGCGCGACACCTGCACAGGGAAAGATCCCGAGCCACCGGCACGAGCTCCCATCATTTGACCGAGAGGGTTCGTCATGGATCGACCTCCAGTTCCTTGCGACATGCGGAACCGTTCTTCGGAAGATGTACCGGGAGGTAGGGTCCTGCCCTGGGGGAAGTTGCCGCTGCCGAAATTGCCCATGCCTCCACCTAGAGTGTTGGTGCGAGAGGGTTGGCGAGGGCCCATGGAAGCTGGACGAGGGCCGGGAGTGCGGGCAGAGTCGCTTGGATCACCGACGGTCTCCTTCAACTTCATATCCCAGTCGACGCTGGGTTTCTCCTTGAACACGCTCTGGAACTGAAGCAAGAAACTCATGTCATATGGTCGACCACTCTTGCCTCCCTTGCCAGTCGCGTTGAGCGCTGGGTTGGGCGAGCTTACACCTTCGGGGTAGTTGACCTCATTCTTGATCGCCAAGAAGCGAGCACTCTTGAGCGAGTTCATACCAGCGGTGGGCTGCGCCGGCTCGATGGCCTTGTTGGTCTCCAATTTGAGAGGATGGGGCTTGGCCTTTGTTGCAGATTTGGGTTGAACGGGAGCGCTGGTAGGCTCAGGAGCAGGAGCAGGAGTAGAAGTATCGCTCTCAGCAGCAGCGCCCGGGCCAAACTGTGTGTTCTTCTTGAGACTAGCAAACAATTTGGCGGATTCTTCATCACCGCCTTGTGCACGCTTAGCCTCAAGAGCCTCAGCTTCGCGTTCAGCCGCCTTGAGACGCTCGTCGGCTTCTTTCTCCTCCTTGGCTTTGCGCTCAGCATCTGCAATCTTCTTCTTCTCTGCGAACTTGGCTTCACGCTCTTGTTCCTCTTTCTCGGCAGCTTCCATTTCAGCAATCATTCGCTCGAACTCCTCGTCTTCTTTACGCTTCTTCTCAGCAGCATCCTCTTCGGCCTTCTTGCTGGCTTCGGCATCTGATTTCTCCTTGGCGGCTTTTTCAGCTTCCTCTTTGGCCAGTCTCTCCTCTTCCTCTTTCTTGGCAGCAGCGGCAGCTTCGTCATCTTTGGCCTTCTTCTCATCGGCCTCTTTCTGTGACTTTTCGGCTTCGAGCTGTTTCTTGAACTGGAGCACGAAGTCGGCCTTCTTTTCGGAGTCGGTCTTTGCGGCGACACTCTCGGCACGACTGTGCGTGGACTCCGGGCGAGGGGGAGGTGTTGGCGTGGCGACAATGGCAGGTGACTTTGGTGGAGCAGCACCAGCAGAGGGTGCGGGGGACGCCGGCTTCTTCTCATTCTTGAAGTCGACGACCTTTCCGTCGGTGGTCTTGATCTAGGACGTGTCAGCAGCTAGGCAAGATGTCAGATGGGGATCTCGGATTCTTACGACGATGGCATTGCTCTTCTTCTTAGGAGGGATGGCGAAAGTAGAGGAGCTCGGGGCAGGGCTGGCGGAGGCAGCGCTCGGGGTATGCGTGTGCGAAGCGTTAACATTGGTCATGGCAGGTGTGCTGGGTTGGGCCACGGCAGACTGAGGGCGAGACTCGGACATGTTTGAGTTGGTCCTAGCCATACCTTGCGCCTGAGGAGGAGCTTGACCGTAGGGAACCTGGTAGTGGTTACGAGGGGATGGGGGGATCCCACCGGGAGCATACATGGACTGACCCATACTACCGTATGCTGCTTGATTGTAGTTGTTGCCATAGTACTGGCCATATGGGTCAGCACCAAGTTGCCCGGGCATGTAGTTCATCTGGTTGAGCTGCGTTAGATACGAGTTGTTGCTTGTTGCGACGCGAAAAGGCGGTTCAATGGGTTCAAGGAAAGCAGCCGGCAAGTCTCGAGGCGTGTGCTCCGAAACCACCGGTCGAACAGGGGGTGGTGCTGATACAGGGGGAGAATGAAAGGAAAGCCGACTCTGAGAAGCTCGCGAACGAAGTATCGGCTTGCTGAACTCTGAGGCGGCGGAAGTTGAAGATTTATTGAAAATTATACCCACTTGTTGCTGATACTGCGCCGGGTAGTAGGGCATACCGCCAGACTGTGTGGCCATTTGTTGCTGATGCATGACAGCGGGAGAAATGGCCGGGCTTCGGTTTTGTCGGTAGGGAGAGTTAGGGTGGTTCATAGCGGGCTGGAAATTGGGTGGCATGGGCCCGCGAGGAGGGTTGTTCATTTGACGGAACTGGGGCTGGGGCGAGTGTCCCATCTGTGGGTAACCTCCAGGCTGGAAATTCCCGCGCCCGCGACCGCTGTTATTGCCGGGCTGGAATCGCTGGTTGCCCATGTCGCTGTGCGCAGACTGGCTCGACTCGCGGCGAAGGTGTTGGCTTTGGGGAATGGAGTGTGGTTGAGGAGGCATGGAGATTGGGCGGTTCTGTGTGAACGAGTCAGCAAAGTTCAACTGAAGGCTTTTATTTTTGGGCGCGCCAAGCCCTGCGTTTTGGAGAAGCGCAAAACTTACGTTGGACTCTGTTCCGTCGCTGCCACCACCAAAAACAGGCATGCCCGGGCGCGTTGGTAGAGCGTCTGGTTTTCCACCACTGGCAGTAGGTGTGGGGATGGGAGAGGGCGAATGCGCAGGCGAGTTGATGCGCGGGTTTTGAGACTGAGGGTTCAAATTCTGCTGGGGAACTGCGGGAGAGGGCGCAGGGGAGCCAGCGAGCGAACCAAAAGTAAGATTGGAGGGCGCGCGACTGCTTGCAACAGGGCCACCGTTGGGAATGAATCCGCTGGTGCCAGCGGCGCTGATGGTGACGGAGGACTTGCGACTGTGGTCACCGTTGGCGCTGCTGCTGTTCACAATGGTAGGACCCATGGCGGGAACAGCGGGCTTGATGGGGCTGGAGCCGTTCACGGGGGAGACGGACGAGCTCTTGCCATGCTGGGCGTTTGACCCTCCCACTGCCACGGGCGGGGCTGCACTGGACGCGATCGGAGGAGACGAGATCTTCTTGGTCGCGTTTGCGTACGAGCTGCGGGCAGTGGGCTGTGCCGATCCAGCGGCCACGTTGGCGGACGATCCCGACGAGGACAAGTTCGCGGCGGCAGGCGTGGAAGCGGCGATGGGCGGGTTCTGGGTCGAGATGGGTGCACTCATTAGAAACTCGTGGGGATGTTGGAGGGTGGAGTTGAGAAGTGAGGTTCGGGCGGACGAGGAGTCGATGACGGCGGGTTTGTGCGGGCAAAAGAGCGTGCGCACAATCGCAGGATCGGTTCAACTGGTGAGGCGATGGAGTGGAGATTCGCAGAGGAGGATTACTGCTGGATTCGTCACGATCCGCGGCGAGCTGGAAGACCCGGTGCAGAAAGGAGAAGGGAGAGGCGTCCTGGGAGCCAAGCGAGGCAAAAAAAGGGCGAACGGCTATCGGGCTGCCTTTTCACTCGAGGGTGAGCCTGGGCAGGAACACGACAGGTGCCACTGGGGACGGATTTCGACAGAAAACCTGTGGAAATCGGCAAGCAGCTCGATTGAAGGAGCCGCTGCGAGATGTTGATGGGGGTGGTCTTCGTAAAGGAAGATGGATGAAGGAGAGAGACGATGGCAAAACGCAGAAAATTGGTTTGGGTTGGGCGGCCCTCGCTCGCTTCGAAACAAGCAGGGGGGTGGGATCGATGGGGCTTGTGTGATGGACGCTCACTACTACCTGTCCGGTAACAATGATATAACCAACAACTATTTTTTTTTTCTTGAACAACAGTGTTCGATGCCGATATCAAGTCACGGTGGATCGTGTCGACGGTCAAACAGTTTGTGCCAGTCTTCCGAGGCCTCGACGAAGACAACGGCACCTTCTTCAATCAAACTGTATATTCGCATCAAATCACAGCGGAGGTACACGAGAGAGATTGGAAAGCCGTGCACCGGTACTGGCTGACTTGTGATGGACTGCTCATCAACATTGCCTTTGCTTTCCGACCCATCACTCGGCCACTCAGTCGACCAAGAAGAGAGACATTGCTTCACTTGTTCCATGGCCCGCTCCGTTCACCGCCGCGCCTCGTCGCTGCGCTGGCCGCCCTCGCTCTCACTGCCTGTCTGCCAACCAGTCGCTGTAACAATGGACAATGGGTATGTGACTGGTATGCGTGAGTCATGATTCGAGCAGAATGCACACAGCCCGTCCAACAGCCTTCTTTCTTTCTTTCTCTCGCGCGACCACTCATTCACCGTACCCAAGGCTCATCGTCAACCCACGTTGTTTTGAAGGGACGAAACAGTGACTCCTTTTGTCACAGGACTGGTGCCCAGGCACATATGTACATACGTCCTGCCAGCACGGTCCCGTCAGCCCTGTTAGCCAACGCGCTGAGGCGTCGCAGAGATCTGCATCTGCCCTGTGCCATCAGACTCGCATGCATGCACATGTTTTCTTCAGCACTCCATACCGGGCCAGCGGGAGACGCGATACAGATCCCCCATTTTCCCACTGTACGTTGTCCCGTCGCAACGCCATCTACCGCTCCAGGGCAAGCAAACAAAGCCTCTCTACAAACATGGCGGGGCCCAGGCCTTCTAAGAGTCGCCGACCGTCTCCCAATTCTTCGCCTCTTACGCTCGGCCATGTTGCCGATTCGGGCACCTTTTTCCCCCTTCACCCAGCAACAACATTGCCCAAGCAAAGAACGAAAAACATCAATAAAAAAAAGGAGTCGGGATACGAAAAGGCAATCAAATGCATAATGACGAAGCTTTGCTGCGCTGTGATCAGTGCCCGTATCGCCGCCTAACTCCGTGTCCAATCATTGGCTCGCTCTGCCTATTTTCGTCTCGATGATCATCGCCACAGAAGTAATCTATCTGGGTACTGGGGGACATGTTTCTCGTCGCAACATTGGACAAACCGCCTTACGAGCTCACTGGATGTTTCTAGAATGCCTCCCATAGTGTGGCGCAAACACATCGCAGACTGCCATCATGTATGGACAATGTACACTCCATCTCTCGCCTCTGTTTGTGTACCCGTCCATGGAGAGGATATCTATGTCTACACCACGTCCCCATCTTCTCAGTGCATCCCATCATACTCACACCACTGGGCGTAAGAAAGTCAGGGGTGCACCTGGCTCTCTTCTCCTTTGTTCCATATTTCTTTTCCGCATCGACAGCCTTCATAACATACTCCAACACACATCCCCTATTCCAAGACTCGGTCTGAGTCATTCCACGAGCTGTACATCACACGGACTTGGATCACCTAACTCTGCAACTCCTCAAGAGTCACTGAAGCATGGTGTGGCGATGACGAGTGTCAGTCACAGCACCGCGGCCGCGCTCCGTAAGTACACGAGGAACTCGTGTGCCGGTCATTGCCTCCTTGCTCGGGCGGATATCTAAACGAGGCCCGCAACACAGCCTTCGACTCCCGGCACGAAGCCCTCAGACATGCCACGAAACCGTGTCTGCTGTGCACCGAGACATGTGCTCTCGGCAAGGTACTGACGCGAAATGGCTTTGGTTGAGCGAGTACAACCTCCAGCCGAGTCCAGCGCGTGCCTTGGCTGCGCCGAGCCCTCGACGTCGAAACGCAGAAGCAGACGAGCAAAGGCAGACATCAGTTCATTGTTAGCGACCAGACGACATGGCATCATGCGCTGCCCATCGTCTGCCACCTCATTGCTCGGACCGACAAATGCATGTTTTCTTTTTGTGCTTGCAATTTATAGTCCTGGTACTGTTGTCTTATGCGCGCCGCCTTGGACCTTAGCGATGCGACACAGTTGGGGTGTATCGTAGGGGATATACGTCGAGCTGGCTCGGATGATAGGCGGAAAGAAAAGAACATGTTCGGGGCATGTACTCACACCCAAACCGCTGAAACGCATGCATGGGCAGGAAAGCCACAAATTCCACCAAGCAAGCCTTGTCTCCGACACCCCACGCCACTGCCGCGTACTTGTTCTGTCCGGGTAAGGAAGAGCAAGACGAAGATCCCCGAGGTCTCATTCGGCCACAGGCCCCGGGGGGTGACCGAGGAACAACATGTGAGCATAGGGCAGCATCGAAAACGCCCTTGTGCGCCATTTCCCGCCCTGTTGACTGACTGCCATGTCACCGTTCGGCTGACAGAGGCGATGCACAGGAAAGAGATTGCAGTGGCAGAGGAAGCAGCCATGATGATGAGGAGGAGCAAGAGACGAATTTCGGGTGTGTCGTCGAAACACGCTGCTATTGCAGCCATATCCATGACGGTCTGCTTCGCTTGCCTTTGAAACACCCTTGTGCCGTGCAATACAAAGCCGTGATGTAATGGTACTGTCGCCTCGCATGACTTGCTATTGATGCCCAAGAGCTTAGCATAGCAAAGCAAAGGTACGTATGTACGTACATGAATGTAGGTAAGATGCCAGCTGACCGGGGGTCGCATGTAGGTATGTAGGAAGGGAAAAGCGGCAGTCCCCTACACGTGACCCCGTATTATCCGGAGCCTATCAAGCAAGACCACACGGCATTTCCAAATGCAGTATCCTTCGTCCGTCTGGATGCGCTTCAACGGTCAACAGTCGCGTCGCAAGAAGATGCGCCAATCGCACCGACGGGACCGCCGGAAGGACCTCTGGAGGCATTGCGTGCCCTTTGGACTCGTGTATCCAGCAGAGTCACTCCATGGGGATAATGGACCGACTGTTTGAATCATTCGGTGGTTCCCTGACAGACAGGTTCAAGGACGGCGCAACGTCCGCCGCTGCTATTCTTCCGGTGCGGTCTCTTCCGTCCTGCCCTTCTCATCTCCTCACCATGCCGGGCTCCCAAGACGCAACATGCCCACTCGAGGTCGTGGAACGACGTTCCGATGAGCCTCTTCGGATGCATTGGACAGGCTGCACATGCAGGCAACGCTAAGCATGCTTGTCTGAACTTGCCGGTCCTAGCCTAGCCGTACCTGCAACGGACAATTATCTTATCGGACGCCCTAGCCTAACCTCCGGCCACCAAGTCATCCACCACAGCACCCATACACCAATCTGCAGCCATGCAACTCTCGACCTTGGTCGTCCTGCCCTGACGCAAACTCGATGTGGGTGAAAGGCACCGCGCACGCAAAAGCAGCACCACCACCAGCCGGAATACGAGCCATGCACTCCACAATCCCCATCACTCTACCAGAAAACAAAGCGCGTCAACCCCACAGAACACGACAATCTCTCACCCTCGTCCCCGCTATCCTCTTTGGGAGCCACTCCAGTCATGTCATGCCTCTGAGCCTTTGCTTGCTTGCCTGCCTGCCTGCTTGCTTCGATACGCATCGTTCTCTCCAATATCCGGTGGTTGTGTCGTTGGCCTCAGCATTGAGCTTGCTCTCTCTTGTCGTCTTACTGCAAACACTTGCGCCTGGCATGACCTGACCTGGCCTGACTCCAACGTCTTGCTTTGACTTTCACTTCTCCATCCCTGCCAGACTTACATAATATCCCCAGTCTATAGTTGAGGTTGGGGGAACACTAGAACGACGCACCGAAGTCGTCACCCCAAAGTCAAGCACACCGCCACGGCTTCTCGCCAGTCTTGTTGCCTTGCCTTGCAGATCGACCACAGATGGCTGTACGCGAGCAAAACTCACATCACCAGATCAAGGGACAGGCCCTGTCCCCAGTCGTTCATCCTCTTCTACCAAACTCTTCTCGAAGCCGCTTGGAAGAAAGCAAGAAAGCAAGAAAGCAAGCAAGCTACCTTAGCAGCAACGCAAGCCAGCAAATCGTCGGCAATTATCATCCCTAGTCTACTAGCCCGGCCTGCATCATCCACGCCCACCCATGTACAGCGACTTGGAGATTCTTTCTGCCAATTCGTGCGGTAACGAAGGTCACTCAAGAGCCTGCCCAGACTTTGCTATTGAGCCTAAGATCTGCAACAAGGCTCTTAGTCTCCTCAGCCAGCGCAAGAAATCACCCGCGGCTCTACCCCAACCACCTTCATGCTCTCCACCACTCACCCGCGCTCGTACAAATTTTTCTGCATTCGAGAATCCATGGCTGACCACCGCATCTCGCCTCCGCATGTCGGCTTCAACCCCCCTCCCCCTTGCCTATACGTGCAAGCGCGAGCTAAGGCATTGGCCATGCACCAGGCATAGCGCAATGCCATCTCAATATCCCCACATCAATCTACAAAGGTAGATCATCAATACGGTACCTACGCCAGACGAGCCGTTTAATCTATGCACCCCATGAACAACTCTAATCAACTCTAAAGACGTTCCACCCATTCACGTCCCACTAGCCCCAGCGGGGACCCTTTTCGCTGCCCTTAGCCTTCTACCCCTTCCTCGTAAACCGAAAATCCAGTATCAGTCATGTGCGTGACTGAATGACTGACTGAACCATGAAAGACCCACACTGTATCTTCCCGCTGGTTCTACAACATCCCTCCCGTCTCAACAAAGGCCTCCTTCCCCGCCTTAATGCACAAACCCTCAAGGATAAAGCAGATTCATACATACATCCGAGGCAACAAGAAGGAGAGAAAAAGGGAAGAAAAAGAGGAATAGCTCATGCTCTCTGTCTCTCTCTCTCTCTCACCCCTGCATCCTATCTCCACACCATCCTTCCCCCCAGACCCCGCAAAAGCGGCTCCAGAAAAAAAAACTCCATGGAGAAAGATAGAGAGAAAGGCACACCCACGCCCAGTCTTTTTCGTCCCTCGGCGATTTATCCATTAGCCTCAGTCAGGATCACATGCCTGTCCTGTCCATTCTCCCTCATGCAACTTGCACTTACACACACGCATAGAACCAGACCAGATCACTAGCTTACAAAAGAGAAACCACAGACCATGAAGCTAAAATCTGAGGCAGGGTAAGGGCAAGGGCAGCAGGGTAAAGGTAAGAACAAGGACACACACGTACAACACATACACACACTTGTTTAAATTAAAAAGAAAAGATGGAAAAATGGAAGGCTGCAAGGAACCTTCCACAGCAACATAATAGATTGGCTTGGAATGGGGTAGAAGTGCTTAGGCCCGGTTCCTGCGCTACGCTCTGCTTGCTTGCTTGCTTGCCTGCCTGCTCATCCTCTCGTTGGTTCGCTATCAAGAAGCCGAAGGACGTGTCTGTCCATAGGCTAGCTAGCCCGCCAGCGAACGACAACAACCGGAATCTTGCTTTGACGATGATGTGGATTCCATGCTTGCTAGCATACATACACTTGCTTAGTTAATCCAGGGATGTCCCATCTCTATACCCTTCTCCAAAAGGAATTGGAGGAGCGCATGTGCAAGCTCATGCATCAGCCCACACGCACATATCCATTAACAAAACCCCACAATGCAAAGAGAAAAAAAATGGAACAGGTAAGCAGGCCATGCCTTTTGCATGAACTCTCAAAACGTTAAAAATCGCGATTGGGATTTTGGAGGTTTCGACTGTGATAGGACGGAGAGAATCTGATTCCTTCGCTTAATCCCCAGTTTTTGTTTGGGGTTTCTGCTTCTTCCTCTTTGGGAGGGTAAATGCGTAGAATAAGGAAGGAGGCAAAGTACCAAAGAAGGAATTTCTACGATAGAGTTTTTATTCGCTTCTTTTCTTGTAGCATGTTACTGGATATGATAAGCTGACACCAGTTCGAGATTCTTTCTCTATGTGATTTGATTGAGGATGAAGTTTGATCACGTGTGGGGTAGGGGGGAAAACAGGCAAGGGAATCAAGGATTCTGAATTCAGAAGATTTCAGGAATCGCGCAGCTGCCTGGCGCCTGGGCTGCGACTGAACCGCATGAATCCGCCGCGATTACGCAGGGTAAGGTACCTATGGCGGGTACAATCGCGGAAAACAGCAAAGGTCATACGCACTTGTTTTCCTTTCTCACTTCACCACTTACAGTCATTTTCTCCTTTGTACCTAGGTACCTAGTCTCCGTACATGTAAGATCATGTGAATTCTATCCCCACAATCACCTACCATCTCATCCTTTTTTTTTTTTTGGACTTTCGTTCATTCTACCTAGTTTGGCTGCTTTCCGGATGACCTAGATGTGATGAATGCTGTTATCTGTACATGTACATGTTACCTATGCAGTAGGTATCTAGGTAGGCTAATCAGGTCGGGGCGATCTTTGATCTTCCCTTTGCCCTGCTGGCGCTCTCCCGAGGGAGGGCATGTGATGCTTTGTCGTCTAAGTGGCTGGGGGGTGGAGTACGTACACATTCACTGTACGCAAGGGAGACGAGAGAGAGAAAGAGATCAGCTCTTTTTCGAAGAACAGGTGGGAGAGAGGGAAGAGAAGGGGGAGTGCGTTGCGACGTTCATCATCATCATCATCATCATCATCATCTCCCGTTGTCTCACTCAACGAGACGAAGCAGACATCTTTCATCTAGTCTCAGTGAATGAGCCTATTCAACACAAACTTCCTTCCTCTCACACACACACACATAGTCAATGTTGGCATTACTATCATTGCTGCTGATGCTGCCGATGATGCTGCAGGGCACACTCCACGCACATCCATCCATCCATCCACCCATCAATCTATCTACGCACACGCACTCCGCTATCACACATCCTGTATAGTAGTTAAGGCCCTTCAAAAGTGTGTGTGTGTGTGTGTGCCCTGCAGTAGCACAGCAACAGCGCAGCAGCTAAATTCTTTTGAGGGGAACAGACATGGTCCTGCTAGCTTGATTCCTCACTCACCGATTTGCCTGGCTAAACAACAACGGGCTGGCTAGCTGGCTGGATGGATGGATGGACGGATGGCATCGGTGTATTTCCCCTCTCCCCCAATCCATCTCTCTTTCTCCTGTAGATCAAATGAGAGGTGGGGGAGAGGAGTCTAATCTGTTCCACGCTGTGTTCACCGATGTGTTGATGCCGTGCTTTTGTCGGGGAGATGCTTCGCCCTTTCCCTGCCCAGCTCGTTTGAAGTAGTAGGGGGAAAGGACGAGGAATGGGGATTTTCTCAAATCTACAATGCTGTATATCAGCATTGTAGAACTCGTTCCAAGCGGACACCGTAGGGAAGAACAAAAAAGAAAAAGACTTCATCACAGCTCATATTGCATGTCCCTCTTCATCACAATCCCTCATGTGTTATTCTTCGTATACATGTAATCACCTAAGCCATGGGACACCTAACCACATATCCGATTATGAAATCCGTCTACGAGCACTCGCTCCCTCGTTCAGCTTCACTCCCACAACGCCTTGTACCCGCGGGCTTTCCTTCCTCAGCTTACGCCTGTGCAGTAAGTCTACAAACCACCCACGCGCGGCCAAAGTGGTTAAAATCCACAGGAGTTTGTATTGAAACGCTGCGATGGTAGCTAAACATGTCCGGATATAAAAATTTCCGCTGCACCGTATCTTTGTATGAATGCATCAATGATTCTCCATTTGGTTGGTAGAGTGGGGAAATGGGTATCATTTACTTCGTATGTATGTTATATATAGCTAGGAAAAAAACCCAGTTGAAACGTTTGAGGGCTTTTGGAGTCTTTTTTTTTATACAGAATGTATGAAGAGAAGATATCGTGATAATGATGATGATACTGTTGTTGTCGTTGTGGGGAAACCCCGGGTGAGCAGGTTCGGAAAGAAAAAGCCATCAATCCACATGACAGAAACGCATGGCGTGTGACATGACAAATCAAACCACGAAAAACAAAAGTTGAGGAAGAAAGAAAAGTATGTTTAGATACAAGTGTCAATCGGCCCACCCGATCGCTCGGGCAAGGAAGTACCCCAGAAGAGAAGAACAAAAAGTAAACATAGAATGTAGCTTAAGACATGTAGGTACAAGAAGGGTATGCAATAGATTGATGGATATGACCGAGGATATCATTTGAGAGAAAAAGAACAAATAGCCCCAAGCGCCACTTTTTCGAAACGAACAAAAGAGGCCCGCCAAAATGTTATTTGTGGAAAAAGAAACGGCTTTTTTTTGGTGTGGCATTGCATGACATTGCATTGCATTGCGAACTGAAGCAAGGTTAAGGCCGGAAAAGCAACATCGTTCCTCGGAACTCCGAGCATCCCCGCCCAGCTCCGTAAACGGAGGGATGTAAAACACCGAAGAAGATGAGGAAAGGAACAGTGGAAAGACGGGTGAAAAACAAGTATGAACAAAACAAAAGAAAATAAAAAGCCCACCCGGCCTGGGGCGGGGTGAAACTTGGCGGAATCATGCGCTCGGCGCCCGCCAGAATCAAAAACAATAAAGTGTCGTGTATGAAACAGCCACCACCGTTATTGCATTGCAAAGGAAGAAAAGAGCAAGGAACATGGCTGCCTTACCCGATCCCATGCCAAAACTGATAAGCCGCCATGAAATACGGAAGAATGTCTCGCATCCAATAGGAAAGTACTGTATCCATGTTTCTTCTGATAACTCATGAAACCTATTGCCCATTTGCGTCGTGATCATCGTTTTGCGTACCGTGAAGCCTATGCGTAAAGCGACGCACTGCTCGCTAACGCCGCATTGCAGTAGGAAAGGATTTCCCAAAAGGAATAATCTTAGTAAGAGTGCGATAGGTGACCATCGTGGTCGTCGCTCTCCTGCGCCGAATTCTCAATGACTTCTCCCAGGATAGCACCTGATGAATATGAATCAGATTGTGCCGAGTCATTTCTTAGATACGAGTTGGGGAAACTCGAGATGTGGTGCGGTGCGCTAAGTTGTGGCATAGCGTAGTTGTTGGGCGTCACCAGGGGAGAGCTGGTGTAGCTAGGGAACCCGGCAGTTTGAGGGGTAGAAGTGCTACGGCTAGGAGTGTAGTGCGTGCTAAGTTCGATTCTCCTCGGCACACTGCTGGAGAATGATCTCATTCTTGATGCGCTTGAAGCTTGGAATCCAGGAACAGGCGAGTATGAGTACCCGAGCCCATAGGGCAAGTGCGAGCTGGCATCCGCCGAACCAGTGAGACTATCGTGGTGAGAATAGCTCATGCTCGATCGAAGCGGCGAAGACAACGATTCGGCGCGGGTTCTTGAGATGCGATCAGCGTGTAGAGAAAGTCGTGGGATGTTGTGGTGGGAAACATATGCTGGCGAGGCGCTGATGGATGAAGAAAACGGATTGGAAGTTCTCGGGCTTGTGTCGACAGGTGCAGGAGGGAAGGCAAAAGGAGAGTCACCATGCGTGGAAACGGGAGACAGAGAGTCAGTAGCTGATTGGGGAGGCGTAAAGGTGAAGCCTCCAAATGCGGGGCTAATGCCGGTGGGTGACATGTGTGAGTCGACAGGTCCTCTTCGTAGTGTATCGATACTCAGAGGTCGCATCATGTTGCCTTCGGGGAAGGTTGGAGTATAGGCTGGCGAAGCAAGTGGAGTGCCTAGACCGTGGCCAGCACCGAAGGGTGCGTGAAGGGCTTGAGCCATGTCAAAGTCCTCGGGGAGGGCTCTTGATCGCATCATACGCTCACGGTCGTCGCTAGTGAGTCGCTTTAATTTGGCTCGCCTGGGGAGGGTCAGTATTTACAGTCAGATATATGTGGATGTGCAAAGTCTACCTGTTCTGGAACCAGACTTGCACTTGTCTAGGGCTGAGCCCTGGGATCTCACGGGCGAGTCTCTCGCGGTGAGCTGCGTCGGGATGGGCTTGACGAGCGAATTCGCTCATGAGAAACCGGGTTTGGTTGTGCGTCAGTCTGAATCTCTTCATCTTTCGCTTCTGCGCTCGGATTTCCGCGGCAGTCATTGGTCGCTTCTCATCCTCATTGGTAGGCTCATCATCATCGTCAATAAGGTCGTCCTTCTCCTCGGTGATGATTTCATCGGCTTGGACTTTTACGTCCTCCCCGTTGAGAACATCGTGAGGTGAAGGTGGCGTCAGTCTAGACACTGGGCTTGCCGGTGCCGATCCACCAAAGGTTACAGTTGGCATATCATGACTGTCGATCTCGTCGATGTTGCTAATGGTAATACGTTCCCTTGGAGGGGAGTCGGCTCCATTGCCGTGGTGCTTGCCGTCCAGGGCAAAAGGGAAGCTCTTGTGTGCTCGCAGCATTGGACGCTTCAGGTCGAAGCCATGGCCATTGACTTCAGCTTGAAGTAATGCCATGTCGTTTTCGGAATGTGCCAAAGAGTTGTCCAAGGATTTTAGGTCTGATGTTTGCCACTCGTTATCCGCAGAGGCTGTGCTGTATGCAGACATACGCGGTGAGCTAGGAGGGGAGAGCGGAATGAAGAGATTTCCGTCCACCATTGGCACCTCGAGGACTTTGTCCTAAGAAGTAAGGATGGTAAGTTTAATGGCAAGTGTGGAACCTGCTATGTTCGGTGGTGGTTAGTTGCTGTCGCTGAGAGAGGATGCGGCGAGGCTCACCTCAACGAAAATGGCCTTGCACTGGTCTTGCGTTTTAAGGCAAGCAGCGGTTTCCGATTTCCCCAAGGATGCACTGAATGAAGGATTTGATCGTATGCAAGCTGTTGCAAGACGACAAGACACAATCGAAAGAGCTAACGACGCAGAAAACGAGAGGGTCCAACGAAGCTTACGTGCAGTAAACAGTGCTGATCGGTCTCCAAGTCCCAGTGCGGGGTTGAATGCGGGTGATCGGCGAGGGAGAAGGGAGAAGGAATGAGTGAGGAAGAGATGTGGCTATGCTTTAAAGCTGAGTTCCGAGTATTGGCAGCTTCAATGCGTCAAGGTTGCAGGACTGTCACAAAGAAACAGACACGTCGGACGGGATTGGAGTTGCTGATATGCCGACCAAGGCTGAATGGCTGATGTGCTGCACCCAGGTCAGGTTGGGGGCGCGGAGTGTTGGTGCAACGTCCGCTGGAAATAGCAACTGGCGACGGGGTGGTGGTGGTGGATGACTGAAGGCCTGATCAAGGGCACTCAATGAAGGAGGAGAGAATTGGGAAGGAAGTCAACAATGGACAAGAGGAGAAGAGCGAGAGGTGTGCAAGATGGTGGATGAGGCGACAGACAGGACCTGATATGTACAAGCGTCCAGTGAAGGTCGAGGATGGGGAGTCTTGTAAGGCAAGCTCAGGAACACTGCTCAGAGGCTATATTGGCGATAGTGGCCGGGGAGGCATAGAGACTGAAAGGGTTCAGGGCACTTTACAGTGGGCGACGATCCGGATAAAATGCAGTTAAGAAAGGTTCAGGGAGACGGGGGGGGGTCATGGCCAGGGTGGAGGCGCTTCGTAGGCAGGTAGGGGAGCATGGTATCCATCGAGCATCTGGAAGCTGCTCGTAGCACAAAGAGAGGCGTGACTTGAGGAATGAGCTTGGAAGATCCAGGGCACAGGGGTGCGGTACCTCGGGACGTGGTCCTTTGCGACGAGGGGGCGCGGAGAGCGGAGTCTGGCGAATTGAAGGGCGGCTGGGATCAGGTGTGTTGGCCAGCGGCCAGGATGGCCTTCTCGAAAGAGAATGTGAGGAGGTGGTGGACATGGGACATCTGCACGGCTTGCATAGGACCAGGGCGATGTGGGAGAAAACCGCCGACGAGCAAGGCCTGATGTGTGGCGTGGAGCCATCTCAGCGATGGTGGCCATTATTGGCAGATGCATGCTCATGCTTCCTAGCACACAGCGGGAGAGCAGGGGCAGCGGACCAGGATGCTACAGGGCTCGGCAACGCTTGATGCGGGGTCTCGCTGCTTTAATCAGACAGATTCTTGGGAGGCCATCAAAGCACGGGTGGTGGTGGTGGGTGAGATGAGATGAGATGAGTTGTGCGAGCGGGTGGTGGTGTCGATGGTGGTGAATGAAGATGGTGGTTGAAGTCTGACTGATCTAGCTCGACTAAACCGTCCAAGGTAGTCACGTATGCCGGCTCCAGTTGATGCTGCTGCCGAGTACGGGCCCGTAGGGAACTGCTGCTGCTGCTGCCACTGCCACTACTTGTTTTCTTCTTCCTCTTCCTGTTACTTCATCTACATACATACATGCTTTTGATGTGCACGGATGCATCCCCTTCCGAATGTACAATGTACATGTGTATGCGTACGTACTTGGACACTGACACTTGACAGCCAGTGGATGAGAATAGCCGTACCAGCAGCCAGCAGGCGTGACATGATTCTTCATGGCTAGAATATTTTTTCCACCTCGTTCTGGAGACCTACTTACTTACTGACCCAGTGGTGGTCTGTGTGCCCCCCCTCAAAGGGCAGGCAGTGGCGTGAAATGATGCCGTCGGTCGTTTGTAACGGCTACGGGTTGCGAGATTGCGTCAGGAACATGTACGCCCATCGTCAGCCTTGCTCCTTCAGAGAGCCGCCCCATCCTCTTCCTCCACAGCCAGCCAGCCAGCCAGCCAGCCGTATTGCTTTGCCTGCATGAACAGCGGCCGCCCTCCGACGTCAGGCGCCGGCAAACATCAACAGGTCGTAAGACTACCTGCAGCCGTGTGCACCTACCTCCAACCCTCCTTCGCTGTATTGGCTCCGTCTTGCATCCCTCCCTCCCTCCCTCCCTCCATCCATCCACCCACCCACCCATTCTCCCACATGCGCGCGATCGTAGTCAACCAAATAGCCTCTTTTCACACGCTGAGAGAATGACTAACTGACCGACTTGCTTGCTTGCTCGCGCGAAGAGACAGGGTCAGGTCCAGCAGCTTAGTCTAAGATCGAACGGTCAAAAGCTCGGCCCGCACCGGGAAAAATGCTAAAATTATGGTCATTTCTGCCATTCTCGAAGCCTGTAGTGCCAGCGTAGTGCGAACAGCTAGGCGCTGTAGCCTCCTGCAATGGAATGGCATGCCATGCAGCCGTGCTTTGCACACACACAGCTTGTGCATGTTGACTGACAGTGGTGGTTCCGCGGGGTGCGTAACGTGACCGTCGTCTCGACTCAACTCCAGCTTCAAACAGCTCGCGGCTATGGGACGTTTGGTGGGTGGGTTGGGAGACGATGGTGCGCAGTTAGGTGAGAAAAAGTCGGTACTTGGGGTAGATGACTGGGTTGGATCAAACAAAGCGTCCCGTCCACGATCTGGCGCGACCGCGATGGAGACTGATTGTTCCTCAGACGACAGGGAGTCGCATTTCCCGACGACATTTTCCATCAATCCCGCTGGAGGGTGGGTGCGCCATGGAATCCATGATCGCTGCTGGCGCCAGCCACAAGGAGTCATGCCCTCGCTCGTTCGCCGCGATCAGCACTGGGTATTCCCAGGATGCGCCTAACGACTCAGCAAGCAAGTCAACTCCCGCCTATACTTACTGACACACATGTACCGTATTCTCGCAGCTGTTTGTGCCGACATGTAGAAACATCCGAACAGGCGTATGTGTGTGCAGTGTTTGGTGAGAAGCGTAGTGCGCTCCACTACGGTCACTCGTGCGGTGGTGCCTACTGCCCCTATATTTGGAAGCCGGCCACACTGACGCTAGACGCAACACCCCAACGACAGACATGGCGAGTTACCAACCAACATTCATCCAACCAACCAACCAGACAACCAACTCCATGTTGGAGCGGGGGGCGAGGCCGCTCGGAGAGTAGCGTGGTGAAGCAGCCGGACGTTTCGCAAACGCCCAGAAACACGTTGGTGGTTGTACGCAATCTCTCAGAGTTATGCCTTTTCCAAACGCCGCCAAGGTCATGGTCGGCGGCTGGTAGAACTGCTCCACCACTTCCCCGATGGCGGGCTGCGCCAGGGTATCCAACAGCAAAAAAGAAATGACAGGAGCTGGCACGACCTGCCGCCCGCAAGGAGCCCAAAACATCATCTTTTCGCCTAGCATCCATTGCCTGGCCCATGCCTGCCCGTGTCCGCCGCGGGTATTTTGTTCTTTTCTGCATCTAGTCGCGATGCCATCATGTTTGACCGACTGCATTGCGCCCATGGCTTCATGCACGATTCATTCATCCCATGATGCTTAGCTCCGACTCCCAAAACTTCCTCTACCAGCAAACGCACTAGTCTCCCACATCATTCCGCGTCCATGTATCATTATTAGAACACTCAGAAACACACCAAAACCATGTTTGATCTCGTCTCACTGTCTCACTCTGCTGCTGCTGCTGCCGTCGTCGTCGTCCACGGGCCCCGCGCAAAGGTCCACTTCCACCTACCGACCATGAAAAATGGGAATGCTTTCAACGATCGGCTGATGGCTGATGGCTGTAAGAAGCGGAACCCCCAGCAGCAGCAAGCGAGGATACACCAAGGTCCCTTTCATTTCGGGTGGATGCAGCATCGCCCGCATTGTCTCTGCTGACAACGCATACTGTATGGGCAATGAGCCTGAAGTTCGGCCAATGTTCGCGATACGCCCCCATCCATCGTCTTCGTATGCCATTCCACCCTGGCCCCGCAACCTCCACATGCCTCGTTGCTGCGTTGTGGTACAGAGAGTGCCGAGATGCTTCCTTTGCAGCTAGCCAGGAACAAAAAATGTTCGGTCTTCTCGGAAAGCTTCTCGTGAACCTGGCACGCAATCATCCGCTGCCAGCCGTGAAACGTCGCCAATAGTAAACCTCCACTACAAACCATGCGGCAAAGGTCGCCCGTTGCCAGTACCGCGCATTTGTGGCGGTCTCGTATCACCAAGTGGCACAGTCGCAAGCTCCAACTCGACGTATGGAAAATCAGGACCGTCCGCCTCTGTAATGTCGTTTGCAAGCATGCATCGCGTGTGCCTCCATCAATGCCCATGCTGTCCTGTTGTGTGCGTCAAATCTGCCCACAACATTTCACAGCTCAACGTTCCTGCACATCACCGCATCCAGGAAAGCTTTATCGCAGCTGCATAACCTTAACAGTTGATACCTATCCTACCAATATGTGTCGGCTGTCCTTGTCCCGTCTCTATATCGCTGAATCTGCCATGATTTGATCTTGTTGGTCGGCCCGTTGCTCCTCGACGCTTGGATGTTGTTCTTGCGGAACAGAATCCCTGTCTTCCGAAGCAGTGGGTGCCCTCTCGTCGCCTATTGCCTCAGTGGACAACGTGACCGGTGGAAGTTTCTCCAGACCTTTGCCATGTTCAATACTGTCGAATGACTTCAGCTGACCCTGGGATGCTAATCGTAGACCCCGCCATGTCCGGCTCGATTTGGTGTCCAGCAGCTTACGCTTTTCCTCTTCAGAATCGGCCATGTCAAGGTCCAAATCAATTGTCCGAATCTGAGTTGCATAGATTTGAGGACTTGGCTTTTCAAACCTGGCCTCTCTTTAGCAATCAGGTTTGCATGTCGATCGGACGACCGGAACTTACTTCTCGTTATGTCGTAGTGGCGACAGCCCGTTGTGAACGTCCGTATTGGAGAGAAACTGCAGGCTGGAGGAAGTTCTTCCAGGCTTCGGTGCTTTCTTGTTACCAACAGCTCTCTGTGCCCCGGATTTTGAATCTACATAGTCTTTTGTGGGGACTTTCGTGCGTTGGAAAGATTTGCAATTCGCCATTTTCCATCTTACCCAATTCTTATCGCGGGAAAGTACTGTATCCACCATCCGGTAGTAGAATTTGCCATCCGGGCCGTCCTGCAGGTAATTTGCGATGGACATCTTGATGCCCAACGCCCATTCGGTCTGTGCTTTGTGGTCAGCTGGGGAAACGAAGATCGCAGTGCAACCGTAAGGGTCGACTGCGAAGCGAGGAGTGGCGGTTATTGGAAACCCATGGACTCACGTCTTCTTCGTTCAGGGTGAAAGAGTACTGCATTGCCTTTTGTGCACTCTGGTAGTAAGGCTTACTCTTGGATTTCTCCGTCAGGGTCAAGAGGAAGTCAACCATGATCAGCGCTTGCACCAAGATATGCCTTTGAAAAGCAAGATCGCTGAGCTACGAAGTGTTAGTTCCGTATTCTTGGCTGTGGCAATGTCAATCACATACTTCGAGCTTGAACAAGTCTAGACTTGTTAGATATTTCGGATTCGAAGCACTAGCGAATTCATCATGGTCTCCGTCCAAGGGCGCTTGTGCAGTCGTCAGAAGAGCTGATCCTACGGTCTGAATAACCTTTGGAACCTCCTTGAACTTGGCCAGCGTCGCTTCCAGACCATCCTTGAAGCGCTTGAAATTCTCCGTGTCAAAAAGGCGTGGAGGGTCGGAGAAGAAGTTCTGTAGCGACCAGAAAACCGGATATAGGGCGTTTATGTCCATGGTTGATGGTTTAGCTTTCGCAGCTTCCATTGTTGCTGGTACGCCGTCTTTCTCAGCCACCTGTATATCCTCATTAACCTCCTCTTTAGCATCAACCTCCATGCTATCTTCGGGATGCGGAGTAATCTCCCCTAGATATTCCTCGAAAGTCGTGACGTTCTCTACGTGGAAATTCCCTCTCAAATTCACTGAGCTCCTGTCACCTAGCGGGAAACTCTGGAAGAGAAAAATGTACACTCGACCGCAGAACACTGGATCTTCTGCGCGAGACAAACGGCGAAGCAGTTCGTTACATATACGCAAGATGACCAGATTCTTATTCTGCGATTGTGGCTAGACGGGTCTGTTAGTGGGGTCAAGTGACACAACCGAGCCATGGAAGGGCATACAGTGATCAGAGTTTCTCTCCGTGACTCCAGGAATGTGAAGGCATATCGGCAACCAGTCAGCGATAGACCATCGAATAGCTCCTCAATCAGTAGTAATACTAGTTGTTGAGAGCATAGGTCTGATTGAGATTAGATTAAACTATCTATGAGTCTCGGGACACCATACCTCTATCACTGCAGTATTGTAGAATATCCAATAGGTCCCATACAGTTACAAAAAGCGGATCGCTAATGTCGTATGAAGCCTTTTGATGTTAGTAGCAGACCTATCAAACTTCACTATTAACTTACAAGGGTGGAATAGAATATGCTCTTGGCTGCGATCTCTATCTCAGATGTTTCTTTGTCCGCTTGTAGCGAACCTAGGACACCCTGACCCTCATCAAGCAAATTCGATACTTGCAGTGGTGGATCAATCGAAGTGCTCCGTTTCCACTCACGTGCACGTCGCAACAGCTCGCTCAGTCGGGTTGTGAAAAGATTTTCGGTGGCACTGTCTATAACCGCCATCTCGTTCATAAGTATTATGAGGTTACGGGCAGCAGACAGAGCATGTATACTGAATGTGATTCAAATATGTGTACAACTGAATGGTGAATGTCGTTGTTTGAGCTCGACAAGACTCACAGCAGGCCGGCGCACCGCAAGAGAGCAAGTCACCACTGATGTCAACGATGTATTTTCGCAAGTGCTGATTAATCACCTCTAAGCTGAGGCCGTCGTCGCTAGTTGTATGTGGTATGGGTAGATTGGTTGTCGCATTTGTTAGGTGTAGGTTAGAGATGTTCGCCAAAGCCCAGTCGAGGCTGGGATTAAGGTTGCGCGCTACTTGCTTTTCGGGATTAGCGCCCCGCGTCGCGTCTGACGCAGCTTCACGCGATCCTTCACAACTCAGGATGTCGTCCTATACCCAGGTACTTGGATAAAAATACGCTCACGCGAATGAGAGTAGACTGTACAGTTACACCATGGCTCCTATAGACCCGCCGAATCACAATATTCCTTCCGACGACGATCTCGACGCCATCCTCAATGGAACACTAGATGGCAAAGACATCTTCGACACGAGTAACATTGAAGCGCAATCTTCTCTACCGACTGCGAACAAGAAGTTAACCGGCGACGATGTGTTGGGCTTGGAGGAGGAGATCAAGGTCACAAAGACAAAACAACCAATCCCCAAGCTTGACGGTGAGCTTCTCCTCTCAGATCTGGGCATACCAAAGCTGCGCAAAATATCAAAAGATAGGTTGAAACTCAAAGGGAAGGGACATGAGGTAGTTCTCTCCACATAATTTATTCCGAGGGATGCTGACAACGTTCCAGTATGGCGATGTCGCGCGACTCCTTAATATGTACCAGTTGTGGCTTGACGGCTTATACCCTCGTGCGAAGTTTGCGGATGGTCTCTTCATGATTGAGAAATTAGGCCACACAAAGAACATACAAATGATGAGGAAGGAGTGGATAGATGAGGGCAGGCCAAAGAATAAATCAGACCATGAAGACGAAGTCCAAGACGAAATTATGGCAGGCCAACCCGCACGGGATAGCGCTGAGACGGGGCCCGTTACAGACGATGATGGGCCACGCGAAAAGCAGCCCGAAAGACAAGAACCGGCAAACCAGACTGGAGGAACAATAGGGTTGGGCGACATAGGCCCGGACGAAGACGAACTAGACGCTCTACTGGCTGAGGGCGAAAGTGGAGGTCATCGGCCCAATTTGACAACGACTGGTAATGATCCGTTCGCTGATGACATGGAAGCGATGGCAGAGATGGGAGATATGTGGTAGTTGCAACAAGGGACTGTAAACACACAAAGACTGGACCTCTCAGGAATAATGAGGGTGGAAGATGATTTGATGATTGCATAGCGCGGCGTTTTGGGGGGTTTTCTATATACATACAAGCCTGGATCGCTATTTCTGTAGTTAAAGCTCGCAGCCTATACCCAGCATGCGAATTTTTGTTTGAGATTTCCGTGAATCGTGATGTCAGTTATTAATCCAAATGTTGTTTATTCATGAGTGGGGCTTCTCTGCTCTTTCCTATTTGCCCCGCGATTTCCCTCTTCAAGCTTAGCGTAAGCTCTCTACAACGCCGATGTCATGCCATCACGTCAACCCCTACCTGATTTTCCATATCCAACACAGACAGGCCGACGAATTGTATGAGTTTGCATCAGGACACTACGATGCAGGGAGTCTCCGAGGAGCTCGAACGCTTGCGAATAAGCTGCGATGCTGTGTCTGCGGAGAATCCGGATTGGACACTCTCGATGACTGAAGAACCGCGCCCACTCAAACGATTGCGTAAAACCAAAGACGACATAAAAAAGGAATTGGAACATGAGTTCTTGACGCCTTCCAGATCGTTTAGCACCACATGGTTGAACAAGTTACAACAGCGGTGGGATGCCCCGACAGATTATCGCAGCCTTTTTCAAATCGCACCCACACAAACACGCACTATTATACGGTTCACGCGTGAGGGATTGGAAGGTCGTGTCACTGGATATGAAGAAGTCACGGTTCCGGCACACTCTGCAACCGCCAAAAACTCCACGTCTTTGCTCAGGAAACCTGCAAACAGGGCGGAATTTGTCCGAGGTGCAGCTGGTTTCTTTCCCTTTGCGCCTGGTGGCCTAGATGGCGTGGAAGCGATTGCCGCCATTGAAGACGAAGCGTTGTCTCAACAGGATGCTGCCAAACCAAACAAAGCTGGAGGTCTTAACCGTGTCATCAACTTTACCGCCGAAGGTGGTCTTTTGGAAATTCCGCCTGGGTTCACACGAGGGCTTGACTTTGACAAGAAGCCAGCAACTGACGCCAAGGCTGCCAAAGAGGTAGAAGATACCTTAGGAGAGGAGCCCATGACAGGGGAAGACGAAGAGGACGATGACAATGAGGAAGACGATAACATCCCGAGCCGGAGTGCTAATCGACGTGGAGGGTCGGCTCCAGAAGAGGAGGATCCAGCAGCAGGAGATGAGGAGATAGATTCTCTTCTTCCTGTGGAATTTCCGGCACTAGCACCTCATGGTGCTCTTAACATGGCAGCCAACAAGAAGCGTGGCAAAGAATGGGCCCATATGGTTGATGTCAATCGTGAAATCACGAATTTCCGCGATCTCGTCCCAGAACCAGCAAGGGAGTACCCTTTTGAGTTGGACACTTTCCAGAAAGAGGCAGTCTATCATCTTGAGAACGGGGACTCTGTTTTTGTCGCTGCCCACACGTCTGCCGGCAAAACTGTGGTTGCAGAGTACGCCATTGCATTGGCTGCGAAGCATATGACAAAAGCTATCTACACATCCCCTATCAAAGCACTCAGTAACCAGAAGTTTCGTGATTTCCAACTCACATTTGACGATGTAGGAATTCTTACTGGAGACGTACAGATTCGGCCTGAAGCCAGCTGTTTGATCATGACAACTGAGATTCTGCGAAGCATGCTGTACCGCGGCGCAGACCTTATACGCGATGTCGAATTCGTCATATTTGATGAGGTTCATTATGTCAACGATGCAGAGCGGGGTGTCGTCTGGGAGGAGGTCATCATTATGCTTCCTGAACATGTCACCTTGATTCTTTTGTCAGCTACTGTGCCAAACACATACGAGTTTGCTTCATGGGTTGGTAGAACGAAAAAGAAAAACATTTATGTTATCTCTACACCCAAACGCCCTATCCCTCTCGAGCACTATTTGTGGGCTAGCAAGGACATGTACAAGATCGTCACCGCAGAGAAGAAGTTTCTGGAAGGTGGTTGGAAAGAGGCGAATGATATTCTTTCGGGCAAGGATAAAATAAAAGCGCCACCAGGAGCTGACAGCCAGACTGGGAGAGGTGGGGGTCGTGGTGGAGGTGGCCGTGGGGCTCCGAATCAGCGAGGGAGAGGGGGTCAACAACAAGGCCAACGTGGTGGAGCTCAACGAGGAGGGGGTCCCCCCGCCCAAAGAGGTCGAGGCAACATTGCTAGAACAGGCCGTGGAGGGGGAAGAACAACAGCTGCCCAAGACCGAAACATATGGGTACATCTGATCAATCATTTACGCAAGAAGGATCTTCTTCCTGCATGTATCTTTGTGTTCTCAAAGAAACGGTGCGAGGAGAATGCGGACGCGCTCTCAAACTTGGACTATTGCACAGCAGTAGAGAAGAGTGCTATACATATGACTATTGAGAAGTCGCTCGCGCGTCTGAGTCCGGAGGACCGCAACCTGCCTCAGATCACTAGGCTCAGGGAGTTACTCAGCAGAGGAATTGCGGTACATCATGGTGGCATGTTACCCATTGTGAAAGAAGTCGTCGAGATTCTCTTCGCTCGGACTTTGGTGAAGATTCTTTTTGCGACTGAGACATTCGCAATGGGACTCAACCTACCCACTAGGACTGTTGTTTTCTCTGGGTTTCGGAAACACGATGGTCGCCAGTTTAGGGATCTTTTGCCCGGCGAATATACTCAAATGGCAGGACGAGCGGGTCGTCGAGGTCTAGATACAGTTGGTACCGTTATAATCTGCGCACCAGGAGCAGACGAAGCCCCGCCCGTTACCCGACTTCGACAAATGATGCTCGGGGAACCAACAAAGCTTCGATCACAGTTCAGACTTACTTACAACATGATCCTCAATCTTCTCCGTGTGGAAGCATTGAAAATCGAGGAGATGATCAAGCGTAGTTTCAGTGAGAACGCTACGCAAACCTTGCTTCCTGAGCACGAGAACAAAGTCAAGATATCCGAAGCAGACCTCGAGAAAGTGAAGAGAGAGCCGTGTAAGATTTGCGATATTGATCTGGAATTATGCCACAAGGCATGTGTCGACTACCAGCGTTTGACGAACGAATTACATCTCGCTTTACTTGCAAATCCGGTCGGCAGGCGCATACTAGGGCCAAACCGGCTGATTGTTTATAAGAAGAACAATGTCAGAACGGTCGGGATGCTCCTGAGGGAAGGGACAAGCAGAGGCACCGAGCCCATAGTTCAAGTAATGGAGATTGCTGCGAACAAACAGCGCAAGCAGGATGATTTGCTCCCTTATCTTTCTCCATTTGCTCAATTCTTCCGTGCTCTTCCCATAGAGCCTAAGGAATTCATTCTTAAGAGCGCGCTCATCCCTCTCAACGACATTGAGTGTTTAACAAGAACAGTGATCGATATTCCCGAATCGGTGGAAAACTTGAGGAGAAAGAAAGGCATGTACACTGCAATTTTACTGATCGAATCAACTGCTAACGGGTGTTCCAGATGCGTTGAAACTAGCTCAGGATCAATTTGTTCCACTTTGCCAGTCTTGGAACTATCAAGATTGGGACGAATTTGACTACGAAAAAATCAAGAACCTGAAATTCAAAGAGATCGAAATGGCTCGGAGAAACGCAGGACAAGACGCTGCCCATAGAGAGTGTCTCAAATGTCCAGACTTCCTTAAGCACTTCGCTATGGAACACGATGAATGGCTTATCAAGGAGAACATTCTTCAACTTCGCCAGCTCATGTCAGATCAAAACCTCCAGCTACTTCCTGACTATGAACAGAGAATATCCGTCCTCAAGGATCTCGGATTTGTCGATGAGGATACCCGCGTAGAATTGAAAGGGAAAGTCGCATGCGAGATTCATTCTGCGGACGAGCTTGTTCTCACCGAGTTGATCCTTGAAAATGTGCTCGCGTCCTACGAGCCCGAAGAGATTGTCGCATTGCTCTCTTGTTTCGTTTTCCAGGAAAAGACTGATACAGAGCCTACCTTAACTGCCGCACTAGAACGGGGCATGGCCAAAATTGTCGAGATATCTGAGAAGGTTAATCACTTGCAGACAGTACACCAGGTTATCCTCGCGGCCGAGGATTCAAACGACTTTGTTAGCAAGCCCCGGTTTGGCATGGTTGAGGTCGTATACGAGTGGGCGAGAGGCATGAGTTTCAATCGCATTACCGACTTGACTGATGTTATGGAGGGGACTATCGTGCGAGTCATTACGCGGCTCGACGAGACGTGCAGGGAAGTGAAGAATGCGGCACGGATCATTGGCGATCCGGTGTTGTTCCAGAAGATGGGAACTTGCCAGGAGCTTATCAAACGGTATGTTTTCAGATCTGGATGTTTGAGTAAAGCCCGGTTTCTGGGATGCAACGGTGTGTTGCTTGTGCATGGTATCCTGGACTGGCTGATGGTTGGGATCATGCTGACTACGGTGAAACAGCGACATATGCAACTGTGCAAGCTTGTACCTGTAATGTACTATCGGCAATCTCCGCGGGAATCCAACAACGAAACAAATTCGAAGTATCGAGGGTTGATCAACTTTGAACGCGAAACTCGTGTTCAAAAGCGGCGTTGCAAATTTTGGGGAGCGAGTCGGCGAGGGTTGCGACGGGTTTTGACATGCGGTTACCAACGTAGATGCGCCATTTTGCTCTCGATGTTTTATGTATCGAACAACCTTTCTACTGCCACTGTACAAGCACGGAGCGAATTGAATTTCTCGATAAACTCCTTGCAAGAATATATAGTAAAGATGAGTAACTACCAAGATGCCCATGTCGTTGTTACAGTGTGTGATTTGGACAAGCGGCCCGCCCCGTTGACGGCGTGCTTTGGCCAACTGAATATATCACATATTAATAGGGGAGGAAATGAAATGGGTGAACAGAAGAGCTCGCGTACGTGTGATTGGCCGCGAAGGTATGTTGACAACCACATGTGTGTAGATTTCGACCAGTGAGGTCAAGGGCATGATAATCAACATTTGCGCGAGTTGATGTTGCGCTGGTAGTTGAGAGTACAGTTTGCTAGACTGTAGTGTTGGTATGAGTGTTATAAAGAGAGAGAGAGAGAGAGTTGGAGGAATCAATGCATATGCAATCGGTTGTATACACAGCTGAATGATGCGATAAGACGATGGATTTTGCATGTATCATCTGCGTTATGCATGTGTACTTATATCAATTGATAGATAGGTACATATGTATGTACTTATGTAGATTGAGGCACAGAAGAGGAGACGCAGCACGTGGCATGAGAGCTAGCCCGTGTAGGATTAGCGACTCTAACGACCACCCTGTCAAGCTTTATGTGCCGCGCACGGAAGAAAAACAGACGCAAAACTACTGCCCCTCCAACTTTTCGAGCCAATATACCCAAACTCAAGCCGAGGGGGCTGAAAACAAAAGACTCGAGACGAAACTTCAATCCGCAAACGCTTGCTCTGACCCCGTCACACCATATTCTCGTGCATGGCAGGTGCATCGCGTTGATCCTGCCCGCTATCCACTGGAGCCCTCATCACCGCTGTGGTCCTAGCCCACCACCCCACGTTACCACTCCTCAGTGCTCACCGCACCACCACCGACCGAGTCCAGCTGTCGTGTCCCGCTCACAACAACCCGTCACCCACTCCCACCTTGAACCACCGCCATCATGGACGTCGCGGCCCTGCGGGAGCGTGTCAAGAACACATTGGACGCCAATGCTGCTATTCGCCAGCAGGCCGAGCTCGATCTTAAACATGTAGGCATACCTCGCACCGCTGTGCCCGTCACCTCTCGCTCTGTCGTGTCGCGATTGTTGCCGTACCCTTCCCCCCTGAACATGATACTGACGGTTGCAGGCTGAAGAGCAGGTCGGCTTCACCGATGGCCTGCTGAACATACTCGAGAACGAGCAAGACCCCGCCGTCCGCCTGTCCAGTAAGAAGCCACCTTTGCTCTTAGCCATACCACGTAGTGCTGACCATCCATAGCTGTCGTCTATCTCAAGAACCGCGTTTCCAAAGGTTGGAGTCCTGCAGAAGAATACAGCTCAGCCAAACCTATACCCGAGGAAGAGAAGGAATCCTTCCGCAACCGCCTCGTACCCATACTCGTCGCGTCTCAGCCAAACGTCCGCGCTCAGCTCATTCCAACACTCCAGAAGATCCTTGCCTACGACTTCCCGCAAAAGTGGCCCAACTTTCTCGACATCACTATACAACTGCTCAACACGGGGGACATCCAATCCGTCTTCGCTGGTGTGCAATGCCTGTTGGCGATATGCAAAATCTACAGATTCAAATCGACCGAAAGTCGAGCGGATTTTGACAAGATTGTGGCCATGGCTTTCCCCCAGCTTTTGAATCTTGGAAATCAGTTGGCTAATGAGACGAGCCTGGAAGCCGGCGAAATCCTCCGGACAACCCTCAAAGTATACAAACATGCTATATATTTCGATCTCCCTCCTGCGTTGCGCGAACAAAACACCATGGCTAGCTGGTGCACCCTGTTTTTGAATGTTGTCAGCAAAGACCCCCCGGAATGTTCCCTCCCCGAAGACCTCGATGAGCGCGAAGCAAACCATTGGTGGAAAGCAAAGAAGTGGTCCTACGCAAACCTCAATAGGCTTTACGTCAGATATGGCAATCCTTCGACTTTGGGCAAGAACAATGAGATGGATTACACTGAGGTTGCCAAGAACTTCATCGCCAACTTCGCGCCAAAAATCCTCGAAATATACTTGCAGCAGGTGGAGAAATGGGTTGGAAAGCAGATCTGGTTGTCAAAATCCAGTCTTTACTTCACCCTCAACTTTCTCGACGACTGCATCAAGCCCAAATCCATGTGGAGTCTCGTAACGAATCACATCGACAGTCTTATTTCCCATTTGATCTTCCCAGTCTTGTGCCAGTCAGACGAGGACATCGAACTCTTCGAGGACGAGCCTCAGGAGTACCTCCACAGAAAGCTCAACTTCTATGAGGAAGTTACATCGCCTGATGTTGCTGCGACTAACTTCTTGGTGACTTTGACCAAGAGTCGCAGGAAACAAACATTCAGTGTACTAAACTTCGTCAACGAAATAGTTAACCGATACGAATCGGCACCGGATAATGAGAAGAATCCAAGGGAAAAGGAAGGTGCGCTACGTATGATCGGCACGTTGTCCGGTGTGATTCTGTCAAAGAAGAGTCCAATCGCCGATCAAGTAGAGTACTTCTTCGTTCGCCACGTGTTTCCTGAGTTCCGAAGCCCCCATGGATTCCTTCGAGCCCGCGCCTGCGACACACTGGAAAAGTTTGAACAGCTCAACTTCAAGGATCAGAACAACTTGATAATCATATATCGCAACATTCTGGAATCGATGGCGGACCCAAATTTGCCGGTTCGGGTTGCGGCAGCTTTGGCACTACAGCCTCTCATTCGGCACGATGTCATTCGTACGAATATGAAAGCTAATATCCCTCAGGTGATGCAGCAATTACTGAAGCTTGCCAATGAAGTCGATGTCGATGCTTTAGCAAATGTGATGGAGGATTTCGTCGAGGTTTTTGCTCCTGAGCTCACACCTTTTGCTGTGGCTCTCAGTGAGCAGTTACGCGACACATATCTTCGTATCGTCGGAGAGCTGGTGTCTCGAAACCAGGAGAAAGGAGAGGACGGCGATTACGGTGATTTCTTGGATGAGAAGAGCATCACTGCTTTGGGTGTTCTTCAAACGATTGGAACTTTGATTTTGACCCTGGAAAGTACTCCCGATGTCCTTTTACACCTGGAGACAATTCTCATGCCTGTCATTACTATTACACTCGAAAACAAACTATACGGTACGCATTGTGGCCAATGTATCCACTATCTGCAACAACTGACCAGTGCGTAGATCTGTACAACGAAGTGTTTGAGATCATTGACAGCTGCACCTTTGCTGCCAAGAGCATTTCGGCCACTATGTGGCAAGCCTTTGAACTGATCCACCGAACTTTCAAAGCTGGCGCTGAGTTGTATCTTGAAGGTATTTCGAACTCTATAGAATAGAAAACTCGGATTGCTAATATCGCACAGATATGCTTCCTGCCTTGGAGAACTTCGTGAATTATGGAACTCAGACACTGATCCAAAACCGACCGTATCTCGACGCTATTGTCGACATGGTGCGCACAATCTTCAAAGACGACAAGGTCGGAGGTGTCGACAAAATTTGCGGCTGCAAGTTATCCGAGATTGTCATGCTTAACATGCGTGGCCACGTGGATGATTACATACCCGAATTCATCTCGTTGACCATGACGGTTCTCACAAACGACGAAGTCAAGGTCAAGTCCTTAAGGATACACCTGATGGAGGTTATCATTAACGCCATTTACTACAACCCTGTTCTGGCACTTCATGTGTTGGAGACAAATGGCTGGACTAACAAGTTTTTCAGCCTGTGGTTCGCCTCGATTGACAGTTTCAAGAGGGTCCATGATAAAAAACTGTGTATTTCTGCTATATGTGCACTGCTTACGTTGAAGGGCCAGGACGTGCCAGTCAGTGTTCAGCAAGGCTGGCCGCGCTTGCTCCAGGGTATCGTGCGTTTGTTCCAGACGCTCCCTGCAGCCATAAAGAGTGCGTATCTCCCAGATACAAGGTGAATGCTGTGAGCTAACGGATTGCAGATCGTGAAGAAGCTAAGAAGGAGGATAACTTTGACTTCTCCAGCTATGACGACGAGAGCGGCGATGAGGACTGGACAGGTGATGAAGCAGACTGGAGTAATGAGGTTGAGGAGTCAGATGAAATCAAGGATGAGAGTGCTGCGTACCTTGAATTTCTCAACGAGGAGGTAAGACTGATTGTCCTTTGGCACCCGTCCACTACTGACTTAGAATAGGCCCAAAAATTCACTTCCGTGAGTGATGACGACGATGATGAACTTGAGGAAGAGAGCCTCCTCGAGACACCGCTCGATAAAGTAGAGCCGTATAGCATGTTCAAACATGCTCTTCTGCGTATGCCATTCCGTTATTTGTGGCATATGAATCATGATTGCTAACTCACCACAGGTCTCCAGCAAGAACAAGTGGCTCTCTACGAGAACCTCATCAAGAACCTCAATCCCGAAGAACAACAAGTAGTCGAAGGCGCAGTACACCAAGCCGATGTTATCGCACAAGCGGCTGCCCAGGCTCAGGCTGCAGCTGCCCAAGGAGGTGCCCCTAACGGCAACGTAGCACCGGGTCCACAGTAATCCACACGTGTCGCCCGATGTCCTCCCCTTGGCAAGATATATATATATTCGCCGTGTTCTTGGTTGTGTTCCCATATAACATGTTGTTGGCCATCTTGTTTAGCGAGCATAAAGGTGTGGTTCTAGTGCGGGAACACTCTATCGAAGCAACCAATGGATCGATGGCGAGTGATAATGATCGTAGCAGGTATGTATGTGGGTCGGTTCGGAATTAATAAGAGGGCACGAAAAGGATGAAATTCACGAGATATACGACTTGCGGTAAAGAGAAGGAGGATGGCGTTGCGCCGAAATGAGTAGGAGGAATTTCGAGGTGTCCTGGATGAGATAGATGGTGTTCCATTGTTACCCTTTGAGCTTAGATGCTAGGGCGGGAGGTTGAGGTGGCATCACCGCCAGATACCTATAGTTCGCTTTCGTTTCTTTTCTCCACCGTTCCTCATCTCATTCGTTCCTTCGGGAGTATATTTGTTTTCATATTTATGTGCAACGATGTTACTAAAGCGCTGTTGGCGCATGCGTGCACTCGCAAGAAGCAATTGTGAATTGGGAAAAGTGCACCTAGTTACCAATGCTCTTCATGAGTTCTCGCCCAAGAAGTCTGGGACCAAACTGGTGCTGTAGATCATTTTTATCAGGATATCTCCTAATGAAGAACTGCAAGGATCAAACGGGTTGTGTTAACCACCATTTGCGACTTTCGCATCGTCATCGTTAATTCCTGCTGGCAGGAGTCGAAGCTCAACTGTAGCCGTTTTTGCAGTGCTCAGATGGTTGCCCCGTGATCTTATAGCTGAACACATGCATTTCGCAGGGCACGCAATGTATTTACAGATTATCAAATACACCCAAAAAGCTGTCGTCGATTCAGATCTATATAAGCACCTACATATCTAGAGATCCATATGGGGGTCCTGGAATAATTCCGCGAGTAGATTTATCGATAAGGCCAGAAGCGAGGCGTCGCTAATCCCTGTTCGCAAAAGGAAGCAGTTCGCGGACGGATGACGCTTGCGCATTGTACATGGGTTTCGGCGCAACGTGTTTAAACCTTATCAAAGAGCTTTAGCAATTCACGATAGTCATCAACTATATACAACCTGCCTTCAGGCGCTATCCCTATTGTCCTACAAGCGCGTCAATATACGCTTCTTTCTCTCACCTACCGCATCCTTAGGTTACCCTCTCAACCCCGAGAGCGCAAATCGCACAGCTTGACCTGATGTCACGTCCCACCGTTTCCAAAGCGAAGAGTATGCGCCCTTTGTCGAATGGTCGATGCGATCTACAATGACTGATCATCTTAGCTTCTTATCCGATTTATTCGGCAACCTTTTCCAACAGCAAACCTTCGTACCTGGTCGTGGGTGGTGGGGGTGGAGCCGGCCGTCATGGAGTAAAGAACAAGATCACAGGTCAGTCAAGCGGATGCTGTGGCGAAAACAAAGCTAAAGTCGTACAGTGTTTGACTTCAGTTCCCGTTCTCCCGCAATTGAGTCCTGCGCCGAAATCGAAGCCTCCGAAGACGACTCAGTGCAATCGCTCGCAAACTTGGCCACTAGGGATGGCATGATACTGTATGCTGGTACGTACAGGCTGAGATCATACGAAGGACCGGGCTTATTCTGGCATAGGAATCAACAGTAGCGAGGATGAACGATTGAAGGATAAGAACGAACATTTCAGGTCATTCGAAATTCAATTTCCGAAGAATACCAGAAGGGCGAGCAACGTACAAAACGAACAGACACCCCAAGGCAAGCTTTCGTTTCTTAGCAAAACGAGTCTTTTCCAACCTCCCGCGGCTACGAATGCGAAACGAGAAGGCTATCAGCGAATTGTGCGCCTTTCGCCTCCGCAAAGAAATGCCTCTGGACCACCAAACAAACGGATTGGGGCAATTGCATCGAGTTTGGCTGGAGACGAGAACGAGATTGTCATTTTCAGCGCGACATCAAACAGGCCGGACAATGACAAGGATATCATCCAGCGTATATCGCTAAACAAAGGGCAGGAAGCCGAGGACATAGACATCTTGGACGAAGGAAAGGGCGCATTCCATGTGGCATACGCACTCCCGGGAGAGGTTCACGTCCAAAGCATCTTGTACGATTTTGGCAAGAGGAAGAACCTAGGAAAAGCCGATACGCAACGAAAAGTGTATTCAGTGCCTTTCCCCAGTCTCGACAACAAAAACCGTCCGAAAATCCGAAGTATACGTTGGCTATCGTCCTCTCACATTCTACTACTCGTCAACAAGCACAACAGATCCGGGGTAGAACTGTGGGTTCTTAGGCTTTATGAAGAAGGGCCTGGCTCAATTATCATGCGAAAGACATTGCCGAGGCATGCAAAGGCTGCTGTGGGCATGGATGTTGCCTTGCTGGATGCAGATTCGGACGGGGCTTGTCAAGCAGTTGTTGCAATATCTGCGATTGACATTTCGCTTACGATCTTGACAATCGACTACCATGGTCAAGCGCGCGACTCACTCAGTCACTTCCACGCTTTTGCTACTTATTACGACGTATGTATCAAGTCATTCGTAAGGAATGAAAACCGAGAACTGATGAGTATAGGTCCATGAACTACAAATGACAAAAGTGGTCTTCTCTCCGTTTTTCAAACCCGAGGTTGCGCCAGGAAAGAAGCCGGGACCGCAATACCTTCGTTTGGCTTCGACATCACTCGGAAATTCGATCGATGTTGAGACATTTGAGCTACAACCAGTCTCGAAGAAGCCCAAGTCTCGTTATATCCTACAGAGCTCGAGCGCTTTAGCGCTGAACCGAGGTGCCTCTTACATGTTGGTAGCAGTCATCATCTGCGCGATAGCATTTATGCTTCAAGGATTCATTGATCCGGAGGGCAATCTGACCAGGAGTATCGTGCCTGCCAGTCTACAAAATGCAGCTTCCGAGATCAAAGCACCAGGAGCTGTGATCCATGATGCTCGTGTAGCCGCGCAACATAACCTTGGCGACTCCACCGCAGCAAAAGTGTCGGATCGTCTTCTGGATTTACTGGATATGCACGGACGCGAAGACTTGCCGGCAGAGGAACGGAAAGCGATTGTGGTTCATCACGATCCTGAAAAGGACGGGGTCGTCAGTGCTGAAGTGCATGTTGGCGAAGAAGACGTGGTGAAGAAGCACGGTGAGGCCAGGAAATGGGAGGACTTGAGCCATCATGAGCAGAAAGAGTGGAAGGAGACGCTGGCAGAAGCAGGCATGTGGGCTGTTGGGGAGGGCGAAACCGTGCTCAAAGGCATTTTCTTTGGACAGCTGGGCGGGCTCGTGGGCCAAGTGGCGCAAGGCGTTATTGGATAGTCATGATCGTGCAGGTACTATTGGAGGTGTATAAGTTGGATTGATTAGAGAGAAGAGCGCGGTGTGTAGCATTGTCGAGCATAGGCTATCCATTGGCGTACAAATACTAGAATCGGTTCACCGCGAAAGATATCCATCCAGTACCAGGTACCACTCGATACTCTCCTAGCCGGATGACATTGACAGTGGGAGCGACTACAAGCGAAGCTGGCTCAATGCGGTCGCGGTCAAGAATTAAAGTAGTGGTCCGAGCGTGCTCGTGACGGGCCCTTGTAGCTAGGTCGAGCCGCACGCGCGGAGAGAGAGAGAGTGAGAGCGACGTCTTGCCTTCCCTCATTATTTATTAACCCATTCACAACCCCTCCCTCTATCCACCCACGGGCTTCCTGTTCATGGAAGACACCACCCTTTCCTTTCCTCATAGCTGCGCGACTTAGGTGGAGTCGAAAATGGCGATGCAGCAACAGCCAGCCCCGCTGGCCTCGACTTTGGACCGCATTGTCCATGAGCTTCGATCCAAGTAAGAATGCCAGACACACCGCTGCAAAGTAGTACGGGCGACAATGAGCTGGTCCTAGAGGCTGACTTGCGCATAGGAACGATGACCAGAGGCACAAGGCTGCACATAAGGTGCGCCAAACGGTCGAAAATGCCCACCGAGGTGCGTTTGTTGCGGCCAGAGCCTGTCCCTGAAGCTTTCTATATTGTACACGGATGCTCACAGAATACAGAACTCGCACCCCAGGTTTTTGCACCTTTCTACGATAATGTCATCTTACGTATATCCCAACTCATGGTCGCCGGCAACGATTCCAGCGAACGCATCGGTGGCATATACGCCCTCAACTCCCTCATTGACTTCCGCGGCGATGATGCCGGTCAGAAAACGACGCGTTTTGCGAGCTATCTCAAGGCGGTGCTACGCGGTTCAGACAACTCCGCCATGGTAGCCGCCGCCATGGCTCTCGGTCGTCTGGCAAAACCCGGGGGAACACTGGCCGCCGAGGTGGTCGACGCCGAGGTCAAATCAGCCCTCGAGTGGTTGCAGATGGAACGCTCCGAGAGTCGCAGGTTCTCTTCTGTACTCATTCTGCGCGAATTGGCCAAAAATTCCCCGACGCTCATGTACCAGTGGATTGCACAGATATTCGAAGTCATATGGGTAGCCCTCCGTGATCCTAAGGTTCTCATCCGAGAGTCCGCTGCCGAGGCCATCAGTGCCTGCTTCGAAATTATATCCCCACGAGACCTGCAACAGCGCACTCAATGGTTTGGAAGGGTTTACGAAGAAATATTGAAGGGTTTCGGGCTGAACACAAACGAGGCTGTACATGGGAGTTTGTTGACGATGAAGGAACTCCTCGACAAGAGTGTCATGTTTATGAATGAAGCAAAGTATAAAGAGACGGTCGAGGTTGTGCTCAAGTACAGAGATCATCGCGACCCTCTAGTGCGACGAGAAGTGGTCCTCATTATCCCCATTCTCGCCAGTTACTCTCCCACCGAATTCGCTAGCAAGTACTTGCATCAGTGTATGCTGCACCTGCAAGGCCTTATAAGGAAGGACCGAGATCGAGATAAGGCGTTTGTTGCAATCGGTCAAATTGCGAACGCTGTAGGTGTATCGATTGCACCATACCTCGAAGGCATCCTCGGCTTTATACATGACGGTCTTTCAGCAAAATCGTAAGATGAATTCAGGCCGATGCATCTTCGTTTGCTAACTTGTATACAGCCGCAATAAAGCCATCAACGAAGCCCCTATTTTCCGATGTCTTAGTATGATTGCGGCAGCAGTGGGCCAGGCTTTGAGCAAAAATGTGGAGCGGCTACTGGATCCCATATTTTCCTGCGGACTCAGCGATTCCTTGACCCAAGCATTGGTGGACATGGCACATTATGTACCCCCTTGTCGGCCTGTGATTCAAGAGAAGCTGCTGGATCTCCTGAGTCAAATTCTTGCCGGGCGACACTATCTACCTTTGGGAAGTCCATATCAAGTCTCGCAACCGCCACAGATCTGGACACGCGACCACAAAGATCCCCAAATCATCTTACAACGAGAAGCGGAAATAGCGCTGGCGCTTCATACGCTTGGAAGTTTCGATTTCACCGGCCACGTTCTCAATGAATTTGTTCGCGATGTGGCCATTCGTTACGTCGAGGCAGACAGCACAGAGATTCGAAAGCGTGCTGCTCTAACGTGTTGTCAGCTTTTCGTCAAAGATCCGATCGTTCATCAAACCAGTGTCCAGGCAACGAAAGTCGTGGGCGACATCATAGAGAAGTTGTTAACAGTTGGTGTGGGAGATGTAGAACCAGACATTCGATGGGAGGTATTGATAGCTCTCGATGCTCGATTTGACAGACACCTTGGCAAAGCAGACAATATCCGGACTTTATTTTTGGCCTTGAACGACGAAGTTTTCGATATCCGAGAAGCTGCCATGACTATCGTTGGTCGATTAACGACCGTCAACCCCGCATATGTCTTTCCATCCCTGCGTAAAGTCCTACTGCAGCTTTTGACCGAGGTCAACTATTCAAACAGCCCTCGGAGCAAGGAAGAAAGCGCGAAGCTCATCAGCAATCTTGTGGGGGCTGCAGACCATCTGATCAAGCCTCTGGTGAGTCCCATTGTGGACGTTTTGTTGCCAAAAGCAAGGGATCCCAACCCAGAAGTTGCATCGACCACACTGAAAGCTATCGGCGACTTAGCTACCGTTGGCGGAGAGGGTATGATCAAGTACATTCCGGACCTCATGCCGATCATCCTAGAGTTCATGCAGGATCTGAGCTCCGATTCAAAACGATTCGCCTCGCTGCGTGCATTGGGACAACTAGCTACAAACGCCGGTTACGTGATGGAGCCATACCGAGACTACCCTGAACTCATGAATATCCTTATGAATATCGTCAAAGCAGAACCGGAGAGCGACCTTAGGCGGGAAACTGTAAAACTCATGGGAACATTGGGAGCTCTGGATCCGGATGAGTACCAGAAGATTATGGAACAATCTCCGGATACGCAATTGATCAGCGAGGCCCAAGCTGTGACGGACGTTACCTTGATCATGCAAGGCATTACGCCGTCGAACGAGGAATACTACCCGACCATTGTGATTAATACTCTGATGAATATGCTGAAAGATCCGTCACTGTCACAATTCCATTCGGCCGTCGTCGAAGCTGTGATGAACATTTACGCTACTATGGGGCTAAAGTGCGTTCCGTTCCTCAATCAAGTGGTTCCGATGTTTCTGCAGGTCATCGCTGCTGCTCCCTCTGGTCGGACAGAGGGCTACTTTAACCAACTCGGTCAATTGGTTCGTATTGTACGACAGCACATCCGCCCATATCTTAAAGATATCCTCGCCGCAATCAAAGAGTTTTGGGACAGCACTCCGCAGTTGCAAGCTACGATTTTGTCGCTTATAGAATCAATTGCCCGATCACTAGAAGGCGAGTTCAAGGTTTATCTAGCCGATGTGTTACCGCTGATGCTTGGTGTCATGGAAACCGATACTAGTGCCCAGCGGACCCCTTCTGCAAGGGTGTTGCATGCCTTTCTTATCTTTGGCTCCAGTGCTGAGGAGTACATGCATCTCATCATCCCGGTAATGGTCAAGATGTTCGACAAATCAGGCCAGCCAATCCATCTCCGGAAACTCGCCATGGAGACACTGGGTCGACTGTCTAAACAGGTCAATGTTTCTGAGTTCGCTGCGAGAATCATCCACCCAGTGTGCCGGGTGCTTGCAGGCAACGAACCCTCTATCAAACAGAGCGCACTAGAAATGCTTTGCGCTCTGATATTCCAACTTGGTCCCGACTACATTCACTTCGTCCCGACTGTCAATAAGATCTTGATTGCTTATAAAGTTCCGCATGAGAATTATGGGCGGATTGTTTCCAAGCTTCAAAAGGGCGAGCCATTACCTCAGGATCTCAGTCCTGATGAGCGATATGGAGAAGACGACGAGGATATGAACCCAGCTGAAATCCTCAGTAAGAAATTAGCTGTCAACCAACAGCATTTAAAGTCTGCTTGGGAGGCTTCAGCAAAGACGACAAAAGAAGATTGGGTCGAGTGGATGCGACGTTTCAGCGTGGAGTTACTTAGAGAGTCACCCCAACAGGCACTTCGCGCTTGTACACCCTTAGCCAGCGTGTACAGCCCAATCGCTAGAAGCCTTTTCAATTCAGCTTTCGTGTCGTGTTGGACCGAGCTGTATGATCAGTATCAAGAAGAGCTGGTGCGGTCAATTGAGACCGCTCTTACGTCACCCATGATCCCACCGGAGATCCTACAGATATTACTGAATCTCGCAGAATTCATGGAGCACGACGACAAGGCTTTGCCAATCGACGTTCGGATCCTAGGTATGTATGCTGGCAAATGTCATGCTTTCGCAAAGGCGCTGCATTATAAAGAGTTGGAGTTCAATGCCGAACAAAACGCCAGCGCAGTTGAGGCCCTTATCAGCATCAACAACCAGCTCCAGCAAACAGATGCTGCGTTCGGTATTCTGCGTAAGGCGCAGGGTTACCAAGACGTAGAATTGAAAGAGACATGGTTTGAGAAATTGCAACGTTGGGAAGAGGCATTAACATCGTATCAACGCAGAGAACGTGAAGAGCCAGATTCCTTCGAGATAACCATGGGAAAGATGCGCTGTTTGCACGCTTTGGGCGAGTGGGACCTGCTGTCTAGCCTCAGCAAAGAGAAATGGGCCAACGCTTCTCAGGAGTATCGCAAAGCAATCGCACCACTAGCTGCAACTGCAGCATGGGGCCTAGGAAAATTCGCAGATATGGATTCATACCTAGGAGTTATGAAGGAACAGTCGCCTGACCGAGCTTTTTTCGCATCCATAGTCAACATTTACAACGGCCGATTCGAGGTGGCAACCGAAGAAATTGCCAAAGCTAGAAAAGGTCTTGATACGGAACTCAGCTCACTGCTAGGTGAATCGTACCAGCGAGCTTATCTCCCAATGATTCGTGTTCAGATGCTGGCAGAACTCGAAGAGATCATGATCTACAAGCAGAATGACAGTAACCCGGAGAAGCGAGCTAGCATGCGCAGAACTTGGATGAAGCGTTTGAAGGGCCTGGAACCAAATCCCGACGTGTGGCAGCGTATGATGAAAGTTCGTCAACTGGTCATCACCCCTCAAGAGAGCATGGATATGTGGATCAAATATACCAACCTCTGTCGCAAGAATGAACGCCATGGTCTTGCCGAGAAAGGCCTACAGAAGCTTCTCGACATTGATAACGGCAATGTTTTCACATACGTCCGGGATAACGTCAACAAGATCGCTTACCCAGTCTCATATGCAGCTTTCAAGTTCATGTGGGCTACCGCTAATCATCAAAAAGAGGCTCTTGATAGTCTCAAGGACTTCACTTCCAGGCTATCGGAGGATGTTGCCATTCGAGCGCGATCTGCCCAGGGGGGTATGATGAGCCAGAACGGTATACATAACAGCATGAATGGTATGAACGGCATGAATGGCATGAATGGCATGAACGGAATGTCAAATGGTCATATGAACAATTCAATGAATCCTTTCGCAGCGTCCAACGGAATCAACAACCACAGTGGAATGAATGGCTCCAGCATGCTCAATGGATCGAGTACGTACGGTTCCCCGGCAGAATTGGTCGAGTGCCAACGATTGCTTGCCAAATGCTATCATAAAGCCGGAGAATGGCAACAAATATTACATGGCGGAGAATGGGACCATGAGTTTACTCATGAGGTCCTCTCTGCATATCAAGCAGCGACACGATACAACAAAGACTGGTACAGGGCTTGGCATTCATGGGCCCTGGCCAACTTCGAGGTCGTCAACATGCTCACGTCACAAGCCGATCGCGAGTCTACCGAACTACCGCCTAATGTGGTTCACGAGCATATTGTTCCTGCCATCACTGGTTTCTTCAAGTCAATCGCTTTGTCTTCATCAAGTTCGCTTCAGGACACTCTCCGTCTACTAACCTTATGGTTTAGCCATGGAGGCATACAAGATGTGAACCGCACTGTTTCGGACGGGACAAAACAAGTTCCCATAGATACATGGCTGGAAGTGATTCCACAATTGCTGGCGCGCATCAACCAACCCAACCCTACGATTCGACAGTCAATTCATCAGTTGCTTAGCGAAGTCGGCAAGGCACATCCTCAAGCCCTCGTTTTCCCACTTACTGTGTCAATGAAATCGGATGTTTCGAGACGACAACGATCGGCCAAGGAATTGATGGAGGCCATGCGCGAACATTCTCCACGACTAGTGGAACAGGCCGATCTTGTGAGCAACGAGCTCATTCGCATTGCGGTCCTTTGGCATGAGCAGTGGCACGAAGGTCTTGAAGAAGCATCTAGGCTCTACTTTGGTGATCATAACATAGAGGGCATGTTCGCTACTCTCGCACCATTACACGCCATGATTGACCGTGGACCGGAAACCCTGCGTGAAATTTCCTTCATTCAATCATTCGGCAGGGAACTCCAAGAAGCGAGAGACTGGTGCAACACCTTCCGTACATCGAACGAAATGGGTGATCTTAATCAGGCTTGGGACCTGTACTACCAAGTCTTCCGTAAAATATCTCGCCAACTACCTTCCCTCATGACACTTGAGCTGCAATATGTCTCACCTAAGCTCAAAGACGCACATGATCTTGAGCTTGCTGTACCTGGGACGTATCAAGTTGGCAAACCTATCATTCGCATCGGCTCTTTCAATCCGGTAGCCACTGTCATTCAATCCAAGCAGAGGCCGAGGAAATTGGAAATGAAAGGTAGTGATGGCAAGGCACATACGCATATTCTTAAGGGCCATGAAGACATCCGTCAAGACGAACGTGTCATGCAATTATTCGGTCTCTGCAACACACTGCTCATGAACGACACAGAGAGCCGGAAGCGCCATCTCAACATTCAACGCTACGCCGCAGTTCCTTTGTCTACACAGTCGGGTCTTCTAGGATTTGTCCCTAATTCGGATACTCTACATGTCCTGATTCGAGAATACCGTGACAGTCGTAAAATTCTGCTGAACATTGAACACCGCATTATGCTGCAGATGGCCCCCGACTATGACTGTCTCACGCTCATGCAAAAGGTTGAAGTCTTTGGTTATGCCCTTGATAATACCACGGGTCAAGATCTTTACCGCGTTTTATGGCTCAAATCGAAATCTTCAGAGGCATGGCTGGATCGTCGTACTAACTATACGCGCTCACTTGCAGTCATGTCTATGGTAGGCTATATCCTTGGGCTCGGCGATCGACACCCGTCCAATTTGATGCTCGACCGCGTCACTGGAAAGATTGTGCACATTGACTTTGGCGACTGCTTCGAAGTTGCAATGCACCGTGACAAGTATCCAGAGAGGGTTCCTTTTAGGTTGACGAGAATGTTGACCTACGCCATGGAGGTCAGCAACATCGAAGGAAGTTATAGAACAACTTGTGAACATGTCATGAGGGTCTTGAGGACGAACAAGGAGAGTGTTATGGCAGTTCTAGAAGCTGTGAGTTTTTTACATCCCCCCTTGTTATCCCCGCCCATATCAGACAGATTTACTGACCATGTTTTGTCGTGTAGTTCATCCACGATCCTCTTCTAACCTGGCGCCTCGGCCAACGTGATTCTCCACCGCAACCTACCTTCCCCTCAGAACGCCGCCAATCCATCATCGGCAGCGAAGTGGCAGGCGCGCTTGTAGACCGCGAAAATATGTCGTCACTCGCACAGCGTCCTGGCGGCGGCCGCCATCGTTCGTCGACTCTTCAAAACAACAACCCCGCCAACGAGGCCGAGGCTAAGGAAGTACAGAACGCGCGTGCACTCGTCGTGCTCAGCCGCGTCAAGGAAAAACTCACGGGCCGCGATTTTGTCAGCAAGGACAAAGACGAGCTGAACGTATACGAGCAAGTCGACAAGCTCGTCAAGGAGGCGACGAACCTGGAGAACCTGTGCCAGCATTACATCGGGTGGTGTAGCTTCTGGTAATTCCTTTGTATCCAGTTTCATCGCCGTGATAATCAAGGATTTGCCCGGTGTGACGGCACTAAAGAGAAGGAAAGGTACGAGGGAGCTTTTTTCGCTTATCTCTACGCTCTTTCATAAGAGCAAAATGGGCGCCATGATGGGGTTTCCATCCTCATCGCTATTATTTTCTTTCTTTTCCATTCCACCAAGCGGCATCTGGGAGGGCGTTTTCTGTTAGATCAAGGATGGGAGGAAGGATATGAAGATGGACTCGGCGTGCATATGTCTGTATACTTAGGAGGAGAAGGGGCGGCGTAGAATCTTATCATCTTTCTTGTCCTATCAGTTTTTTTTTTTCCTCTATTCTTTCTCTTGTCAGCACAGTTACGAAGAGAGTATCGTGTATGAATATGGATAAACAATATTTCAGCCTCGATGTGAGAGTTCGATTTCTACCTTCTCACTAAGGTGGTCAACAGCATACAGACAGGCAGGATGAAAGTGGCCAACTTTAAGCTTGATGCAAAAGGATTGAAGGACGTCGGGTTTTATCCATCCAATTGCATGTGTAAGCATAGCCCTCGTCTATTTTCTCAAATCCTTCAGCGTCATAAGAGGTATCGTCTCCTGCTTGTTAGAGAGAGATGGTATCACTGATTAATAATGTGTATGGCCAAGCGGTATATGACAAATCGAACCTTCCCATAAGAGCATATAGCATACTTATGTGGGACTAGTTGACTGTGATCATGTACTGCAGACATTGGTAATTCCACGATTTTCAATAAACTATAATTTGACAAAAAATATGACGAGATACTCTTGCTGTGTTGAATTGGTTGCATAGCAGTATATAATATTGATATACTTCCACTATCCCATTGCCCATCGGGTCAGACAACACATTTTTTATGGTCCAGTAACATGTCGGGACCCTCTCCAGATATAGTTTCAAATGTCGAGAACGTTCATGATGAATGCTCTGATCCAGAGAAAGGACTGCCAAGCTCAGAAAAAAAGCATCAATCAGGCCCAGAGACAGCTCATGCTGCCGAAGGGGAAGAGTCGATAACATCCAAGAGAAAGCCAGTAGCTTTCTACTTTGCCTTTCTATCCCTTGTTATCATGGTTCTGATCGTTTCTTTGGACTCGACGGCTCTGGCTGTTGCGATTCCGGTTCGTCAAACACCCAACCACTACTTTTCAGTCAGTCTAACGCAAGCCACAAGGTACTGACAAGCCAACTCAACGGCACCACACTCGAAGCATTCTGGGCAAATCTATCATTCATGCTCTCCGTAGTCATCACGCAACCTCTATATACCAGCGCCTCAGACGTCGTGGGCCGGAAACCGCTGCTATACGCCGCATTCTTCTTCTTCTTCGCGGGCTCCATCGTCTTCGCCGTCGCTCAGAACATGCAGGTCGTCATCCTCGGCCGCGTGATTCAAGGTCTAGGAGGCGGAGGTCTCGACGTGCTCAACGAGATTATCATCTGCGACATCACCACGTTAAAAGAACGCCCATTCTGGCTGGGTCTCCTCGCGATTCCCATGGCTGCGGGATGTATCCTAGGACCCGTTATCGGCGCGCTCTTCAGCGAGTTTGTCGACTGGCGCTGGATCGGGTGGATCAACCTCCCACTCGTGGCCATCAGTGCTGCATGTGCCGTCTTCTTCATGAACCTCAAACCCATCTCCGGCAGTTTCGTCTCGCGGCTCGCAAAGCTCGATTGGCTCGGCATGGCGCTGTTCGTAACTGGGTGCACCATCTTCTCCTTGCCCTTGAGCTGGGCGGTGCACTGTATGCATGGCCATCATGGCGGACCATTGTGCCCCTGATCATCGGCGTCGTCGTCTTAGTCGCCTTCGCAATCTACGAGAAACGGCCTTCGGATCCCGTCATCCCATATAGGTTCCTGAACACGGCATCGTCGTCTGCCGTTCTCCTCGGAGGACTCATACACGGATTGGTTCTCTACCCTTCGCTGCTCTACCTCCCCCTCTTCTTTCAATCGGTGCTCCTGCAAACACCCCTCAAATCCGCAGTTTCCATCTTGCCCCTGTGTACCGTTCTTATAGCTTTCAGCTTCTTCGCGGGTATCATTGTCGACCACACGAGGGGGTACCTGAAACTGCTATGGGCCTCGTGGATCACCATGGCCGTAGGCACAGGACTCTACGCGTTATGGGGCGAGCATCCCTCGCTTGCCGCGACCGCGGGATTCCAGGTCATGGCTGCTATAGGATTGGGCGTGCAGTTCGTCGTCCCTGCTGTTGCTATACAAGCCGGTGTTGCGCCAGATGACCAGGGGTTATCTGTTGGCTTGCTTGTTTCGTTTCGCTTGTTTGGCGCGTTGATTGGGTTGGCGGCTGCATCTACGGTGTTCAGTAATGTCTTTGCAGCGTCCATGGTGAATGTGGGGGAGCTTCCTGAAGTTATGTCTGTGCTTGAGCACTCGGCCGAGGCGGTTGGGTTCATTCCGTTTTTGAGGGACGCCGTTGAAGACGTTGATTCGTTGGTCATGGGAGGTGTGAGGTTGGCGTACCGAGATGCTTTCAGAGCTGTGTGGTGTTTGATGGCTGGGTTCAGTACGTTGGGATTGTTATCCTCGCTGCTTGTGAAGGAATTATCTATTGAGACTGAGGAAGTCGGAAGGCAGAATTTGGAAGAATAGGGTGGCTGTTTCTCCTTAACTGGGTCACATGGGAGACTTAGGGAACATTTGAAGGTGGAAGATGTGAAGACGGATTCACACCACAATGGTGATTGACAAGAAGATCTTGAAACAAGAGACCTACCGCGACAGGAAGTCGCACCCACTTTCCCTCTACTCAGAAGGTAACAAGGAACAACGCTATAGGGGCTTGCATACATGCACACGTGGATTCAGTCAAAATCAAAGCGAATAACGCGAATATGCATACATCCTTGGTCCCATGTATAAAAAAAGTCTCTGTGCACCATGACCGCAAACCCAGAGATGGTTGATTCGGAATTATCGTCCAAACTAATAACGGAGCCTATCTGGCTCTCCACCATCACAGAATAAAATAGCAATCAAGAATAACTTCATTAATACATCTTCCGCTCACACTCGTTCCCCCTTCACCAAGCAAACATGCACTTATTGTTCAGCAACCTGCTCCCCAGGACATCATACTCTGCCTTACTGACCCAACTATCATTCCCTGACGCGCTCAAACGACCAAACACACTAGCACCCTTCCAAATCACAACTTGGGGATCGAACTCTCTTGGTGGAGGTCCTACTAGGATTTCCTTGCCGTAAAAAGGTCGTTGCTCCCTGAGACGAGTCTCTAGGAAAGCGCCGAGGCCAGGGGTTTTGCTACCGCCGCCGATGAGCATGATACCGCCGAAGAAGTCGCGTAATTTACGATCGTCGCCGCGTGCGCCTTGAGCAAGGGATTCGAGGATCGCTTGGTCGAGGGGCATGATGGGGAGGACTTTTTCGCGTTCCTCTGCTACTTTGGTCTTTTCGAGGACTGGGTCGTGGAAAATTAGGGGCCGGTCGGCGTCGCCCATGGGGGTGTCGCGGTCGGGGTTGGGCGTGTTAGTACCTTCTGGGGCAGGAGAGCCGGCGACCGAAGAACGAGGTGTGTTTTCGGCATCGTGGAGACGGTTGAGGTGATTGAGTTGGGCGCCTGGTCGCTGGGGTGTGGCGGCGGCGGCAGCTGGGACACTGGTGGGCGGTTCTTGCGTGCCGTTCACAGATGTGGATTTGCCGGCTGCCGCGTCTATCACGGCGGTTTGGGCTAGGGAAAGCGGATCATTGGGAGAGCCGTCGTAAAGGTCGACCGAGCGGGCAATGACACTTCGACGTCCTTCCAGTTTACGCTCGGCTTCAAAGATCGATGGCTTGAATAGACCCTTTCACCGACTTAGCAAATAAACAAGATAGCCGTATCAGTAACAAACAACTCACCATGACCGACAACATTGTTTCGTCATACGTCTTGAAAGTGTACTTTCTCGTATCTTGGCCCGATGCTCGAACATGGAAATCCCAAGTCTTGACAGTGACCGTGTCTTCTTCCATTGAACAGAACTTCTGCTTGAGTTCCTCGGCCAATAAGAAGTCATACCGGCGCTTCAGATTCATATCCGAATACGGGAAGTGGCCGTAAAGCATCATCTTGATGAACGTTTCAGTGATATCTGAGCCGCCCATTTTCAGGTTGACACGTGACTCCTCGTTGCACATGCCTTCATCTACACAGCATATGGATGTCTTTTGGGCCCCAATGTCTACGACACAAGCAATGCCGTAGCCTGCCCCGAAAGTAGCCGAAAGACTTTCCTGTTGGAGACAAATCTTACCGATACCAAGATCGCTGATCAGGATGTCGAGCATCATAGTCACGTACACACGCTCGTAAAGATCCGGAATGACAAACACACATTTGTAGTGGGCCAGGTCCTTCATGTTAGTAATGCCAAGTTGTGTCCTAATCGCATCTTCAAAAATCTTCGAGATGTCGTGATAGATCTGGTTTCGATTTGTGTAGTCTTTTTCGTTGAACGTGCCGCACTGAATCGGCCAGAACAGTTTGTATCGAGGGTTCGACCCGTCTGGTATCCGGAGGGCATCATGGCCAGTAAAGGACTGGGGAACTTTCGATGAGGCTGCGGGTATCTCAGTCCACTCGATTCTGTCGACATCATTGTGTTCGTTTATGACTTCAGGTGGTGTTCGCTTATTGAAGTTGGTGACGAGGTCCTTGGAATTAGGGAGCACACGTCGTTTGTTTGAGCGCATTCGAGTTCTCAATTCTGATGACATAGCCATGTACTGGTCGGCGAAATCCTCCCCAAACCATTTCTCCGGCAGTGCTTCAGCAGGTAGTACTCCCTCGACTTTCATCCGCTTGGGACTGGGTTCACCGCCGTTTTCTTCCGATTCGCTTTCCTTCCATTTCCTCGCGACGACCATAGGTACAGTCTTGGGTAGAGCGTCTGTTCCTAGTCCGATTCTCAGGTTCTGACTGCCTACGTGGAGAACTATGAGCCTGGACGGATCATCCTTCGAAGCCGACACGCCTGCTTCATCGGGATTTTCTTCTGTAGGTGCCGCTGGACCTCCTTGTGCCAATGCGCGGTCTCTATCCCGAGCCTCCTGTACCATGCGAGCACGTTCTTCTTCTTGTGGGTAACGTACAGCCAGGTACTGTTCGTCGCGTTTCAAGAACTCGGTATAGTAGTTCTTCTGGTTGATCATGCTGACTTGCGGCCATGTTGTCATATCGAGATTGTTGTCGGTTCGTGCGAGGCCTGATGGACCTGTCAGCGTCTCTGGATAATGTGCAAGCAAGCCATCAATGGGCGCATACCCTCCTCCCGAAGTTGGGCTCGTCCGGATTTCTTTCCCACCATGATGATGTTCGATGAAGCTCCTGGTATTTCAAAATTCTGGGATAAATTGAGGGAAATATCCTAGGCCAAGGCTGCAAACTGAGTGTGGACAGGATGTGAAGATCGTATACGCAGTGTGGAGGTGAGTTTGCGGTGCAGTGCGGCGATGGAGGTGGTTTATGAGGGGTAGACACTGCGGAGGTGGTGAGCGTGAAGTTGCGCTCCAGGACGTACGCGAAGAACAATTAGCTTGTGACTCAGGCGTGGCAATGGCTACTGATGTGCCGTCTGTGTTGTGGGTGAAGTGAGATCGCATCGTAACGCAGCACCATGTTCTGCGGAGGGAACTCTCCATGATTGGACCGCGGCAACGCGCATGGGCCCCCTGTACCGGGTAACCTCACGTATCCAAACTGCTACCTACATGGTCTTTCTCGGACATTTCACGCATAATTTTGGAGGAAAGATTATGAAATTCTCACGAGTTGTAAAAGTGGGGTATCTTATTCACATAAACGCTATGAGTGGAGTGGCTTTATCAACACAAGACGTAGAGCAAGCACCGAAAGGCGCTCTAATTCCGCTCCCTTCAAAAACTCACCGTCATCGCTCCGATCGCGATAGCTTACTACGTCTGCATCTGTCAGACAGCTTCAGTGCAGCCTAGTACATTTCAACAGTCCTCCGAGAGGTGAAGTTGCACCAGTCACACTGATCATATTAGTGACTGACGATGGTTTAATTGGAGAGAGTCAAGGCATACCTTGCTGTCAGATGATGCGTCGTTATCCTCGAGACAGTATTCGTTCTGGCATGTCTTGCACTTTCGAATAAACAGCTCCTTACATGTAATGCACTATACAGATTAGTTCTGCGCCTCGACTCGGCATTGTGAAAGCTTACAGTATGACCGCAGCCAAAACAGTCTCGTCGAACGCCGATGACCTGTTGCATGGAATGTTAGCACACTGTCCAACAGAAGTTTGCACAGATACCTCGACGCGCCAGGGCTAGTACCAGGTTGTGGTTTCCAATAGTCAGGGTCCACGTTCAGCCATGGAGACTGAATTCCGGAGTCCAACTATCTCATCACTTTCCAGGTATTGGCCTATCGTCCCTGACGCGCCGAGTGTAAATCTCAACCCCACATCCCATTGCTGCCTGCGCCAGCCTCCATGACACCGACCAGGCAGCTTTCAATGCAAAGTCCCATATGTACCTTGATAGATTGCTTTGGAATAACACAGGTGGCTCCATCGGTCTGCACATCCTCAATAAACTCGGTTTGCTGTAGTTCCGTACGTTGGGCAACCGTTGATCCGGTATAACAATCCTCCCCCCACCATTTATGGCACCGTTCACACCAACGCCCTTTCAGGCAATCCTCGCAGCGAATATAGAGAGGAGGAGGTTTGGATCCGTCCGTGGTTCGAGGTTTCTGCGCAGCTCGGATTGTGCTCGAGTGGAGTGGAACTGGGCTCAAGAGCGGCAACCAAGAATTTGGGGTTTCGCCAAAGACAGCGGGAGTTTCGGGGCAGGAATGGCACGTCTCGCAACCTGAAGGACCAAGTGCCACCGTCGCGACGGCGGGACTGAGATATGAAGAGGGATGAGGCATGCTGGGCACGGAAGGATCGTGAACGAATGCCGTGGCGGGGTCGTGTCGGGGCCCTCTGCAGAGTACCGCATCAAAAGCAATGATGCCCTCACAAGCCTTCAGAGTCTCAGCCCAGTCAAGGGAAGGTCGCTTGGCGATCATTTTGCCGGTGGATTGGTACCATTTGTCGTCGGTCTTGGCCAAGGCAGCATTCAACGCAGACGTAGACTTCTGATTCCATTCAGCGCCGATTTGGGCACCCTGTGAAGATGTAACACCTCTTGCAGGCGAGGCTTGACGGCTTTTCTTCTTCTCGTTGTGGGTGTGAGGCGCGGGAACAGAGTCGCGAGGCCCAAACAGGTAGATGCCCTTGATTTTAGGTGAACCGGCAGGTCTGGTTGGCCGCACAGCATAGCGCAACACTTGCTGTAGCTTCCGCTCGTTGAGGTGCTTGACTTCGCGGATCGACAGTATACGAACGTTGAACCTGTCCTCGGCGATGATTTCTCGCACAAGATCTGCCGGAACACTCAGACCATCTAGCACCAAAGTTTGCACGTTTTGCAGTATGTGGCGGCGTTGCAGCTTGGAGAAGATGCCGCGGAGAGGACCGGAATAGAATTCATCCTCGGTCAATGATTCGTCCATACGCTCAGAGCGCCAACTGATGCCACCGGAATCGAGGGGCTCATAGGAAACAATGGCAGACTTGACGGTGGAAAGATCCAGGTGACGGAGGGATTCGCGATCCTCGAGCACGAGGTGGCGGAGGGCTTTTGAGGTTGCGGCCAGCGCAAACAGAGATGCGGTTGAGAGGTAAGGGGCGGTCTGGCGTAGGACCAGCGAATTGGAAAGGAGGCTGGCTAGGGGAGGTGGGAGAGATGCATTGGATGAATTCATGGGGGGCAAAGCAAGAGAGTAGACAAGTGTAGGAGAAGGTTAGTAGTTGGTACTCACCCGGGCTTTATGAGCAAGACAGCGACCAAACAAGCCCCAGGGTACACGTGCTCAGCGGTAGCTGGGCAAGACAGGGGACGGGGTGCACAATGGGTGCGTGTCTATGGACGGCGGGGGATTGAGACGTGGTGTGTCAAAAGGAGGAGCTGTTGTTGGTCGAGGGTCATGTATGTGACAAAACAATGTGTGGATTTTTGGAGGGGATGGCGGCCGCATCTACCCACGACTACGCAAGCTATGCTATCTACGCTTCCTTGCCGCAGATCTCTTTCAGGGTCCACGGACTGTGCAACAACTTGGGTCAAAGAGTCGAATCGTTGAGCAAATGGCGACAAGGTGGCGTTGGAGGGTGAATGGCCTGCAGCAGCGCATGACTACGGACCGAGAAACATTCCCCACCAAGGACTCGATGTGCGGGCATTGATGCAGGGCAGACAGTGTCCATCTTGCCCATCCTGCCCATCCTGCTACGGATCTGAAGAGACAAGCACGTCGATGCAGCAGCCAAGATATCCTGCGAAGACCTGGAATGTTTGCGCGGGGAAGAGTCCCAAACAGCCACCGTCGGAATACTTGTGGACTGACTAGTGAAATGCGGGACCGACGAAACAATGTCGAGCGAGGAGCAGACAAAGCGACGCGGCTGTCTGTACATATGCATGGATTGGTAGATAGATTGATTATTATTGATACATGTGTAGATGCTGTCGTATCTGCCGGCGTGGGGAAGCTGGAGCCGAAGGGCCGTCGAGTATCAGTTAGTGCACGCAATTACCATACACTTTCCTTCGCTTCTCCAACACTGCGTGCAGCGTGATCCGCACACGACACGACAGTCATGCCTTCTAGGCATGTATAGCTTGCAGAGCATGTCGCTTCTTTTCCCATGACATGCACATATGCATCCATTCATCTACCCACTTGCCCAAGTATCTAAGTACCTATTCTTGCATGACTAGGAAACATCGGCAGTAGCAAGCAACAAGTTGGTAGTGGGTGGGTGAATGCCTTTATCGATAAGACGTCATGCGCACTAGCCTCGCTCGCCCGCCCACCGTTTGTTGCCTCGCGATGTTGTTTCGTTGAAGCTTCGAGAATCAAACCCACCGATATGTCAGCCAACGTCTGCACACTATTTCACCAGTGTACCTGGTCCAGGTACAACGTCAACCACCTCCACCACCGCCACCATCGCCCTCAACCTGCTTGATCTTTCTTACCGCCATGTCTGCAGAGGCCGATGCTCCCCCCGAATTGACCTGGTCTTCACAGTACACAATCGCATCTCCATCTTCGCGGGCCGCCCAATTATCCGGCGATAAGATCTTGCTGCCCCCGTCCGCTCTAGAACAGCTTCTAGCCGCTGCACCCCTCGTGACCATAGATCCGCAAAACCGTCACATCACCTCGTTCGATCCCTTCAACCCCTACACATTCGACGCCGAGCGACAAGCTCGATCCTATCAACAAGATCGCACTCAGCAACTACCTCACCCGTTAACCTTTCGCCTTGTCAATCCAGATAATGGCAGGGTTGTGCATGCAGGCATTCGGGAATTCTCGGCTGAGGAAGGCCATGTAGTCTTGAGCAGCTTCCTACATGAAGCCCTCGGGCTGGAGGTGAAGTCTCAAGACTCATCACCGAGTACAAGTCCAGATGGCGACGTAGACATGGCTAATGGAGTGAGCGGGTTGTCCGTGGAAAGCACGTCAGCTGCGCAAATTACAGTGCATGCGAAAGAGCTCCCCAAGGGCACATTTGTGAAACTGCGTCCGCTCGAGGCTGGCTACGACCCGGAGGACTGGAAATCGCTACTCGAGGAGCACATGCGATCGCACTTCACCACCCTGACTAATGGCGAGGTCCTCACAGTATATGGAGGCCGAGGATCAGATGGCAAGCGAGAGGAGTTCCGCTTCCTTGTGGATGGGTTCAAACCAGAGGGAGATGGAATATGTGTGGTAGACACTGATCTCGAGGTCGATATTGAGGCCCTAAATGAGGAGCAGGCGCGTGAGACACTTCAGAAGATCGCGGCTAAGCGACAACGCGCACCCGGTACAGCAGAGGGTAGCTCCGTTGGTGGACGCATCGATATATTTAAGGGTCAGCAAGGCCAGGTCATAGACGGAGAATATGTCGACTACGAGCTGTCATCATGGGATAGAACCCAAGGACTGGAAATCGTATTAAGTGGGGTAGACGAGGAGTCGGAAGTTGATCTGTTTGTCAGTCCATTCTCACCGCGACAGAGGGTAAAACCACGGGAGGATGAGCACGTCTTCGCCGATCTTTCGAGTCGATTCCCCAAACGCATACGTCTGCCGCCAACCAATGTCGATTTGGAGGACGCCGAAGCAATATACATCTCAGTCCGAGCTTATCCCTCGATCCCTCCATCCAGCATACCTAAAACATTCGATCTTAGAGTTGCGGTCTACGATACGTCAAGTCCACTACTAGAACAAGAAAACTCGAGCTCCGTGACTACATCCGATAACCCGGACGAGGTGCAATGCAAGAACTGTCGGCAGTGGGTACCCAAAGGATCACTGTTTCTCCACGAGAATTTTTGTCTCCGAAATAACATCCTTTGCCCCAAAGGTTGCGGTCAAGTCTTCCAGAAGCGCTCCGAAACTTTCAAAAACCACTGGCATTGCAAGCACGATACCTTCACCGGCAATACGCCATTGTCCAAGCAGAAGCACGAAGCTTTATATCACACCCCGCAAGAGTGCCCGTCATGCCCAACAATGGCCTTCACGTCCATTTCCAACCTCTCACGCCACAAAGTCACGGAATGTCCGGACAAGCTCATCCTCTGCCGCTTCTGTCACCTCCAAGTCCCCCAGGAAGGCGACCCAACCGCTCCGCCCAACCCCGAACTCCTCCTCTCTGGTCTCACACCGCACGAGCTTGCCGATGGCGCCCGAACAACCGAATGCCACCTTTGCAACAAAATCACCCGCTTCCGGGACATGGACACCCACCTCCGTCACCACGACCTCGAACGCCTGTCCCGCCCACCGCCTCGCACATGCCGCAACATAAACTGCGGCCGCACGCAAGACGGTGCGAACCAAACCGGTGACACACGTGCAGGCACCCGTAAAGGCCAAGGTCCTGGCAACGAAATCGGTCTATGCAGTGTATGCTTCGGCCCCCTCTACGTCTCTTTATACGATCCAGAGGGCAAAGCGTTACGTCGCCGCATTGAGCGTCGCTACCTGAGCCAGCTCCTCACGGGCTGTTCCAAACCCTGGTGCCGCAACGAATTCTGTCGCTCGGGTCGCAAGAACGCTGGCAACCCCGATCGAAGCGTACCTACTAAAGAAGCGATACCACTGGTGAAGCCGTTCTTAGAGGGTATGGATGGCAAGGGGTATGAGACGCCGCTGCACTTCTGCGTCGACGAGGCTAGCCAGCGCCGGAAGGGGACTGCGGAGATGATGAGTGCTGAGGTGGGAATTGAGGGAAAAGGCGGGTACGCGCTTGAGTGGTGTGTTGCTGCTCTTGAGGCTGAGGGTGGCGATTTGGATCGCGCGAGGGCGTGGCTCAAGAATTGGGCACCGCAAAGGAGCGAGGCGTAAAGTTTCACGTCGTGGTGGAACGGTATGGATGAATGGTACATCTTTTTTTTCACTTGCTTTAGCGGTGGTCTATGACGGATAGAATATATATGGGTAGATGAGATCATGCATGGATGGATATATACTAGATACCCCAACCATCAAGACCGCCATAATCGTTATTTGAATCACTCAATGGTATGTTCTCAATCCACATACAACTCTTCAAATGACATTCACCATTCGCTCCCCTAGTGGCAAAGAAACCCATGTATGAGAAATTGATGAATTCCACCTATAGCTCCGGTATTCTGCAAGAGTAGCATATACTAAATCCAAAAATGCAACCATTCCACTCCGTGTAAAACGCCAGCGCTAGCAATGCGTCCTTTGAATCACTAATACACTCATTTGCTTGCCCCAACATGAGATTCCTCCTTCCATGAGTAGATCAAACCTCTTGCACAGCGAGCGAAGGATCGAATCTTCTCCGCACCTGCTCGCGCCTCTCAGCTTCGCCAACCGGATCCCTCGCCGCGCTCTCGATGATGTGTACTTTTTGCTGTTCTTCCGAGAACTCGACCCTACCAGGTCTACGTCCACGAATGACAGTCCTTTGCATGATGGGGTAAAAGTACGCGGCCTTCTGTAGCTGCGTGTTGCGCAGGGGCTCGTCCCTATGGATGTCGGGATCATGCAGAGCAAGCGCGACGACATCGTCATACGTGCGCTCTGGGTCACCCGTCTGCTTCTCCGTCTCGTATGTGCGGATGTTCTCATACTTAAAGTACTTGCGGGGTGGGGCATCAGGATCTTCGTTGTCGTGGGCTTCGTCAAAGGGAAGAGAGGGATCATTGGGGTCGTTGGTGGTGAAGTTGCGTTTTATGCCATGCACCTTGGAGCGGTCGGATGGGAGGAAGAACTCGTAATGGAAGCGCGGGATAGGGTGGTTGTTGGTTGTCGGGTCGATCTTGTGAGCCTCTTGCTCCTGACGGAAAGCCTGTTCATCTTGTACAGTCTGTCCAATGGGACGCAAGATGGCGACATCCAGACGTGGATCGTACGAAGGGTCGGCAGGGTTGTTGATCGGTGCGGCGGAAAACTTGTGGAGCATGTAGGAGCCTGTGTCGGGTACAGCGTCCCAGTCAGGCAGCAAGGGATACGCGCCGATGCACTCGAGTTTGGGGTCATGAGGATTCTTTGGTACCTTCCATGCCTGCCTTTCCTCGGGAAGTATGTCGGCACCGCGAATGTTCTCATGTGTATCAGGACCAGTGTACGCATCTTCTGGGTAGGCGATGTTAAAGCCTCGTTGCACGTGTCTGGTGATGTGAATGGGATCATCCTCCGCAATATGTCCACGCGCCCGCTTTTTGCGCACGCGCATCGTGTTGGATGAGTTGCTGGACTCGAATTTCATGCCGCCTTGTGTATGAGAAGTGGTGTACTCGGTGCGGCGCAAGAATGAGGCACTGGAAGCATTGGCGGAGTTTTTTCCCAGCGCATTCGGCGGGCGCATCAGGGCTCGGTCAGCCGGGTGAAGCGGTGGTGGAGTAGGGAGTGCGCTGATAGCTAGTATATAAATCAGTGTCTGTACAGAAGGGCGATCCTATGCGATTCTTACCTGATTCATCGCCATCGAAAACACCCGGGATACCGACCAGGTCGATCGGCATACCCAATTCTGCGTCCGCTTCGATATTCAGCGGCTGCTCGCGCGCAAGTCTAGAGGCAAAGCCAGTTGAGGTGTATTGGCCGCTTGAAAGTCCCGTATTGGGAATGTCGAGAAGCTTCGGAGGACATGGTGGTGGTGGAAGAGTGTTGGCATAGCGTATCCGCGCTATGTAGTCCTGATGGATCACGGTAGGTTTTCCTGAAGATACCATGACTGGAGACCTGAAGGACTCGTTGTTGCGATGTGACAGTAATAGTTGTGAGTGCTCAAAGAAAGTTGTAGCTTGATAGACCTATGTAGACGCGCCGCACGCGGGAGTCCCGAACTTTGGCCGATGACTAAGTGCAGATGTGCGCTAATCTGCATCTAGAAGTAATACCACCTTCCCAACTTCACCATCGTTTTCAACCACAGTACAATATTAGGTCTCGACTCGTTCGTGTGCCTTTCGCTTCTTCTTTGACACCCATTTACGCGTTGCTTTACTATTTTATTTCCTTACATCAAAAACGCAACAAGCTTATATAAAGGCAAATTTTGCTACACTTTTAGTTATCGCTTGTTTTTCTAGTTTATTTATTACTATAGCCCTTCGCTATGTGTAGGATTACCTAAAATCCAACTCAAAATCAACACAAAATTGTATTTTAGTCTGCTTGTTTGTAAGATTGATCGAAGACGCAGCCACCGATTGTTTTTTTCCTACCTGCATGTGTCCAAGTTCATGAAAATTCGGTGAGTTGAAAAAAAAAAACTTCGTAGATGCAGCTTGACCTTTCAGATAGCGAGTTTGAGCATCTCAGCATTAGTGATTGAATCACCATGTTATCATATCACAAAGGAATCTGACAGATGGTATTCAAGTTTCAATGTTAAATTAGGAAAAATAAGGGAACACGACAAGAATGGACAGAATGAGGGGCATATCCATAGTCACCGAGGACTCAAGATGAGAAGCCTACATGCGTCTGTCTCTGTGTGGGATAATAGAGGGATCAGGATATGTGAAGGACACGGTCGTGATCAATGGTAATTGTTCATGGGTATCAAGTATCAAGGCAATACCTCTTTATCAAACTAGGTCGGTCACTCAATTGAGTGCAATGAAGTGTCGTTATATGCTAGGAGGCAATGGCTACTACGCTCTTGCTTGTACACGCTTGCTGGCAAACACGTATACCCTTTTGTGGATTAATAGGAGAAGTAAATTCCGAGTATAGTTCAACCCATGCTGATCAAATTACATTCCGTCTTACTTTACCACAACTGCTACATAACCAACTTGATTATATGACTTGACGTCCTAGATTGCGCAAGCGTAAAGAGGTGGATATGATGTTAAGATAGGCAATCACGACATGAGTAAAACGCCTTTTGGTTTAGAGATCTGGCCTGTGCATGGAATGAAAATACACTTTTGATCGCAGACAGATGGTACTTCTAGCATTTTGCCTAAGTGCTGAGTGAGGCAATAAATATCGCTTCCTCTGTTTTCGGCGTCAACAGCAATGACTATTACATTATCCGAAATTTCCAGCTCGCATATCGGAGGTGATCGTCACACTTCTTCCTCCCTAGTACTGTTCTTCCTCCTCGCTATCTTCATCATCGCCATCGTCGTCGCTGCCTTCCCCATCGTCGCTATCTTCCCCGTCATCGCTGTCTTCTTCATCACTGTCCTCCCCATTCTCATCTCCCTCATCGTCTTCGTCGTCGCTATCGTCATCGTCATCGTCATCGTCATCATCATTATCATCATCTTGATCTTCTTTCTCATCCTGTTCGTCGTCCTGGTCGTCTTTTCCATCATCCTTGTCGTCCTCATCTTCGTCCTTGCCGTACTCCAACTCTCCATATTTTGCATCAGAAAATCCCTTGTGGCCGCTCCAATTCGCCTCAGGAGCAGCCCCAACGGCTATCGTGCCTGGCCGTTCTGGTGTTTCCGCGACCGCAGTCGAATCTGGATCCCCCCGTCGACCCTTGGGAAGCGCGCTGGCAAATGGAAGGGCACTCACGAGAGCGACAACAGCAACGGAGAAGCGCATATCGATGACAATCGACTATGAATTTCAAACAAATATTGCCTGCAAAGCAAGAGAAGTAGTTGAAGCTGGAGTTGGAATGACGTGTAGAAATCGGAGGAGTGGAGAAGAAAACATATCAACTGAGGAGGATCTGCATTTCCTATATAGTCACATTGAAACCAAAGCACTTGTCAGTAGTCTGCAGTAAACAGTAAAGAAAAGAGGAGTAAACATGTTTCCAATCCCCAAATGCTTGGGAATTAGACTTTGCGCATCTGGACCACCTTACCTAGTATCCAAACTCCCACTTAGTGGAGCGAAAAAAGAATTAAACCTGAGAATAGCTCTTGGCGCTGAACGAATCGTACATGTGTTGAGGGATTCATCAAAATTGGCACAGCTGTTTCGAGCGTCACTTGAAACTAGCATGTGGGTGAGCCTATCGGTATGATTTATAGTAATGCTGTAGGTTTGCGACACAAGTAGATTAATCAAAGACCTTGTTATTAGTATGACGTGTAAATTTAGGGCTTTTGTGGTTACTAGATGAAGGTTCAGCAGCACGCCTAAGATTGCTCTAGTTGGATGGTGTGACGTGCGTGTCAAACAAATTGCAAGCATGATGATGATTTGGCAGACACGTTTGTTCCTATTTTGAGGCTGGATGGGGCTGCACTATAAATTTGCGCTGCAATACGCTCAGTTGAATATTCTAGATAGGATTCCGCATGAGAGGAAGTCCTGGAGATCAGATAGCTATACTTTAGGTACTGAACAGGGCTAGGTACTCCCAATCACGTGCCAAACGAAAGAAGGTTTTGAACAAAACAGGATTGTTCGCTCCTTATTCTAAGCTAAAGGAAGTCTTGATCTCACATAGAGTGTCCGCCTCTGCTAAGCGCGATGCTACCAAGAATATAGTGGAATATCAAAACCGGATTGTTGTGTACCAAGTCAACATTTGAAACCAGGGAAACTCTTTAAAAAAAAATTCTTCGAGTGAATCTTCTAGTCTGCTCACTACGTCAACCTACCTACCAGAAACGTTACGAAATTCATGGCACTTTCAAGAGAATCATGATACTATATGCAGGATTGCAACCAAGCATGGAGACGGAGCGGAGCAACCTAAAAAGACAGTAAAGGCAAAGGCAGAGCCACGTCGCTCCAAAGTTCAAAAAACGATCGTGATAGTATTAAGTAATTTAAGTATTTGCAGTGCCCACCCAGCATCTGGGTAGGCCCCTTCCGTCCATTAAACAACATTCGTATGTAAGGTCGTCAACTGTCAAAAGAAGCGATTCGGTGGAAAGTTCTGGACTCCCAATTCTAATGCAACGCCGTACAAAAATGCTAATGAAAAGTTCGATTGCGAAGTGGCAAGCGCCATGAGAATATTGAATTTCATCAAGATTGACACTTCCTTCCACCCATTGGAAACCATTACTGGGCCTTCTTCATGGAAGCCATCTTTCTCTCGCGCCTCCTCTTGGATGCTTCGGGGCCAGCCTCCGTGTCCAATACGAAGTCCCACCACCTGAAGCTACTCGAGTAGTTGCCGATGAAACGTTCGTGGTGAACATCGTGGTGCTCAGCACCAGCCCAGAAGGGTAGGAAGTGGTGTAGACTCCAAGGAAGCTCATAACCACTGTGGGCATCGATGGCCTGGCACACGCGGAGGACGATCCAGATGTACATGGTCAGGATGTGTAGGTCACCAGTGATGCAGCACCAAATGATAGGCGATCCGACGGTACCGAAGCCGAGCACCATGACCTCGATAGGGGAGGCGTATTCGGCGGCCAGACCGAAGGGCGCGGAGTATTGGTGGTGAATCTTGTGGATGTTCTTGTACAGGGGGCCCCAGTGCATGGCGCGGTGCATCCAATAATGCCATGCATCCTCAATGACGAAGAAGATAGCAATCTGGTAGGCCATCTTGTACACGCTGGGGAAGGGAACCGTGGTACTCAATCCAAAATACTGGCAAAGAGGGTGAAAGAGCCAAATCTGGGGAAGTTCGACTGTGACGTGAGAGAGGAGGACGAGGAAGGCGCATTGCCACTGTTCGTAAGCGGAGGGGATTTTGGCCTGAGGATGGCTGTAAGCGGAAAGTCGGTGGAGGACGGAAGTCATAGTGAGGACATACGCTTTGAATCTTGTACTTTTGGAAGTAGGGGATCATGCCAACGATTGCCCACATGAGCGAGCGTCCGTAGTAGATAGCTTCGTGCATAACAAAAGACATGATGCCGGTGGCAAGGACGTCGTTTTGCATGTATGTGTACCAGGCAAGCCACAAACGTTCGGCATAGTTGAGCGAGATGTTATACTTGGACACCTCGTCAAAAGTGCCCATGTAGGTATCCTGCGCCATAGGCGAGAGCAGCGTGGTGGAATTCCTGAGCGATGGTTAGCAGTCTGTTTATCACCGCAACCGCGGACGTGGGCGGATTCGCGTACATGTTGTAGTGCAGACCAGAAAAGGAGTGATGAGTCTGTAGGAAAAAATTCGAAGGTAATGAGGAAGCCCACGGAAAGGCAATGGCTGGCGGTGGTATCCAGGTGTCGAGGAGGAGAGCCCAGGAGGGTTTTATGCAAAGGAGGCGGATCTGGTGGAAAGATTGTTGAAGGCGAGCACACCACTTCTCTAGTCAGGGACGAAGGCCTTCCGATCCACTAGGCCGTATCGGGATGACGGGTGAAAGTCGGCCAATCATATCTCGCTAGGAGCGGCCCTCATCTTCAAAGAGCTTCCCTCACCGCCCGCTTCGTTACGACGCGACATGGTGCCACTCGGCAAATGCCATCCCGGCCTCCGGAAAGACTCGAAAAATTGCCATCGATTATCAGATCATGGATGGTCTGGAGCAACATCACGTTACCGTGGGACCATCGCCCCTATTCACCTACTCGGTCTCTACGTGCGTCTATCATTGGTCCTGTGCCGTATAATGTTGATAGCTCTTGATTGGCTGTTACTACCCACCATTGTTTAATCTCGACTACACATGAAACTCACACACATGCCTCCACCTTGGCCTCGCGTTCAACCTTCCATCCAAACCGCCTATTTACCTGATGGTGCCCTTTTATCGTTCAAGTCAAACGTACACCATGCTGAGCTGACCGCTTTGTCGTCTTTACCCTTCAAGTTCCCATCCTCACGGTTCGTCATGGAAAACAGAAACTTCTTGCAGTCTTTCGAACCGTAGTACGAACACGTACCTCCATACGTTTGCAACAACTTCAGATTATCGTTCATTCCTTTGAAGTTGTAACAGTGCTCACTAGATTTGAGAGTCGCAAAGTCAGTACAAGTCCAGTTCACTATAGGCCATGAGCATCTCCAACAGCCGCACCACCGTGTCTTCGCGTGCCCTGTTATTTCCGAGGTATACGTACTAAGGAATGCGATCTGGCCGGACATAATTGTCAGGAAATGTCTGGAGCGTCATATCCGGTTCGTCTTTGCCTCGCGCATCGGATTTCTTATCGCCGATCATGACGATGGCATTGGAGCTAAGGTCCTCTGGTGAAGGGTAATCGTACGTCCTCTTCGCTTTCATGTCGATAGCTGGGGGTAACAATTCATAGTTAGCACAGTTCAATCAGACCCCCTCCCCACCATGGGTACATACATATCGAATATTCTTCTGTATCGAACCTTTCTATCTTCATGGGCGGGCCAGCCCGCTTGGCATTCTTCGCGTCTTCCAAAGTTTCCTTCCCGACGGTTTTAGCTGCCAATTTGAGGCAGTCCTACAAGAGTCCGTCTAAGTCACCGTCTGGCATGTCGAAGCATTGAATGTGATACGTACCTGGAATGTCTTGTCCTTCAGAATCTTCTTCACTGTGCTCGAGCTTTTCGCCGCCTGTATCGATTTCTTAGATGCAGCCTTGTCCTTGGTCTTTTTGTTCCTCAGCATCGTGTACCGTTCTCCGCTTGATTTCCCACCGGATTTGCTCAGAGCCTTGCCCACGGATCCTGTAACACGTCCAGACTTGCTGACAGCGGTCCCTGCTTTGATGGCCGCACCGATCCACCCAAAGAATCCTGCGGTCGATGTGTCGTCGCCCTTGATTCTTTGAACCATCTTCCAATCGAATCTTACCATCCACTCTTCAATATCTGTTTCAGGTACAAGGAGATCATCCTCATCGGGCTCAATCAGGCCTTCGATCTCCTCGTCCGAAAGTTTGTTCGTGTCTTCTTTTGCAAGCCAGCTCATGGATCCGACTGCGAGACAAGTGCTGCGACGAATCCTCTGTTTCTCCCTCCTGTGTGTGAACGTCAGCTATTTGCTCCTTTTTGGATAAACGAAACAATCCACAGGACGAGGGGAACTTCCTGTACGACTTACTGTGCGTCCGCCTTCCTCACCTTCTCTTGCTTCTTGTTTTCCTTATCTTGCTGCTCTTCCTGGAGATCCTTAGACGTGTCAAACGCCTTCTTCTTCATTTCCTTCCTGGCCGCAGGCGTGGTGCGTTCATCGAGCTGCATCTTGGATCCCTTCGCAGTTCTGTAGTAGAACAACTTGGGGTCCGAGGGCTTCCTGAACTTCTCCCCGGCCTTCTTGCCGGTTTTCTCACTGGCTTTCTTTGTCTCATCTTTCTTCTTGCCGCCCTTCTTCTTACCGTCCTTCTTCTTACCATCTTTGGCCGGTGTGCGTTTCTCCGAGGCGGCTGCCTTCGCATCCGGATCTGGAAGGCAGACCGATTTCACTTTCACTGTTGCGTGTGTCGGAAACTTTCCAGCAGGGCATGGTAAGATCTTCTTCGTGATACAAACAGGGTCTGAGGCCGCGGGTACAAAGTTAGTATGTTCCATGCAAACATACCTCGACAGGCTATCGACATCTCGAAATGCAGCTAGATGCGGTAGCTCATGGGGAGATTTCGTATCGGGGCATACGTACACAAGTCGTCACTTGTCTGTTCGAGATCCGGGTCCATGACCTGTCCATTGTAGCAACGGCCTTGGAGTAGATCGGCACGTGCTTGCAGATTGTTGGTGTGTTGTACACTATCATTGGGAATAGAAAGAGCGTTGGAGAAGGAAAGAATGGATACGCTGAGTAGCGCGTTCAAAAAGAGTGACTTCATATTGCGGAAAGAATGAACGCAATAGGATATACTAAAATATGCGAACCATCGAAAGCAAACGGACGAGTTTATGGAGAAAAGAGAGATCGAGAAGCGTCAAAAAATGAAGGTGCGCATTGCTTTTGAAATACAACAAACTTTGATAAACATATTCCTGCCTCATTCTATGAACACCAAGGCCATGTTCTACTCTCATTTCCCTAATTATAGTCGCTAAATCGAACGACTCCAGCAACGGACCCCGAGGTTTAGATAAAAGACCCATCAAGCAGTCCACATGGTGAAGCATGTTGCAATTGTTTATCCTATTTCATGTATTTCTTCGGATTTCATGACAGCGACTAGGCAAGGGGTGTTTTCAAAGTGGATCGACTTTGTAGTAAATCTCCGTAGTGTACTCTCGCATGCGACGGCATTGGCCACAACCCAACCCAGAAATAAACTGAAGTAGGATTGGGGTCCGAATATAGTAGGGCTGCACATCATAGTTTCGTTTCTATATGTAGAGGGTATTGGTGTGCCTTAATCAACTAGCTTTTTGTGGAGAAACTGTTGTACATGATTTGCATTTATACTTGCTGTCGCGCGAGAAAGACGTTGTGATTGTTTAGAGCTTTTGGGACAACTGGGTCTATCAATTGATACCCGTGGCATCCGTTCATTCCTTCCTGTCCCCTCATTTCACAGCAGCTCTTTTGTTTTAATATAGCTTTTATCCAGCCATCATAACATTCACATTCTCAAACTTACTAAATTTTTTACTGCCTCACAACAACACATTTCCCAAAACCACCACCATGCATTCCCCATCTACCCTTCTTTTCCTCCTTACAGCTCTCACAGCAACAACAACATCTGCCCTCTCCCTAACCTTCTACGAAAAAGCAGACGTAACAGCCCCCGAGACCGGCGAGCCCAAAAAAACCGGCATCTTCCACACCTGCGCGGGCAAGACCCATAAACCAGGGTCTCTCTCTCCATCGTCCGGATGTCAAAAACTCAAGGATGACTACTGGGGGCTGATGATCGAGTGGGAGAAAGCCGAGGACAACGGTCTGACCGTTGAGACTTTCAAAGGGAAGAATTGCTGCGCGGGGAGTCCGGGGGATTGGTATGCGTGGAGCGATGGTTGCGCCTCGATACCTTTGAACGTATGTACCCTTTCTCGTTCATTCATCTCGATTACTTCTTTCCCTATATAGCATACGCATGGAATTCCCTACCTTCTTTTGTTATGTCTTGGTTTGGTACATATAGGTGATCCTCGTGACACACTATTGTACTGTGACCCAGACACCCTTTGCTCATGCCATGCTCATGCCCAATACGCATTTGATCGCCCCGCTGACCCTTTTGCGACTTAAAGCAAGGACTTGGGAGCTACAGGATTGTCAATACTAGCGCCCCTATGGTCGGAAAGAAGGGCCAGGATTACGATTGCAAAGAGAATTAAAGGTAGCCATGGGGAATGGGTGATAGAGACGGCGCGAGAGTCACCCATCTCTCGCTCTCTTATGCACACACAGAGGTTGCGAGGAAATCAGAAGAGCCACTAGGGCTTTGAGAACATGAGGAGAGATCTCAATGAAGAACTGGTAGCTACGATAAGAGCCAATATATATCATGGCTCTGTCGTACTCCTTGGGAAGGGCGTAATAACGAAGGGGGTGGGTCGCGTAGCTTTTATTTTCTCAGATGCGGGTATCTGGGGCTTCTGTATTTTTATTTTCCTCAGATCATGCTCTATTGTCACTTAGACGTCCTTTGCGTAGGGATTTGCAAATCATGTTTTACCTTTACAGGTTTTACGCATATTTATACCCTTTCAATCAATGTCTCTGATGATGATGGATACGTCCTTGAGTGCCGTTGAGAGTCACAAAAGAATAGCGAGACACATATACTCTGTATTCATTTCTGCATGTGACCGATCACGAATGTCTAGATACAGTTTCCTTCCACCGAGCCAGTGGAGTTCTTGATGGATCCAGAGAGGAAACTACCTCCAGCACACAGCAAGCCCTTGACAAAAGCTCGCGAAACAGTGTCCGCGCCAGCCGGGCTCGTGTGCGTGTGATCATTAGGGAAGAAAGAGTCCACCCTCTGCTTACCAAATGACTGAAAGATGTTCGCAGTATACTGCCCGTGATCAACGAAAAAGGCATTCGACCCAATGCTGGCCGCCGCACTCTTCGAGTACGTCGTAAAGCGACTCGGCGAGTATACGAAACCACCACCTTCCCAGGGATTGTTCGGGGTGGGGCTGCTGATGATGACTTTTGCGCCTTTGGCGGTCAAGGCCCTGCCGGCGTTGATGAGGTAGGCTGGGTACGTGAGCACCGTGACCTGTTGCCCGTTGTAAACACTTTTGCACGTTTCAGAGCCCGCGCCAGGACAGGCAGTGCGTCCGTTGTCGCTGGATGAGAGAGAGCCGCCGTCGTTGTGGCCGAACTCGATGATGACGATGTCGTTGGGTTGAACAAGCCTGGTGATTTCGTCGAATCGGCCTTCGACTGTGAAGGAGCGGGCGCTGCGACCGCCGATTGCTTTGTTGACTACGGGCAGAGAGACGGAGTAGGGAAAGAAGTTTCCCCAGCCTTGTTTACTATGTTAGTCACTGGGCGATATATCGCTTGAAGGTAAAGCGAGAGTGGTTTTGTACCATCTGTAGCTGTATTTCCCCCACCCCCTCCTCTCGCCATAGTAGAGTCACCAGCTAGGTAGATAGTTGGAGCGCGTTTGGCATGTGTTGGGGAGCTTGTAGCTGGAGTTACCAAGCCAACAAGCCCCAAGAATTTAGAAATGGACAGCATCGTGATCTGACTGTGTTTCTGTGGATCAAAAAGAGGGTGTTGATTTCCAGAGAGCTTCTTTCAAAGTCAGTACAAATAAACCTTCTTATATCTTCCATAATGTAGCTTGTCTTGGCCATAATCAAGATTGAGTGCCTCTCTCCTCACTGTGTTGCATGCGGACAAGCATCTCACAAGCATTTGTCCTCGGTAATCCCTATTGATCAAGCACAGCCCAAGATCCTACCTGGCCATTGAGCTTGAATTCTCCGTTTAGATTGCTTTTGCACCGAGGCTAGGGTTGGCCTTTTGCCTATTTTCAAATGGCTGCAATCTATCCGGGACAAAAGAATAACGCTCGGTATAGTGTAGTCCGGCATTTGCCACGCTTCACTATAAGACTTGATATGGGCTCGCAGCTGTAGCGGTTGTGATCATGGTAAATATATTAGATAGCAAGGGGCATCTTGCGAGATTCTGGGGTAGGAAGGAAGGAAGTGTGGGGTTGAAGTAGTTACTTGCACTGCGCACATAAACGCACCAATCAGATCATGCCTGAAAACAATCATGTTGATTCCAGCCTCTGGAAGCTACACTAAGTATTTAATTTGACAACATGGTATCATTAAAGGCCCTTGAGAGCGGGAAAAATTATCATACAATCATAAGTGCTCGCTAGCTTTTTCTCGACCTGTTGTGCTTTACTCCTCCTCAGGCCACACGTTGTATCCGAAGGTGTCCTTCATGTTGACAAAGCGTGTGTGCCTTCCCTTAGCAACGCTTTGCACTGCCTCAAAGTCCTCATCGCTCAAGTCGGGGATCTGCCAGTTGCCCTCAATACGCTTGGGGTTCGAGCTCTTTGGTAGAACAATGTAACCTCGCTTCAATCCCCACGCAAGCAACACCTGGCCAAGATCGTATCCACTTCGTTGAGCAACCTCGTTCAACGTCTTGTTGGAGCGTACAGTCTCTCCGGTCGTAGGGACCTGGTTCTGAGATCCGAGCGGCGAGTATGCGGCGGGCAAAACATCGTTCTTCTTGCAGAATTCGACGAGCTCGGTGTTGGGCAGGAAGGGGTGAATCTCGATCTGGTTGACTGCAGGCTTGACTTCTGCAAAACTGAAGACCTTCTCCAGGTCTTTGATTGTGAAGTTGGAAACACCGATAGCACGGGCTTTTCCTGAGCGGTAGAGTTTCTCCATCGCCCTCCATGTGGGCTCTGGGTTCTCTGTCAAGTCTTTCTTGATGACGTATTTGCCATCGGCGCCGATCTTAGGCTGGTGGTCTTCGGTCGATTCAGCAGCAATCGGCCAGTGGACCATGAACAGGTCAATGTAGTCCAGGCCGAATGACTGCAGTGAGTTGTTGAAGCTCCATTCTACCTCCTCAGGCTCGTGGAGGTGGTTCCACACCTTTGTGACAATGAAGATGTCGGAGCGTTTCACAGAAGGATTGGAGGCGAGGAAGTCTCGGACAGCTTGTCCGACTTCAGCCTCATTGTGGTAGAACCAGGCGCAGTCTAGGTGGCGGTATCCGGTCTTAAGCGCGTGCTGGACAGCGGTGTATGTCTCGCCTGAAGCTCCTTCATTTGCGAAGGTGCCGAAGCCAACCGCGGGGATCTCAACGCCGTTGTTGAGCTTGAAGGTTTTGGTGTTCTGGAGGGGTGCCATTTCGGTGTGTGTTGCAAGGCAAGGTGATAAGAGGAAAGGTCGTGTACACTGGATGGAAGGTAACAAACAGTAACAGCACAATGTTTGGATAACTGAGTAATTTCCAGCAGGCGCGCTCGATTAGGACTGAGCCAATATATCAGCCCAGCTATATCGTCATGGCTATCCTATCCAATTCGCCTTTCATCCACGGCCGAACTGTTTTTTGCACCATCCATGGAGCCAGAGACAACGTCACAGCACTGCTGTCCCCGGAGCTTCTTCGTGCAGTACCCATCTCACCGGACGCCAGCGAGGAAATTGACCACAGAAGCCCCATTCCAACAGTTTCAGCTCCCCAGTTTTCATGTTGGAGCTTGCAAGATGACATAATTGGGTGGACCCTGACGATCCGAGTTTTGCGGCTCACTAAGCCAAGCGTAGCCTATTTTTCACGACGCGGCGCCATGATTCGCTGGACTACCTTCTGGCAGGAGCACACTTTCCTCAAGATGCATTGGAAGCATGAGTTAAAATCGACCATATGGGGCAGATTGCCATAAATAAGCGGAGAAATACGGCCGAGCTACCATGTTCGGCGAGTCACATCCAAGGCTGCAACTCCACCCAGTCCTTGTATGATATACGTCATTCTGCGAGCATTCTAGCACTATCATGACCAAAGTCAACCTGCACAATCTGCCAGTAAGAGCTTGCATGCCGAACACTTATAGGGACCAAAGCAGCTCTGGTAGTCCTCGCGGCCCGAATGTGGATCGGACGGATAGGGCTGTGGCGAGTCACCATGTTCCTCGTGGAGCTTGCATCCAGTTTTTTTTTCCAAAACAGAAACGTACCAACCATTATGCTACTCGCCTAGTCTGTAAAACTCTTCGATAAGGGCTTCCCAGATCGGACGATACATGTACCAGCATGAGTTGTACCGGTCTGCTGCGTCATAGCACCTACGCTCGGTGGAGCTCTCGTGGTTTCAAAGACAAGCCCCAAATCGCGAGGGATGGTGCTTCCATGAATTCTAGTCGGAGAACTACGGGATTAGCTCTAGCAGAGAGTAGGTACATGGCCGGGGTGCCCGATAAGAATGAGAAGATAATGATACCTTTCAATCAAGTCTCAGTCGTCAGTGTCCATATATACCGTGCCCCGGACCCTGAAAAAAAGGATTGCTCTCCATCTCTCACATCTGACCTACTCTTCTCATCTTTCTAACTTAGCTTACGGTTTCATCTATTCAACCACTTTTCTTCTCATTCAAAGTTCAATTGTCACTCCTCTTCCAATATGCCTACCTTTGAGGAGTCTGATGTCGGTGCCTCCGCACCTCTCGCACCCACAAAGTCCCGCGAGCAACAACCGCCGCAGGCCGTTGGCCAAAATGGCATCAGCCTCAGCATTCCCGCTGATGGCCACGCCAGTGAGAACACTATCGAGGTCCCAGCTACAAGATCATCTGTATCTGATGCCTCCAACTACATGCACAACCTCAGCCTCTCCCCCTCAATGAGCGCCCGCAGGGGTTCCAGAAACTCTTTCGGAACTGCTCTCCCTATCCCCAAGTCCAAACGCCAGTCTCGTCTCAGCTCAGTTCACTATGCAGAGGGCGGTCAGCCGACCCGTCCCGGCATGCCCCCAATTCAGGCTTCCCGCGATATCTTGGCCTCCGTGGTGCAAGACGTTCAGTCCGAGAAGGTCAAGGCCGCAAAGGATATGGCCTTTGTGTTCGACATTGACGGTGTGCTTGTCCATGGTGACCGTCTTATTCCCGAGGGTCAACGCGTGCTCGAGATTCTCAACGGCCAGAACGAACTCGGCATCAAGATCCCCCACATCTTCCTCACCAACGGTTCCGGAAAGCCTGAGCAAGCTCGTGTGGACCAGCTCTCCAAGATCCTCCACAACCCCATCTCTACCGACCAGTTCATCCAGTCTCACACTCCCATGCGTGCTCTTGCCGATTACTACAAGACCGTCCTTGTAGTAGGTGGTGAGGGTTACAAGTGCCGCGAAGTCGCCGAGCAATACGGATTCGAAGACATTGTCGTCCCCAACGACATTGTGGCCTGGGACCCTACAATTGCCCCTTACCGCGTCTTCACTGACGAGGAGCGTGCCACCTCCCGCCCAAGGGACTTCTCCAAGTGCAACATCGAAGCCATCATGGTCTTCTCTGACAGCCGTGACTACGCCACCGATATGCAAATCATCATGGACTTGCTCCGCAGCGAGAACGGCCGTCTCGGCACCATGGCCAAAGACCCCGTCGCCCAGCGTATCCCCATCTACTTCTCTCAGGGTGATGCTCTCTGCCCCACCGAGCACCCCTTCCCCCGCATGTCTCAGGGAACCTTCCGCATTGGTCTCGAGGCCATGTACAAGGCTCTCACCGGCGTAGACCTCGAGCGTGTCGTCTACGGCAAGCCTGAACTCGCCACGTACAAGTACGCCGACGAGATCATCGCCAGCTGGATGGAGCAGATCCACGGCGAGGAGAAGCTTCCCTCCCACGTGTACATGATTGGTGATAACCCTGCCTCCGATATCATCGGTGGTAACAACTACAACTGGAACACCTGCTTGGTGCGCACTGGTGTGTACCAGGGCGAGGGTAACGACAAGGAGAACCCTGCCAGCTTCGGTGTCTTCAAGAACGTCTATGAGGCTGTTACCACGGCTATCAAGAAGGAGCTTGGAGAGGACTTCAAGTTCAAGTTCGACGAGTCCATCAACCCTGTGCTCCACGGCAAGCACTCCGCCATTGAATAGGCAGTTTGTATGCACCGCAAAAATCTTCAACACAAACACTGCACGAGATATTCTTGTCATGATAGGCGTTAGCATGGGCGTTGAATTGGGTAAAGCATTTCATTTTATTTTTCCTTTAGCATAGCTTGCGCTGGCCATTGAAGCCGCCAAAACACGATCTTATGATTTCCATATAGATACCAATACAATTTCATACCACCTCTAGTCTTCAAGAATGCATTTGCTATGTGATCCGATTGCATGTTGTATCTAACCCTTGCTTGTGGACATATGCATCGCCCTATTACACCTTCGAGCACAGGGAACTCTCTGGACATTGTCATGCTTGCATATCATGTCCCGCACGCAGAAGTTGATCTGTATGTTCGCTTTATTGAAGTGGAGACATACCCGTACGGTAGTTCTACCGGAGCGGTGTGGCTCAATGTGGAGCAGAATGATACATGTACCCTTATCATTTGTGGAGCAGCCAGCGAGACCCTTGCTCTCGATCAGATGTGTTGCAGTGCGTCTTGCAGCTGTTTGTGCACACTGGTATCATCTCCTTCCTGATTCAATTGGCGAGTTACTCTGTCGAACATAGTGTATTTGTGCCCAACTATGGTTTAATGACGACATTGAAGTCACATCCAACAAACGTCATAATTTCGTATGCACTCGACGATTACTTCAGGTGGGCAACAGATTGTCCAACATTTGCAGACTCCATTCTTCTTTCTTCTGTCTCGTCTTTTCATTGCTAGTACGTTCTGGGTGTGGCGTCTTTGGGAGAACGAGGTCGCCGAAATGTTGTTGTGCGAACCGCATGGCCATTTGCGCTTCGACAGACTTCTCCTGATCTAAAAGGTGTTGCGCAACACCGAAACTCAAGCGAACCATGAATAGCCTTCTGCTGTTGGATAAATGAATGTTTTGCATGAAAGATTCTTGCCCCTGGGAGGCAATGATTAATTCGAGGCCAGGGTACGCAGTCGGCTTCGTAGGGTGATGTAACCACAGCATGGCTTCGACTGCCTTGCTCCACGTACTTAGCCAGGCGGAAGAGGAGTTGAGAAATAGGTCATAGATGTTCGTGGAACCACCGGATGAAGGTTCGCGTTCTATGCGACCCACCAGGTGGCCGCCAAGGGGTTGAATCATCTTCAGACTGAAATCATGTTCTCCGGACTTGCACATGTTTAGGGCCCGGAGGAAAATGGTCAAGCCTTCATCGCGATTGGAGTCATAAGCATAAGACCCCATTTCCTTCAGGAGCTGGGTGCGGAAAACTAAGATACGGTTTGCACTTAAACCAGTCTCTTTCATGCGCTGCTTTGGAGAGCGTGTAAGCCAACGCCATAGAGGTGCCTGGTTTTTCTCATCGTGCATCAACATTGGAAAGAGGGTCTTTAACAATCCACGCTTTTTACCCAAGACAAGCATTTCCAGAAACTGACTCGAGTTTTCCAATCCACTGGACTGTAGCCAGTCCGTGACTATGGTTGCTGGATTTCGTGGGGATTTCATATTGGTATTCTGCGCTGTGCTGTTTTCCTTAGCCATCTGCAAAAACAGTAAGGCTTTCGGAAGGTCGGCAGCTCCGATGGCCATTTGATCCAAGAACCACTCGACAGGATCTTCCAAGAGACGCACAGCATCATTTCCAGAGTGCTTGTGTGCAGGCTTTCTCGAAATCAGGGGATTAGCCAATATGGAGTCGATATGATCGTGGGCAGACGTGTAGGACGATGCGGGGTGTGGAGTTTGAGATTGTTCGACGAGCTGGGTTCTGGAAGTGGATTTGCGGTGGGTATCATTGGGATGGGCAATTGGGTGTTCACGGTCGAGGTGGGTACGGAAGCTGGTGGTGAGCAATCCGAGTAACTGTTTGCTTTCTTGGGTAGAAAGAGGTGTTGGTGGGTGTAGCTTTGAGGCAAGCGTTGCGATGGCCCGCCGGCCTGCGGCAGACTGCATAATGAAGCCCGATGTGCGCGTAAGGTATGTCGCAAACGTAGAGGTTTGTAGATTTGTTTTTTGGGTGTCGACTATGCGGACAGTGACGTGTGGTTGGGAGTCTGGTGATAGTGGAGGAGGTCAGATGACGGCGGTCAACGCACCGACGTCGTCGCCTGGCCGGATTCACACCTGGGCAGTTAGCTTGTTTTGCCGAGTGGTCACGTGACCTACTACCTCGATTTGAAGAGCAAAGGTAAACCCGCCAGCCAGCCAGCCTCTTTCCCACTACTTTCAAGTTCTTACCCAAATCCTCTCTGCAACCCCCCGACTCACATGCGCACTTCTCCTTCGTAGCCAACTCTGATCCAGCGCGAACGGTCGCGTCTGCACACCAGCCAATTAAGCGCCAAGCGCCAACATACCTCCGCTAGCATCTTCTCTCTCTCTCAATTACCCCATCCACCCCATCCACCACCTCACACTCCCCTCCCCAACCAAGCCCTGCAAAGGCCTCATCATAAACCTCCCACAGTCTCCATGTCTGAAGCACAGTCCCGCCCCGCGCGTGGCAGAAGCACTGCCCGTGGCGGCAGAGGCGGCCCAGCCACTCGAGGATCGCGTTCCAGCAAGCAGACAAACGGCGATCACTCGTCATCAACAATCGACACATCTGCAGACCAGGGCGAGCTGGGAGAACTTAAGAAGCGATATATCTCGCAATTGACCACACTCAAGGAGCTGTTCCCTGACTGGGCTGACGTGGACCTCGTGCTGGCATTGGAAGAATCTGAAGGCGATATTGAGAGGACAGTCGAGAAGATCTCCGAAGGTGCGTCACTTCCTCTGACCTCCACCGCTATCATACATGTCCCCCGTTCTGGTTTACCTTTGAAATACTCTCCTTCGAGTAAAATCACTGACCCCATCGCCAGGCAATGTGTCCCAGTTCGCAGAGGTAAAGAAAGCTAAAGACCGATCCCGCTCCAAGGTGAAGGATGCAGGTGCTCCCACAGAAACTACATCGGCGACCCGAGGAGCAGCTGGACGTGCTCGTGGTGGTGACAGTGTTCGCGGACGTGGTCGCGGCACAGATCGTGGCCGTGGAGGTTTCCGTGGTGGAAATCGTGGAGGAGCTACCAATGGTACACGCACTGCTGGTGCGCCCTCGATTCCGACCACAGAGTCCAATGCTTGGGATGTTTCCACTCCCGCCGAACTTAAAGAGGCCTCTCAACCACCTGCTGCTGTCGAGCCAGAAGCTAGCAAACCTGCTGCACCCGCTGCCCCTGCAAAGAAGACTTGGGCTAGCATGTTCGCTCCGGTTCCGAAACCAGTTGCACCCAAGCCTGTCGCAAAGCCGACTCCACCCTCCGAAGAACCAGGTCCTGTGCCTGCCGAAACCCCTGCTAGCGAGGTCGCACAAGAAGCCGCCGTGGAGGCTGAGGAATTGCCCATCCCACCCGTGGCTGATGAGGTCGCCGAAGAACCTCCAATTCCGGTTGAGGATACTTCCAAATTGACACCCGATAAGCTGCCAGAGACTCCTGGCCCCGAGCTTACCCTTACGCCTTCTAAAGACGAATTAACCAAGGATAACGTCGAACACTTGCCGGATGAGTCGCAACCTCCACCCACAGAGACAGCTGCCAGCACGGTTGCTAGCTCAAAGGACATTGGAAGTTTGGCGAGCGTCGCGACTCCGTTGGGTACTCCCGGCCAGGCACCTATCGGCCGTCCCGCATTGGGTGGTTTCCAAACGTCTGCGCTCAAGGCGACATCGGCCGCGAACCGCAGTGCTAGTTTCCAGAGGAAGATTCTAGAGCAACAGGAGGCGGTTGTCATGCCGGGCAAGCATGCTGTGAACCAGGCAGCTGTTCAATTTGGTAGCTTGGGTCTCAATGGAGACGCAGACGCAGACAGTCTGGACGTTGATGAAGATCGTGAGGAAGCAGAGACTAGGACTCAACCCCCTCAACATTCCCCCGTTGCTCAGCCGAGGGCATCGCTACCACCCGCCCCTCGACAAGCTGCGCCAATCGAGACTCAACCCCAGGAAATTCCCACTCCCAAACAGGCTCCGGGGCTACCTCCTCCACCCCAGCAACAGCCTTTATCCCAACAATCACCTCCCGCATCAATGGCCTCGCAGGCAATGCAAAATCAGGGCTCTCAAAGCAACCAACCCTACAACCAGTTTGGACGCTACCCACAAGCCGGAATCCAGTCCGAAGTCACTGCGCAGCAACAAAAGGCCTACGATCCGTTTGGCCAGCAAGCCCCTCAGCCGAACCAATACGATTACCCTGGCCAACAACACAATCAATCTCATTCGCAGATTGGAGGCTTCTCCAGTGGACCTGATGCATTCGCCTCACAATACTCGACATCCGACCAACAGCGCCTTGCATATCAACAGTATTATGGAGGTGCCTACGGTCAGCAAGGAAGCCAAAGCCAGCAAGAAGCTGGCTCCGCTCAGCAACGCACAGGAAGTGCTTTTGGTTCCGGACCCCACGACTCGACCTTCCCCCAGAGTCAGACCCAGCAGCCGGTAAGTTCGCTTTCTTCACGGACACCTTCTCGTCAAGATCCACTGTCCCGTGGACTGCTCTCAAACCTTCTAGCGGAGAAATTGCGTGAACCCGGTTTCACGCAATCTACCCGTGAGGAGACGGAGTTGCAGATGGAAGGTGTCCGACAAAATCAATCATTGCGCTCGACATCTAACAAGTTACAACAGTCGCAGGGTAGATACAATGACGCTCAGAATAGCGGTCACAACACGCCCAATCCTACTTTGGGCGGACAGCAGCCTACTGGCCCTTCGTCACAGAGCCAGCATATGCACCAGCAACACGCCGCTCATCCCGGACACAACAACAACTACCCGTACAACCACCCATACTATGGCAGCCCGTACTATGCTAACTACATGAACCAATACGGCGGATATGGACAAGGAGGATACAGCAACTTCGGAATGGGAAAATATGGTCAGCCTAACCACTACGGAATGTCTCCTCAGACTTCCTTTGACCAACACTCGTCTTCTCCGGCTAATGTTGGCGGATTTGGTGCCTCTTCCATGCATGGACGAGACAGCGGCTTGAGTGGAGGACTTGGTGATTATGGTCGATCGGCCTCAGGCACCTCCCAAAACCAGCACAGCGCAACGGCTGGAACGGCTGGATTTGGAGGTCTTCCCGACGTTTTTGGAGGCCGTTCTCAAGGCGGATATGGGGCCCAGAATGCCTATGGTCAACAGCAGACTGGACAGCAGGGAAGCAACGACGACGCCTTGAAACCCTTTGGTGACAGCAAGAGCAGCGGACCTAGCCCTTCTGCTCTCGGCGCTCAACCCGGACGACCTGGATCAGCCACGAACAACACCGCTGGAGGCCAAGGCGGTCTTCCGCAAGGCTCACACCAGCAGGGCTTTGGTGGTGGATATCCCGGTCATGGACAGGGCAACCAATACGGAGGTCTTGGCGGATTGGGACATCAAGGCGGCCACCAGGGCGGCGGGAGCCACCAGCAAGGCAGCTATGGAAACTATGGTGGATTTGGTGGAGGTGGCTACGGCGGTGGTAGCTACAACCGTGGTGGTTGGGGCAACAGCTACGGCCAGCACTAATTGTGCACTGCCTTCACACATTGTACGAATTCGAGTTGAGACCAAAGGTTATGAATAGAGGATGTCAAGTCGAATGGACGGGCATTCCCTATTTTCTCATTGTTTCTTTTTACTTTTCCTCTCTCTCTACTTGAATGTTCAAACCGACTTGTAGCCTAAAGCGTGCTGTCGCTATGGCCACATTGTCTTTGTATCACGACACTACTTATTTTGCTCTGGGGGGGTTGTCCTTTTTTCCTCTCTATATCTCTCCGCTTGCATCCTCTCACTTTCACAAATCAGGCGCCGGAGCTCAGCCATGGTCTTGGTCTTCTTCGTGCAAGGGAGGGTCTCGAAAGCATTCATCAAAAAATGTTTGGTTTTCTTCAGTTTTGGGTTTCAATTCTAGGTCATGTCTAAAGTAGGTACTAAACAACTCAGGGATTGCGGCGGAGTTTGAATGTCTAAACAACGATGCTGCGGACGACGGAGAGACTGGAAGCACTTTGATAGTATGCAAATCCAAACGGGATGAATCGGGGATCAGCTGTTCCATATGCATGTGCAGCTCTCAAGTGATGGTGAACTGAGGCATTATCCTGATCGTGGTACTATCAGCCAGCTTTTTTGTATGTGAATACCTATAAAAGAAGGTACAGCCATTAACTTCGCAGTACAAGTATAATTCAGTGGATGGAACTCCTTGGTATCAATTTGTTGCAATTTGTCCTACCGATCATGCCACTACAGTCGGCTCACCGATATCGTCACTCACGCAATGACAGCAAAGTCGTCACATCAGCATCAAGCAGGGTCCCACTTACTCCTTCATGCCACGACACCCAATTGTCCCCACGAGAGAAGACACGCTTACGGATAACGATGGCGGCTATCGATGAGATATCACCGTATCATCCCATTCTCACCGCTATGTCAAATGTTATCTCCCATCTGGTGTCGCATGCCCAGTTAACGTGAGGGAGTGGTAGCGTTAAGGCAAGCAACCCATGCGGCGCGATCGATTAGCTGTACATTAGTGCAGCGTCTCGAGATCGAATTTAGTCTTCATCAAGACTTTTTAAGCTCGAAGGAGATTAGAGGTGCGGCCATGATGCAGCGCTCTCATTGTCATCCTGGCTGAGCCAAGTGACTACCCTCGGCCACGCTAAGAAAGATGGTGAAAGAAGAAAAAATAAGTTTGTCCGATTTCACCGGTGTTCAAACACGGATGGCACCATGATGAACTTTTGTTCCTATCTTTTCCGGGGACTTGACGGGTTGGTGACTCGATACGGTGTTGGAACGTCACTTGAGTGATGAAGACCCTGTTGGTCCGAGGGTAAAGCATAGCGAACTGTTCCGAGACACAATTTTTTTATTTGTAAATTCCCAACTTGCGACTGTTTCCCGTTTGAAGAGGATTCACACTTTTATTTTCCATCTACGGATAGAATACGACATTTACATCTTTCCATCTGTCAGTGAAGATTTTTGTACTACACTACCACCGATTTTATTGCTGTCGGTATATGGAAACTCGCGCGAGTCCAGTCGCATCACGGCACGAAAAAAAGCCCAAGTCTAAGGCAAGACGAGAGACGTAGGTTGCTCTTATAAAAACTCCAAAAAAAAAGTCATTCATGGAGCGAATCCATAGTAATGATCACCGTGTATCTGACTGTGCATATTCATAGACCGAAACCCGACCATAAATGCGAACAGTCGAAGATACATCTGAACAGACTCGCATATTCATAAAGAACTCTAGGAACTAATCATCATGGACAATCCAGTCGTTCAGTCATCCTCACCACTATTGCGCTTGCCATACGAGCTTCGATTGATGATCTATGAACATCTCCTTCTACCTTCCACCGTACCATCGACGTCCAGTTCCACGTCAGTGACGAATCTCCTTCCGGATTACCATACATACTATTCAAACGACACAAACGACGATCCGTTCACCCTATCCGTCCGAACAATCGACCCGTACCTCTCCTACAGCTCCAGCAGCTGGAGAAAGCGTTCCCTCTACCACATTCGCACAGGTCCGTTTAACCCCTCTCCTCCATACTTTTCCTACTCTTCAACCGTCCCAATCCCCCTAACAACGAGAAAACAACAGGACCCTTCCTAACCAGCACGACCCCAACAACCTACCGCATCCTCCTCTCCCCCTACACCGCACACCTCCGCCAAACAATCCCCTCCCTCCTCCCGCTGAACCGCCAAATCCACGCCGAAGCCACCGCCCTCCTATACAGCACCTACAAGTTCAACTTTCACACGTGCATCGAAGCCACCGTGCCCTTCTTCTCGGACCTCACAATCCCGGCGCGCAGCAGCCTCCGCAGCATCGCGGTCACGAAAAAGGGCCTCCCTTACACCAAGGAATTCGACCGCGCCGAGTGGGCGGCGCTGTGTAAATACCTGAGCAACACCGAATCTACGATTTCGCTGCGGCGTCTGGATCTCGCGGTCGTTGCGGGCCGGCCAGGGGAGAATGGGTGGGAGAATGTGGTTCCGATTTCCAAGGATGCGTTTGGAATTATGGCGAGGATGAATAGGGAATGGGGGGCTGGAAGGAATGTTGAGTTGGATTGGGTGGAGCAGTTGTTTGAGGTTAAAGGTTTGGAGGAGGTTACTGTTAGGGCGCTTGTGGAGCATTGTCCTGCGCCGTTTGTGAGTGAGATGATGGCTTTCTGGATTGCGCTGAGTGCGAGTGTTGAGGGTGGGTTTAGGGAGTGGGTTACCGAGTCTTTGGTCGCAGGATAGAAGTGTAGGGTTGAACTATTTGCAGGTTCTTTCTCTTTGGTTTATTGTGGGACTTGGAGTGTGGTTGATATATGTATTTCCGAGTGTATTATACAAGGCTTCTGGGCTTGTTTCTACGTCGCTTTCACTAGACAGATGATTTTAGATGGACTTTTTATCTTGCTTTCAAGATTGTATATTCCTATCCAACGCACTTCATGTACCATATCATCACTTCCTGAGCAATTCCGTTGCCCACAACATGACCGATGTTGTGATTAGCTATTCAATCTGGCAATAACGGAAATGTTGAGATGGAACTGCATCACATTGCAGGGGTGATCGCACTCTAGGATTAGCTAACCACGCTTTATCACAACATTAGTTCCTGTTTAAGGTGTTTAAAAAGTTTGTAAAAGGTATGTTGCTACACTGCTAACGATATGTTAAAGTAGACAGTGTAATTAATGTAATATCCTGAGGTACGCTGAACCTCAACCTCATCGTGCTCATCCGACCCTTTACAGCTATGGCTCCAATAACAGATATGGGAATATAGACGTAAGTATCCCTTTCCGTTATAGTAGCGTTCCAATTGCCATCCGGAGGCCCCAAGATAAATAAGAAACGCCGTATCCATGCAAATATCTCACACATCACCCGCAGTCCGACCCATATAGAGAGTATCGTCTTTCCACCGCCCGTTCGCTCAGCCCTCAAAACGTTTTCACTGACTATGAATTCCTTCTCTGTTCGTCGTCGATCGATGTGAAGAAATTAAGAATCACTTCTTCCCAAAACTAAACCCTCTTGTCATGTAATCCGCACTATTCTTGTTGGATGGCACAATCCCGCCCTTGGTGAACAGGCTCTTGACATTGTCATTCTGATCCATTTTCCGTCGCTTGTTCCGCGCTTCCTGCTCCTCAAGAACCTTCTTCGTAAGGAACGCCGTTGAGGAGTTATTGATGCTATCGTTCCTATCCGGTCCTGAAGAGCTCTTTGTAGCAGCCAGTTTGTCTTTTCGTTTGCTCTCTGACTTCTTGTCGTCCTCTGATGTGCTCGACGGGGCTTTGGAATCAACAGCGGGAGTTGCATCGGTGGTTATTGTGGATGCGTCCTTCTCGGCACCCTTCTTGCGCTTTTTGCTGCCTGGTGCTTTCTTAAGTGCGTGTGTCAGGCCTTTTTCGCGGAGCGTCTTGAGGCGGAGGGTTAGGCGGGCGATGTCGGCTGGTGAGGTGGGGATGATGGGTATGACATCGTTTTCGGCATATGTTTCGTTGCACTATCCAAAATATAAAGTCAGCTTCATTTTCTGCATATTCCCAGAGTCCAGTTGTCGTGTATGCATTATCGCTGTGCTAAGAGGAAGACGTACCTTCATGCAGATCCGCTCGTCGACCTCTTTCACGACATTACCAGCGAAAGCGTGACCGCATGGCACAAGATATACCGCTTTGGCATTCGGACCCAGCTCCTCACGGGTAACAGGACACACCCACTTCTCCCCTCTACTACTCCCACTCCCATTCCTCTTATCCGCCGCTGCCTCTGCATCTTCCACCTCGAACTTAATTTCCACAACGTCCTTGAGTCCTTTGACGCGCCCATCCAAAACCTTCTCTTGCTCCGCGCTCTTTTCTTCCGCGAGCAGGTACTCAATCACCGAGTCTTTGTTATATAGCAGACCAGCGCCATCGGAAACGACGGGCGTAGCGAGGGGTTTGGAGGAAAGCGCGCAGTGATTCCAGGCATGCTCTTGCGATTCTTGTTGCGCCTCTTTGATTTGCGCGGCCGTGGGCGCTTTGGCGGCTTCCTTTACGAGCTCCGAGCGCTTGGGGATCGATCCTCCATCGTTACCCATGGTTTCGAGGGTATGTTGGGGTGAGAGGGGTTTGTAGATATGCTTGGCTTGTGTAGGTGAGCAGGCGGCGGAAGTCGGATTTCCGGTGGTGGTTGCGGCGAGGTACGGAGGTCTTGGCACGTTTTTGGGTCAACCTCACATACATCATTCTAAAGTACGTAATCAATGGTAAAAAAAACAGAATTTTACATAAATGTTTGCATATCATTACTTGAGATGGCCACATGAGGTATTCTATCATACCCATTTTGTCATAGGAGGTGCGACGTACAATTACATATATAGAAAACTACCTGCCCAAAGAGCACTATCCACTTATATGTATTTAACAGAAGTTTTTTTTTCTTTTTTTTAGAAGTTACAGTGTTTCTGATACTTAAAAAGGTATATAAAAAAGGTTACAGAAAGTAGGCAAGTACAAAAAGTTTCAAAAAAGGAGTTCTGCTTTTAACACCGGGCCAGGGATGCAATACCTGAACTTGTATTTAACAGACATTTGGTTGTTAATTCTCAGTTGGAGTTGAGGTGATCTTGCACACAGCTAACGGAAATTTGGCTTGGGAACACTACAACTTTTACGCCAGTCTATTTTTTTTGTTACTCTTGTCGTTTTGAACGCATCGCTGTGTGTAGGGTCATCCCAACTCCAACTTAGAATTCATTTACACCAGTTAACATTGTTAGATTGCACTCGTTCTCAGTAAAGTCACATTAACCTTCCACCTGGGGGCTTTCCGTGAAAGTGAGATTATCGTCTGCAAAAGATATCACGGAAGGATATTATACATATTCAACTCGTGGGACACGATATTCTCCGTCTCGATTATGAAGATAGGTTATTCTACACCTCACGATATATAAATACAGTCCCGCTACCACGATGGAATGCTCCCCGTACTGGCTACATCAGGTGAACGTGGTTATGTGCCTAACTCACCCAACCTCTTTTGAGTTTATAGAGATGCTATATTGCAGGGCCGGATACACTGCCCCTCCCTCTCTCCCACCAGCTATGGAATTACACGTCAGCACGAAGATTAGATAGAAGGGGGTGCAAAGACAACACTACTATATGAGAAGACAGACACCAACCATTCTACTGACTAGATGTGCCTGTACTTTGGCTTTGGAACACACGAGACCAAGATTAAATGAGTGTACCCACGCATATCTAGAAACGTTGATGTGTTGTGCGTGGACTTGATCGAAACAGCTACTCTGCGTAGTGGCATCGTCTTTCAGTCTTTAATGAACTCCTACTTTCTCTCTCTCTCTCCTTTAGGACCATGCGAATCTGTCTTTATTTGTCAAGTTGCTTCCATTGTCCAAAAGAGCGGGTATATAGCAAATACGCGGGAAAGTGAGAACACATGGATCAGAATGAGAAACAAATCAATCCCACCGTCCACTCACTCGTGTCTGAGTACACGTCCACCCACTTGGGAAGATATCTGCTTCGGAAACCCAGTTGCGAAACAGGGTGTATTCAGTTCCACTGTAGAAAAAGAAAAACGAGGCCTTTGATGTGCCGTGTTTGCTCCTTTGCCAATAGAATACGTGTCTTTTCTCGAGTATCTATCAGTTCTGCATTGTTGTAATCTTGTATGATTCCAGCAGCGCTCGCTATAGTATGAATTATGATAACAGCGATGTGTGGAAAGAAAAAGACCTGTGCGAAGGGAAGACAAAGGAGAAGAAAGTGAAACCGATAGACATCCTACAACGAGTCTATTTATGTTGTATCCAGGAGAGTTCCAGGGAATACAATATTCATCGCTTAGCATGTCTGGGTTGCGTATGGACATGTTCCCACTGTAACAATAAGGAGCTAGGAGATTGTATCCGTCAACCCGTTATTTCCACTTGGGAAGATAAAATGTATCGAGCTCACCGTAGTCGAATTCTTTAAATATGTATCAGTAGGTGATGTAGACTGTGATACGTCTCATGCATGTTGCATCCCCAACCAACGGAGGAAAGAAGTATAGACATAGACGATGGAAAGAAAAAGAAAATTACAGCACGCATGAAAAGCATTCCCCATTCAAACGGCACTATACGAACAATAGTAACTCGTTACTTTGGTCTATTCTATTGTTGTAAACCCTTAGGATCACCTAAACTCCAACTTTAAAAAAATGAACAATAGTAATACCCACGAGTTATTTTCTCATAATCCATTTTATTTATCAATCGAATATGGTATATACATGTTTAAGAAAGGGAACGTGAGAACTCGTCACAGCTTCACGGGTTTTATAGACTGGAAATTGGTCTTTTTGGTTATCGCTCGTTTTTTTGGTTTATTCCTTGTTGTAACTCATCGCTGTGTGTAGGATCACCTTAACTCCATCTCAAAAAATAAAATAGACTGGAAATGGTATTGGTATTCTACGAGTATTTGATTGTGCCTTGTTTGGGGTAAGCTAGAAAGGAAGGGGGACGATATATGTGATGTGAAGGTGCTCAAGTCAAAGAGCCGGAAGATGTAGGATATATCGAGCATAGAATTGGAGAGTTGTTTCTGTTATGGCTGGAAGATGTCTTTCATGGGGTTGTGGGGGCGAATGGAAGAGGGAAAGGGAGGAGGAGAAGGGAGTAGAACTGGAAGCAGAGGAACCGTCATTTCATATTTTGGCACGGGGAAAAGAGGCGGTTTACTGTTATTGTCTATTCCACAGAGGCAGAGGAAACGCGGATACGTGAATATCGTGGGATGTGTTATGAGGTCACTGCTTAGCTATGTATAGTATACCAAGTTGGTTTAGGAACCGCTGTAGCTATTGAAGAAAGAGAATCTATCAAGGCATCTTCGCCTATACAGAGAGGTCCCATATCTACTACAGTCCCCGAGTCAATGATTGCCACAGACATGGCCTACCTCGAGGGTTGCTGCAGAATTCTTGTCAGTCGGTCCACCCCCAGCCTCCCCAATACAATGGCGACATATTTCTCCGGAGACCCCGTTTTGCGAGATCAAAGGGACATGCAATTTACCCACCCACCCACATACACACACGGCTCGCGTGGACAGCGGATTTTCCGAATGGAAGCAATAGAAATTTGCACAACTGGCACTATTAATAAAACAATAACAAGCAATAGAAGTGATAACCCGAGATTTCGATGACCGAAGACACCGGCCGACTAGGGGGAGGGGAGGGAGAGGTACGGAACACGCTCCTGTTTCCGCATCGAGTATGTGTATCCATAACGTACTCTAATGCCGGTCGTCCGGGGCCCTCAGTCTCTCACTGCTGATCTCCGATGTAACAGGGGAAAGTATTGTTTCCCACAGTGGAGCCTATTCTTCCCGCTCTTTGAGCCCAACAATTTTTTTTCTCCCTCTTCCTGGATGATGCTGATTTCATATTGGATGTTGTGCGAGATAGAGTGAGTAAGCATCGAGTTTTGCCTCCGATGTCCGGATGAACGGGGGCGAATACTGGAGAGAATACATTCGCATTCGGATACTACCTACTAGCGTATTGGGGACTACGGAAGAGAGGGAAAAAAAAGATGCATCATGAATCATGGTGGAGAACAAGGTTTCCGTATTCATCGTACCGGGCTCATCATTCAGGGAAGGAAGCGAGGCATGGGAATTTGAGTTTACGACCGAGGATGGTGGGTCCCTGATGCCGGTTTTCCCCAGCAGGAGGAACAAATAGGAAGGCTTAGGCAACGATTGCTGTTGTTGAATTGTGGTTGTGCTCTGGCCACAAGGAATGGAGAGAAAAAGACCTGGAAGAGAAAAAAAAAAGCCCACAGCAGGTTCGCGCTAGGTGGGCTACAAGACGCGCCCCACGTTGAGCTTGCAGGCATTCATGAAGCCCGGGTTCGAACTGGATATGGGAAAGCTCCATCGCTGGCAGCGATCGGCCCATGACACCGGCTTTGTTGAGCTTGCGGGAAGCAAGAAGGTTCCCGTGGGCGGTGTCTGACCGGCGCGGTTTCTTGACGAAAAGCGAACAGAAGACGGGTCAAGATTTGTCTGGGGGACAGACGACGGCGCCTCCAGGGGAGCCTGCCTAGCTTCCAAGTGTGCCCAGGAGCTGGAGATGGTGTACAGAATGCTCGCAACGTTGAACTTGGCACATGTTCAAGATGGCCCACGGAGGTTCGAAAAGAAGGTGGAGCGACGAGGAGAAATTCTGGCTGCTCGTTGAGTCCTCAGCTGCCTTGGGCGTCGGGTTTGCCACCAGGGCAAATCAAACCTTGAGCGCAGGTACTGACTCGGCGGGCCAACAATGTTGCAAAAATCAGAATCACAGGTGAGGGGCATGGGGCTCGGCTGCCGCCCATTTCCGCAGAAGGTTTGAAAGAGATGCTCGACACTTTAGTGCGGGCGGTGCAGAGGACAGGGCAGAAGCAGGGCAGGGATGACGGGATGGGCTAGTGCTTCGCGCAAAGTCAACCAAGTGTGGAGTCGAGTTGATGACCCCCGATTGCACAAGCATGAGAGGAGCAATTGGAAGAGAAGACAGGCACCAGTCAAGCCTTCGGCCTCAGCGCGACCGTTGAATCGCCGAAGCAGGTCGAGCGGAGGGGATCTGTCATGCGTCAATATCTGTCATGCATGGCCGGATGGCTTCTGATTGGGAGGGCGGCCTGCTAGAGGAACAATCATGACGATGGAATGCCCACCCCAGCCAGTAGTGTACCAGTATCGAGATGATGGTCGACATATCGTTATGATTATGTATGGATGGATGGATGAATGGATGTGTGTATGCTTGCATACAGCAGGTAAGCAGGACCAACTCGGATGTTGCTCAGTGCAAGGAGAAATGTCGGCGTTACTGGGAGGCTGGAATGTGAACAGACAGGCAAGCAGGCTGCTCGTACATACATGATACCAATGTAGTTGGAGCAGATGTGGTGCATGCCGTGGTACATGATCAGGACAATGTATCGACATGTAGCAGCAGCAGGACAATGACTTGAGCTGTCGCAATGCGGAAAATGCTCAGCATGTCAAGATGCAACAACGTCCATGTTAGTGCGAGTCGGCTAGTGAAGATGGTGACATGTGGGCAGCCCAGATTTTGTGGCCGACCATTGTCCTGTCGTCCATGGCAAGCAGTGGGAATCAATTGTACCCATTGCACATAGTACGACCATGTACGGTGTCCCCGGTAATATATGATGCATTATTGAGAGAATGCACGCACATGGACACGCATGGCGACGGATATACTGTGTATGAGCTTGGGAAGTGGATTTGTCGGAAGGCGCACCCACTGTCGGGTGAGTGTTGGTTGGACGCAAATGTACAGACAGATGGATGCATTACTTGGACGTGGGTGTACGCACGCATACACGCACGCACGCACACTCACACAGACAGACAGACAGACACACACATGCTCGCAGGCACAGGGGCCGCGGAAGTATTCTTGTATCGTTGAAATCTCTCGCTTGGGCTGTTGGCAGCAGGGCGCGGGCCAATGGCGATCGAGGGAGGGCAGGCTGTTCCATGATTGCCAAACTGCCTCAGGTCTCGGGCTTCTAGCAGGCTTCTAGTGGAGGAAAATTGAGTCGGGCACAGTGTGGGGTCGTTCGTTGAATTGCACTTGGTTTCCGCAGCGAGGTTGGGCGCCCGCTAACCCGGCCTCGAGCCAGCAGTGCAGCATTGCAATGGTGAATATTGCCGGGCGGTCGCGTGATTTCAGCACGATTGGTGTTTGCGTGCGGTTTCAAAGGGGAGTCGTGTGTCTATCGTGGGTGTCACTGCTCTGTCCAACCGGTGCGGGCAGGCGGCGGAAATGGAGGGTTGGCGATTGGCCCAAGCAAGCAAGAGCCCCAGCAGCATGGTCCTACAGCGTGCATTTGCTGTGCAGCGAGCAAGGTGTGCCCGCTGGCTGTGCGCGACAAGTCCACGTGAGCTCAGCTTCGCCGAGGGCACCGGAGGATCCACTCTCTAGCCCTTGGGGCCAGGGGGGGGCGACTCTAGTGCTACCAACTCATCCAGCCTCCAACATTCGTCTCCTCTCGCTTGCTTGCTGCTGTGCTGTCGTCCGATGCTCGCTTTTCCTGCGCTCCCTTCGTCGCCTTGCTTTGGCAAGGTCCTTCGTCCAATCCATGTCTCCGCTCGCGTCCATGTGCTTACCTTGTACCGTCCATGATTCATCTACACGTACCTGTGTGTATCTCATGTACACTGTAGTACATATGCACCTTCGGAAAATTAATGGAGCTGACTGCACATCTCGTCACCTACCGTGGCTACATTGTTCAGGGTGCGATGCAACCACACGCGCGCCCGCACCGCTGCTTGTCCGACTGACGTTTGACGTCCACCACCACCTCTGCCTTTGGTGCCACTTTGATCGTCGACTTTTCCATGCCCACAATGCTACGCCTTCCCTTGGTCCATACTATGGGGTGCTGTCCGCTACTGCTGCCATGGAGCGATGCAAGCTCTCCCGCACCCGCTCCAAGGCGTAGTTCGTCATCTTAGCAGCTGCATAGTCTTGTTGATCCTGGCTCGGATCACGAAGCCATCTTAGAAACTCATCAGCCCAAGTCGGACCGTGCAGTTCCCTCGAAGGTGCAAGGAAATTGTAAGGGTCTCTTAGCAGACTGGAGGTTGGGATAAGGTTGGCGAGCTGGTTTGTTTCCGGTAAGACCACTGCTGTTAGTCGTATGCCATATCAGATGCAAGAGGCATCGTCCATGATTTGATTTTCCCCAATTTTTTTCTTCTTTTCCGCTGTATACACGTTTCAGCAGCAAAGGAACACAGCACACAAACGCCCAGCCGGACATTCCGGCATCCATGCGGACAAACAGTGGCTCTTGCTCGCCGGGTGCCCCTCCCAACTCGAGAAGGATGCTTATTACCCGGCAGTCGGACACAATACAGGCAGCAGATTCAACCTGGACATGTCACAATGCATGGGGTGAGCCACGGTCTGCCAAACGGGGACGAGGCATCGAGTACATGGGCGTAGGAATGTAGTCGGCGAATGAAACAATGGCAACAAGTCTGTGCGAGTACCCTCACGGCTCGATGGACCACGCACCCACCGCTCATGAGAGGAGACACAGCAGGTAGACAGGACACTGTCAGCTTGACTGGCTCTGATGAAACCCCCAAGTAGATGATGGCAGCAATGCGTGCATCGCACTCACTCGCTCCGGCTTAGGGTGCCGATGCACATGACATATCGTACCATTATCGTGCACTGTTATCGCCTGTTTCCAGAGACATCGGGTTGGGTCATTCCTGACCAGGGACAGTATTGAGGAGAAACGGACATGATCCACCAGCAGTTTCTATTTCATGAAAGGAACATGGTAGCCCGCAGGAGGGTGTATAAGAATAGGCGGCATGGTGGATACAATACACAGGCTCGACAAGGGTGGCAGGAGGCGGAGATAGAGTAATCTGATAATAAAGGGAAGAATAGGTGTGAGCATGCATAGGATGGTGGGCCGTATCAGTTGGCGACTCATCAGCGAGCAGGGGCCCGACTGTGATATGTACAGTGCACTGTGGCATGGGATGAGGCGGTGAAGTGCTGGAGCAAATGGCAAGCATCCACGGACAGTAATGAGTAATTGACAGGTGAGGAGCAGGAAAATGACGATGAGAGATGCCCCCGATCCCCGTATTCACTCGCTATACATACTGCTTTGGCAGACCACCATGGAGTCCCCAGCCACTCAGGTCGCGTCTACACTCCCTTGCTGCCGCATCAGTCGAGTGTGCCGTCTCCAATATCGACCCGCATGACGATCGAGCCGAGCTTGTGCGGCATTTTCCGGGTGCGAGATGACGGGGCCGTGGCATCTCGCGGCGAGGAATTGTCATTGTTGCAGCTAGACAATCATGAGGGCTCAAGTCGCCATGTTGTGGTGAACGACAAATACTGTCATTGTCGGTCGCATCTTGGTACGCTGCGACCCTAAAGCACTAGCTAGCCTCGCGCCTATCCCTGCGCGTAATTCTAGTGGGAAGCTAGTTATCAGCCTCATCCCAAACCACCAAACTGCTGTGTATAAAAAAAAACACCGAGCCTCGCAGCCAACTTGCCCGCTCGGCATGGCCGCTGGAAAAGCGCGTGTGGGAGGGGGCAATGATGACGGCGACGAAAAAAATGATTAAGCGAGAAAAATCATCAGATGAAAGGGCAAATTGGCAAGTGACGATTGGGCACGCGTGCCAAAGGTAAACAGAGGAGGCTGAGTCAGCCGTCCGTGCGCGGGGTGCAGTGGTATTTTACCTGGGCTGCTCTAGCGGACTCTTTCCCTCGCCACCCTCGCGCCTTCCCAACTTTGTCACTAGACTGAGACGGCCTCGCAAATCTCTGGCTGCCCGCCCAACCCTCACCACCACGCTGGATAGCCTCTAGCTACAGACTGACTCTACCTGAACCAAGTTCGTAGAGCCCCAGAGCCAAACAATCGCACCTACAGACATTGGCTGCCGGGCTGCTGCTTGACAGTCTGACTGACTGCCTGCAACGCGCGGGACACCCACGTACCCCAAGAAACAAAAAAAAATATCCACTTGGGTGCTCCAGTCGATCCACCACACCAGTGACTCCGATCGCTGCTGTCTGCCTCTCTCTGTGTGTGTCTGTCCATCTGTGGCAGTGCACGCCAATTAGCAGCTCTCTCGCTCGCAGACTGTCGTCTCGCCCGCACGCGCGTCTGGCGTGGAGGGAAGCAGCAGAGTCTTCTGTCCCAGCAGCAGCAGCAGCGACATCACCATCAGCATTTTCAAGTCGTTGCGAGGTTGCAACGGAAAAGCGGCCGCGCGCGCAGCAAGCAGGCTGATCATCCACTCGGCTCCTCGGCGCACCTGGAGTTTTGAGAGCGAACGAGCAGCACGCAAGCAAGTTGCAGGGAAGACGGCAGAGGTGCAAAGTGGAGAGATTGTCTTTGCAATTGAGCGAAAGAGTGAAACCCTAGAAAGAGGCCCCTCACTAGCTCCTGCGATCCCTCCAGTTTTGACCGACAACGGGCCGAATTTTCCAGGCGTGTGAGTGCGTGTGCGTGTGCGTGTGTGTGTGTGTCTGCTTGCTGCTTGTTGCTCAGGCATCATCATCATCATCATCATCGTCAGCAGCAGCAGCAGCAGCATCATACCAGACCTTACCATACCATACCATACCCTACCATACCATAGCGTAGTAGCACCATCTTCCCCCCCTCGCGCGCTGCCTCGTCCCCACGACGCACGCAGCCTCGCACCCAATCTCGACGCCGCGGGCCTGTCGCGAGCATCGCCCGGTTCGATTCGGCGCTAGGCAGTAGTGAATCCCAGAACAGCAGGCCTCCTCACCCATCAGCACGGCTCGGTTCAAGGCCATCTCGCAACCCTGGTCCCTCAGCATCTGTACTGTCGTCAGGCTCCGCTGCCTCCGTCGGCCGGCGGAACATTACCTCATCGAGCCTGCTAAGTCAGCCTGGGCACGCCGCGACCCCCTCCCCCGGCCGCCATTGGTGCCACTTATCTCCAGCACCACACGCCACCCACTTCCAGTTACTGCGACCGCGCTTCTGCTAGCTGCGTCCCAAGCTGCCCACTCACCCACTGCCTGCCTGCCCGCCCTTGCCCCCGTCGTCCCCCCCCAGCCAGCCAGCAGCCAACAGCCGGCTCACCGCTAGCTCCGCTACTGTTCGTGCTACTGCTGCGTCGTTGCACCTCACTTGCACTGTGCGAGATTCTCCGCGATTCGAGAGGCCCCAGTCCACAGTCCACTACCACCTCTCACTAGTTTTTGCGCCGCCACTCCACTGACGCTCCTGCTCCACCTTGAGCTTGCGTCTTGTGTGCGTTATCACCACTGGCGCAAATCTGCCGAACTGCCACTGCCATCCCACAAGCCCTTCCTGGAAACCACACCGTCTGCAAATCATCCGCGTCTAACCTGCACGCTATCGTGCCTCTTGACGACGTTGCCATTCTCCGGTTCTCTGGCTGTCCACCACCCTTGGCCCGCCTCCGTCCTCTGTCTTGGTGGTCCTAGCTGCCTGTCTTTCTGTGTCCGCGGCAAATCACCCGCCGACGGTTTGCCAAACCGTCATATCTCTGCGGCCATTCCCCTTCCTCCACAGCGCGCAACCAACCTAATTTACGCTGCCGTCTACGAAGCTTCACAAGCAACCTCCCGCATCACAGTCTATGGACGGTCGACAATCCGAATACTCGCAGACAGGTTTGAACTCGCCCTACCCATCTTTCCCAAAAACGCCTTCTGAGGACGATTCTGCAGATCAAGCATCTGCTGCGCAATATCCTCAAGGACAAGATCCAAGAGGTCCCAACTACTCCACCTCGGCCACGCCCACCTCCGAATACGCCATCAATCCCTCCTCTGCCCGGTCAGGGTCGTTCCCCGAGTACATTCAGCGTTCATACCAGTCCAGCGCTCAAGGAGCTGCAGCTGGAGGTATGGCGCAACCACAGAGTCCGTCTTTGCCTCTACACGATGGCTCAAACAATGACCATCAACCATCCGAACTCAAGTCTGACACAGACGTTCCTATAGATCCATCAATCGCCGCTGCTACCAGCCCAACCTACCCTCAGCACGGGCAGTACTCGCCGTACACCCCACACCACGACATGCAGCATCACTCTGGTTACCCTAGCACCCCAATGTATGCCTCGCGACCGGAATGGGCCGGGCAATATCCCCAGCCCGGCGTGCATTATGGTCACCCTGCCACCTCTGGACCGCCTGCGCCAGCCATGGTATCGCCAATCCAGCGCCCTCCCCAGGTAGGTTGTCACGTTTTTTCACACGCGTCTGGACGCGTTTTTTTTCCTAGTCTCTCCGGAAGAGCATAGCAAGGAGCCATGTGCGAATGCAGACAGAAAGAACGCGCTGGCTACAGCGGCCGGTCGCTCATCATTTTCTTTTGTTTTGTTTTTTTACGCGAAAGACACGCGCAGCTGACTTTTCATACACTTAGGGCGGACATCCGTTGTCAACCGTTTATTCATTTGTCCCCATTCCTGGCGCGCAGCAGCACAAACGCCCGCGCCGGCGATATGAAGAAATCGAGCGCATGTATAAATGTGGCTGGAACGGCTGCGAGAAGGCATATGGCACACTTAACCATTTGAACGCGCATGTCACGATGCAATCGCATGGCGCAAAGCGTACGCCAGAAGGTATGTCGCATTTCCATTGTTTTTGGCTCAAAACGCGTCAAATGTCGTTTCTGTATACGTTGGAAGAGCCGCGTTAAGCTAGCATACACACGATTGGTGTTGGTGCTGCGCCTACTTTACGGTGCTCCCACTGGGACGGATAGCCTCAGATGACGGAAGCTAGCACCGTCCACCCTTGCCCTTTTACTCTTGGCGCGCTTCTTAAAATGCCTGTTATATGACACTAACTCGTTCGCATCAGAATTCAAAGAAATCCGCAAGGAATGGAAGGCCAAGAAGAAGGAGGAGGAGGCTGCGCGCAAAGCTGATGAGGACAGGCACCGCGCTGCCGCCGAACAAAACCGCGCTGCTCACGAGAACGGCGGCGAAGCACCCGTGTACGGTCAGATGCGACAGGCAGTCGGTGTGCCCGGCCAAGCACCTGGCCACCCTCAACAACTTCCTCCCATCGGCTACCAACCTGCTGCCTCTGGCAACACGTCGGGTCCTCAGTATGGGACGCAGAGCCCAGGTCTCGCCGAGGGCATGGCTCAGTATACCTCTCCCACTGCGAATGCCTACCACAGCCCAGATAGTAACAGCAACAGTTACCCGCAGTCGCCCTACGGCTCTAACCCGCAAATGTACCAGCAAGGGCATTGAACTCGACCGCAAATCTCTCCCATGACGGCGCAATAGGCTGATGCGTTCGCGGTTCGCCCGGGCTCTCAGTCCTTTGCCGAAAAATGAAAGCATCAAAAGATCATCTATCCCCATGTTCTATTATCCCCGCAGTATCCCTCGATGATTTCCTTTTATGGGGGTTCTCTGCATCATTCGTCAAGGTAGTAGCATGGAGTGGTTTCAGCATCCTCAGCTCTGTTTCATCTGCATTTTCAACTGGCGGCGGCGGCTGTGTTTGTTTGTGGTGTTCTACGGTACCCGGAAACGATCATCTTTGAAATGGCGAAATAAGTATTTTCCTTACGGTGGTCCCTTCCCGCAATTTACATGAGGAGTGACGAGACGGATGATCGAGAGATAGATTCGAGTGGGATGTCGCATGGGAGCGGACTTGTTCTTTGCTTTCACTTCCCATGATTTTTTCCTCTTCCAATCAGTTCGTCTCTCAAAATTGGGCTTAGTTTTCTTCACTTCCCCCATGGCTAGACACGATGCATGTAACATGGCGCGCTTCTGAAACAATTGTACCTTGCTTTTACTTCTACTGCCTATATTCGTTGGATGCTTTTGTGTTTTGTTTCAGAGGGGCTGCCGTGGGTGGGTGGTTAGTTGCCTGTGCAAAAAGGCGGAGGAAGGTCGGGATTCTTCAGTACACAATTTTTCAATTTTTTCGTCTGTTTGTCATCTTTGGACTGTATCAATAATAACCTGTCTATACGTAAAACCTTGCACGCATCAAAAAAGAAAAACCCAACAAAAAAAATGCCTCAAAAATGCCTCGCTGAAACGGCGGAATCAGGGACAAAAGTGGCGGGTGATGGATGCTGAATGGGGGGACGACCCTCGAGCACATTCCTGTTCAACACTGATACCCGCGGGTGGCGAATAATACAAGGAGGAAAGAGAGAAGAAATCTCTCCACATTTTCCCTCGATCCGTTGATTGCCGCCATGCACACACACACACACCTAGACACATTGTAAGGGTGGCGCATCTGCCCCCGTCACCAAACCTGGCACGGTTGACCGATGATGATGATGGTGAGGGGGGAGGGGGTGAGGGAGAAAGAGAGCGCGCGCGCAGAAACCGCTCACAACAGCAAAGGCAATACATGCTGTACATTGCTCGGAAAACGACCGCCCGAACGTGAATGGATACGGTATACGGTCAGCGGTTCGTTTTTTCAGCCGGGCTCTTGTACCGCGTATACGTGTTTAACATGGGTAAAATCAGAAGAATACATCATCAGTTGGTAAAATGTGCCGCGATTATGGAGGGATGGGGGTGGGTTGTGTGCTCGTTCATTCATTCATTGATTCATTCATTCCTATCCTTCGGATCGTATAGGGCGCGGAGGATTGGACTCCATATCATAGCATATTTGAAGAGGGGAGAAAAAAAAGAGTGCTTGCTTGCTTGCTCGCCCGCTCTCACACACGAGATCTTACGAGATTGCATCAACGGTAACGAGATTTAAAACATTGATGATGATGGGATGGGATGGGGGATATTGGTTGGTGCCAGCGTAACGCCACCGCTGTACGAAGCAAAGTTGTGAATGTATGCAAGACACACACATACATACACACTCGAACACGAACATAGACACACACCCATACACAATTCTCGCTCACACGCATACGAATACGAGCCCTGACCTTTTTTCCTGATATGACGCCTGTTGAGCCGGATGAGGGGGGAGGGGAGGAGGGGGGCATCGGAAAAAGCTTCGCTGGGTCTGGAGATACCCATGTTACAATGTAGCGGGTGGGGTCTCTGTCCATGGACGGATACGAGATGATATTCACGGGAGAGAGCGAGAGAGAAAAGGATCTACGACAGCCTCAACCTACGGTTAGGAATTCGAATATTCCTCCTAAAGGGAATGAGGGGAGGGAGAGAGAGGGGAATGGGGAAAAGGAAGAGGATGAGAAGAGGGGGTGATTGCTGTAGGATTCTTACATCCTCGGTACAATTGATCGTAAATGATCCTAGCCACGGGAGCGAGTACTCCGAAAGAGCGCCCTGTTTTTTTTCTTCTCTCTCTCTCTCTCTCTCTCATTTTCCTTTTCTTTTTGTAGGCATCGATAGTGACATGCCTGATGAGACGAAAAATCTTGCGATGGGGAACAGGGATGGGGTGAACAGATTGGGTTGTTGATGACGCACAGTCATTCAATCAGTGGATGGCAAATGAAGAGAGGAACTGGCCACGGCAGGTCGGCCCCAACAATATGCTGACGAGATGCAAGACAGAGCAAGGACTGGGGGAGGGAGAGAGGTGAAAGGTGGACGAGAGCGTGATACGAGTATGCGATTGGGTGGTATATCGTCCTATGGGTGAAGAAACAGAAGATAGGATGTGTGTATGCGTGTGTATCCATCCTGTGTTATGGATGCACCACCACGATCCAAGACGTTGCCTCGGAAAGAAAGGAAACAAGAGCCGTGCTGTTGTGCAGCGTCCTGGTTTCTCGAGGTTTCGTGTTTTGGGATACTCGTACAGAGAATCGTCCTTGTTTCTTTTCCGCCTCGTTTTCTCTCCTACTCTTTGCTTCACCACATGACGCGGTGACGGAAGGACGTGGTGGGAGTAATCATGTGTATTCTCCGAGGCGGGATTGCATGGGAACATAGGCGGGGTTTACCATGGTCATGGCTTGATTCGACATGTAAATGGAATCGCCTCACCCTCCTAGAGGGTGACGGAAGAAGCGCAACAACGGTAGTATGTGAAAGAATTAAACACTGGCTCCTGGTTGAACACTCTATGTATTGTTATTCCATCTAACCGACATTTTCAGTGGGGGAGGACGTCGGCCCAGATATCCTAGTTGACGTCAGCCGGCTGTCTCATATGCACGCACATGAGAACATGAACAGCAAAGAAAAGAAAGCCATGGCTGTGCGAGGGCGGAAGAAGAAGCAAACAAACAAACGGGCAAACGGGCGGCGGCGGCGGCAGCTAACGTGTATGCGTCGAGGCCAGCTAGTAGACGGGTGGGTTTCACAGCAGTGGCGTCGGGAAAGGTGAGCTACTGCTGGGTGCTTGGGTGCTGCTAAAGTGTCGTGCTTGTACATGAAGGTACGTGTGTCGTATGTACGTAGGTACGTACTGATGGCGACCATGTCACTTCACTCCCATCCCAGCCTCACGAAACTCTGCGGAAGCGCCCGACGGGGAATAACCAAGCAATGGTATCATGGATGCAAAAGCCGGAACGACCATGGCACTGTGTGTATCAGTGTGTGCAGATGACGAGGAGATGATGGAGAGGTGAAAGACGATGGGCGATAGCTACCGCCGTACAGCAGCAGCCAGCGAGGATGCATGAAGTCGGCCATGGCAGCCAGCGGCGGTGCGACGGGTGCGGAATGAATAAGCATCAACGGTCCAAAGGCCAGCCCATGATCAGCACACCACCAGCAGGCAGCTTACGGGTATTTCGTGCATCTCGCTCGCTCGTAGCTACCAGAGTCGCGGGAACGCTCGTGTGTCCCGCCAGGCCGGCCAAAGGATGCCCATGGGCGGCGCCATGTCTCGCCGTGTCCTGTACAGCTGCCACACTAGCCCGCTTCCCGGATAGCCACTCCCTCACTCCGCACACCACCTTGGGCTTTAAGCTGCTAAGCTGCTGTATCTTGGGCCATGTCCTGCGCTAGCTAGCACACGCCTGCCCGCCGAATCTTGTCTCTTCGACGCAGCCCTGGTCAATTGTCTGCGCCGTCGCCCACCACCTCGGTGCTTGCTGCCTGCCAGGGCGTAGCAGTAGCCCGACGCCGCCTAGCCACCGCCCGCAGAGCCTCATCTCTTGGACCCCCGGGACGTCCGTTTAGGGACTTTCGTTTTTCCTCCTCCGCTGCCCTTCGCTCCAGACACGCAGGCCTTCGGTCTGACAGGCCCCGCTCATACGCAGCTGCCCGTCTGCTGTCTGTCCTGCTCCGCTCTGCTGTGCTCTGCTGTGCTGTGCTGCCCCGTCCTGCACCCTTCCGTCCCGATGCTCTTTCCCGTCTCATGTCATGTCAGTCGGCCTGTGTCACGGCCCGAAAGTCACGTGCCTCATCTTCGGCCCGGCACACCTGCACGCGAGTCTGCATGCCGAGCCTCGCAGCTTTTTTGTCCACCTCCTGTAACCGTAACCTCGCGTCGACACGACGACCACAACACCACTCCGTTTCCACATGCTCAATTGCCGTGCCAGTTCTTGGCGATGCCTGCGAGCGCTCCAACCGTCTCCCCTCCGCCCTAGTCTTGCGTCCTCGCTCGTCGTACACTCCCGATCCCAGCATACCAGGTCCGACAGAGATACCTTCAAGCATGGAGCTGCCCGGAATCCTGATCGCGGAGCGAGAGGCGAGTCACAGCCCAAGAAAGCACCATGGTCGCTATCCCTAGAAGCCTTCCGACAGCGGAGGGCCGCCAAAACCTCCCTCTCCACCATCCCCGTTATGCAGGAGGACAAGGACCTGAAAGCAGGCGACATGTGGTTGGGGAAGCGTGATGGTAGCATACCAGCCGCAGAGTGGAATGCGCGCAAGAAAGAGCTGCAATGGCTCAAGGATCCGCTTGAAATTGCGACTTTTGTCAAGAAAGAGTTGAGAAAGGACAGGGCGGATGAGATGCTGCAGTTGGTCCGGATGGCAAGCCACTCCATGCAGGTCATAGTCAGTTGGAATCATCTTATTGATTACCATATGTTCCATGGGAAAATGTCAGCAGCTATGAAAATCTATACAGAGGTAGTCCCAGCCATATGCCTCGTCTACTTGCTTCTGTTCCAAAATGCTGATCCCATATAGATGAAGAAACGCGCCCAGTTCCCCGACTCCTATACCTACACTATCATCTTGCGAGGCTTATCAAACAATGTAGGCCGTGGCGACGTTGCAACCAAAGCAATCACTGTCTATCACTCCATGCTTGCACCCAACTCTCGAGTACAGCCTACCATTTTGCACACGAACGCAGTCTTGCGTGTATGCGCCAGGGCCTTGAATCTTGATGCACTGTGGGGAGTCGTGGCAAAGATGCCCCAGAGCGGTCCTGGTGCGGCGGATGCGATCACTTACACTACTATATTGAACGCCATCAGACAAAGCCTGCTCGTGGACGTACCGACGGACGAAAATGCAGAAGAGATTGCCTCGAGACGAGAAAAAGGAGTGGTCGAAGGCAGGCGAATATGGGAAGAAGTGATTGGCAAGTGGAGGAACGCCGATCTGGTTATGGAGGAAGAGCTAGTGTGTTCCATGGGCCGACTTTTACTCGTTGGAAGCCGCCCTCGCGACTGGGACGATGTCCTTTCCTTGATTGAACAAACAATGGATATTCCTCGCCTAGTCCCTCGACTTGGAACGCTGGCTCGGAAGGCTGCAGGCGTCCCTGACCTTCGAGCACCCCATACGCTCATCAATTACAAGCAGGATGACCAGTTGGAATCGATCGATGGCCATAAGCGCGGTGATGAGTTCCTAGCCGTGAAATCCTCAGGCGCAGGAAAACGTTCTCTTGTATACGCCCAGCCAGGCAACAATACTCTTTCACTGGTTCTGGAGGCCTGCCAAAAAGTTGTGGCTGTGGAAGCGGCGAATGCATATTGGAATACCATAACCGACCACACAACGTATGGAGTTGTTCCGGATGTGAACAACCTCAACTTCCGTTTCCGATTAATGCGCCAGAATCGAGCGTCAACTGCTGCCATTACCTTGCTGAAAGATGACTTTCTCGCCGCAGGTCTGCAGCTGTCGCCGGGTACCTGCAGGATTATAATGAGCACTTGCGTCCGCGATAGGAACAACCACAGGTCGCTCCAGAACGCCTCGGAGCTTCTTTCAATCATGCTCGCCAAGTTACCCGACGTCGACTCCAAAACGGTGTCAATGTACACCAAACTCGTAGTCGGATTCCCTCTCCTCAAAGGTGACGATCTCATCGAAAGCCTTAGTATTCTCCAGCCCATCATCAAGAACATTCGGTTACAGCTCTCGGTTGGCAGTGAGGATCGGGTCGGCGGAAAAGGCGCAGTGCGGCTCCACCCTGAGAAACGCCAAGAAGCGATTGACGCTTTACGAGGCATCTATGGCATCTATGACAAACTATTGGGGTCGGATTTGATCGCTAAAGACGCACATAAGCCGTTTATGGTGGAGAGGGCTAGGCTTTCGGCGTTCATGGCGCGAGTCACCTACAAAGACGGATACTCTAGAAGGGATATGTACCAAGACGTGGTCGAAGGTTCTCCAGATGCTGCTGATGCTGCTCCAAGATGGCTGGGCAGGAAACGTGGAGACGGGGATGAAAGAGGTGGAGCGCCCCAAGTTGGGAACAGTAGTGGTGGAGAGTCGAGAACACGCCCGGCTTTTCGTATAAGAACCCAAGGACTTCGCCGCCCATCGAACGGGCAAAACGATAGTAGGATCGATTGATTGTCAACGGACTGGTATCTCGAAATCGAAATGTAACATTGTCACGGCATGTGAATCTGTACTATATATTCTAGAAGAACAGGGAGGGTAGCATTCAAATCGGTGGCGTCTGTGTAAGCCTTCTTCAAAGGCAGAGAAAAAGGATTACCGGAGTAAAAAATATGTATCATATGTTTGTAGCTTATACATAATTGATGACGACTAGGAAAACAAAACTTAATGTATGTTTTTGATAATCGCCTGTTTTTCATCCGGTACTTCATTACTGTGAATATCGCCGTGTGCTAGAAACAGCCAAACCCCCCAAACCAGGAAAGCTTGTCATCAATGACATGAACGACCATCCAAGACCGCACGGGTTGTGATTTTATACTATGACGAGAAAAACAGGATAAACAACGGTGATTGGGTTCCTCAGCTGAGCCCTCACTTTTCCGCGCTTTTTTATCCGTTACTCACTGACTCAATTTCGGGTTGCAGATATCACCGACAATTAGCTCCTTAGGTCAAACGGGGTGCCACCAAGGTAAAGATGAAGAATATCAGCCAGTATATCTATTAAATTCCGACCCCAGTAGCTTGATTCTGTACACTTGCCCTGAGCATGTAGTCCGAAGTGAGCACAACGTACTTCCACAGTGTGAGTTTCTGCGCTATTGGACGGCTGCTCTATCGCGCTGATCCTCAACTGTACTCAATTCCCACCATTCCATGTAGTTTCGTGCCCATCACCTCCTGTTTGCTATGGAATTTCTATATTCCATGATGTACGGATTTTCTCCACCAGGCCAACTCGAAGACGATTAATTGTCGTGAGCGGGAGCGTAACCTACGATGTGCTATGCAACAAAAGGTGTTGCGTATGTGCGCTTTACCTCCTCGATTATCCCTTATGAATAGCATCCATCAGTTAACAAGTACTAAAAGAAACACAAAATTGATTCATGTTTAACCCTCTTCCACCAAAGCAAAACAACATCCCCTTAGGTCTTCTGCCAACAGAAAAAAACAAAGAACAAGACCGCTACACCGATGAAGACTTCTAGAGGCAGAGGGTCAGGAGGTAATCTACCCCCTGGCACTGCGGAGCGATAGACCCTATATCAATGGAAACCAATACAATAAGAGAGGAGAATCGATAATGCCCCAGGTACTTCACTCCAGAATGACACGCCAATTGCACTGGACCATTCTGCCCACCGTCTTTCATGTGTTAACTTCAACACCCGCCAGCCTCAGCCGTGACTACTGTCCGCCCACCATGTATAGACTTATGTGTAAGATCTACCGTATGATACGGTTTGTTCGCCCAAATCAAACATGATGTGTCCTTGGAATGGGATTCCATTCTGATTGGACAATGGGATGCAGCTTACCCAATGGCACATGACACAATTCACAATCACTCGAAAACGTCTGGAATTACATGAACGGTAGTTCTATATTACTGTTAATTGTTATACTTTTGTCGAATGAACGCCATAATTTCGCATGCACACTGCTCCCATGACCCCCATAGAAGGTCGAAGGGACACGTGAGAAAGCCGCACATATGCAGCCTAGACAATTCGAAAAGAAGATGCCAGTCTAATATAACGAAGTTGTGAACCGCCTGCATGCAACCCATCTTCTTCATCCTCGGGGTATCAGCATGGAGCGATGGATGATTGGATGCAATGTTGATCATCCATGATGGCTGGAAAACAAAACAGAGAATACAAAGAAAACGAGGAAAAGTCTATGTCAGTGCGCCAGAAACATGACTCGCAAAGTGCTGCTTATGGGCGAATGATCAACGGCAGGCAGATGGTGGTCGCTACGCGTCGATCGTTCACCAGCGGCTGTTGCGGACTGGGGCGTTGTTGGAACCAGTCCAGTCTGTAAAAGTTAGCCAAAGTTCAAGTTTCACGCCGTCAAGAATAACTTACTACCACCGCCACCTCCACCACGGCCGCGGCCACGACCGCCACCCCAGCGACCACCTCCACCGCCTCCTCCGCCGTAGCGGGCCATTTCATGGAGCTTGGGATCAATTTGCTGCTTGGACTCAGTGAGTATGCCGACAAGGTCACGAGCCTGCTTCGAATCTATAATGGATTAGTCTTTGAAATAATTCCCAGGAAGTGACGTGAAACTTACTTTCGGTGGTGAAGAAGGTAATGGCAGTACCCTTCGCACCAGCACGACCGGTTCGGCCAATGCGGTGAACATAGTCCTCCGAGTTGTTCGGGTAGTCATAGTTCAGCACATGGGTGATGTTACGGACATCTTGAAACATTATTAGCATGTGGGTAAGTGAGACGAGCAAAAAATATCGACCAAAGGTCGCGTGAAGCTGCAGTATGTTGCATGCAACCGTCTCCGTGCGCTACGAGATCATGGCATTGGACCCAGCGGAAAAAGCTGCGAATATCTCCTGGCCGGAAAACCTTGGGATTACACAAGAGACTGTGACTTGAGTAAGTCTGCACATCTCTACTTGCCTCAGAAGCACCGCGATGGTGCTCGAAACAAAACCGGCGAAGAAAACTTCACCGACATAACCAAGGAGGTCCGGTAGTCAGATTCGAGAGACGTAAAGTCCTTAACGATGTCATGGGCAATAGCGGCAAGCGCACGAGACGACCTAAGCAGAGCATCTGACAGATCACACATAAAAATATTATAGGGGACAATGAGGTAGAAGGGAGGGGAAAGGGGGGGTTTGTTATCATACCGATACCACGGGAAGCCACGTCAGTGGCAACCATGATGGGGCTCTTGCCAGTCTTGAACTCGTTCAGGACCCAATCGCGCTCGTTCTGTTGCTTGTCGCCGTGGATAGCTGATTCATGTTAGCCGTAATCGTACACGAATGGATGTTTAACGTACATAGCGCTGGCCATCCGTCTTGACGGAGGAATCGAGTGATTTCGTCTGCGACACGCTTGGTGCCAGTGAAGACCAGAACCTTGTTATCCTTGTCTCCCATGATCGTCTCGAGATGCTTGCTCATACGATCACGCTTCTCAAAGTCAGTGACAACCTCAACAATCTGTTGAATACGGTGGTTGGCAGAGAGCTCCATGGAGCCGATGTTGACTTGAATCCAATCGTTCTGGTAATCAGCGGCAAGCTGGCGAACTTCCTTGGGCCACGTAGCAGACCACATGCATGTCTGACGATCAGGGCGAATCTGTCCGATGATCTTGCGAATTTGAGGCTCGAAACCCATGTCAAGCATACGATCGGCTTCATCGAGCACCAAGTAGGTAACGCGACGCAAGTTGGTCTTGCCAGCTTCCAACATATCGATGAGACGGCCGGGGGTGGCGATTACAACCTCAACACCACGGGCAAGGTCGCGGATCTGAGGGCCCTTTGGCACACCACCATAGACGCAAGTGTTTCGGATGCGAGAAGATTTTCCGAATTTGCTGATTTCTTGTTGAATCTGGACGGCCAACTCACGAGTAGGAGCGAGGATCAACACAATGGGACCATCGCCAGGTGCCAATAGCGGTTGTGCGTTGATGTGGACGATGGCGGGGAGACAGTATGTCAGAGTTTTTCCGGAACCAGTCTCAGCAACACCAACGACGTCACGCCCAGACAAGGCCATGGGCCAGCCCTGGGACTGAATGGCAGTAGGCTTCGCGAATCCTTGTGCTTTCACTTCGTTCATAACGTAAGAGGGGAATCCGGCTTCGTCGAAAGTGGTGACAGGCTTGGGTACATTCTTGCCCTGCGTCGTCATCTGGTTCTCTTTGCGGAAAGCGGCGACCTCGGCCTCAGAACGAGCGGTAACGGCCTCGTCTTCCTTGTAGAAAGACTTTTCGAATTTGGGCATCGAGTCCAAGTCTAGAAGAATCGTTAGTGATGATCATCACAAAAGTGAAGAGAGTTTACGCACCCCATTGCTGAGTCTTGAGACCTTGGCCGAGAGCGGACATCTTGTCACCGCCGCCTCCACCATAGCCTCCGCCTCCGCCTCCGTAGCCGCCTCCGCCATAACCTCCACCACCACGGTCACCACCGTAACCGCCGCCGCCGTAGCCGCCGCCACCGTTGGAGTGACCACCGCCATAACTAGACACAAGTTAGCATATAACTAACCACGAACGTCAGACAGGGTGTCTACGCGGGCACCGGGGAATGCTGGCTCGGAATGGCAATCGCCAGATCCGCAGATAGCATTGTACCTGGCTTACGCGCAGATGAGGATGAGAAAAGAAATGCGAAGGGAATAGGGTCGCTGTGAACCAAGACGACGATGCCTGTACCATGGGGATGTACCATCATACCCATACGTAGCATATTGGCCAGAGTAGTCATAGTTGTAGGCGCCGTATCCTCCCCCTGTGGTGCCGTACCCGTTCGAATAACCGCCTCCACCGTTACGGCCACCGCCGCCATATCCACCGCCGTAAGACATGATGCGTTGAGTGAGTTTGGTAGGGACCGATCTGGAAAGACAAGCTGGACTCGTGTAGGAGAGTGAAAACTGCAAGAGAAACAGTAAATTTGAGTATCGCAAGCGACCGGGAGGTGTCGCTAATACAGCGGCAAGTGGAAAGAGGGAGAGAAGGTGAGTGTTTGCTTGTTGGAGGATGGAGGAAGTCAGAAAGAAATAGGCAGTGCTTTTGCCTTTGGCGTCGCCCGTCGCGCTTGCAGTTTTTTATTTTGCCAAGACACTAATCCGCATCCGTCTTGATAACAGAGAAGGGGGCGACTTTCGGTTCACGTGAAACAGACTCGCAGTTGCCCGCTAGCAAAATAGAACTGAAAACTCAAATCGCTTGTGTATTGCGGTCAATTTCGGTCGGAAATGCATAGATTCGTCATGTATGTATGCTATAGGATCAATTCTTCGGGACCGAATCTTCACTATTCAGACCCATGTCCCAGAAACCTCGTTCCATCTAAGGCCCGTGAGTTTGTATTTCGACGCAAACAAAGTTAGACATGACTTACGTTTGTCGCATGCGCAAAGATTTTGGCCAGCTCGTCTATTCTTGAGGACGATTGCTTGGTAGCATGGTTCTCAATCAGGTCTGCATATGATATTGTCAGTTTGCTCACTCATGCGCCCTCACGACGTTGACGTACCTTTCCCGATTTCCATTGCCTCGCAATAGTCTTCAGCTACGTATGTCTGAATCCATTTCCAGTACCTGTTTCCTTCTCTTGCTGTTTCAGGATCCTCAAACAGGCGGCGAGCAATGATACCGTATCCGATAAGGCAAGGAAGGAGGGCGATCTGAAGAGCTAGCCAGTCTTCAGACTGACCAATATCGAGGACATATCTTCTTGTGTTAGCTTCTTCAGTATTGTGCGAGCTTGGATTTAACACCTTGTGTATGCAGTGCATGCTGCATCAGCTATGTCAGCGGTGAAGAACAAGCTTCCAGTCTCACTTTCACTTACCCTGGTCCTCTTCCTGATTCTCTAGATCACTGACCGACAGTCCATAATCTTTGCAAAAGTCTATGTGCAGCTTTATTTCCTGCTGCAAATGCAACACTTGTTGAGCCGACTGCCGGAAGTCAATAATAAACGTTGTCGACGCGAAACGGAAGGATACTTGCCCGTCCAATATCAGACATGGATTTTGATTTGTATGAAGCGAGTGCGTTTGCGCGGGCAAAGTGAATCTGATACGTCAATACTGGATTAATCTGGTTGCTGTTGAATTCTTACAAGAAACATATAATCTTGGATCAAGTAATGTTTGAACTTCTCTGTTGGCAGAGTCCCGTCACCCATCCGCGCAACAAACTCATGGTGCGTGTATCGTTTCCAGGAATCCACAATATCTTCTCGCTGTAGAAGATAATCGATGAACCCGCCACTAATTATGTCAATATCTTCCGGTAGAGATGAGCACATGAGCCGTACGGTGCGAATGGCAGGGAATAGGTAGAATGGAAATGGTTGATTGGACCACTGCCCTTCCCAAGATCTTTGCTGGTTCGAATACCAGCCTCAACATACAGGTTTGCTTTCTTGACGGCGCTGATCATGCTCAAACCCGAAGCCAAGTTGCATGCAATCGCAGCTGTTTGAGCAACAGGTTAGACCCAGTCGTTAAAGGAGATGTAAATTTCAACCTACACGCTAATGAACAGCCGGTACCATGGGTGTTTCTTGACTTTTGGTATGGTGTTTCTATCAGTGCAGTCTCATTTGCTCCGTGCAAGACATTAAGCACAATGTCTTGATCTGCTTCATTCTTCGAAACAAGCCGACCTATAGTCAAGGGAAGGTGGCCACCTTTAAGTAATACGTACTCTGGACCAAGGGACTGTAGTTTCTGGCTAATGGAAACGATATCATCGATTGTTTCAGGCTCCTTGAAATCTATTCCAGCCACTTGAAGAAGTAGTTTTGCTTCGGGCAAGTTTGGGGTGAGAATTTTCGTAAGAGGAAGAAGCTGCTCAATGAGGGTTTGTACGGCTTCCGTGGGAAGTAGTCGTGATCCACTTGTGGATACCATCACCTGCCCATTAGCTGTTGTGTTCATAAGATTGTCGTTCGGAGGGCGACGCACTGGATCTACTACCGTGTTGCTGATTCCGTGGGCACGGAAGGCATCTGCAACCATGTTCACCGTATCTGCAGATGCGAGCATGCCTTTCACCATGTAAATGATATGGATACAAATAAAATCACAGCGCTTTCCTACCTGTTTTGACAACATCGACGCCAATGTCATCGAGGCATGCATCAATCTGTTTGCGGAGAAATAGAGGAGGTATGTGATGAACATCGTGTACTCCCAAAGTATTCTGTGCTGTCAAGGCCGTAGTGGCAGTCATAGCATAACAGCCATGTGCAGCGATGACCTTCTGGTCGGCTTCTAGGCCGCTGATGAGCCATTAGCAGGAAAATAAAAGTCATTGGGATTTCTGGGGTGCCTACGCTCCACCAGAGCTGTCGGAGCCAGCGATAACAAGGATTCGCTTCACACACATGAGAGTATTGGTACAGGATTGTCACCTGCTGAAGTCAGATCAGCATTGAGACATCAAGACTCTGATGGCCCGCTGTTTATCACACGCGGGGCGCAAGCGAAGCTAACGTCATTATCGCGCGCCACGAAGCCTCTCATGTACAAAACAATTCAATCTCCCGGTAGGGGCCCTCGAATAACCAACACGATCCCGGTAGTGAACCTTCATGTAGTATGGGCAGGCTCTCGAGGTATTTGATAAGGCAAACAACAAGTTAACGATCGACAACCCCTTGTGATACATTATAAATTTCCCGGCACCCAAATTTATACATCATAGCATGGCCTGTGGTTCTAACGATTAGAAATGGAACAAATCATGAAAATTGTGCTAGCTACTATATGTTTTGCTATGTTTTTCGTTCGCCTGGGTGCTGAGATAGGTGCCACAGATCGTCCGCCCCAGCTCCTGCAGCACACGCTTTTCATCTACATAGTCTACACTGCAGATGGCCTAGACCTCACTATTACACAACCAAGTGTGGAAATCTGCGGGACATATCCCATACAAGGCATAGCGCTATTAGATGAGAGCCGTGCACTTTTTTATATTCCAAGTTGGAGTTTAGGTGATCCTACACACAGCGAAGGGTTACAACGATAAGTAGACTAAAATAACGAGCGATAACTACAATTTTGATCGAAAAATGCCTTCACACAAGCTCATGGGACCAAAACAGGGATGGGAGTGAGCCGTGTACATTGTCACTCATCCTGTATCCGGATCGGTTCTTGGACAGAATGACTACATGTCGACTTGTGAATTCTCATAACAACACTACGCTACTCGTAGCAAGAACTAACATCGATTGTATAGATGTGCTATAGCTGGCCAAGGCAATCCAGCCTCACCATAATTACAATCTTGGTGCTTAGGGTTCACCGGTCCCATTGAAAGTGAAATGAAGCTCCGGAAATGATTCGCCTACTTCTTCATTCCCGCTCAAAATGCCTTCTCCGCTCCCAGTTACAAGTCCGATGAAATCGCCCACAATCGTTCTCGAGATCTCGAGAAGTCGCGTTGCAGTGATTGCCCCCTCACCCCCAGAAATTCCGTTTGCTTGTCTCATGAAAACAAGATCAGAGAAATCAGTGTGATTTACGCTCCCGCTCAAGACTATGGACTTTCGCCAGCTGCTTTGCGCAGACAAAAAGCGTGACCAAGACAGTTCCTGCCCATTCAAACGCATGGAAGAGCCGGTCAACAGGGTCGGCATTCGTGCATCCATGGCAATGCCTGTATGATTGTTGTCGGCAGGAGCGAAAATAGTACCGTCGAAGTTGATGCCGCCCATAAAAGTTTTGTTTGCAGAAGCTGTGCGATTTCGCTCAATTAGTTCCTGGCCGACCGAAACACTGCCGCCTAGCGAGTGACCAAAAAGTATGTAGTGTGTTAAGTTGAGCGGCATATTCAACTCAGCTGCCAGTGCGGGCAGCGTATCGAGTACGGCCGAGTTGTCGGTTAGACGATAAGCATGCACTTCCTCCGCCAAGGGTAAATTGTCAATCCATTCTACTCCATGACCCTTGATGCCTGTGCCATTTGGGAACCTAACATAAGGTTGTTCGTACGGATGGTCCACAGTCACCACTGCATGCCCCATGCTTACAGAGTCCGCAATTAAACCGAAAAACAACTGTGAGGGAGGTCCCTAATAGACATGATACCGAGTTAGTTGAATCCATCAGACCGTCAAAAGGCTATATGGTGTTGTATCCTAGATACTGCCCTCATTTGGGATACACGTACGGCACCTGCAGGCCCAAATAACAGGGTGGGAAGCCCACAAGCTTCGGGGGTAGCATTGTAGGCAATGTTGGCCGTTGTGTTTCCAAAACTTCCGGGCGCAATCTGATATAAATCTTCATAGTACGCAGCTAAGCCATCCCACATATATTTTTGGAGTGGAGCAGCGTCACGGGTGGGATAGTAGATGGTGACTAGCAAAGAGTCTCCGATGTCTTTATCGGACGAAGATTGGTCAGCTTATGCTTCGAGAACAGCTGTAATTTAAAGGTAGCTTACTGTTTGGGGCAGATGGGTCGTTTAAAGTAGTGTGGTGTAGCCCAAGTTCTTTTGAACCAACATTGTAGGGTCCACGAGGTGGTGGCAAACTCAAGCCTTGTGACAAGGCCAATGCGGGAAGACTGAAAAGAAGCAGCATGATGGGAAGCCTGAGAACGAATATCACCAAAGATCTAATCAGACTTATGCGAATTGCCAAGAAGATGTCAATGCAAGGCAGAGAAGATTTTGTATACGCTGGAATCGTCTAGTTATATACAACAAAGAACGGGTTATCACCGAATTGGAAGTTTCCAACAAATCCGAGAAGCCTCCACTCAATAATCATTGCATGAGATAGCGATCGGTCTAAAATCTCACTGATGGCATTTATACCAGGCTGAAATCCGTTAGGATCGGCATTTAACCCCATAAACCCTGGTCACCGGAATCCTGTTGTCAACCTATCGTTAATTGAACTTGTAATCTCAGGCAAACATTTTAGCTAGCCCGGCCACTACGAGCAGAAGGATGCGGAGGAAGACGCTAAGAACGGCAATTTACGACAGAATGTTCAACAGGCACTTCATCCAACATTCATGATACATGAAGGTCGCTACAGTTATTCTGCGTCTGATCTCTTATCGAATCCCAGTATCTTTTGTGTGACCGTTGTGTACAAACGGAGACTGCTGGACACGACAACCCAATATAAATCACAAATCCATGCGATGAGCATGGCTTCATTAGTTTCTGCGATGCCGGCGTGTAGCCCTCCGGAGTGTCGGCTGAGCGCTGGACGGGAAGCGCGTGGTCTAGTCAGAATCGCCTTCAAATTCCGGAACATTTGGGTCTAGATGGGAATTTTTAGTTAGAAAATGTCCAGTTTGTGCACGAAGCTCTGAATTACCTCTTAGTGGTATATATTCAAGGGTTCCGCCGACCTTTTCGGCCAGAAACTCCCTAAGCACAGCGACCTGTTCTTCCCGTAGCATGGTATCAGGATCCGCCATATCTATCATGACTTGAATGCTTTTGTTTCCGGGACCAAGGCGTGAAACAAACCCGAACAGTCCGTCATCCGTAAACTTTGAAATTCCGGCTAGAGTGACGAGTCGTAGACCGCCGAGATTTCCGACGTGTTCGAGTACACGATCGTTCAGTTCTAAAGCACTTATGGAAAGCTCCTTAAGCTTACCTAGATGTGCAATGATCTGGATCAGGTGTTCTTCGCGAAACATCTCTGGCAGATCCAGCTTGAGAACAGTCATATGTTTCAACTGTTTTAAGGAGTCGACGATGATGTCCACGTCGTCCCGGAACATACCATCAGTATCTCCCTTTAACGAGAGCTTCTCAAGCGAGTCTCTCTGATGGGAAAGAGCTTGGTGAAACTCTCGACTATCTTTGAGAACATACGAATTGATTTCAAGTGAACGGAGCCTGATTTTATGCTCGAGCAACAAAGGAGTAACGAGCGTTGCTGCTGATAGGAACCTGCTCAGGCTTAAACTGTGGAGATTTTCGCATTTTCGTAGCCATTCGATGGTCTCAAGATAGACATCGTTCTGAGTCTCCTCGAGGACTATGTGTCCCTGTGTGTCTTCGATTCGCAGCACTTCAAGGGCTGTACATCCGGCAAGTAAAGATATATGAGAAATTGAATCGTCTGATATGCAGATCCTGAGCTCTTTCAGAGTCGAACTATGGGCGTTTAGAGCGAGGAATGTCTCTGCGGCGGCACCGACGTCACAAAAGGTAGAGACATTTCTTAGTGAATTCGGTCTCATCGCTGATATGAACTGAGAGAACTTTTGATCACGGTCCTGTCCAATCCAGGTATAGATCATCAGTGAGTTAAAGCTTGGGCAGTCTATCAGAGAGAAAAAGTCAGTACGAGTCATCAGTGTGTTTGTTCAATAGTATCAGACCCTCAAATACCATATCATATGTGATTATTTCACGGTCGGGCTATACGTACGTTGACGAATATATTCAGGCACAAGAGCCTCTTCAAGAGCACTCCCATCCCAAGGTTCCAAAGCCTGTAAACGTGGAAGGTGGGGAATCCATCGTATTAATGCAGGCGAAGTAACTAGAGTAAGTCAGTCGACCGCATACAGAAATCCAGGATTTTGTTTTGCATACGCTGTCCCGATATCATTTGAAGCATATGCGCTTGCTGCGTGACCACTTCGCCGATCGCTTCCACGATAGCTTTGATATTCATTCGCTCGTACTTTCGACCTTTCGAATTCCTGAAAGTATCTGCTTTGTAGAAAGTTTCTAGTGGGCCCGTGAAGAATTGCCTTGATTTATTAGCGTGTGGAGTCTATTTGGGAGGTAGTTATGTATACTTCGAAATCTTGGATTTGAAGTTGTCATCTTCGAGAAGATTTTCAAGATCCCGGAAGTCTAACGTCCTGATGTATCGGCAATATGGAAATAGCGTTGCATCGAGGCTCGACGCAATTATCGAACGCCAAAGAATGGACCACTTTTGAACCATCAACAGATTCGTAGCGAATCCTTCATCTTCCTCTCCGCCACGGACCGGAGCTTTGTGATGAGCTCTAATGAGCGCGTCAGTCGGAATACTTATGCGTTGATATGAGGCCATGGCGATCGATGAGATTTGGCACAACACAGTGTAAGGGTAGTCGAGATATTGGATGATGCAAAGTGTCTCCGGGAAAATTATGTGAGAGATCCGTTGATGCATAAACATACCGATACATGTGGGTTAACGCCGGAACACCAAGAGTTCGGCTTGAGCAGGCACAGTTGAACAACGTGTCGAACTGCTCTTGCTCTGCAAGGTGCTCACAAAGAAGATGCAATACATCGTCTGGAAGTGCGGGCGCCATAGTAAAATTTGGATAGTTATGGATATCTGAAAGCATCGAGCTTGCGAGCACTGCGAGGTTCATTGTTGACGTAGCTGATCAACGCTAGTCCTTTTCAGGCAACGCGCCATCGCGACCTCCAGTCTTCAGCGCGACGACAGGGGTGGGCTTTACTTTCGGCAGCAATTCTGTCTGGACTCAGCGTGATTAGCATAGATCTGAGCGCAAGATGATCGAACATGGTCGTTCTCAATTTCACTCTCACGCCTGAAGCGGCGTCAAGGATACATGATCTGCTTATATGCCTGGGAAAATTCAGCGACACGGTTGCCATTGAAGCTCGGCACGATAAAGTAGGCGATCCTACCCTTTAACGCTGCGTATCCATTTCCTCACAAGCTGCCAGTTCACATTCACCGCTCTGAACTCCTCGAAATCGACTTATGCCGCTTTAACGCTCGATAGTAACACATTTTTCACCAGCTATGAATGTGTACCGGGCAATGGCGGGTCAGATGGTCGATTCACGTGCAGTATGTACACCAAAGCTCTTCTGTCAGTATTCAAAGGCAGGATATACGATCCGCTTGGAAGGGCTGGTGCAATTAGTCGCTGTGAAGTCAGCGTGCAAGATCGAGCCGATGAGGCACAGTGTCGTTTCATCGTCAAAATGGTGTGCAATCAAGGAGTCATCAAGACTTACAAACTTACGTATGAGGCTGTTGATGTCATGCATGCGCTTTTCGATCGTAACGTAGCCATCAATCGGTGGAGTATGCAATCGGGAGTCATCAAGGAGTATATCGAACACTTTGGGACCAAGACGGAGATGCTTGATATCTTTGCAGGGGAGGACGGTCGCGCCGTCTTCAAAAGCTACACAGAAAAGATTTCGAACGGGAAAGAAGTGCTCAAACATCCTCTCGTAACTGCAATTGCAGTGAATATTTCAGATTTCGAAGATTTTAATGTGCAGCAAGGACTGCATATCATCATCAGCAACAAAGACTTCAAAGCGATAGTCACTCATGCCGATACACTGAAGACAAGTTTGAAAGCGTACTACTCTCAACCTACTCGCCCTCTTCAATTTAGCTACGGCTCTGATGGTCTGCTCTGTGAATTCACACTCATGACATCGGGCGACTACAACTCTGCGGTTGCATTGCCAACACGCACTCCGCAGCTTTCCGCCAGCTCACTCTCACGAGCTCCATCTTCGAGGACGACAACCGACAACCAAAGCATGCCACCACCCGCTGAGCCTGCATCCAGACGGCCTACTCGCCTTCAACCTGGATCTGCAAACAGGACAAACTCACCCAAGCCCCAATTGGATCCGGACCCGGAAAGTTTATTTGTGGGTCAGGATGACGATGAGGAAGCACGGTGGGAGCCGGCAGATTATAGCAACGAGGAAGAAATGCTTGGATGGGATGCATCTGCGAATCAAGATGCAGGTAACTTCCCGACGTTTAGGGACACTGGAAGTTTCTCGAGGACGGGCAATAACAGTGGCTCCGGAACGGGGACCGAAGAGAAGATGGAAGGCATCGCTGCCAGTCAAACAGTGTCTCAAGTGCAAGGATTATGGTGATGACTTGCGTCTAGCTAGGCGCTCTAGATGGGGATTGTTCATACAAGTTGCCAACATTGCTCTTAACTTGGCATCTAGAAGATCGACAAAAAGAAATGGACGCTATGCCGTTTCCACAAGGACGTAGCTTGTGCAAAAACCTGCTCCAATAAACGATATGTTGCCTGGGATATTGATGTTATTCCAGAGGCCCGATACCATATCGTTCTTGATTTCAGCTTCCAATTTTGTCAGATCACCACAGTTTCCGTGCTTGCCCCACCCCCAACTGATCAATGTCCCGTCTTTTGTAAGCGCAAGTATATGCTCGCTTCCTACCGCAATTTGTTCGATAGACGGCAATCCCTCCGGTACTAATTTCCACAAATTATCTTTTCCCCAAGCGACCAGATTCCCGTCTTCGAAGAGAACAAATATGGCATGCCACGTAGCGCCTATAGTCTTCCAGTCCTTGATATGTGAAGGCATAGAGGTGCGAAGACCGGATTTATCACGGCCGAGTAGGTAGTGTTTCCCTTCTGCGGGTGTGGAAGCGAGGTATGTGAACTCTTTACCGCAAATCACTTTGACAGGCTTGAAAGGTATCGCCTCATCTAGACGTGTTGGCCTAACGACTTTTTGTTGAGACGATAGCTTGGAACCTAATTGATCAAGACGTGACTTGCCCCATCCCCACACCTCTCCGTTCGATAAGATCGTGATATAATGCCACCCTCCTGCAGCAAGATCTATGGCTGCATCGGGGAGTGTTTGTTGGAACTGTTCTCTGGGTTGCCCTTCTGTGCTCTTGACATCTGGGGTTCCCAGTTCCCCCCAGTGACTTGTGCCCTCTACACTTAGGACGCCTTCTTGAACGCCTCCGAACATGCTGATATTCGTGATATATGCAGATGACTCACAGGTAGCTGCACAGAAATGAAGGCTGCCGTAAAGCTCCTCAAAGCCTTCAACTCTTTTCCGCTCAGCAGACTTGTTTGGAATAATTCCAAGCTGACCTTTGCTGTTGTCTCCAGCTCCGTATATCTTCCCAGATGAGGTATAGAAGAGCGTGTGGTTATCACCACTGCACACTGCTGCGATGTTGTGCTCCGCTGGCCAAGATGGCGCCAGAACTGGACTGTGAACGATGTCTTGGCTGGATATACCGAGTTGGCCTTCGCCGTTACTGCCGAACACAAATAGTTTATAAGGCATGTCAGGTATATCTCTTTATTCTAGCACGTTCAGATAAGTCTGTGGCGTGATGTTGAGGGCGAGTTCGCAATACGAGGCAGCTAGGATATAGTGAATTTGCGCGAAGTAACCTAAAACACAGTCATGTTCACTTTGGCAATGGATCGTGAATCAAGCCAATGGTGATTCACTTATTAAGAGGTACAAACATTTGAATGTTGAATGTCGACTTTAGCCGCTGACATAATCTTTCGGCGTCGGCAGCGCTCGGACCAGCTCAGGTATATCTCGAAGAGGCTAAGCGCGTTATGCCCACACACTTCGAATTTCGACACCTCCAGCGAGAACGCCAATTCTCGACCACGAAGATACCGACGACCACCTCTCCCACCGCACGCAATCCCACAGTCGCCCAACATGGCCTCCCAGAGCGTGCAATGCTTCGGCAAGAAGAAGACCGCGACCGGTACGCACCTCCTACACCACTGTGTATGATGATCACGGACAATGACTGACGAATAATTTAGCTGTCGCCCACTGCAAGGTACGCCCACGCCCACGAAGGATACGATAGCTCGCGCAACAGGACATAATATTGACTGGAATTTTACAGGCCGGTAAAGGACTCGTCAAGGTCAACGGCAAGCCCCTCAGCCTCGTCCAGCCCGAGATGCTGCGATTCAAGGTCTACGAGCCTATCCTGATCATCGGTGCTGACAAGTTCGGTATGGCCACCTACACCTTCCACAACCCTTCGATACACAGGAACACATGCTGATATGGGGGGGTTTCTCTTTATTATAGCCGATGTCGATATCCGCGTCCGCGTCTCCGGTGGTGGTCACACTTCCCAGGTCTACGCCATCCGTCAAGCCATCGCCAAATCCATCATCGCTTACTACCAGAAATTCGTCGATGAGCACTCCAAGAACCAGCTCAAGCAAGCCCTCGTTCAGTACGACCGCACACTTCTCGTCGCCGACAACAGGCGGTGCGAGCCCAAGAAATTCGGCGGTCCCGGTGCCCGCGCGAAGTACCAGAAATCATACCGTTAAGCGTTGGTTTTGGGGATGGGGAAAGAATGGAAGGGAGAGGATACGCATGGACGGTGTTCATCGTGGGGCTCTTTTACTTTATGGTTCATGGGTCTTCGTGTGGCAAGGAATGAGATTCTGTGACGGCGTGTTAAGGGCGACCGGAAGGAAACTCGGATCTTGTGTGACGATAAAATGAATGAATTAGTTACAAGCACGGCATTATATGCTTGTGACGAGACCAAAAGTTGTCCATTACCTGTGACGATATATGGAATCTTTAAACTATTCTTGGCTGCCTAGAACTTTTGGTTGTATGCGTTGTGGTACAAGCGTTTGCGCACAGTAGCTTAGGCTCAGATGTACATGAGCGCTTTTGCCAAACAACGACTGGTGCACATTATCTCCACATCAAATGTCGTATTGGATGCTAGGTGCACTTGGAAGGTCTCAGAAATTATTATATTGTCACATGGCCCTAATCGATAAATTCCTACCGGCCCGCGTCTTCTAACCATCGCTGCCGCTGCTTCTGAAAGCGGCGCATAGAGCTGCGTACTGGTGCGTCAAGTCCAGCACATGTTGAGGTAAACTAGTTCCCTGAATGATGCTGCGAATTTTGACAGCACCTTCTTCTTCGATAAGTTTGCGGATCGTGAAGAGAAGCGAGGGCGAAAACTGTCAGTTGTTAGTGTGCTGCTCTTCAGGGGTCTTGAAGAATCCGGGAACAACTGACCTCAGAATACCATCGATACTGCCATGTCACTAGCCTTATAAGTGCTCCGCAAACGTCTCTTACATCTGCCTTATCTCCCAACTTGAGCACACCCCTCATTGCCTTTGGACTGAACTTCATCTTAAGACAGTTCTCATATGCCACTGCTGCTTGATCTTCATGATGTAGCCTTTCTGCCAGCTCTCCCAGAATCTCCCATTCCTCGGCGCTCTTCTTGTACAGAAGCTGTTGTGAACGGTATTGTGCCATTTCGGTTTGCCAGATGGTGTACACTCGCAAGTCCTCGTAAAGAACCATGAAAAGGTTATCAAGCCATCGCTCGCACAGACGCTTGTTCTGGAAATGAGTGTAGTTCGGTTGGGAAGGGTCAGACGAATCACTGGTATTAGTATTCGGGTCGTCCGAACCAGCTTTCACTACTTCGGAAGCGACAGTGTGAGACGGTTTTTCTATGGCTTCCTCAGCAACTGTTGCAGGCGAAGAATCTTCATTCGCGGGTTCGTCCGAGTCAGATGTCTCTTCTGGCTCTCCATGGGTTTCGCCGTTAGTCTCGCCATTCATCCTGGAACCCTGGCTTGGAGACCGAAGAGCGGTAGTACTGGCATTCTGCGAGTGGTGCTGCGTGAAATTCTGCTTTTCGTGGCGGTATTCCTCCTCCATAACGAAAACTTGACTTCGTATCCGAAGAAGTTGATCCCAGCCGATTTTCTTAGTGATTTCAGTCAAAAGCATGTATGCTTTAAGAAAGGTGCCTTTGAATCCAGCAGCATGTAGTTTTCGCAGTGTGGGATGTACCATCTCCATATCATCGAGGTTGTTATCTTCGATCTCATCGCATATGGCTTCTTGCATGATAGGGAGGAACACGCGTTGCGGATCTGGCATTCGTGGCGCATCCTTGTCCTGGTATGTGAACATGGGACAAGAATTGAGGGTCAAAAGCGCAAGATCCCATTGTTCTTGGCTGACATAGACCTCCGCTAGCCTTGCCCATGTACCAAATTCACTCGGCGCCGACACCACGCTTCTCCTGGCAATATCCAAGGCGAGGTCGGCTCGTCCCTTCTTGTTGCAGAAGTCAGCTTGGCAATCAAGCAACGAATAGTCCATCGGCAGTTCCTGGATAGCGTCATGTAATAGCTGCACGGCCTTGACCTCCTCGTCTGCTTCAATGTATACTCGAGCTAACAAGGAAGAAATTTCTGGATCCCGCGTCCGCAGTTTTTCGAACAGATTGATACCGGAAGCATACCTTCCTGTGGTATGAATGTAATCGAGCAAGCCAGTAGTGAGGTGATTGGAAACAAGGTTGGGGACTTGGATCTCCGGATCAGATCCCAATTGCCAACCATTGAAGAATAGGCGCTCTGCTGCGTCAAGAAACTTGTGTTCACTTTCGGTGCTTGTAACAGGATTGAATCGCCGGACCCCAACAATCTTCTTTATCGTGTCTCCAGACCCATCATCAGCATACGAGTATGCACGTAGTACACTGCACAGGTATGTTTCCAACCATAGCTCGTCGGTCGCGATACGTTTGTCTCCTCGCTCGTCGATGCAGTAGCTTTCCACAGTACCAGGTATGTAGACCTGCACGCGCATATCTAGCCGCGAGAAGGCATTGTAACAGCTATGGAGTGTCAGTGTGCTGAAGAACCATTGCGTTGGGGAAGTTGTACCAGTAGAGACCAGAGACCACCTTATTCTGTTTGTCGTGTGGAGAATGTGTCAGGGTGTTTATGTAGGCGGCCAAGCTTGCCGATGACGATGCATCGATTCCGGAAACATGATGGTATACACCAATCTGCTTTGACGTCGACTTGACAGGTTGTTTTATGATATGGACCAGATCTGGAGGACCTAATTCGCGCAATGCCTGGAGTGATTCCGATCGTGCGTCGACGGCAGAGTGAAGCTCCTCTTCGTATATTCTGACCAATGAAACGTCAGTAGCTTGATGATGAGTGCAGGTAAAGATTGGATCATCAGGAAGAGCGGGAGTCGCAGATGCGCCTAAACATGTTTCCCGTCAAGATGCTGGGGGATGGTGGCATACTCAGGAACAGCGGGAGCATGCACCATGGCTCCAGTGGTTGCCAGCACGGCGCGGAAAAGGCGTCAAGAAGGAGTTGACAGAGAGTTTGGCCGCGAGCGAGCAGGGAGAGATGACGGTCGGCCGCGTGGTGGAGGGGGACTGTTTGGCTGCTGAGCTGGCTAGATGTAGCAAAGTTCCATATGGTAGTAGTAGATAGAGTGTAGACTGCGCGGCATTCGGTTGCGGGCGTGGCTGGCCCTGGTACCCTGGTCCGCGATACTTCCTAGCCCGCCAAGAGCGATCCTCTGACGCGCGCGACCCTGGCTCTTGCCTTAATGTCAACTCTAGCACTGTCCCTGCTCTCCTCCATCTACGTACATACATACGCATACGCATACAACGCGTACGAGCGCGCGATATAGCTGAGACTGGTGCCTGCTGCTTGTTGCCACGTTTATTAAAAGGGAAGACCGTCCCGACAAACACCAACAGTTGACTACTCAAGTACACATACAACGACATGCACTCGCGCCGTCGTATCTAGGAGTTCGCACGCCCACCAGCGTACACTTTGACGCCCAAGATGGTACGTCTTTGGGGACTATCGCCATTCTGACTTGTCTTTGATCATATTATGATTGTTAACAGTCTCCCAGTCGACCTGGAATGCGCTGAATGTCGAATCCGACCATGAGGAGGAAGTTGAGGTTGACGATACCAAAGAAATACAAATCGAAGAAGCGTTGAAGCTCTACCAGACCGCACTCAAATACCACTCGGAAGGCCCTCCGTCGTTCGAGAAGACTGCCGAAGCTTACAAGGAGCTCTTCGATTCTGACATATTCAAGTACGCCGAGTCGCTTTCGGAATACAAGCGCCATGAGCTCTATGGAGATAGCTTGGTTTTCGATACTATATTGCAGGACGATGACGATGCGGGTCCCGTGCAGGCGACAGGCGGAAACGAAAGTGCCCCGAACACGCTGCCACAGATACTCCATCTGTCGTACAAAAATCACGGTCAATTTCTACTTGAAATGATGCAGCATTGGATCCTAGAACACGGCCCTATAACTCAACAACAGATTTCAAGTCAGATCAGCGGCGCCTTGACATACTTTGCTGAAGCGTTGGATAAGGAGGACACCGATCTGGATCTGTGGCTGCGCACTGCCTCTGTAGCAGCTATGCTCGGAAGTCAGCGCATCACCAGGTTTTGCCTCGAAGCTGTACTGGATGGAAATGATGAATTATATGACAATCTCCTCCCATTACCTGGCCTTGAAGATGGTTTTGCTGGCCAACAATTGCGTCAGCTTGTATCTAACCTAGAGGATAATTTGTCACTCATGCAAGCTCCTCTATCTAGCATGAAACTGAAGAATCTATCAAAGGCCCTGAAAAGTCGTCTCAATCCATATCCGTTCGCACCTCTACCAGCTGATATCGCGGCCACTTCCTCGTCACACGCGCTTCCAAGCCCACCCGAGCGTATCGTCCTGGACTGCGTCACCTGGAACTGGGCAACTGTAGGCGAGGCAATTCTTCGTCATTACATGGCTGAGCAAACCGGTATCACTGACAGTATTCCCGCTGGATCTTGTCTGAACTTCGACCTACCTCCAGAGACTCAGTTGAAAGAGTCGAATGAATTTGACGGCACGCCTGTAACGGAAGAAATGATCATCGAAGATGCTGGGCAGGCTTCCAAACAACAAACGGAAGAAATATCAGTTCCCTCGCCCGATCCCGAACCCAACACCAAAGATGGCACTGACACCACCCCGAATGACCGGGATACAATGGCCCAGATACCCACGGATGAGAACAGCCTTGTAGCAACAATAGAAGTGGCAGTCCCTCTGTCTCGTAAGCGTTCGACGGATTCTGCCGGCTTACCTGAAACTGCCGATGGTGGCCGGGTGCGTAGCAAGCGCCTCAGAGCTCGGGAGACTACCGACGTGGTTGCCAGTGCAGATCCAGCGGCACATGACAACGCTAAACAGCAGGAGGACCACAATTGGGCCAGGACGCATGCCGACGAATGTTTGTTCGAGGTATTGAACGACATGTGTATGAGACTAGGCGTTGAACCTCTGACAGCACCTAAAGAAGTTCGTGCTCTGATCGCCGAGTCTAATGCTCCTCCTAGCTCTGATGTCAACCAGGCTGTGTTTGATTTATTCACCGCGCTGCGAAGTCCGGTGCCCAGCATTGCTCAACTTTTGCTGAGTATAGACTCAGTTGATTTAGGAGGGGCATCCAGAGAAGCGGGGTTGAACGCCTTCTTGGGCCACTCGAAGTCTACAAACGGGCAAGCATGTGTGAAGCCTACGCTACAGAATGAGCAACTCAACTCGTTCATCCACAAAATCAACGAGTCGTGGCTTCCCACTAAAGAGGTTGCATTGTCTTGGCTCGAGATGCTTTTGTGTCCCAGTCGTCTTGCGACTTCAGGTGACTCTACAAAGACTAGTGAATCGAGTTATATGCAGTACAGGTGGACCGACGACCTGAAACGACACCTGGTGCAGATCATTGTCAACCTCGATGATTATATACATGAGGTCATGAGCGACCGTATCTCGAGGCTAAACAATAGAGTCCTGTACAACTTCGAACGATCAAAGACGTATTCATTCACACAATCTGATCATGCACAACTTGAAATGGTGGAGACTCTTTTCGAGTTACACCTCGACATCTACTCTCTCATTAAGCATCCAAATAGCGGTGTGGATGATGGAAGGAAAACGCTCCAAAGCGATAGTTTAGAACGTTGGTCCGCCTTAAGCCGAGAAGCATTGCAGATACGATCGGACTGTGAACCAACTATCGGCATGGATAAGTTGGCGTTGCGACATGTCTGGGCTTCCGTTTTCCAGCTAAGTGTCAGCGACGACGTTCTCCCAGACCACATCTTATACGTCATGCAAGAGCTGAAATCTACATTTGATATCGCTGGAGGGCAAGCCATTCAAGTGCAAAACAATGCTGTCATGCCGGAGCTGTCTGTTGCTGCTATAGACCGCGAACTTGCTCGCATCAGCATGAAAGATTTCTTCCTGAAAGTCTTCGATACGGACGAGAAAGACCCAGTTGCTGTGATCGAAAGCCTTGAGCCGATATTGGAACCCGTCTCCACAGCCAATTCCATCAAAGAATCTGAGATTATAGCAATGGACGAGAACCGGTCCGATTCTGGAAGCGCCTCAACTGTTGGCCCCGTCGACTCTAGCCAAAATTTGCAGCTAGACCAGTCATCCCCGTCAGACGAGATGAGAAAATTTCTGGACTCCGCTTCTGTTAGTCTGCGACTCTCGTTATGGCAACGATTACGAGAAGCGTACGAGGCTATAGAATACTCGCCTAAAGTTTTATCATGCTATCTACGGAGCATAGAGACATTGGTGGGCGAGTTCAAAACACTCTCTTATCAGGAATGTGCGCCTTTAGATCGGCATACCAAACTGATCAGTCGACTGCGCATCGTTGATGAGATTGTCTTAAAAATCCTCCAGATTGTTAAAAATGAGCAGGACGCCTTCGCGTGCTTGACCTATGAGCACATGCAGTCTTCAATGTCCGCTATATTCTATTTACTGCGAATAGTATCTGCAGTGAACTTCGTTCAAGACATTCTTAGGCTTGGGCAGCTCAACCCACCGAGGATCGAAGGCCTATCGCCAGCGACATTTCCTAATATGATCAACAGGCTCAATGATATGCAGATGAGGTTCTGGATGCTCCAATACCATCTTTTAAAAGAAGGCATGTATCAAAACCCCAACGACTTCCCAACTCCCTCGGATGATGCCTTTGAATTCTTGCGACACGTCCATCACGCCACCGGCGTGCGTGGCTTCTGCCATGCTGCCGGCCGGATATTCCTCAGGCTTGCCAAGGACGAGATCCTTCGTTTGGACAATGTTACTGAGCCCACCAATCGTGATATGGAGTTTTCCCAGGTTTTGTACGACTTGTATGGATTGAAAGCTTTCATAGATCCCCACGAATGTCAAGAGTATGGATCCGTGACGGAGATTTTAGACAAAAAGACATCCACCACACTTCTGCCATTCATCCTGTCTCAAGCCGACAAGGTCAACATCAAGGACTTGCCGAAACACGATCTCAAGGTTACCATTGATAAGGTTCATGGAGCCCTCGGTCGACCAAAGACTTACGATGACATATCCGCCAATCGGAAGGCCTTGACAGCATATTTCAGGTCACCTATCAACCCAGTTAATCTATTCCGTTGTCTCAAAGGCGTGGGTTCCCTTTCCATGAAGCATATACCGGGCGACAATGCTTTGCCGGCTTCACGCGGCTGGTATTTCCTCATGGGTAATATCGCGCTTAACAAATTCACCTCCCAGAAAAGACAAGGCCAAGGTCCGACGGAAGATCTCAACTTTGCTCAAGTATTTTTCATACAAGATCTCGAGTTTTCAGTTGAGCGATGGGAAACATGGTATCGTCTTGCCCAGACCAACGATTTTCAGCTCGAGGAGGCTGTGTCTTGGACTGCCGACAAGATGAACAACAACAGCGTGGAGTTATTGAATTTCCAACGAACAGCAATTCACTGTTACGCCATGGCAGTTGCGTGTGCTGTTCGCGAGGCAGAACCTTCATCGCAGACCAGAGCCAAGATGACACGGATGTACACTGACTTTGGTACCCGGGTCTACGCTTCCTCTAGAGCACCTTTCAGCATGAATGCCTACTCCATCAAAGACACCGAGCATAAATTCTACAGTGGCATAGTTACGAACAAAGTTTACCAAGACGTGCCATTCAAGCCATTGTCTACGTATACGGCTTGGAAATTCGCTAGTGTTTTGTTCAAGCGAGCAATCAAAGGTGATCCGGACAAATGGTGGAACCACTATATGCTCGCAAAGTGCCTCTGGAAGATGTACTGTGCGAATGCAGATGCCGCTGCGGATGCCTTAGATCAAGGTGCACCACTGCCTGACAACGCAGGGCCGAACTGGGAAAGTGTGATCCACGCCGTTGTCAATGCAATCGAAACGTTGCCCGGGAAGAAGGAGCGTGGTCGCGAACCGATCCTAGAGCCACACTACAAGCTTGTCTCCATAACTCATAAGCTATTTCAGCGTGGGGCCATTGATTATGCAAAGGGCACAGAGATCATGAAGCAGACGCCGTTTGCTCAAAACCTAACCTCCGATGGTGCCGACGACTGGGAGCGATACGTGCTCTCTCTGCTCAAAGCTCTCCGTAACATCGACAAGTCGAGTTGGCATCATCGCCTCATCGCCCGGGCTGCTCATGTCATCTATGAGGAATCGAAGGAGATGATGGTGGCGCATGCGGCCAAACATGAGCTGACCCAAATGTTCACCAAGTCCATGGCACCTCAAGTGTGGAAACCCGAAAACGAACGGCCTGGTAGACACTTTGTGTACACGACTCGCTATACAAAGTTTTTCATTCACCTGCTGGACAAGACTGGAGACAAGACCAATCTGGAACTACTAGCCAAGCGTGTGCGCAAGAAACAAACCGATTTTTTCGAGCATTCTAAGCTGTGGCAAGAGCTCTGCCTGTTATACATCAAGCTTTTGCGGCGAACGGGACAGGTGCCAGATGGTCACGAAGACCTTGTTTTCAAACCCTTGAGCATGGATGAATATAACATGACGGCCGCGCGGTTGGAGGCTTGGTGCCAGCTCCCCACAACTCAAAACGACACGCTCGATATCCTCCGTGACGTCGTGGAGCTCAAACGTCTCAACAATGGTCTCATGAAAGCTGCGCTCATTGATGACCTACTAGGGGATACGTTTGCCATGTTATACAACACGATCGGGCCAACTTTGAGACCGCTGGCGTCTGAGCAAGAAGAAGCGAAAGGTTCAGAGCATGGCTCGTCTGCTGCCCCAATCCATGTGGACGGAAACAATGAGAACATGGCCGATATGTATCAAGTGACGCATGGGCAAGGACAGAATCAAGTTGCACCCCCGCAGACGGACGCTGTAGCCAAATCTAGAGCGAAGACGGTGGGCCGTAGGGAGATCCAGAGAAGGGCCGAAGCTTGTGCGCAAAAGACAGCCTCGTCGATTACGATGCCGATACGTTCCCCGCCCGCGACGCATGCTGTGCCCTCGAGCCATGGTAATCAACAAGTTCCCGATAAGACGTCGAACGAATCGAGTGCGAACACGAGCACCAACGAACAAGGACCCGGGGCGGCTAGTGGTACGGCGACTGCAGCTGCAAGTGTGACGATGAACAGCACACCGAGCTCGATCGCCGAAGATGCTGATGATGAAAGCGAGCTGAGTGAACTTGGCGAAGACGAAGTGGAAGAGCTGGCGAATATTGCACGTACCCCGTCTGTGATTGCTAGACCTACGCTTTTCCCCAACTTGATGTCCCACAGAAAGGACGCTTCGACCAAAGCGGAAGAATCAACAGACGAGAACAAGACGGCAGCGAAAGAGACGACAGAAGGTGCGAGCATGGATAACGGTGATGAGATGGATACTAGTTGAGAAAGCCGCGCAGTCTGTCTGTATCACGTGTACTATAAGGGGAGTTGCAAGGTCTGGTGGGATTGTGTAGGATCTGCACACGGATACATGACGATAATGATGTACCGGGCCATTTTCGACTTGTCACGAGGGCGTTGAACAGCTGTTTGTATCATAGTGCATATATATACCATTTGTCATTTGTTCTGGGCCAATACATGTCTCAAGCATGGTTGAAGTGATAAGATGCGGGCCGTGCTCTCTCGGCTTGGCCCAGCACCGGCGGGGTGGGCGGACGAGGAAGAATCGAGCAAGCACAACACTTTTCTGGTTAGGTTTGGCACGTTGCCGTTATTTAGGGCGCACATGTGCATGCGTCTGTTTGCATGTACGTACCTGACGCATACTGTAAACAGCACTTTGCCGTGACAACATTATAGCAGTCCGACTTTGGTTGCTGGCCCTCTCTCTGGCCTGTGGCGCAACCTGTGGCTTGTGGTCGTCTGCCCTTCGCTCATCGCCTTCATTTGTCCTTTCAAGCTTGTTGCGCATCCATACCCAGGTGAAGAGAACGACGCGTGACCTTGTCCCATCGCGACCTCCAGGCGTGACCTCTGCCTCTCACACTCGCTTTTTCAGAGGCACATCTTCCAGCTCGCCCTTGATCCCGCCTGTTCCATCACATCCTACAAGTAGTCTCGAGACATGACGCATAGTTCTGACGACGGTTCACCGCCACTGTAACTGCCACAGACTGCTGTTCCACCAAAACCCGTGCCAATCAACACAACTACCTAACTATCCTACCTAGTAGCATTCCGCTAATGCTTCTCACTCCTCGGACGTATTCCCTTTCCCAAATCCCCGACGCCGGCTGCACCGAGCCTTCGTCTTCCTATTTTCTCATCACTCCCTCGCGCAAAGACCTGCGCAACGAAGAGCTGCGTGCGCGGAGGATGCTGTTGCTCCACCAGACCGGCGCCGTCAAGGTGGGCGAGGTGATAAGGTTGGTAGCCGAGCATGCACGCGCCCACCTCCATCGTTGACCTTCCTCAGGTACACAGTCACATATACGCCCTCTGAAGACAGAATCCTCCCAAGTCCTTCCCATCTCCATGTTCGCATACGGAACACCGCGGCTATGCCGCTACGCGCCGCCTATCTACACGGTCCTTATTCCCTCCACGTCGCTGCATATCCTTCCACTTTCAACCCTAACAAGAAAGTCGAATCGCCGCTGAAGGAAGGGGTGCCCGAATTTGAGCCAGACCTCAAAGCCGGTGGGTCGTGGAGCGCAAGGCTGACAGTGCCTGAAAATATTCGCGAAATTGGAGGCAACCGAGAGCGGAACGAACAGCTGCCACAAAGTGCAACATGGATAATCGAGATTGCCTCGCAGATTATATTTTCCCAGTCCGCATCTGTCAGCTACGAACTCTTAGTCGCCAGGGACGAGCGGTCTCTCGATCTAGGACTCACAGCTGTTACCGGCAATACCAGTGGGGTTCCCGGTCAGGTTGAGGATCACCAGCAGGGCAAAGCGAAGCACATTCGGAAACACTCGGCCAATCCTCGTGGCGTGTACTCCAAAGCCGTGAAACTTGTCGTCGACGACACCACAAGTTTGTGGAACAAGCCCGAATTGCCGGACTGGAACCCAAAACATACCGGAGCATCAACAAACAACCACAGCAATCTGGAGGATCGAGGGTCAGAGACTACACGTGAGCGGAAGCCAAAGAAGATTCACTTAGTGATTCTCACACATGGCCTGCACAGCAACTTGGGGGCTGACATGCTATACTTGAAAGAGAGCATCGATGCCTCCGCTAAACAAGCACAAGAAAATAGGAGGAGACGAAGACACCAGAAACGCGGAACTGATCTACAACATCAGACCTCAAAAGACGCATCTACCGCTCCACTCTCAGGTGGCCAAGACGAGATACTTGACGATAATGACAATGACACTGATGACGATGATGAGGAACAAATTGTGGTCCGCGGCTTTGAGAAGAACGTAGTTCGAACGGAACGCGGTATTCAGTACCTAGGCAAACGATTAGCAAAGTATGTGCTGGAAATGACACATCCGGATCAGCCGTACCTGCCGATCAAAAAGTCAAAGTTTTCATCATTTTCGCCAGTTTCAGATAAGAAAGATCCTGGCATCCCATCACATTCGGGCAGTCAAATTCATAAAGAACACCCTTCACGCAAAGATAAGCGGGCATACAAGTACACGAGTATCAGCTTCATAGGTCATTCACTTGGTGGACTTGTTCAGACTTATGCCGTCGCCTACATCCACAAGCATTCGCCAGAGTTCTTCGATTTAATAAAGCCTGTCAATTTCATTGGGTTGGCCACACCATTCCTCGGTATGAGCAATGAGAATCCCATGTATGTCAAGTTTGCTCTCGACTTTGGTCTGGTGGGAAGGACCGGGCAAGATCTGGGTCTGACATGGCGAGCTCCTACTATTGCCAGGAGCGGGTGGACCGCAATGGTCAACGGGCTTGGTGGGCAGTCAAGCAACCAACAAAAAGACGAAGACCCTGGTTCCAAACCTCTTCTCAGGATACTTCCAGCCGGTCCTGCGCACAGTGTGTTGCGAATGTTTAGGAACCGAACGGTATATTCAAACGTCGTCAATGACGGAATTGTCCCCCTTCGCACTAGTTGCTTATTGTTCCTGGACTGGAGAGGTCTAGATAAAGTCGAGAAAGCAAGGAGGGAAAATGGCCTCATTGGCACTGTGGCTACATGGGGCTTCAGTCAGTTGACGGGCCAAAATGTATCTCCAAATCCGTCTAGGGTAGGTCTTCAGGAGACTGGCAATGATCGAGCGCTGTCGCGCGAAGGTGCTGCTTCAGATGATCGGACACAATCACCATCATATAGTGGAGACGACACCACCGTACCTCAGCCCAGTGCCGATGTCACGAATCAAGATGACGAAGCTCAAGCTGCTGCGGGACCAAGCGCCAATCAATGGATGGGTGATCAAACAAATGATTCAAACGACCAGCCGGCATCGCCAACTAGCAACCAGTCAGCACTGAGTACCCTGTGGAATTACATCCGGCCATCGGGGAAGCATACCTCGAAGGACAAGAAAATGTTCAAAAGGAGTCAAACCCTAGGTTTAGATCAAGCAGAAGCAGCCAGTGAAGAGACAACACCCGGTTCAGACGGCACTGACCCACAAAGCAAGCGGCCTCGAGCTACTCGAGGTGATTCGCTATCCCAAGATCCCAATAATCCGGGAGCACCACCGAAAACAACTATATTCGAATCCGCCGGTGACCTGCTCAGTCCACCGACACCTCCGGAGTCATGGATCGTAGACCCGTCCACTCGGGCACGTACAATCTTCCACGACCGTATCTATCACCCCGACGATATCCCACCACCACCTAGTATAAAAAAGAAGACCGCTAGCACACGTTCGTTCTCCAACGAAAGCGCATTGACTACAGACTCCGCGACTACCAATGAAGATGGCGGTGGAATGCGCGTCGAAGAGAAAATCGCCCGAGCCTACCATAGAGACCTCTCCTGGCGAAAAGTGCTGGTACGATTAGAGCCCGATGCGCACAATAACATTGTAGTACGACGGATGTTTGCCAATGCCTACGGCTGGCCCGTAATCAAACATATTTGCGACACTCATTTTGGAGACACTTTCGCTGCCGAAACCCGCGATGAGCATGAGCCAGCGCATGACCGAGCGAAAAATGTGGACGCTCCTGTCAAAGAAGATGGCGAGCACGTCAAAGGTCAAGAAGATATCCAGCCGCCTATGGACCGTTCCGAGAGCGAAATGAGGGAGGTTGCGGATGAACTGTCGCCCTTGCAGAGCGATGCTCAACAGCCACCCCGTTTACAACACGCAGTATCCCTCCGGAGCAAAGACTCAGCCGTGTGGGACGACATGTATTTCGAAGGAACCTCGGACGAAGACGACGACGAAATCGATGATCGCAACGCCATCCAACGATTCCTCCAAATCCCCCAACCAGCCCGCAAACCCAGCTCCCCAACCTCACCCAAGTTCAGCGTGAGCAGCAGCGACACAAAAGGCACAAGCGACGCCGACATCGCAGACTTCCTCTCCTCCTCCACCCCTCCATCCCACAGCCGTTCCGCACAACCCATGGAAATGCACCGCGGCATAGGCGCATCCCCTTCCTCTCCAACCGCCCGAGCACCCTCGGCGCGCGAACCCGATTCTCTAGAATCCATGGGCGGCCCTCACCATTTCGGCGCCAAACGCAATAGCCCCGGCAAAGGAAAAACCACAGCGGCGACTTCCACAGCACCTGCGAGTAGCCCCCCGCACACCCCGACCCGCGCGCCGACCAACCTCAGCGGGGTAGGTCTGCGGCCATCGTTTGATGTCCCATCTCCGTCGGCGGTAGCATCCGCTGCGAACGAGGGCCGTGCTAGGAGCGGCAGCGGGAGGGTGTCGGAGCAGGTTGCTAGGATGGCCAGTTACTCGCAGGAACAGCAGCGCTCTCGGTCGCACGACGAAGAAGCTATTTTGTAGACAACGGCATCGAAGGGAAACATGAGAAATAGAAACCGTAAATTTCGAGACTTTTTTTTAATGACTTTTGAATGGGATAGAGAGGCAGGGATGATTTTACGTATAGACTCTTTTCTTCTCCTTTTCTTCTCCCTCCTTCCACGCCCACCCCCTTGTAAATCATTGACTATTCTCAATCTCCTTTCTCTTCTCTATTCATGGATTCCCATCCATTTATGTGAGCAGCATAGTATCGCCATTACGCACACGTTAGTGTGCTTCGCTTTGTTAACTCAGAGCTTTTTCACCACGACTCTTTCGAAGAAGAAGAGAATTGAGGGCAAACTAGAGATTCCCAAAAAGATAAAGATTATATAGACAGCGGTCTAGATCGTTGTTCTCCACAAAGTCCATGTTCCTTTACGTACAATTAGTTTTTTTGGATTCGAGCGGACGGTCAGCCGTTCGTTACTCTCTCTTGTCCTCTTTTGTTATTGGATACCCTCCCCATACTTTTCAATGAGAAACAGAAAGAAAAAAAGATATCACACGTGATGAGATCACCTGAACTCCTACGTGTACACATGTACACTAGGACTGATCACATGTAATCTTGTCACCAAACGAGTCCTCACGTGGTATAGACATGGGAAACTTGAATCTACAGCATGGACTCGCAGCACCATATATATGTCACTGAATCGCCGCATTCGCCATGAAATCAATCAGAAAGGTTTCAGTGAAGCTCACCTTCTCATAGCTTGTAATATATATTATTCATAATCATGATTTGTTGAAATCTCATATTCGCCAGTACGCGCGCATTAGAAGACACATAAAATCAAGTCACCTCTCTGACGAATAGCAAAGTATCCATGTCAGAAGTGTGAAACCTCACTCCCCCTGTTTCCCTTTCCTCCGAATTTCATAGATTCGGCGGAGAAAAAAGAAGTCAACGACCTTCGAATATTTGTGAAGAAAGCAGAATGACCATAAAGCATTGTGTAGAGAGATCGTGACCCCAGTGAAGGTTTCGAGGAAATGTGAAAGCCATAGCCATCTATATTCTATCCCCCCTGAGCCTCAACCTTGAAGTCCGGGAACAAACATCTCAGATCTGTCTGAAATAGGCGAAAGTGCGAGGAAATTAAAGACATGGAAGGAGGAAGTGGAAACGGGGCGTTAGTCAAGCACCACCACGTCGTCGTTCATAGAAAGACGATCGAATCAATTCGGCTGGCTATAGGACACTATTTGGTGGTGTGTGACCGGTTATTAGCATTGCTATCTCGTTCCGAGTCGTCTTTCTTGTCTCCAGCGCATCGGAAACGCCCATCCAACTTGATTTGTTTCTCGGATCGCTGACTCGATGTGCTATCCACGACAGAACTGAGCGGTGTCGGTCGTTTACGTAGATTTCGGCTAGCCGTACTGGAAGACTGAGACTGCGATTGAGGTTGCTTCCGATCCTGGAATGAGGTTGATAAGGTGGGCGATGTGAAAACACCACTCTGAGGAGGCTTCTTAGTCGGTGTAGGAGGCGATTTACGGGCAGGTGTGACGAGCGATAGTTTATCCATGTCTGGGGTAGAGGCTTCTGGCTTGATGACGATGGTGGGTGAGGTCTTTGCTTTCGATGCTGTCGTTGCCGCTGTCGCTGCTGCTGCTGACTGCGATCCGCCTCTTCCGAGTGAATCTTTCGTAGCTTGTGTTGAATCGAGCACGTTCCCAGCGTTGCTTTCGACCAAGTAGGACTCCATTGGCAAGACTTTCAGAGTTCTAAGTCCGAATATGAATTCATCTCGCAGAGATTGCTGCGCGGTGAACAGGTTGGCCCAATGCGATTCTAGCCCTGGGAAGCGTGAAACAATGTTGTTGGGAGCAGCCCAGTGGGCTACCAAGAGATGCAACACAAGGGTGCGTAATTTACACTCTCGATTTTCATCGGCGTTGCTGTTGGGGAGAGCCTTGCCGTTGCGATCCATGCCGACAAACCTATTGGTCGAATCCCACACCCAGTAGACAAGGCTCGGGGTCAACGAGTATCGAGTACCGGCACCGCAATAAATATGCTCGATCGCATGATTCTGGAACTTGTGGGCGCAAAGATCTTCTCCGAGAACCCAAGCACGGAAGTGCACTGGCACGCTACTCATTATATCCTTGGGGCCTGTAGAGCCAGGTCCAAAAGGAGCTGAGAAGGCCATATCAGATGGATACCCGCCCTGATAGATGAAGCGAAGAAAGAGGCCGAAGATGGATGGTTCGACATTTGCCAATGATATGGGTCGCAATTCGATTCTCTTCGCCGTCGGTTTACTGCCGTCGGCCCCATCTTGGTTGCCACCGTTGTTGTTCACCAACGAAGTTGCTTCTTGGTGAGCTTTCATAAATTCTGTCATTCCTTGGTTGATTGCCCGACGGAATGAAACTGCCAGGACCAGGAATTAGCATCAATCAATGTCCTGCGAGGGGTTTCACATACCAGAATGGGTGGAAAGAAGTTTGCAAGGCAGAATGTAGAGATGAGGCAATGTAGCCACTGCCGCACTGCCGACGGTGACCTGAACCGCTGGTCCTTGGAGACTGGGTGAGTAGATTTGGTTAGTATGTAGCCGTGATTTGGGTAATCATGTTGAGCCATCACGTATCGAAGGATATAACTTACAAGTCCACGAATCTATCAGTGAACAATGCGGGAGCTTCGGTCATTTCGGCGACCTTGTGTTGAAGATTGGGATTCATGTGGTTTTGGTCGTGATTATCTGTGTGCGTGTGTGCAGACATGCCAGTACTCGTCTTGAACGAATCAAGTGAATCAGGCTGCAGAGACAGCAAGACAAGCTCGGTATATAATTTGGAGAGAGAAGAAGAAGATAATGCAGGGCTGGGATAGGAGACAGGCGGAGCTTAAATAGATCGACTGTCGGCGCTGGGACAAGGTGATAGTGAGTGTCGGCTTTCTTCTCTTCACCTCGGGGCCCGAAGAAGGTGAAAGACAGTCGCAAGTGAGTGGTAAAAGTGAAAGACGCTCAATTGCCCCTGGCAGAGTTGATTGTATCGGTCATGAAGTTGGGTCGCGTAAGTAGATAGCTCGCGAGCGACCTGGAGTGATTTTAGTCTACATACGCGCAACAGGTAGACATATTGGGTCCAGGCGCCATACGAATGAATTTAGTCCTGTACTGGCCGAAAACTGGCTTCTCACGTTCCCAGGCTACGAAGTCGTACCCGCGATCTCACGCAGAAATACCGTCTGTTGGCAAAGACAAAGGCCCGAACGGCGGCGATGATATGGCGACCACACACTTGGAGCAGATACACAACTAGCCATGCAGAAGAATCTCACTTGCATAGATATCATGTTCCATAATTCGAATGTCATATGTGTCTTGTTGACTGCAGACGCATATTGTGGAGTCACGAGGTACCTCCAGAGCTCCTTCCTATTACCTTGTCAGGAAAGTACCTAAATAACCAGGTCAATCAAGGAAAGAGCGCTGTGACTCACCTACGACGAAGTGAAAAAAAGCAGGGGCAGTATTCAATCGCGCCTGCCACGAAGGATACACGCCAAGACGGAAAGGGAAAGATTTGTTCGCCCACTCATTTCCTTGCGATAAAGTGAGAGTGTGTCCGCAAGGAAAAGACGTGAGGTATAATCACGCGTGAATGTTCGTCGTTCGCACAGGCATGCATGGTGTGCACACAATATGGCTGGAGATCCGCCGAGGAACAAAGCATGAGAACATCCGAGTGGTTATGAAGACGTGGACTGGAATCTGAAATGATCACCATGCCTCTTTCAAGGCAGATGGATTGGCAACGTATATACACAAGACATGCTATATAATATGAATCCATGGTATCTTCGTCTCCCTCGCTCTACATCTCTGTCTCTAAGCCGGCCACCCAAAGGAAAAAGAGAATCCACACGCTGTATGAAACGCCATTGAAATGCCCAGAGCTGCCGCTGATAGTCGGTGCGAACATGATTGGAAAGAAGAAAAGTTTTAAAAGGAGAGTATGTGGGGCTTTTTCCTACTCTATATGATGCAATGGAAGTATCTAGCGATTATAGTTCCAGGGAAATGGTGACACAACAAAGAAATTCGTTTGAAATGCGTGTTGGGAGCACCTAGTACTGATTTATCCTCGAAAGTAGTCTGTTCTAGCTCCATCCCGGTTTGGGGAGTATGGTGTAAATGCTTGATTGGGCGTTTGATGTCCCATAGGAGCAGCTGAAACCAGCAAATTCGAGTCATCGGCCGCAATGTACTGTTGCGAGCGGTTGGACTCGATCCGACCGAACCCATTTCGGTCGGGGCTAGGGCTAAATTCGCGAAGGTTCGATGGTGTCGTATGGTACCCGGCAGGGTATGTAACACCGTTGTCGTCGTGCGATATAGCTCGTTCCGAGTCGCGAGACATGGCGCGGCCACGGTCGCCACCAGCCATGATCGAGGTAGGTGTACTGGGACGGCTACTATTGTTGCCGTATATGGACCCGTCACCGCCGTGCTCATCACTAAATTCGGGGCGGTTCTTGTAGTTTTCGTAGTCCATGTTGTCCTCTGATACGAATTCGAAGGGGCCGGTGCCTGCAACTGCTTTACCGGGGTTCTCTTTGCTCATACGTTTCATCGAGTAAACGTCACTGTAGCCCGCAGTCCCTCCAACATCTCCGTCCAATCGACCTCGGTAGACTTCAGCAAGCATGTGTTTGCTTTTCTCGTGGACCATGGGTACGGTCAGTTTCTGGTAGAGTGCTGGATGTCCGAAACGAACGCCCACGCGGTCACGCCTGCGAGATTCCTTGTCGATCGGCGTAGGTGCTTCCACACCTTTCCCGGACTCGCCTTTGGTGTAATACTTCATCGAGTAATCAAATGCATTCTTACAGTAGAACTTGAAGCCCAGAAGGAGGAAAGGTATGGGGATCATGGCGCCCAGCATCATCTTCCATTGGTCGCCGCGCGCGGCGACCGCGAAGGCAATGATTAAGTTCGACATGAAGGCGGCCACGAGGAAGCGATTGAAGATAGCTCGCCAGTAAAGTCCGCCAGACTCATTCTTGGTGCAGAACACGTACCTGTTATTTTATTAGCATACGTATCATACACAATAGATCAATGAGTACATACATCAAAAGATATTTCTTCATCCAGGAATCCATGGTGAAGTAGAATGCGGTCACAACCAACGTCAGAGGCTGCAAGACTCCGAAAGAAAGGGCCACGGTCGAGTAGAATAAGAAGTAGTTGTAGTAACTTGCATAATCGAAGGGCGGGGGAGCTGTGCGCTGGATGAGTTCTCGTGGCGTCGGGTTCAAGAATTTGCGAGAGAAAGAACCCCACGCCAGGTTGGCAAGTTGCGATAGATCGATAGCAGCACCCAAGTTGCGCTGTATAAGCCAAGTCACCCAGAAGGGAGAAATCATGTTGAGTGCAACGATGATGTTTTGCAGCGGGTGCACTTCCTCGATAACTTTGTTCCAGGGCATCTTGCCTTCCTTTGCAATCACCACAATTGCACTGATCATCTTGAAGACGGCACCGAAGAGGGAGAAGACGATCATGTTGTTAAAAAGGAAGAAGGAGTAGAGTTTGGACACCACGTGCCTTTCGCGAGAGGTTTTGGTGATGTCACCTGCCTTCATAGACAGTTTCCGGAAGATGATTGGAAGAAAGTAGTAGAAAAGCGAGGTAAGTGCAGGCGCCGCGATACCTTGGATGATAGCCCATGTTCTTGGATTCTTCTTCATCTCATCGTCGAATTGGTCCCATAGCTGAGCGATATTGCTCAACTGTGCAAGAAACACGGCGATCAAGGCGTTGGGAATGAAGTACAGCATGGTAAGAAGAGCGATCCATAAACTGTTGATAAATCGCCTCCACCGTCGCGACTGAGGAGTAAGGGACAAGTTCTTCCAGATGATGTCCTTGGGCTTCGCAGCAAGCTGTACAGTGGCGCCCTTCGGGTGCTTGCTACGGGCTGCAAACGCGACTGTGTGAGCTGACTCGATCGTCTCGTAACTCGCAAATCCGTACGACATTGCATCTCGCTTATCCACTGTCTCCCGAACCGTCTTGATCTTTGTTTCCAGGCGCTGGATTCTGGCCGTCAAATAGTCAATGGCGTCCACTTTCTGGCTAGTGCTACCGAATTCCGGGTCCTTCTTGTATGGTTTGCAGGTCGGCCTCTGAGCAGGAAGACTGTTCGGATTCTTAAGATACTTGCAAAGTACCTGTTCCAGCGCTACGACAGCTTCTTCGTGCTCTTCGATCAGATCTGGAATATCCCTGACGTTTCTACCGATCGCTCCACGCGGGACCTCAGGCACGGTTTTCAAGCTGTCAGTGATATCTATGATACCCTGATCGCTGCGTAAGTTGCGCTTGATGTCTGTTACCATCAATGTTCTCGAGTGCAAGGCGTTTTGGTACTCGGGGCTGTCCATGAATTTTCTGCGTAGGCGGTGAACAGCACGATATGTCAACCAGAGGAAGGCACATATGATGATGTCGAAAAGATATGCCACTATGACATAAGCCCAATAAGCCCGATTCCAGAGATCCAAGGGAGTGATAAGAAACAGTATGCTTTTGTCTTTCTTCTGCTGCCACTCGAATGTGGTGGAATTGATGATGTTGGTGGGGATAAGGATAGCGCATCCGACTATGGCTAGTACCACAAACATGTTTCGGCACATGCGAGCAATGCGGAGGAAGACGGTGGCATCCAAGCCTATGATGTGCATGTATTGCTCCTCGGCAGTCTTGAAAACAGGCTTGTACCAGGCGAAGAGAGATTTATCCATGGGAGGTGGTTTATGTTTGTCGTCGGCATGGCGGAGTCGAGGAGCGTACACGACCTGGTTCCACGGGCGAAGGATACAAAAGGCGAGGAAAACAACAGCCATGACGGCAAGCGATGTGCCTGCGGCGGCAATAATAGATTCACCGGCGACCTGTTACTCGGGTTAGCAACGTCGGGAGCCACAACAGCAATGTGTTGGACTATTTTTTTCTCTTACCTGTGTTGCAAACGGATCAGACATGAGCCTCTTCAGCTTGTCCTCTGTACTCTCTTCTCTGGCCATTATGAAGACGGCCCCTGACGATGCTGAAGCCATGGTGGAGAATGTGAGTGTACGGGGTGTATAGATGCAGAAGGACCGGGAACGGGATGGCCGGGTGCGTATACGTTGGCCGGAGGAAACGAGGTAGTCTAGGAGATTCTGTGGTGCGGTGCAGTTGCAAAGAGATGTTCACGGCGCAAGAACGATAATAGGCGGGAGAAGTAGCTGGTGACTTGGTAGCCCTCGTGCGCCAGTAGGATGGGGTGAGGGCTGTGGTCACGACCAACAGCAGCGGGACCGAAAGGGAAAAAAACAATAGAATAAAGAGGGAATTACAAGCTAACAGGCAAACAAAGAGAGACGGACAAGGACCGAGGGACTCAACGAGGGACAGATGGGTAGAGGCAAGAGAGATGTAAAACACACAAAGCACATGTGCAGGGGAGCAGAAAACGAAGAAGAAGAATGATGGATGAATGGAATGGGTGGGTGTTGGGGAACGATGACGGCCGCCCTGCCGTAACCCTTGGCCCACTTTTTGCTTTGGGCAGGGCAGGGCAGGTGGCGCACCCATTGGCTGAGTACGCCCTGTTACGCTTATAAGCCGCCGTTACATGGTCGCAAAGGGTAGCTTTCTTGGGGGGGGTGACGATGCTTGCTGGCCCTTATCGCCATTAGTCGCGCCGCTATTTTTGGCTCTTTGCTGTTTTTCTCGCCAGCCAGCCTGGGTCGCTTGCCACCCGCCAGCAGGCTACATGAACAACATACCGTGCCTATACAGTAGTGTCCAGGAAATCCAATGTTGGACCGATCCTCACTCTTCCTCCACAAGTGTCCCTCTTTTTCCAAGTTTCGCAATCACGCCGGCCCGCTCTTCGCCGCCAACGCCCACATGCAGTAATTATCCCACATGGTTCACTACCGGGAGCTACTTTCACCCAATCCTCGCCGTGCAGTCCTGCCCTGTACCTAATCGTAACCTCTCTGGCCAAGCATTTCCACATCCCAATGCAGAGAACGAGACGGAAAAATAAAACGAAGAAGCAAAACCCCCGAGAATCTGCGTTGGAGATGATTCGTATTCGTAAACCTCTTCTTCTTCACTCTCGTATTATTCTCCATTCAAAACTACCGCCTCACCCATTTACTGTACAAATAAAACCCACGCAGCTCCTCCAATCAAACAGGAGCCAACCCACAGCAAATCGTCAATGACATACCCCGATCCCCTCATGAAACGCCCTTCTCATATACCAACCAGGCCCGCCAGTTTCGCCTTGACTAGGACACGCATGCATGTCAAACAAAGGCCAGCACCACCTTCCTTTTGACAGGTCGTTCCTGTGCCCATCTCCAAGTTTCATCAAAAAACCCCATTAATGTTTATGCGCGCGCGGGTGTGCGCTGCACCCAATCAACGGCTTTCCAAGCGAAATCGCTGCTCGCTCAAGCTCCACTTCAGCTGACGCGGAGCCGCGCCACACGTCTATGCCTTTTGGTCGAGACCATTCCATGCACAAAACAGAATATCGCTCCTTTTTTTTTTTCCTTTCTTTCCTCCCTGGTTCGCAGATCCCCTTGTCATTTAACAAAAAAACTTGACCTATCCGCTTCAAACTCGCTCGTGCCGAAAACAAGTGATGATCATCTTTGCACCTCGAGTAGGTATACACTACGCATTGAATCCCTCCTAAATGCGTCATAAAAGAGGAATGAAAGTAAGGGGGTGACTAAGTGAGGCACCGCGTTCCTCGCTCGCCCATCGGCCCGCTTCGGAGGGGACAAGGAATGTGTACATCGGAACATCTGCTGCCTCGTGCGGAAAGAGCGTGCTTTGCAATGTGCCTGCTGTTCAATCCCTTGTTCCAGTTGGGACTGCTGATCTGACTCCTCTTGTGCAATCAAAGGTACGTACGACGATCCTGTCGTCCTCATCTGGCCATAGTAATATATTGATGAGTCAGCCCATGGTAGTTGCTTCAAAGCATTCTCCACATCAGGATAAGCTGTCGAGTACATAGCGAGGTAGACCTTCTAATGCTGCGACGCTATAACGAGCGTGTTTCTACTGTTGAACAGAGTTCCAAGCAGCTGACCGACAATTGAAGCATAATCTTCTCATGTCAAAAAGTAAAAAGACATAAACTCCACGAAACAATTGTAATCTTCTTAATTGACTTGAGCGGCGTGCCTCGCGTCATGCAACAGCATAGTCCCAGCCAAGTATGAGTGACAAATATACCATTTCCTGCATTCAAAATAATGTATTGAAGGGAAGAAGCAAAACTTTTGTTATTGTTCAACTGTTGTCCTTGAGCCATCGACGGGCGAGTATCGCTGCACTGTCCTGCCATATACCGTCCAGTAGTGTATCTTCATCGTCAACTGCATGGTCTCTGAAGGCATACTACTGACCTCCAGCATTCTTGACAAGCTCACTGACCTTCCTTGCAAGGTCTTCTGCCTCCGCCTTGGTAGCTGCCTCTGCATAAACCCGGACCGCATCCTCGGTGCCACTGGCACGAGCAAAGGACCGACCCTGGCGCACCTTCTGTACCTCTTTGTCAATCAGCGCTTGCAGACCTTCGGGAGCAACCAGGCGGCGCTCGGCGTCTGTCGTCTTGAAGATCTTACGGTCGTTAACGATGACCTTGAGAAGACGGTTAGGGAGATCGGTGTAAGTAGAGAGCCATTCTTGGGGACCCCAGTTCTTGTGTGCGAGTACTACTTCGACAAGGAGGAAGTCGGAAAGCGCGTCTCCGACAGATTGATTGATCAGGTCAATGCAAGCCCGGAGTACATCCAGAGCTTCCTTTTGGCCGGGTGATTTGGGCTCGTGTGTAGCGATTGTGTCCAAGGTATCAGGCGAGAAGATGACGGTGCCATGGCCGTTGGCCTCAAAGTAAACACCAATGTCGAGCTTCTCAGCAGCATGGTGAAGATATTTGACTCCGGTAGGTGTGCAATCGACCTTGAGTTTGAGATGCTGCTCTACGTATTGTGTTGCCGCTCCGTTGGCGTATGCCGTCTGGACAACACCGATCTTCAAGGAATCTGCCAGACCAGCAAGGCGGACCTGGTCTCCTAGGAAGGAGGCTACGAGAGTTGCGATGCGGTCCCCGTCGAGCAGGCGGAATACGTTGTTGGCATCCTTGAAGTAGTAAACAACACGATCGGCATCACCGTCTAGTGAGCAGCATCGATCGCCGGGACCTGCTTTTGATGATGGTGGAGCACGCTGGTTCGTTTTGACGAAGTCTGCACCGCACTAAAACCTGTCAGTACATGATTCATGGAAGCGAAAGAATAACCTTACGTCTACGTTCAAGCTTTCAGGCTTGATGACATTATCGTTGATGACGTGGATTTCCAAACCCTCTTCCTTTGACGGAAGGTGCTTGATGAGTTCGGTCAGCTTGGGGCCTCCAACTCCATTGGCACAATCCACGGTCAAGCTGCCGCTGGGCTTTTTGCCTTTTAGAGCCGTCTTGAAAGCCGCACCAAATTTCTCATAGTACCCCTTCTCGGTAGGAGTTCCATATGCGTCCTTGGTGCCTTCTGTGTTCAGACACCTGACCATATAATGCAATTGTGGAGTCGTCAAAAAGCCGTACTCTTTGACTTCGGCCCCGGCACCTTTCAACCCGTCTAGAAGGCAACCAAGTAGTCTGCTCCCAGATGCTCTTGTATCGCGGGCGACGACTACGCGGGCGGGGGTTTCGAGGTCGGCTTTTTGCTGTGCAGCGATATCGTGATAGTACTTGGAGACATCTTCTGGGGTGGCCTTGTTTGCAATTTCGGTGCTAATAACCTCCCAGTCTTCTTGCAACATATTACCCTGGGAAGGTTAGATAATGCCTTATCGTCTGATGTTGGGCCAGATGATTTCTAGACATACCAGTGGCTCAACAAGCTTGACTCCATTATCCTCGGGCGGATTGTGGGACGCGGTGATCATGACGCCGATCCATTTTCCTTTCAGCGAGCGAGATCGAAGGGCCGCTACAAGGCCAACGCGTGTTAGAACGGAATCGAGGACCTCACTTCTCCCATTAGCCCAGGCCCGAGTGTGTACTTGTCGTGTTTCCGGGGAGGGGGTTTTTACGCTTTGGTACGAAACTAAATCGAATTGTCAGCAAGAGAGTTTAGATCAACGATAGAAAACACATACTCCTGCAGTGCCATATGTGTACACCAGACCCTCAGGCGCCGGGTGCTTCTGTACAGCCTCAACAATAGGGTCAGACATCTTTGGACAAACCCGATCGAAGAACTTGAAGGTATTGAATGAGATTCTGACTTCTCAGAATGCTGATAATGTAAGAATTGATAGGGATACGTGTTCGGGAAAAAGGTGAAGCAAGCTCAATGTCTGTACGATGCAAGAAGAGGGAAGCTGCGTGGTGGTGGTAGTATGCGGGCAACCCCTCCTTGCACACTAGTGTTAGCATGCAGGGCTCTCCTGCTAGCGTTGGACATGGGCGACTGCGCCTCAGGAAACAAAATGTTCCTGATTTTCTATAAATACCCGTGTTCTGCTAATGATTTTCTTTACGTATAGCCATAGCATTAGAGGGCTTCGTTACACTTCGAATTATTGGTTCGATAGCCGTTTGCATTGAAGCATAAGTCAGTTGTAACCGCCCCGTTGTGCCCCACTCTCGTGGTACATTGAAAGAGGGCTGATGTGAGAATGGATCTATGGCCTATTAGGCGACGCCACACATATTGACGTAGCTGGAATCAGCTTCACTGTTCCACTTGCGCTTCAGCTTTGCTTGCTTTGTCTTCTCATTGCACGACTGAGTAGATTGCGATTAGCACGCCCATCACATCATCACGCCATTACACACCAAATTCAAGAATCGCGTTCAAGAGAAGTATACTTGGACTGGAAGCTACAAGCTCCGACCGAAGCAAAAGTTATTACCTGCATAGTAGAGGCTATAGACTCCAGAACCCATGCATCACCTGAACTAGCAGTGCCATGCTATGACTAAAAACTGAAAAGGGGATATATCTGCACACGATACACGCATAGACTCCTTCAGCTGTGGCAGCTCAGAAGCCTGGGGGTCCCAAACCGGGGAAAGGTCTTCCTGCCCCGAAACCCCCAACGGGTATGCTGTGGCTGGGAACAGGACTCCCGATCTCGCCGAGCGTTGGAGGAGGACCATCAGCTTCAACGAACTTGATGTGTGAAAGCTGACCCGGGGGGAGTTCCTTGTAGTCTAGATTACCACCTCCGTTGTTGTTGTCACCAATCACGTCACATGCATCCTTGACCTCCTGCATCGATACCGGGGGCTCTGATGGGCCACGCGAAGCATTAATGTGGCTATGAACCTCATTGGCATCCGCGTAGCCGTCTGTGCCAGGCTGCCGCATCGCGAGCATTTTGCATGTCGAGCACACAATGCGGCGGAGCCATGCTAGACGTGGTTCCGTGGGGCCTCGCTGTTCGTTGTTCCGTGGGACACTCATCATGGAGAAGGGATTGTTGAACATGCTTGAAGTTGGCGAGTTGCCCCACCCGGTGCCACCAGCGATCGGGAAGGGCATCGGCGGTGTTCCCCAGACGCTACCACCAGCTGATCCTCCGAATGGAGCGTGTAGATCCGGCCTGGATTGTCCCGGAGTGTCCGCAAAGCCAAAACCAAGAGGTGCACCTCTCATGGAACCATGTTGCTGAAGGCTGGTACGACGAGCCGCTTCCGGGAACTCTGGCATGTCGTCTTCGTCGTCCAGCAAGGCTTTACTACCCAGGTGCTTCGCAAGATCGTCGACATCATTGCCCATTATCTTTCCCTCTTCATGGGGCTTGACACTGGAGGGTCGCTGGATAGGCGCAGGCCGTTGAATAGGTTGAGCTTGAGGCGCGGTAATGGGGCTCTCCGTAGTTGGTTTATCAAACGATCCCGATGTGTGTCGCGAATGTGCAGGCATCCCCATACCAAACTGGGGCACACTGTTGGGTCCAGGGAAACCGGGCATTGGTCCAAATCCAGGGGGAGGTCCATCGATGACGGGAAAGCCACGTCCCATCTGCATCGGGTTGGGACCTTGCATACCCGGTGGAGGAAATGGTCGGAAGTTTTGGGCTCCGGGCTGTGGTGGAAACATTGGCCCATTACGGCCAGGGCCCATCATACTCGGCATCATGCCTTGTCCGGGGAAACCATTCAAGCCCGGAGGTAGATTTGCCATTCCTAATCCCATTCCAGGAGGAATCGGCATTCCCGGTGGTAGTCCCATAGGCGGCATAGGTGATGTTGGCTGCGTATGCGGTGCTGGTGTAGATTGCTGCGAGACGGGCGGTTTGGTCAATATAGATTTAGGAATCATGGGTATATGTGTCTGCGAGGACGGAGACATTGATTTGCTGCTTGTTCCGGGAGCAGTATGATGGGCTTTGGGTGACGATCCATGAGATCCTGGCTGGGAACCTTGGCGAGGCCTATTGGGAGTAGGAGCTTTGGGAACAGCTGGCGTGACGTGCGGAGATGGGTATCCAGTTGACGAATTCTGCTTCAGAAGCTGAGGTGGTAAGGCCGGAGCAACTGGCTGTGACGATCTCTTCGCAGCTGGGATAGTACCCTGGGACGCAGCAGCAGCTTGTTGTTCCTTCTGAATACGTTCCTTCTCGACTTTGGCTTTGAGTGCTTCACGTTCCCTCCTCGATTTATCATCGTGAGCCTTCTTCTCACGAGCTTCTTTCTCTTTAGCTTCACGCTCCTCGCGCTCCTTGCGTTTTGCATCATCCCTGGCCTTTTTCTCCTGGGCTTTCTGTTCTCGAGCCTTGCGCTCAATCTCTTGTTGACGGTCACGCTCTTCTTGCTGGCGCCTTGTCCGCTCCGCCTCTTTGCGCTGCTTCTCTTCCTCTTGAGCTTTTCGACCAGCTTCCCGCTTTTTCCTCTGCTCCTCTCTTTTCCTCTTCTGCTCTTCCAGGCGCTCAGCTTCGGCAGCTCGTAATTCTTGCTCTCTGGCAGCCAGCTCCGCTTCCCTTTTTTCCTTTTCCGCAGCCTTGGCCAGCCTAGCCTTCTCTTTCTTCTCCTTCCGTTTCTGAGCTTCTTTGGCTTTTTTCGCTTCCTTCTGTTCCTTCTTGTCGTCTTCTTCTGCCAGTTCTTCGAGTAGTCGTGCTTGTCGTTCGGCAGCCACTTTTTCCTTATATGCCTGAAGCACTCGCTGTTCGAACATTCGCGCGGCAAATATTTGGAACATACGCCTGCCTTCTTCCATCCGCTGCTCCTCGGTCATCGCATCCTGCATAATCGATTAGCTGGCCGTTAGCATGTGTGCGCGATCGAGTACGCACATCTTCATCCTCATCGTCCTCTTCATAATCACCCTCCTCGTAGGCTTCCTCGTCATCGTCCTCGTCGTCGAAGTCGTCTTCTTCGGGCGGAGGCGGGTGATTATGGGCGTTGTGCGACCGGTACGCCATTCCTGATTGACCGTGATATTGAGCTTCCTCTTCACGCTGCATCCGGCGCTCGGCAAGCTGTTCCATCATTTCAATGAATTTCTTCCCATCATTCTTTAACAGGTCGTCTGCGACTGTTAGGATTCCGCCTGACGAACAAATCAGTCTCTCCTGCCTAGACCATTAAAGACAGGCATGGTACCTTTGACTTGTAGGCTGTTGCCAAACCGGAGGAAATCGGTGTCCGGGTGCGGCATTCGATCCTCCTCACTGTACTCTTCCTCGGAAGTGGCTTCACTGTTTGAGTAATCCTCTTCCTCTTCTTCTTCGCCAGACATTTCGTCGGTGTCGTCGAAGTGACCGGGGGCGGAATGCGGCGGCGCTATTATTTGACGGGAAAGCGGGGCCCTGCAGGGTGGACTGTTAGCATACCAAGACACGCGAACAGCAATCATGATGGTCATGAGAGTCGGTAGCGGTATACATACTGCTCGAGTTCCTCGTAGTAGGCGTCGTAGAGCACTTCCAACTCCTCCTCAATGGCTGTGCGTTTCCGCCCACACACTGAGCAGCTGCACGAGTGCTTCTGCTGTTCCTTCATTTTCCGCAGGACAGCTTCCTTCTCGATTTTGACTAGCGACTTGCGCTCATCCTCGCCCAAAGACAGCCAGAACTCACGAATGCGCTCGCGCTCCTCGATAGTGCTGGTGTTCCATATCCGGTCTTTATCCGAGCCGTTCTTGTGATCGCCGTCGTTGGACATGTGTGACACAGGTTGGGGACGGGATGACATAAGATGGTAGTTGTGTGAAGATTGCCGGGATAGCGAATGCTGAGTTTTCTTCTTCTTCTTACCTGGGTCGGCGGGTGCAGGCGCATAGGTTTGTTGGTAGTGGCCATTGCTCTGGTACTGTTGCACGTAGTGGTTGTGAACGTCTTCGTCGGAATAGTAATCCCCGTCCTCGTCGTATGGGGGATCGTCGTAGTCGGCGTCTTGATACTGGGGGGCTTGCGGACGGGAAGGATGGTGTTGCGCTGGGGTTTGGTGATGCTGTTGAGGAATGCCATTCTTCGCAAGCACCGGGGCCTCCTGTTGCTGGACAGCAGCCTTCTTCGCAGCTTCCTTCTCTCGCCGTTTCTGCTTCTTCCGGTTCACAGTCGGCGGGTGTGGGGAGCCCGCGATGCCGTTCGGAGGTGCCGTGGGCGCGGGCGTGGTTTTCGTGCCGTGAGCCATAGATCGAGGAGAGGTCGGGGAGGAGAAGCAGTATGTGCTGAAAAGCTGTGTCAGTGGCAAAGAAAGGGAGGAAAGAGAGGGAGCGACGGGCGAAGGGCAGGACGGACGGTGGTTGTGGATGGCGGCGTTGGGTGTGTGCAGCAGCAGAATGTCCCGCCTTGACGCTTGTGCGTAGGTAGGTTTGAGGCGGGTATTGTAGCAATCAATGTCTGCGCTCTGGAGGCAAAGGCCACGCAGAGTAGAGCAACAGGCAACGGAGAGAGCTCGATCGGGCTGGGGAGATGTTGGCTGGCGGGGTGTCGGGTACTATGTTGAAGACTCGCTGTCGACTTGCAAGTGCACTGAGGCTTGAGTCTTGGCGCTCGACCATCAAGCGCGGGCGTATGCCTGTCATCAGACGTGTAGCAGGCCTCGCTGGAACGTGATGACATGGGATATTAAGATTCGGGCCATGCTATCTAATTAATTATTACTCATTACTCATGATGAAAAACGAGCACCGACTGCGGCTTAACAAAGCAGAGCAGAGCAGAGCAGAGCACCCCTGCCGCCGCCATCAATGGCCACGGCCATGAGTACCTATGTAGGTAGATGGTGGATGCAGAATCGTGGGCTGGCTGTTCTGCAAACTGCTTGCGCCGCCCGCATGTAACGTTGTGTGGCATTTGCCAGCTGCTCAGCTCTGCTCTCTGCTCTCTGCTCTCCACCCCCCAGTTGCGTCCAACTACCGACCGCCTAAGAAAGCGCAGCGCAGCGCAGTGCCGCCGTACAGTGCAGAGCTGCGGAGCCCAAGTACCAAAGTACCCAAAGTACCTGCACCTACCTAGGCTCAGCCTCACCAGCCCGTCCGGTTCGTTCATTTGCCCGTCGCGTTTTCTACCCCCAAACATCCAACTATTACCCAACAACATCCATCCTCTTCCCTCCCTTCCGCTGTCCCCGATAAAAGGCCCGCTAGTATTCTTCAGTCGCCAACTGCCCGTGCGTGCCTGCAAGCGTGCCTGCAGCTCAGCAGACCCTGACTATTGATATATAGCTGGCTGGCTGTCACTCTGCCTGCCTGCCTGCCTGCCTGCCTGTCTCTCTCCAAACCCGTCCACCTCGCTCACCCACACCCACCTGAGCCTCTTCGCTCCACTCCGAGTCTCCCCTTCGCCTGCTTGTCGCACCGTCGCTCGCCGTCGCCTCCACCTTCGCTGCTATCGCCATCCGGGCCTGTGATTGTGAGACGTACGAACCACCATCAAATCGCCTGTCGACCCTCCACTTCGGTCCGCCGTCTCCGCCAGTCAACAAGACTCCCGCCCATCAATCGCTACTTGTATTCCAATCACCTGTGAACACCCACTTGTTTGGATTACTGCATAACGAGACACACTCTGCACTCTGCACCAGCTGCACACTCCCCCAACTTTCGCGACATCTGCGCAATCCTCTATCCTCTATATTGCACTCCGCCCACGCCTTCCTCATCCACCCTCACCTCACCAGGACATCATGGCTCAGAATGGCGGCGAACCCGTCATGCGCAGGTACGTTTGCTTTCCCTCAGTCTTTTGAGTCCTGTTGCGAACCCTGTCTGGTTCTTGTTCGCGCTACCCTACCCCTCAGTTCCCATTTCCGTACTACTTCTCCTCCTTTTGGTCTACTTTGCATTTCGCTTTCGCTCGCATTTTCCCCGTCATCCCATTCTCTCAATCCACAGTCTTTCCCAATATTTTCATTCTACTGTTTTCCCCAGAGATCGGCGTGCAGTTATTGGGATGCAGCGACCCTGACCCGATAACGTGCATTGGTGTTCCCGATTCGATACACTTGTCTAAAAATAGGGCACCTTGCATGGCTCCCATGTCATCATTTTATTGTTTTGCATTCTGTATTCCCTTTTCCTCATGGATAGTCTATGGACTTTCCGATTCTATGTTTATTGCTCGTCCGATCTATTGAAACATTCCTCACTTTCTCCACCCTTTGCTAACGCCATCCTCGTCACAGAAAGTTAGTCATCATCGGAGATGGAGCTTGCGGCAAGACAAGTCTTTTGAGCGTTTTTACGCTTGGTTACTTTCCCACAGTGGGTCCCCCTACGCCCCCAACATTGTCTTCAACGACGGAGCGTCCGAACTGATCCTTCTAGCGTTACGTTCCAACTGTCTTTGAGAATTACGTCACAGATTGCAGAGTAGATGGCAAATCGGTGCAGCTAGCGTTATGGGATACCGCCGGTCAAGAAGACTACGAACGCCTACGGCCGCTCGCCTACTCCAAGGCCCACGTTATCCTCATAGGTTTCTCGGTCGATTCTCCGGACTCGCTCGAGAACGTCAAGCACAAATGGGCTGAGGAGGCCCGGGAACGTTGCCCGGGCGTCCCAATCATATTGGTTGGTCTCAAGAAGGATTTGCGCGACGACCCACTAGCACAAGAAGAAATGCGCAAGAAGTCGTTGAAGTTCACCACTACTAAGGCCGGCAGCGACATGAAGGACGTGATCGGCGCGAGGAAGTACCTCGAGTGCTCTTCTCTGACCGGCGACGGCGTAGACGACGTGTTCGAAGCTGCTACACGCGCTGCATTGCTCTCCCAGGATAAGAAGGAGAGTGAGGGCGGGTGCTGCAGCATCATGTGAAGATCTCCGTCCCCTCTCGCAATCTTTTTATTCTTCCTCGTGCGTGCGTGCGTGCGTGCGTGCTCATTTCTTCATGCATAGGGCGGTGTTACCTGGCTCACTTTCCTTATTCTGATTTCCTACCAAAGTCTCTGTTTTTGCTGAGGCATTGCTAGCGTTAGCTTTTATTTTGTTTCCACCGGCATAGCCATGTTCTCTGTCTTTCCTAGGGTGAGAAAAAAGGGGTGGCAGGGATCGGGATCCTGAAGCCTATGTGCTTTGTTCTGGGATTTTTTACAGTGGGATATGTATATTGTTTCCCGGTTGGGGAAAATCGGTTGTTCGTCGTTACCGTGTGCGTAACGAGTGTGTATGTGTGTGATTTGGAAGGGGTACGATATTTGGATTGAGACAGGAGGGTCTAATGATTGATGATGGCTGTCATCTTACACTCATTGCTCTATTTCTTTGCTTCTCTTCTGTTCGTTTGTAATTATGTTGAGTTCTCCTTTGTTTTGTCTGGGAAGCGAGTTGAGTTGGCGGTCAAGATGGTATCAGAACGTACATGAATATGTGGGTTGCTGGTGTGGGGTTTAGAATGTCATTTGGTATGTGAATATTGTACACTTCCCCCAAATTTGCCTCTATACTTGCTTCTTCGATGCCATGAACAGGTAGTTCTACACACATCGTACATGGTGGATTTTCTTCCATCGCATTTCCCCATCATACACGCTATCTTACACCCTCCTCTATCCTTCGTGACCCAACCCCAGCGTCGCACACCCCCCTGAATCTAAATCAATCCCTGGTCCACGCATGATTCCACCCATCACGGCTCGGAAAATCCGTCTGAGCCCTCGCATACTCAATCGGCACACTTCCATAAACCCCTCTCTTAAGCATAGCAGACCGATAAATCCTGCCCACATCTTTACCCTTGACACCCAAGGAACCTGGATCGGGGCCCTGCCCGCCGGCCTCGGCATCGCTGACACGCATGCCGTTACCGTCAAGGAGCCGCAGGTGCTCGCACGCGTCGCGCATGCTGTTATACTGGCGCTCTAGATCGAGCTCCTCGGCACGCCGGCGTTTGCGCAGGAAAAGCATCCATGCACGGTGGATTGTCCAGTGGCGGAGGTAGCGGAGGCGGGAGAAATGGAGGGGTCGGGGGGTCAGGGGGTGGTAGAGGAAGTAGCGGATAGAAGCTGTAGATTCGCAGAGTGTGGTTAGAATGTGTTCAGCGGGAGCTTGGTTTGGGATGGAGGGGGTGGTTTCGATATGATGTATGTAGATTGGTGTCTAGTGATGGAAGAATCGACGTACTGATACGAGGGTCTGGAGCGGGGCCGCCTCTTTTGCGCTTCTGAAGGTTCGCGGTGCTGGAGAATGAAGATGTGCTGGTTATGGGCGTTGTCGGGGATCGTGTGAAAGGGGCATTTTGGCTGAGGACCGTGGCCTGTCCGAGTCGTGATATGTTCCCAATGGGTCGGAAGACCGGCCGGAATGTCGAAAGATTCATGACGGGATGGTGTTGGCGTTCAATTCAAGCTGGATGGAGATGGGTGTCGTTGATTGGAGTTTCGAGATTTCGCGGATTGCGGTGTCACGTGCTCATATGTATTCGGTTTAGATCGATGTAGCTCGCGGAACTAAAAAACAGTGGGTCGCAAGAGTGAGTTCATATTGTAGTAGTGTCGGCCTCGGTCACTGCGTTTGACCAACTTTTTGTTCATGAGCTACGAAGCTCACTTCTTGCATATAAGCCTTGATTGTTCAAACCAACGACTATCTCTGAGATGAATTTTATACAAGCTGCGATACCCCAAGATCACTGTATCTCACTGACAGTTCAACTGCGAATATACACCCTAGCCCCGTATCTAGGCAATGTTAACATAATGAATCCTTGGATCCCGAAGTAGCATGAAAGATATACATTGATTGAAATTGCGTTGAAGTAGTACTCCATACTATTGAAATGGAACCGTGTCTTCTCACACGCAAATGCTCAAGCTAGATGTATCGCAGCATTGGAAACGCACGTTAAAGGATATTACATTATTCGTCGATTTGGGGGGTGGGGGTGAATATGCGCGGTACGCTATCGTTGCTTGGGTATATCGAAAAAAAAGGAGATAGATCAAAAGAAGTATAACAAAACTTGACGAAGAAAAACGAAATATAGGAGAACTGAGAAAGAACCCAAGACCGGACAGGTGGCGGCCATCTGGATCGATAACAGACAGCAAAAGCCGAAGAAGATCCAGATCACGATGAGCTCTTCGATAGGCAGCAGAGTCTTTTAAGCGCTGTCGGCCTTGTCGTTGGTCTCGGCAACGGCCCTCCTGCATGCTTCTTGGAAGACGACAATGAAGCGATGGATATCCCAGAACGAGTTGTACAATGGAGCTGGGGCGACGCGCAACACGTCTGGCTTCCGCTCATCAACAACCACTCCTCTTTCTTCTATGTATGTCAAGACATGATCTAGTAAGCCGGGGTTTAAAAGTAAACTCAGTTGCGCGCCTCGCTCTCGGGGGTTCACAGGCGTGATGATTTTGTAAGGTGGGGTTCCGTTCCCGTATCGCAAGAGTCGAGCTTCAAGATAAGCAGTCAAACGTAGGCTGCGTTGCCGAAGAGCGTTCATGTCAGTCATAGCGAATATGTCCAAACTCGCCTGGACAGATGTCATGTCGAGAGCACTGGGGTTGCTGAGTTGGAAGCCGCTTGCTCCTGGAATAGGCACGAATTTATTTTCCATATCGAAGCGGCTGCTTTTGTCACTTCCCCACCAGCCACTCAACCTAGGTCGATATACAAGCTTGCCATCGCTGCCGTTTGTTGGATTGCCAGACTGCGAGGCAAGTGGATCATCTGCTGTCTCCACTCCGCCATGCCTGTCATGGACGAAGAGGCCGCCAATGACCCCGGGGCCGCTGTTCATGTACTTATAGTTGCACCACGCTGCAAAGTCTACGTTCCAATCATGAAGCTTGAGTGGTACGTTTCCAACAGCGTGAGCCAAGTCCCAGCCCACGATTATGTCCAACGAGCGGCAGTGACGCGTGATCAATTCAATATCAAGCAACTGGCCAGAGTAGAACTGGATTCCAGGCAATAAGACAAGAGCAGTCGAGGCGGCATGCTGAGAGATAACAGATAGAATATGTTCTGTTGAGAGATAGGGGGAGGAGGATGAAGAGGGCTCAATGGTGATAAGGGCTGAGGTGGGAATGTTATGGTGGACAAGCTGTGATTCCACAGCATACTGGTTATATATCAGCCATGCAAGCAACCAAAAACATTGCTTGGAAAACACTTACATGATCACTTGGGAATGCTTTGCCCTCAATGATGATCCTGTACCTTTCAAGAGTCGGCCGATAGAAGCTCGACATGAGAAGATGTAAATTCGCAGTCAACGTTTCCATGACCACCACCTCACTCGGCAGTGCTCCCACAATCTTTGAGGTCTGATCTTTGAGCGCCTCATCTAAATGTAACCACGGCGGATGACCCCCTTCAAGGCTTTTGAAATGACCAAACACGCCCTTAGAGGCCCACGTGTCAAGGTAACGAGCCACATACTCCCGCGTCCGGCGCGGTTGTAGACCCAGTGAATTACCGCACAGATATATCGATTCCTCGTCATTGTCATCTTCTATCGCGTCGTTTCCGAACTCTACTTCTTGCTTTCGATAAGGCCCGTATTTTTTGTTGCGCAAGTCGCCCTTTGTCGGAATGATAAACTCGTGCCTGAAACGGCTTAGAGCATCCTTTTCGTCTTGCTTCTGAGCAAATTCCTCCGAGCACAGTTCAGCGTCTGTGACCCCTTCAAGGGGATTCGGGAGTCTGAACATGGTCGTCGCCACGGGAGCTTGAGTAGTGGGGTGTCGGACGGAGCTTTTTACAAGCCAAAGTCAACGGGGCATGGATGCTATTCAGTTTGAAACCAGGAACAAGCGGGGCAGGTGTCGCGGGGCTCCCGCGTCTTCCATTTCCAGACTGACTAAGCGGTCCAGATCCAGATTCATAGAGCTGCGCGGCGCTACGCTAAAGTGGAGAGACCTCTGATTACACACCATCGTCCAGCACATCACCACCACACTCGATTCCGGGCAAGATGACGTCTCCGCAAACAATGTGTCTATCCTGCTTGCGAGCAGCGCAGAGGGCGGCAAGGACATCCACGAAAGTGCTTAACAAACCATCACAACTCTCCCACCGAACATACCACACATCTACTCCATCGCCACAACCACTACCCGTCACTCGAAAGCTCGTCCAAAGACCATATATATCTGCATACCATGCAATCCCGAAGAAACAAATCACTGCTCCCGGAGCAACCACACATCGAACCCTAGCCACAGCGGCCACATCGCCAACCTCTCCACCCACAAACGACCCACAACCCACCCGCGCAATCCTCCACCCCCGGAACGACGACTCAGGCAACCCAATGCGCGTTTCTCTTTCTCCACGCGCCACCAACCGCCTCGCTGCCATTGCTTCCAAAGACTCAAACCCCAACCTTGCCCTCCGCATCCTCATCGAGAGCGGCGGTTGCCACGGCTTCCAGTACGTCATGTCGCTCGTCAACCTCTCCACCGAACCCGCCACCGAAGAGGATACCGTGTTCGAGGGCGAGAAGGGCGCTAAGGTGGTAGTGGATGAGGCGAGTTTGGAGCTGTTGAATGGGAGTACGGTTGATTATACTATGGAGTTGATTGGGAGTCAGTTTGTGGTGACGGGGATACCTGGTGCGACTAGCAGTTGTGGGTGCGGGACGAGTTTTGATATCAAGTTGTGAGTTGAAACTTTGGTGGATGTGAGATGGGTTCTCATAGTGGATTGCAAGGTGGGGGTTGTGGGTTCGTCAACATCTGTACGATATAATGCATATACCTTGTTGTAAGCTAGTTCCTGTGGACTGACATGGCTGGGTTCTCAGGACTGTTGAAGCATAACGATTGTGTATATCATGAGCATGTACATATATATCTAGCAGAATCTTGCAAACAATAGATTGAACGCGTATCCTACTCATGAGATACTCCATACTCCCCCTAGCGGGCTTGCGTGATCCCAAAGTCTGATTTAAATGCCATCAATAAACGGATAATATTATGTACTGTACTGTATGACGGAACCCATGAAATGTACAAGTGAACGCCCTTTATTCAAACCATAGCGCTATAACGGTGAAAAACCAAAGCCCTCACAGACACTTTACCACCTTGAACCTATCCTACACCGTGCCATGCATCATCATCCAACCATCATCATATACAACCCCTACTTCAACGCAAAAGCAAACAAACTATCCATTTGCACCCATTGCCGTCCATTCTTCTCCAGCCACCTATCCACCACACCTTTCAAAGTATTGAACCTCTCCCGATTGACTTCCGCGAGAATCTTCATCTTCTCCCTCTTCTCATTCGCACCTTCGACCTTTACGCCGTTGATGCCGGTGGGCTCTTTACCTACTCTCTCAACATCGAACAGCGATGCAAAATACAACAGTTGGTTCCAGACGTCCTTGTCCGAGTACGTGTATGACATCTTGCCGAGGCAGTCTTTGGCTAGGCCCTTGGGACCCAGGCAGCGGTGCCCGTAGACGCTGATCTGGCGGGTGCGGGTGGCACAAGCCGGATCGTTGCAAAGCAGTGTGCCTGAGTAGTAGTTTGAAATCGTTTGGCGAATAGCTGATTCGAGTTGTGCCACTACGCTCAAATTTGAGAGAGTCTTGCGACACGACTCGTTAGGGCATTGCAAGCCGTTGTGTGTGACTGTTGTGGTGTGAGCTGAAGAGAGGCCTTGGAATGAAAATGTGGTGTGACAGGCTCGGCATCGTAGAAAGAGCGGTGTGCAATCCTGGAAGCGTACTGAGTCGGGAATCTGAGATTCAAGGGGTTGTATCTCGATATCTTGGGTGTTGCTTCCGGAAACAGTGCTCACACGGTACTTGCTCGTGTCAAGACCGAGGCAAGCAGCAAGCATTGTGATGTTAGTCCCACTGATAGGCGCGCATAGACGCTCAACAGGAGGGAGAATCTGTTTGTGGAGATAGTAGTCCACATCAGGCTTCAAATCGGAATCAGACTTCAACACCTCATCTACTGGGAAAGCATTCTTGGCAGCATTCTCTGCGCTGCCACCACTCTCACCCGTGATGATGAAGCTCATGACATCCTTGGCTTTGACATGTTTTCCTTTCGCAATAAGGCGGTTTGCCACCTGAACCGATGGCATGGAGCCGCCGTTTGGATAGTCCTTGGGGTGTTTGCCAAGTTGCGTGTATATCGTGTACTTGCGAGTAGGGATGGTAAATGCGCGCATGCTCTCAGCAAGAGTGCGCAGATGATCGTGGATCTTTTCGACAACGGTTTCAGGGTCTTCTCCCGACAGCAAGAAGTTCAGAAGTTTGCTAAACTTTTGTCAGTCACCTTCGATACAGCCAAGCGACATGATACATACGTTGAGGTTTCTTTTGATAAAGCACAGTACTCTCGGCGCCTCATATCAAGACCCTTGACTTCTAGTTTCTCGATGTACTTGTCTTCAACACGGATCATGTTTATGGCAGCGTACTTCTTTTTAGCATGGAGCAAGATTCGTCGGAAGATATTGTCGATGTCGATTTCCAACAGTCTATAGCTGCCATTCACTTGCCTTTTGAAGTCTTCACCCAGTTTGACGGCCTCCTGAATATTGTCCACGTTTGTGTTTATCATGACTGAATCGGTATCACCATAAATGACCCGAAGCATCTTTTCCTCGGCCATCTCCTTAGTTCGACGTAGAATTTCACGACCCTTGTATGTCGTGAGCATAGCGAGAGGCCTGGCATAGAAACGCGACTTTGAATAACCGAGGCAGCCGTACATAGAGTTGGCAGTGAGTTTCAGGGCGAGTTGTTTGATGTCCCAGGTGGTGATTTGGTCGGGTGTTGCATTGGGACTCTTCATAAGCTTCTTCACTTCTCGGCGACGATGAACAAGATTTGCAATAAGCCTAGGGAGAATTCCCTTTTCCTGTTCTTCACCTGGAATCTCGGGTACTTTGTCGTCCTCTTCAGTCTGTGTCTGATTAGTAGGATGACCTGTTTCTCGCGTAGTGTCACACTTACGATATCTGCGCGTTCCACTGTGGTGAAGCAAATGTTGAACTCCTGAATGATACTAGGATACAGTGAGTTGAAATCCATGACAAGTATAAACTTGTCATAAAGGCCTTTCTCAGGCTCAAACACAAGACCACCCTTGAACTTGTCCCTCTTCTTTGCGTCGGCACCCTCTTCGCCCTCAGCCGCAGCATCGTCCACCTTTGCCTTGGGTTTACCCCATTGTTTGTCTGGACAAATATACTTGTTCTTGTAAAATTCGTGCAACAAGATGTACTCATTCCGCTCGGCACGAGTTCCGCTCAGTGTACGAGCCCATGAGTTACCAGCAAGGTTGGTCAAGACTTTGGAGAGGGAGAGCATCTGAACTTTGACGGAAATGGCGGCAATGAAGAAAGCATCGGCTTGACAGTGCTTGACGTAGTTCAAAAGGCCGTCTTTGGTAGTAGCCCAAGTTTTCAGTGCTGCTTCGTTGTCTATTTCGTCCCGGCGCTTATCGATCACAAGCTGGCACATCTCTTCTAGACTCCAGGATTGGCATTTTGTCATGAGCGATTTGCCAAGATCATTGGCTAGATCGCAGAGCAAGCGGCCAGCTGCCAATTGTCTTTCGGCATAAAAGCTGCCTCCACCCTTGCCCAGGTTCTTCGGCCAATCACTTCTCTTGAGACGTCCAATGCGGTGCCATCCGGAGGTCTTCTTCTCACGCATACGGTTGAGAAGAGTGCTAAAGTCGACGTCGTCGAGACGGTGGCCGATGAGAACATCAGGGTCGTGTCTCTGGAACATGGCCATGAAAACATTGAGCAGATCTTGCTCGGTCTTCCTCAGCATAATGGTGCCTTTCTGCTTGTCGGTTTCCGCCTTGAACCCGTTGGGATATCCATCACCATTGGGGCGCATGATTGTGAAGCTTTTGCAGGGCAACTGTTCTGCTGGAGTAGATTCTGTGAGGGAGAAGTTGTCGTAAACCATTGCACTTGCCACCAGAATTTCTTGCTTATTGTCCTTGGCGTTGAAAGTCGTACGCAGAGATATGCTCATGAGGGTCAGAGGAGGAGGATCCATGTTTTCAGTGTTAGGAAGAACGGTAATGTTGTTAGGTTTGGCCACAGCCAGCTCGAGTTTGCACCAAGACGCGTTCCTGACAGCGTTGAAGTCGGCATCTTCTATCTTGAGCCAGCATGGACCCATGATGTTTTTCCACAGGACAAATTGTTCGAAAAGTGATGTGTTAGTACCAAAAACGTGTGAAAACGTTTCCCCCTGCAAGTCCGTGGACAATGGCATCTTGTCGTAACCGTAAAGCAGTTTGATGTAATCGGCCTCCCTTGGAATGTTTGGCAGCTCGAACGCATACTTTCGGTTGGTAGGCTTGATCTTGTGCATGGTAACGCGGTGCTTGCTCATAATATCGTCAATCTCATCCGACACATCTCCCAGTTCCACCTCTTCGTCGGTTTGGTGACCTCGTCTGAGTCGGTGTTCGCGAGGAAGGAAGTATAGCTTCCGCAAAATGTTGTCAACTTTTACGAAGCAGCTGACGTATTTACCAGTAGTGCGGTCTTGCACCTTTCCAAATAGACACAAGCTGCCGTTGATCTCGGTGTAATCGATCCAAAACATGTGCAAGCTCCCATCGTCCTGGAGTGCTGACTCAGGATTTGCTCTTGCAATCCCAGCGCTGCTAGTAATTGTGGGTGCCGGACTACTGACGACATTTAGTTTGCTGGTGACACTGTTCCACGATGAAGCGTCGACTGCGGGGGCAACTGTAGGTCCTACTGGCGATGAAGTGGCTGGTGTGGGATACTGAGCCTTCTGTATTTTAGGAATTGGTCTCTTTCCAGAGATGTTAACACTGGCTGAAGCCACGCCGCTGTGCCCGACCGCTTGTTCTACCTCCATACCATCATCGTCATTCTCCTCCTCAATCTTAATCATTGGTTGGGATTTGCGTTCGACCGCCTTGGCCACGGGAGAAGATTGTGGAATAGGGTCGCTCATAGGGATGTCGTCGTCATCGCCGAGTATGGGGAGCGGATCGTCATCATATGCATTTGCGGCCGGCGGTGTTTCGGGCATGAAGGTGTCCGAGTCAGCAGCTTGTTTTTTTGTCGCTTTCGCACGGTTTTCAGAAATTGGAGGGGAGAGAACGCGGGTCTTTCGTCGTGATTCTGTCTTGACCGGGCGCATACGAGGACCAGCACGAGAAACGTTGGTATTGATCTCGCCCAGCAGATCGTCCATGAAATCATTCTCTTCGGCGGTAGCGACGGGCTATCTCATGTTAGTATCAGCAAAACTGAGTAGTTTGAACCAGACGTACCTTTGCTGCTGCATTGACGGTCTGCTTAGTGAAGAAGGAGTTGATTTTTCGGTTCTGTTTGTCTCGTTGCTCCTTGTCTTCTTCGCGTTTTCTCTTCGCTGTTACACATTAGGATCGAGTTGTTGCGTTGCATCATTCATACATACCAATTTTGCCTTTGGTTGGACGCTCGTCTTCCTCGCTCTCGGAAGCATAGCGGTAACCATTTTGGTTGCCGTCCCATTCTTCTCTGCCATCATCGACGTATCCCTCGCCGTTATCGTCGACAATGAAATCATCTTCTTCAAGACGACCTCTCACCAACTTTTTGTAACCTTCTTCATCAACCTCATCGTACAATTGCTCCTCCTCTGCCACCTCGTATGTGGATAAACGCGTCTTTCCAGCAGCGCGTAACGCCCGTAGTTCCGCTAGTTTAGAGGCGCGAGACATTATGTTAGTATTCGAAATATAGTCGAATATAAAAAGAGGACAAGAACTGAAGTTCAGGTGCGAACAGAAAAGTGTGTTGACACGAAGACGGAGTCGAGGGGAGGGGAGAGCCAGCGCGTGAGTTATGCCGACGCGTTCGCGCGTTAAGTGGACGCTATGACCACCGAAGCACCCTAGCCCGAATTAACATTTTATCGTCACCCCTCAACCAACCAACCACCGCTCGGCTGCACAGGAATAGATATTAGCCATCCCTAACAAAGAAACAAAACAACAGCATGGCGTCCAGAGATCCACTCGTATGGATAGATTGTGAAGTATGGGACGCTTTGGACCTCTTTCGAAACTCCACTAAATCAACCAGATGACGGGGCTCGACCCTGAGAACGAAACCATCATGTCTCTGGCCTGTTTCGTTACTGACTATGATCTGAACATTCTGGACGACTATGGGTTTGAGGCGGTAGTCCATCACAGCAAAGAGCAACTGGAGCAGATGGGGGAGTGGTGTACGAAACATCATGGCGAATCAGGTCTCACCCAAGCCTGCATTGATTCGACTATGACAGCAGAAGAAGCAGCTGAGGGACTCCTGCAATACATCAGAAAGCATGTACCTGAACCGCGGAAGGCTCTCCTTGCTGGCAATTCTGTGCATGCCGACAAGTCTTTCCTCGTGAAATGGCCATACAACTCCATCGTTGATCATTTACACTATCGCATCCTTGATGTCAGCAGCATCAAGGAGGCCGCTCGCCGTTGGGCGCCTCGAGACACGCTCAGGAAGATACCAAAAAAGAAGATGCTTCATGAAGCTCGCGCCGACATTTTAGAGAGCATAGCGGAAGCCAAGTTCTACCGCCAGACCTTTTTCGTCTAGAGATTATCATTTCAGCAAACCCGATACGGGGTTGCGAATGGATTTGATTATGCATCCAAGGTTTGGAGAGGCAAAGGGGGAAGAATGTCTAATGCAACATTGAATGAATCGGAGAACAGCATAGAAGACTATCCAGGCCAGAGGCGCCGAACAAGTCAACAGCAATGTTTTGCAGATCATGTGCCGTGCGGGGTTTTGCTCAGCGTGATATTGTGTCGAAACGGCCGGCCATGGAATATTTTGCAGGGCTTGTGTTCAACACGTTCTGTAAAGGAATACGTAGTGGTGTGGTCAATTTGTTTGAAGTTGCCGGGGTGCGTTTAGCTCCCGCACAAGGCTCGCTATTCTCCGGCCGAGTATTCCGGAATTTCCAACGAGGCAGCTGGCTGGCTGGCTGGCTCAGCCTGAGATGTGTGGTAACGTGGCTGTCGCGAAGTTAGTAATGAGGTAGTGTCAGTGGGTTTTATCTAAAGGCGGCTGTCAATTGCACTCGATAACTCCCCAAACGACAAGCGTGCTTTTGGAAATCTCGATGATTTCACTTTCATTGGCACTGATTGGCATGTCCACAGTGGATCTTGACGTTGGAACATGTTCCATGCCATGTCTCGTTACTAGGCCGAGAAATTCCCTGGGTCGATCAAGAGTCGAGTTGCGTCATACCATGCTGCTAACAAACTGACAAGATTCTTGTCCTGAGGGATCACGCTCAGATATGCACCGACATGCAGCAATATATTCCTGCATTCGTACAGCAACATGCATTCGGGTGGTAAGCGACCTGAGGCGTAGTATTCACGTGCGCGGGTGTAGAGCAAGTGGTGTGAGGTGTGGTCCGATGCCGTCGAGCTCTGTCTTGAGGTGCGTGGTGCGGTGAGAGTTGTGGTGTGCCCCGCCTGTGACCGAGCTTCGCGCATGGTCGTAGCTATTTCTTTTTCACCAGCATCCACTTGACCCCACGTCATATTTAGAGGGAGCCGCCCGTCTACCTTTGATTCTTTCGCTCACTCAAATCCCTTTCTTTGCTCAGCGACTTACCAAGAGATTGGACCTATCACACCTCCATATCACATTACTCAATTGCATCACTCCCAATTGCTTCGTTCCGCCTCTGATTGCTGGTCCCCACCCCACGCCTCAACAGAGTCCCCGCTTCCAACTCTTCTTGATACGACCACTCCCACCTTTCTCTCCCACAGATAGAACCACTCTCCCAACTCACTGTACGTACTCCCCGGGCATAGAGAATCCTCAGAATCACACGCCGTCGTATCTTGCGATCCCAACGACCCGTTGAAGCTCTGCCGGAATCATACTAACCTTATCTGCCCATCTCTAGAATATCTACTCATTCTGACATCTCATCCTCACACAATGCCTCCTACCGATGTACCACCACCCCTCGATGGGAAGAAGCGCAGGATCGGCGTCATGACGTCCGGCGGTGATGCGCCTGGTATGAACGGCGCTGTGCGCGCTGTCGTCCGCATGGCCCTTTTCAGCAACTGCGAAGCTTTCGCCATCTACGAAGGCTACGAAGGCCTCGTTCAAGGCGGAGATATGATCAAAGAGATGAACTGGGAGGATGTCAGAGGCTTCTTAGCCGAAGGAGGTACTATCATCGGCACCGCACGATGCATGTCCTTCATGGAACGAGAGGGTCGGAGAACTGCTGCCAAGAACATGATACTGAAAGGTATCGATGCTCTAGTCATCTGCGGTGGAGACGGAAGTCTCACGGGCGCCGACAGGTTCCGCGACGAGTGGCCAAGTCTCATCGAAGAGCTCGTGGAGAGAAAGGAGCTCACCTCCGAGCAGGTTGCACCGTTCAAACACCTAAACATCGTCGGCCTCGTTGGCTCAATAGACAACGATCTGAGCATGACTGATGCTACCATTGGATGCTACAGCTCACTGGCCAGAATTTGCGAGGCCATCGATTCCGTTGACACCACTGCCACGAGCCATCAACGCGCTTTCGTCGTGGAAACCATGGGAAGGCACTGTGGCTGGCTCACGCTGATGGCTGGCGTAGCTACCGGAAGTGACTTCATCTTCATTCCAGAGAAGCCAGTTGAGGACGGGTGGGAGGACAATATGCTTTCCATCGTCAAAAAGCACCGCCAGTTGGGCAAACGCAAGACTATTGTGATTGTAGCCGAAGGGGCCATTGATGTTCACCTCAACAAAATCACACCCACTCAGATCAAGGACATTCTTTCCAAAGCCGGATTGGACACCAGGGTTACTACACTTGGACACGTACAAAGAGGAGGACAGCCTGCCGCTTACGATAGAATGTTGTCTACACTTCAGGGCGTGGAAGCAGTCAAAGCTGTTCTGGAAGCCACCCCTGAGACCCCATCCCCTGTTATTTGCATGATCGAGAACAAGATTGTGCGTCGCCCATTGCTCGAAGCCGTGGCCCAAACCAAGGAGGTTGCCAAGGCAATCGAAAGCAAGGACTTTGAAAAGGCCATGCGCCTCCGAGACGCTGAATTCGCCGAATACTACCGTTCATACCAGATTACAACTTCTGCGGATCAGCCCGAGCTCAAGCTACCAGAGGAGAAGAGATTGCGCATTGGTATCATTCACGTCGGAGCTCCTGCAGGAGGCATGAACGCCGCCACTCGTGCTGTTGTAGCATACTGTTTAGCAAGGGGTCATACACCCATTGCACTTCATAACGGTTTTCCGGGGCTTATTCGACATCACTCTGATGAGCCCAGGGGAGCAGTGCGGGAGATTGACTGGCTTGACGCTGACGGTTGGGCTAACAAGGGCGGTTCAGAGATCGGTACGAACCGTGGATTGCCCAGCGAAGACATCGAGACGGTTGCATTTGTGTTCAAAAAATACAACATCCAAGCGTTGTTTGTGGTAGGAGGTTTCGAAGCCTTCACCGCGGTCAGCGAATTGCGCAAAGGCCGTGAGCACTACAAGGCCTTCAAAATACCCATGGTAAGTATCGACAGTGTGTCACCATAGATAGAGCTTGTACTAAAAGAATTCCAGGTCATTCTGCCAGCTACAATCTCTAACAATGTCCCCGGTACTGAGTAAGTAGTGTCTTACACATGAATCTCTGGGCATCATTAGCTAACCACCCTCTTTTCATTTCAGGTACTCGATTGGATCCGATACTTGTCTCAATGCTTTGATTGAATACTGCGATGCTTGCCGACAGTCCGCATCTGCTTCACGCCGACGTGTCTTCGTCATCGAAACCCAAGGTGGAGAGTCCGGCTATATTGCCACAGTGGCCGGTCTTTCCATAGGCGCATTCGCAGTGTATACTCCAGAAGACGGAATTAATCTCAAGATGCTCGATCGTGACATTGATACTCTGGGAGATGTCTTCCGAAGAGACAAGGGGCAAAATCGCGCAGGCAAGGTTATTCTTGTGAACGAGAAAACCAGCAAGACATATAGTGTTCAAATTATCGCGGACATGATTGCAGAGGCTGGCAAGGGCAAGTTTGAGAGCCGTCACGGTGTGCCTGGGCACTTCCAACAAGGCACCACGGTAAGCTGTCTCGTCCATTTTATATTCAGTGCATATCGGTTGCTGACACAGTCCTCCAGCCTTCACCTATGGACCGCGTTCGTGCTGTGAGGTTTGCCTTCCGCTCACTGGAACACCTTGAGTCATTCGCCGGTATGGATATTGAAGAAATTGACGACGACCCAATGAGCACTGCTGTGATCGGAATCAAGGGTGCCAAAGTTCTCTTCTCCCCCATGGAGAATATCGAAAAGAAGGAGACCGATTGGCATCGTCGCCGCCCCAAGAACGAGTTCTGGATGGATCTGAAGCAATATGTGAACATTCTTAGCGGACGTCCATCGCAGGCCAAGGAGTAGACGTTCAGTTTTTTGGTAGCCTTTTTGTCCTTTCTTGTAGTTTTGTGATTTTCTTGCACGATTTGATGATAGATGGCGATATGATATTCCTTACCCAATAAAGAATATGCTCATTCTTCAAATTGGCTCTCACGTTCCAAGGTTGTTCATATGGTATATAGGGGTGTGAGGTTAAATATTGCTCTACAATCTTGAGTATACGATCCCTAACAAAGGCACGGGCCTTGATAGTTGATCAATCGAATTTTAAGATATAGCAATGGAAACTCACGGTGCTAGAGGGGTTCACCAATATAGATCATCTCTGAACATATTCTTACACAGGAATCCTCCCTCAGCAACTATCTACCTCCTTCGAAAGCCTGACCTACCATCTACACGAGAAACACTCTAGACCCGTTCACCGGTAGACGCGCCCGAAGAAGAGCAAAAGGTTTCGTCCTCCGATCCGTTCCCGGATAGAACCCCGGCGTAAGAAAGAGCTGGTTGACTGTAAAGTACAAGTACCCATCGCTCCCAACAGACACTGCCAACAACGATTAACTACTACATTTCTCAGGCACAAGGGAATTTTCCCACTCACTAGTATCGACCCAATTGATCCTGGGATCACGCACGAAAGTGCTTGTGCTACTGTTCGCCGGATTATAAAACAGTATACCATTCTGCTCCATATTCCCCGCATAGATAAACCCATTCGAATCCGTCTCAAACCCATCACTCACCCCTCTCTCCCCGCGATTCTCCACCGCCGCTTGAGCCAGCAATTCCGAATTCAGCCCTCGGTCCCGCAACCTAGCGGTCGGGATACTATATAGCGTGCGTCCGCCAACAGGGCCCCAGAACAAATCCTCGCCATCAGCAGACAGCGCGATCCCATCTGCGCCCAGAGGAACCGTCTCAAGCGGCTGGCCCGGCCCAGATACGTAATAGAGTGGAACGCCCCAGACATACGGCACAAACCCACGCTCTGCACGCACTTCGTTGATCCCGTTGAGGTGGCGCCAGCTTTCGCCGGAGCCGAGATCGACTACGACGATGCCGTTGCGGCCCTCGCTGCTGCTGTCGGTGATGTATGCGATGCCTTTCCCCGACTGCGTGAGGTTGGCGCGTAAATCGAACCGCACGTCGTTGAGGTACGAGTCCGCGAACGCTACGGTCGGGGGGAAGACGATGGTCTGGATGACGGTGTCGTTGGCCAGTGACACGCCGACGAGTTTCGGTCCGCCGTAGGATGCGGGGACGAGCGTGCCATCGGGTGTGAGGGCGCGGCCTGTGTCGAGGATCCAGAGGCGGTCCAGTGGATCGAGGACGACGGATTGTACGCCGATGAGGTGGGTTTGGTGGTTTGCGCCTGTTGCTGGGTATGTGGAGTAGTTTATAGCACCTCCCGGTGGGTTGTTGATTTCGGCATTTGGGTAGGGACTTTCAGTGTCGTTCCCGTTTAGCTCCGCGACGGTGTATTTGTTGTTTGTGCCGTCGTTGGTGTTGTTTACGTCGAGGCCTGGTGGGTAGTTTGAGAATCTTCGGCCGGTGCGGGATACGGTGATTCCTAGATGTCAAAGTTTGATTAGTTTTTCCTTGTGGGTGTAGATATTACGGATTTTGTATTTCACCTGTGGGCCATTGATCGTTGTATCGGTGGACAATCTCCACTTCTGGGCCGGCGAGACCTGTATCAGAAATTACATCCTGTGCATGCGAGAGGCCCGCAATTGATAGACTTGCTATCAGCAATGTCAGGAAATGCATCCTAAGACTGTTGATATCATAAACAGTCAGTCAACATGCGAATGTAATGAGTTCAGTGTTGCAACCAAGGCACTGTACGCTTTTAAAAGATTCATGTGCAGCGACCGCTCAAACACATCATCATGAACGCCGTTTGGCCGACAGCCGCGGTGTTTGTAGTCTTCACGTCATGATGAGAATGTAAGGAACGATCGTGGACAAGGGTCACGGATATATGTGTGGTGGTAAAGCTAGCTGATGTAGTTTCAGCGTTTTGACGAGCTATCGGAGCTATACAACAAGGGTAGATGATCTCCCCTCCCGGACATAGGTCCCGCCCAACCACAGCTCGTTGCCTTCCGCGCAAGGTCAATTGCTTTCATGCGTAATAATGAGACTTGGAATCGACGTAGAGCTTGTTTTGGGGCTCCTTAAAACTAGGGTTGGCTACTACAACTCCTCTTTTCCACGAGAGATCGGAATTTAACCAATCCAGCCTTTGACCGTGTCTCTCAACGACGGTCCTGTTTGTGCACCATTCCATGTACAAGACTCCGTAGTCGCTCCTTCGTTTGTTTGGTTTTTCAATGTTGCGCTTGCATTAAGTGAACCATTGTCCAGCTCAATGGCTATCTCGTCTTCTCTAACTCTACCTTTGCTGCTTCCTTTTGACATGATGATCAAGCGTGGATCCTCACTTCTTATTGATGATCGTCCAGAAAATCCGTTGGCGAGATAATCATGTGCAATGTACAGAGCGAGAATCCAGTCCAGATACGATGCAGCATCTTCAGTAGATGAGAACTTGAACTGGCGTGGCTGGTCCGGCTCTAAATCCAGCACTTTGGCCAGCGATGGCGGCAGTGTCAGCTTATGTTCTGAGCCAAAAACTGGCTGTCCAATATACGTTCGCGTGTCTAATACGATGCTTTCCGGTTGTGCTCCACTGCAGGGAAGTACTATAGATGCAGTAGCATCGAAAGCCCTTATGAAGGCTTGTAGTACCTGATCGGTCGCTGGAATATCAGTGTTCTCTGAGTCCTTGACAGTCTCTGCGAGCTTGACCCATAAAGACTCGCGCGAAGCCTTCAGCGTTATATCCAAACCAGCACTCTTGACAGTCTTGACAGTCATGTGTAGGTATGCATGCATGGAATCGACAGTTTTAAGATGACTGAACATGGCCAGCAGTGTTCGTATGAGTCTTGGGGATGATTGCTGTCGTCCACGGTCAATCATGGGAGGCGGTATCTGTGACCGCCTATGCGAGCGCATGCGGTGTTCATGCGCAAGTAGTAATCGCAATGCTTCCGCGATGCTATGTGCTAGCCAATCCTGAGATTGATCGACCTCAAGTGCCGACTGTCCATCCCGATCGATGCAGTCTACTAAAATCTTCCTTTGGCTGGCTTGGTCATTCGATCCCGGCGTAGCAATATGAATGACGGAGTCCCTCAACTCTACCCCATACCCTAGAAGTTGCCGACTTTCCATGGACATCTCATAGAAAAGCTCTTCTTCGAAGAGTGAGTCGCGGGAGAGCTGTATCGACTGCTCAATGTCGATTTCATCTAAGCCTTGCGTGGGCAGATGTGAGGTACCGATAATTCGCTCCTTGTCCATGATGCGCACGCGCAATGTCTTTGGCTTGAGCTTCAAATTAGGGTCCAGGATGATGCCACCATCTTTGTTCATGCGCAATGGCGCCAAAGAGCGTGCTTTGAAACGACTGTTCGCTGCGAATAATTTAGTATGATGTCGAAAGTAGGAAAGCGACAAACCTACCTTCAGGGACTCCATAATGCACGGCATATGGAGCATTTCCTTTTTCTCCACGGGTCCGTTGCAGCGACCAACCCTTTCCGGATATAGAAAGAACTTCTTCCCAATACTTTGTTTCCTTCCGAACCTCGGTTTCCAGTTCTGTTGCAGCCTTGAGCAGGCTGTTGGTGGACCAGTCCAGAGCTTCCATCTTCGAGCCCTTCGCGACCACATTCTGACGCTTCTTCAGATCTTCATGCAAAGCTATATCCTCAGGTCTTCCTGACTCTTCCAGCGTGATTCCCTTGTCTACACCAACCGAGCCGCGAGGGATGTTAACCTCTTTGAACATTGGCGTGTATGCTGATTCCAAATTCTTAGTCGGATCCCGGGATAGAGCAAGATTTACCAAGTTCATGGCATTTCCAGCGTGAAAGGCAGCGAGCCTACTCATGTTTAGTACCGTCATTACGCTCTCATGTTGGTTCCGGCCTACTCAAGATTTTTGAACATGCTCATCCTGGAAGCATGTATTTCCTCGAGCTTTTCCTTGACAGACGGTTCGTCGAGCTTGCTCTTCTCTTCGGAGTCATCCATGACAACGCCGATATCATTTTTGCTTGCTTCAATCTCATCTTGAAGAGATTGTTCGGTGATGCCTCGAAGGTGCCCTCGTTCGGCCGCAAGCTGCGTCACTTGCGCAAGTATGTCTTTGTGGTCGAGCGGTTCCTTTTGTGGTGCGGGCCATGCCCTCAATTTGATCTCGGTGGTGTCATCGGTGGTGGCCATTATATCGTAGGCCGATCAATGCGGTTGAGCGCGTCGCGAGTGAATTGTTGTTGGTTGAGGGCACCGATGGTACAAGGAGCCGCGGCTCGCTTCCAGTAGCAGTTAAGTGAGTGCTAGCCGTTATCGATAACCCGATCACGTGAAAGATCCATGGGCGCACGGTCCTTACATATGCGGGTAGGCGTCCCTCGATTGGAGTGAATGTAGTGAATCTACACAGTAAATGTGTGGGCGGTTGAGAATTGATGACTTGAATTCATACTTGAATATATTATCGAGCGTACAGGCCAGCTGTGAAGAGTATGTGAAGAAGAGGAAAAGAAATATCAGCTACGTCTGATCGAGTCCAGCGACGACAACAAAGACACATGTCTTTGCGTTCGAGGGTGAGAGGAATAGTTTGATACTTCGATCGATTTATTGTTATGGCCTGATTTCAATTCGTCGAGTTCACATTCGGAGCATGGCCTCTCCGTTTAAACAAGCGAGTGAATCTTGATCGTACTCTTAGTAGGGTCTAGTGATGCTGCACTCGGATGTTATCGATTAAGCTACCCTTGTAGCGTTCAGGTACCCCTGCTGCACTCTCGCGGACTGTTCGAAATTGTGAAAGCGATAGACGCGTTTGGACTTTGGAAAATGGAATGTCCTAGTAATGCTTTTTATTTTTTGCTCTTCCCGAACCGATCCCGCAGACCATGATTTGCGTATGTGCACATAGATAGGGGCATGATTGGGCTACAAGCTATCCACGTGCTCCACCACATGTCCTCATTCGATATAGCGGCATTTGGAAACGTCGGCATCCTCCGATGGACGATAGACAACACACTCACATCAACCGCACACCCCGTATTCACTCTTCTACTTTCTTCGGTCTTGTTCCTCGAAATGACTGTAAGTTATATACATCATCGCCAATTGTCGGAAAATACATCGGCTAATCTTATACGTGACTAGACTAGATACCGGGTTGAATGTGAGTTGCCCTGCTCGGTTTGGTGATCGTGAGCGAGGTGCATGGCTGACCCTGGCTATCACAGATGCTCTCAAGGTAATGTTGCTTCGCTGTATAATCTGGATGCTACTGACCAAGATTTCAGACGCACCGTAGAGATCAATTGGTTAGTTATATTCCCTAGCGCACGTCAAGGATCAAACTAAATCATGGTATCAGATCGAATGGATAAAGGTAACTCACATATCTCCCGGATCCTGTGACTCGACTGGAGTATGGTGTAACCTCAGAATAGGGCCTCCTCGCGGTACCATTTGTGTTGCACTCAAAACCGACTGCGGCATTTGAACAGAATGGCGACTCTGTGGACCACATGGCAACCCAGACTCAGCGCCGGTAAGCTGCCTGTGGATTGTTGTGAATGAAATGGATAGCTTAGAATCAACAGTTACGCAGAAATCATGAGAGATGTAGAAGACATCGTCAGCGAGCACTTCGCCTGCCAGCAGGACGGTACGCAGAATCGATCTAAACTCAAACTTTTGGTACCATCTGTGGCCAATTTCTTCACGCCATTGGCTCTTCACGATGCCTTTATTTGGCAAGACCAACGACGCTTCATCAGCCATCGTCGTTTTGTACCACCGTCATTCAACGATATAAGACTGATTTTGAACACGGCTCAGGTCATGAGTCTCGTTCGCAATGGACCTCTCGAGCTAGTTACATTTGACGGAGATGTTACCCTCTACGATGACGGCGAATCCCTCTCGCCAGAAAATCCAGTCATTCCCCGGATCTTGCAGCTGATGAAGACTGGGTCGAAGATTGGCATAGTCACAGCTGCCGGGTACACAGATGCACGTCGTTACTATGAAAGACTGTACGGTTTACTAGATGCCATATATGCATCGGACCTCCCACCTACGACCAAGCAAAACTTTGTTGTCATAGGTGGTGAAAGCAATTACTGTTTCAAGTTTGCGGAGGACAGTCCCGATAGGCTAAAACTGGTACCCAGGCAAGAATGGCTCCTCAAAGAGATGGTATTGTGGGAAGAGTCAGACATAACGGCACTGCTTGATATCGCGGAAGCTTGCTTGAAGGATACGGTGAAGAATTTGCGCATGGAAGCTCTTGTGGTTCGCAAGGAGAAGGCGGTCGGGATCATACCCAAGCCTGGCTACAAGTTTTGCCGTGAAGTGCTAGAGGAGACGGTTATGATTGCACAGAAAACTTTGGTAAGTGAGCCCTGCCTTTTGACGAGATTAATAATGACGGTCAAAGGAACTATCCGAGGTTGGGAACCGTCTGCCCTTCTGCGCTTTCAACGGAGGCAATGATGTTTTTGTGGACATAGGCGACAAATCATGGGGTGTTTTGGCATGCCAGCGGTTCTTTGGAGGCATCGATGGAGGCAAGACATTGCATGTTGGCGATCAATTCCTCTCGGCTGGGGCGAATGACTTCAAGGCGCGGCTGGCATGCACGACGGCGTGGATTGCCAATCCTGCAGAAACGGTGTCGTTGCTGGACGAGATTTCGGAGTTGGACGAGATGCAGCAGCGCAAGAATCGATAAGTTTAGAAGGTGTCGAGGCAATGGATGTGTGCTATAGCAAGGACACAGAGGATCAGGACGAAACATGGACCGGCAGGGCATGAGGCGTATGACTATTGCTGAAACGGATCTGATATAGACAGGATGGGACAAGATTGGGCTGATGGCAAATTCTCGCGACGTGTGTCCTGATTCAGGGAGGCGGGTGTGTGCTTCGTGATTGGTGAGGGCGGAACGCTAGAGCCTTGCGCAATGGCAGCGACCGCAGCTTGCTCGGGCGCAACGAGACCTGGCTTGGATTGGATTGGGAGCTGGCGGCGAGGAGCAAGGGAAACCGCAACCAAGGGAATCGCGTGTCTGGCCGTGCTGGACAGCACGAGACTACATACTTAGCCATGTACCTGCCTGCCCATGTACCTCCCTACCTACATAGATATCTACATACATGCTACAACACCTCACCAACGACGCTCTGAACATGGTCAAATCACATGTGCATGCACTCAATCCATCGCAGCAAGACGGAACGCCTGTTTGCTAGATCGTTTGTTTCACAAAAGAATAACGTCTTTCTTGGTTCCCCGTGTCCAACGCACACGCATCCGCCTTCTCCGTCCAAGCCAACAACCACAACCCTGCCCTGCCTCCCGCCTAAACTCCTGAGCTGCTCCACTCGCTCGACTGGCCCTGGCCTGCCCTGCCCTGCACCCTCGCAGATCGTCCGTTGTCTCGTCCACGCGCCGTGGAAGCCATTGCCTTCCTGACACTCTTCAATTGCCTGTCTTTTCTCGCTGGCTGTACCACCATACTCCACAGCACCATCCAAATACCGCCCGCCATGACTGCACCCAAGTACAAACCCTTGACTCTGACGCCCATCAACTTCTCCCTCACCGAAGGCACCTCGATTCCTGCTCCGCTCGATTCCCCGCCCAACACTCCACGCCCTCCCACGCCGGGCAAGGGACCTTTGTCCTCGCATCCCACTCCCAGCTCTGCCTTTTTCCCACAGCACCGCGGCTCGTCGACCGAAAAATCCTCCCCTGATGCATCTGCAGACTCCAGTCTGCAACAGACGGGCTCCAACGAAAATGCCAGCGTGAGACCTCCCACGAGCCCAACGGGCAGCAAACGGCCGGGCTCCGTGCGCAAGTTTCTAGGCCTTCGTCCACTCTCCTCGCATGAGAGTTTCACCTCGGAACGGCCAGGATCACCAGCTACCCTGAATAGCCAGCCGGGCTTGACCAGGAAAAAGAGCACCAGCTGGTTCGGCAAGCGCAAGAGCTCCTTCATCAGCGGTCCCATACCTGAAGGGAACGAGCGGAAAGCGCCCTACACAAATGGCGCTTCCAGTACGAATGCTGCACAGGCGCAGCCGGCCCAGAAGAAAGGACCGCCGCCGCCAGCGCTACCAGAGCTCAAGTCGTTTGGAGTCAGCGAGGACACGTTCAGCATGGGCGCGGATGACCTGTTCAAAAACATAAAATAAGTGTTGCCACTGAAAAGAGGTGGAACGACAAGATGGGGTGGGAGGTTTTTTACGATGATTCTGATGGACTAGGTTTTAATGAGATTTGTGGTTCTTCTTGGTGCATACGCTGGAAACGCTTGGGAGTTTGCCAGCCTGTGGACATTTTATTTTGCTTGCATATGCACACGATACCCCAGTCGAGGCACACACACACATACAGACGATGCTTGGTGGGTGGAGAGAACAAACATGTTGCGTGCTGAAGGGGAAAAGCAGGAGAGGGGGGGAAGCGTTGAAAGGATTATTTCATTGTTACAGCATGCCTTAGCATTCCATCATCCCCATCCATGTATATTCACTCTGCTTGCTTTGCCGTCGCGTTCCGCCTTTTGGTGGAGCGGACATGGCCGCTTGCTTTCTTTTGTTCGAAATATTATCTTTACCCTCTTCAGGTTTCTGCGATTAACCATCAGTGTTGCGTGTCGTGCCATGCATGTAGTAAACAGGGTAAACAAGCACGTCTCCAAGCACTATTCAAGCCGACCAGCTTGTTATTGGATGTTATTGTTGCCATTCCTAGTTCCCGTTTCTGTACCAAACCCACTGGTGAGATCAACGAAACACGGTTGGCCAATCAAAAAAGGAGGCGCGTCGGTTGCTATGGAGCCGCGAGCCAAGACCGCAGTGGAGAACAACAAACACACCGTGACACGGCCGCATCACTGATTTACTATAGGTAACGCTCCAACCCACGACAATCCCGCAATCCTAGCGCACAACACCCAATTTCTTGCATTTCACCCGCTTTGGTGCACATCTGGCCCTTCAACACAGTATCATTTCGCAAAACTAAACCATCGTCTCCTCTTACTATGGCCCACGAGCCAGGTCCATTCTCGGTCCGTCGCCAGGTAAGTCAACATCGTCCATGTTCTCTCAGCGCAACATTTGAGGGCTTAGCTAATAATGCGTCCATGTGTAGACACTGGCGCCCACAAGCAATAACCTCTCTGCGATTCCCATGCCATCTTCCGCTATGAAGCGCTCGAGTATCAATTTCAGCTCCCAACAGGCAAACCATGCCCGCTCGCAGTCTGGTTCGCGCATGTCTCTTGCCCCAAGTCGCCCAAGCCAACCCGTCTTTCAGCGCTCGTCGTCCGGGACGAACCTCGCTGAGCAGGGCTTCCAGTCAGTCCATCGCAATTCTACGAGCAACATGTTTGGGCCGAGCAGCGCGGGCGGCGCGAGGAAGAGCTTTGCGCCCGGCGCTTCCATCTTCCAGACCCCGGCACCTGCTCCTACCTTCGAGCAAAATACACAGCGACGGAGTAGCGTGTTCAAACCACGCATGTCTCACGGAGGCCAGGCAGGAGTTAGGCAATCTTTTTTCCAAACCGCCCCACTCCCATCAACCGCTCCGACGGACCCGCGACGACTCAAGGATGCGAGTACTCGCTCTCAAATGGGCCAAGAATTACTAGAATATCTCACACAAAACAATTTCGAAATGGACTCCAAGCACGTTCTTTCGGCCAAGTGCATGACTTCGCCGACCCAGAAGGATTTCAACTGCATGTTCCAATGGCTATACAAACGTATAGACCCTGCCTATCGCTTCCAAAAATCCATGGACCAAGAAGTTCCAGTTTTGTTGAAGCAAATGCGGTACCCATTCGAAAAATCTATAACCAAATCTGCGATCGCGGCAGTGGGATCAGCCAATACCTGGTCCATGTTCCTTGGTCTGCTCCACTGGATGATGCAGCTTGCTAAGATCATGTCTGCCTACGAAAACGGAAATTACGATGACGCGTGTATGGAAGCAGGTTACGATGTGTCTGGTGATCGCATCATTTTCGACTTCTTGTCCGATGCTTACAGTACATGGCTATCAGCAGAAGACGAGGACGACGAAAACGACCCCGATGGCGAACTGGCAATGGCCAGGTCTATGCAACCCCACGTACAAGCTATGGCGAAGCGCTTTGATGAAGCCAATGCTCACCATTTAGACCAAGTGGAACTGTTGGAAGCCGAATACAAAGCTCTGCAGGATCAGATTGACGAGCTTTCCAAATCCGGACCCAGGCTTCATAAATTGGAAGAGCAGATTAAGATCATGGAACAAGACTACGTCAAATTCGAAGCGTACAACAACACCGTTAATGCCAGGATGAACAAGTACAACGACCGATGTGGCCTGTTCGAGAAGGAGGTTGAGAAGATTGAAGCAGAATTGGAAGCATCTGAAAGGGAGAAGCAGGAACTCCAGGCCATTATTGACGGTCGTGGAATGACGATTGCGGACATTGATCGCATGTCTACCGAGAAAGAACGTCTCGACTCCTCACTTCAGGCAGCTTCTGCCCGTGTTGAGGAATCGAAGAAGCGTGTAGCAGAAAAGGAACAAGTTGCGTCACGTAAACTTGATGAGTTGGAGCAGACGATCGAACGCTTCAACAACCTTGGCTACCAAGTTGGAGTAATACCTTCTACTGCTGTAAACGCAAAAGGCCAAGAGTATGAGCTGGTCCTTACAGTCAATGAAAGTCCAAACTTTTCGGGATCGCAGATGGGTGGTTCACAAGAAGCATCAGATCGCCTCCTCGCCGATTCCGGCACCGGCTACTCACCACACACTCTCCTGAACCTGGATCTCCGAGGAACAGTCAAATCGAACATCCTCGCCCTGCGCAAAGAAATAGCAGAGCGCCGCAATTCGGCGCTCGAAGCCGATATGAATAACCACGACCTGCTTGATCAAGTCAAGCAAGCAATGGATGACAAGCAGGCTGAAGTCGAGGCGCTGGGCCACAGAGTTGCACAAGCAGAGGAGGAGCTAGAGAAGCTGAGAGAGATAACTGGAACGCAAAAAACAGCGTCCGATGCGCAGATTGAAAAGATGGAGAAAGAACTCGGGCGCATGCGCAGCAACCTCGGTGAATCGGTGCAACTCATGGTGCAACGCGAGATGGCTGTCAACATTGAGTATGTTCTACCCTCTCTATCTTCTTTGCGTCCCTTGCTCTCCCCACCCAAGAAAGCACATCACTGACTGAGCATCTAGATACGAGCAATTGCAACTCCGCGCCAACACGCTTCGCGAGGAGCTCCACACAGAAATCGAGCGAATGCTCGACGACATTGTGCGCTTCAAGCTCCACGTCCAGAAGTCGCTCGAGGAGTACGAGCAGTTCATCGCCGACGAGGTCGAGCGCAGCTGTCAGGAGGAAGACGCCATGGGCGATGTCGAGGACGATGTCGCTGTGGGCGACGGAGCTGACAAGTGGGAGATGGTGTAAAAGTCCCACTGCTTCATCTTCTCTCTACCCGCGTTCTGAGTGTCGTGATGACGGCCCGATTTGTTGTTCTTAGTTTTGGGGTTGGCGCTTCTGATCTTTTGATTCTCTCTCTTTTTTTGGCGAGCTAGTGTTGTGCGTGTATACCCATTATTAGTACTGATGATCATGATGATGATGGATTGGATTTGGATGGGGGGTACGGTCACGGTCCCGGCGTTGCGATAGGGGTTGCTGGGGTGGCATTTGTATTAGATCTTGGCCTTCTTATTTGCTTCTTCGCGCTCACGAATTGAATCAGCTGTTCTTCAATATTCAGTCAATCATGTGTATTTTTCTCTTCATCTCATTCGTTTACGCAATCGCAAACCATGCTGGGAATGGTCATCCTGAACTGAGGATCCAAGAGTGGAGAGATAACACATGTTTTTATTAACTTTTGATCTATCTACGGGAAAAGGGGGTATATCATTAGTAGGGAAAGAAAAGGGTATCCCACGAGCGTCTAGAGAAGACCGCAGAAAAGAGAAAGGCGGGAGGGACGGGGGCATCATTGCTTCGGACACCCTCAATCCATCTTTTACCATGCTGGGAAGCAAGTCATTGACCCAGCTAAGCTGGAGCCCCTCTCACATTATACATGGCCATGTTCGCAAGCTCAACTTGCATCCTAAGCCCCGCATTCTCACTATTCTTCTCTTCCAGATCCTTCTTATACCGGTCCAGCAAACCTCTCAGATCGCGAACTTCATTCCGCAATTGTTCCAACTCAGCTTGGTCTGGACTTTGCATTTGATGGAGCACAGAGTCACACTGCGCGACGAGTCCTGGATCGAGTTGCGAGAAATTCTGGGCATTTTCACCTTCAGCACCTTCCTCCTGATCTTCTTCTTCCTCTTCTCCCTCTTGTTCGCTCTCGCCTAGTCCTTCGCCGATTTCCTGCCCTGCTTCTTTCCGCAGGCGACGGATTTCCGCGCGGACGTTGTATATATCGCGTTTGAATATGCTGATGCCTGGCAATCTTTCCTGTAGAACGCGAACCGTTCTCCCTACGCCGCGATCACGCCCGTGGCCAGGGCCAAGTTTCGTAAGCATCTCCTGCTCGATAATTTTCCAGACGGGGCTACCAAGCTTGAGGCTATGGTTTGCCGAGTCGAGCGTGCTTGATTCCCCAGTCGAATTTGACTGTCCCTGGCTTGCAGATTGTCCGTTATCGTTACTGCCGTTTGATCTCTCCACCCGCGCAAGGATTCCACCTGTACCGATACTACGACCCTCAGCTGCCCCAGCCCACGTCCGCCTTCTTTGAAGAGCCCAAGCCTCACTTGGTTTGCCAGCGTGATTGTGGGCCCCATGCCTTATTCTCAACGTCCAGTTGCCATCAGGATGTTTCTTGCATTCGAGATTCATCCGGCAGCCCGTCTTGTTGCTGGTACGGGCCCTCCTGACTCGTTGTTCGTCTGTAAGTTTGCGTGTATTCTTGTTCTTGCCATAGCATACGCAGCACAGCTTCACTCGTAACCGACTTTTGTCGGTTGAGCTGATACTGAAGGCGTAGCCATGGATCGAGGCATGCTCCTGCGCATACGCATAGAGTATTTCCCAAGATGAGTGCGTACTGGGAGCGGGAGGAAGCATATCAAAGTGGCCTTCCGGTGCAGTGTTGGGTGGTATAGGCGGTGCCGGGGGAAAGTTTTCAGGTGTGTATTGAATGTGTGGGTAAGGATTCTTGCTCGTGGGTTTCGCGGGGTCGGGCGAAGCTGGTTTGGCGGCATGCAAGAGGACTGGTGGTGCATAGGGCGAAATATACACATTGCTGGGGTCATACTGTAAATTACTGGGTGGGTTTGCGGGGATAGGTGGTTGATTGAAGTTGTATTGCGGTATGCGGTGGTGGTGATGTCCCGGAACTGGAGGAGCTTGATAGCCGGGGGTGTGCTGGGCTTGGTTAACGGGTGCAGGATGATCAACAGGCTCAGGCCGATTAATAGGCGCCGGGTTATTGATGGATGTAGTATTGTGAACCGGCGTTGAACGGTTAACAGGCGGAGAGGGCTCGGTATGGGATAGCGATGACGGGAAGGCAGGGTATTGCGGGCCACTCAAAGGAGCGTACCCAGTCGGAGGCCCGGCAGACATATGAGGTGGAGGAGCAGGCCTCATCGTGTGCCAAAGGTGCTGTACGTTCGTTATGTGAATAGGACCTAGGTGTGCCGCTCCGTATCGGCTGTCGTGTGGATTAGGAGCGATTAGGATGGGGACTGTCGCTATCATCCCAGAAGTTTGCACGCATGTTAGTAAGCAGGCTCTCAAGTCCACGTTCAAGTCATAGAATCACATTTCATTATTTTCATCCATTTAGTCTATGAATAAGTTGAATGAACCGAAATATTATATTTATATTTCAAAGCTAGTAATGTTGTAGGTTATGAGGGGTTGATGTTGTTCTTAAGTCCACTTTTTATGCCTACTCTAGGACGTAGTTCATCCACAACGTACCTAGGTAGGTACATAGTTTGCAAGAGAACAGCAGCAAGTGGAATTTCAGGGCAAATCTCCGTAATTGTGTATTTGAAGATATTCATTATTACTGGCGCTCTGTAACAATCACGTTCATATCCTTGATCTCCCACAGACCCATTGAATCGATGGCCTTCAGACTTTGGTGTGGATTTGCCAAAGCGAAGTCGAAATGCTTGAATAGCTCAAAGATGGTCTTGTGGAGCTCCAAAAGTGCGATTGACTTCCCCAAGCAATTCCACCTTCCGTGGCCGAATATCATATCATTGATCTTTGTCATTTGAGATAGACGCTGTTTCTCTTCGGGCACTTCCTGATCCAAAAGCCATCGCTCGGGTCGAAACGTCTCAGCATCTTCGCCATATACAGATTTGTTGGTTCGGTGCATAGCCCAGCTTGCATATCCGATCATCGTGCCTCCTGGGATAAAGTATTCTTTGCCGCTGACCTGTACCACATCGCCTGATGGAGGAGCGACTCGTGGGAACAGACAGACCACTGGAGGATGAATGCGCATACCTTCGCGGATCACTGCACTTAGATATGGCAAACGACGTGCTTCGAACTCCGAAATAATGTCTTCTGAGTTTTTGGCAGTGATACCCGCTTTGACAGCGCCATCAATTTCTGCCCCTGCAGCTTCATGTAAGCCCGCGGATGGCTCATGATGAATAACATGGTAATTCTCAATGCTCCAGCAGTTGTATCTGAGCCCGCGACCTGTAAAGTGGACAAGAAGTTAGTAGTGTTCGATCAGACAAGCAGTACATTGTATGCGGCTCCACACGCCGCGCCACACGGTAGCTAGGCAATTGGTCATTCTATTTCCTGGGATTTAACTCACAATTTGTTCAAACACTTCTTGAAATAAATCATCACCTGAAACACCGTGGCGAATGAAAGATGCTATCATATCGGACTTTTTGTCGTTAGCTTACGCTTTTCGATCTTCCACTATCTTTCGAGCTTCTGCCATCATCTTCCCAAAGCCTGCCTGATCCTTTTCTGAGGGGCCAAGTGGGGAATTTCTTAACCAGTTCATTCCAAGACCAAATATTGTAGTCGCAATCCACAAACCCTCTTCCATGGACTTGAGGTAGCCATTTACGTCTTGATCAGTTTTCAAATGGCCAAAAGGTGTACCTAGCCCGATATGGCTGATTACATCAAGTGTAAAGTACTGCATCTTCGCAGCTAGGTCCATGGGTTTTGTTACTTCATTTCCGGAGGATGAAGTGACGTATTTCGATGAGATCAAATGAACAAGCTCCTTGATGTGTACGTCAATCGATGACTCTAAGGCGAAGTTGTCTTTACCAGAATACTATCGTTTTTTCATGTCAGTCTATGTGAGCCTGGGGCTAGATTATACTGAGCTCACCCCAAAAGCCAACTTTTTCCTTCTTTGATCATGTTTCTCGTTGTCACATTCTGTGAACACGTTGTCCTTCCCTGCTTCAATTCGAGCACAATGGTACCACCTAAGAGGTCAGAATGTTGTGAATGATACATTTATTATACAGCGATGAGTAAGCCTTACCATTCTCCTCTATAGTATGCCGTTCTTGTAGCATTCAATCTTGCCCAAAGGTCGCCATCAGAAGTAACCAGGAGGTTTGGTGCTACACGGGCAATGGGGCCTTTGGAGTGTTTCCGTCCCATCAGTTAACTTTTCCAACCAATCTACAGTCTCACATATATCTGTTAAGGGAAGAGAAGGTGTTCTTACCGTATCGATCTGTGGCATTGCTGTAATGCCAGTACAAAGCTCTCGATAACACAGCCCTCGAATGCCACCACCAACTCCATCCAGAGGTTGGCGGTCCTTTGAACTGGCGCAATCGCCAGTATTGTATGAATCTTCCAATGAAAACATACAAAGCTGCAAGCGCGCAGAATATGTAGAATCGCTGTAAGGTTATGATGGCTTCCATTGCAGTGTTTTCAAGAGGTGTTGAGGGTGAGATGTGAGGGGTAGCTCGTATATTTATTGCCAACCATGATTGTACAGGGAGGATTGCTAGGCGCGCACGAAAGCTCCTTTCGTATGATCGGTAACATATCCTTACCCTGCATGAGATATAGTACATCTGCTTATTCGCTCATGGAAGGATTTGGGATCTAGGTAAGGATAGCTTTCATCATCGTCAAGAACCTGAACCTGAACCCATAAGACATGCAGGATCTTTATCACGTAGGTACATCTGCTATTTGCTGACAATGCTACTGATTCTAGCGCTGACAGTTGGATAGAAGGATGTAGAGTGCGTGGTAGTATTCGTTCCGCTCTCAGGGGTTGGCGGAGAGAACTCAGTTATGAAGTCTTTGGACAAAATCGTGTACATTTTCTAGTGAGATTAACCTTCGCACGATATTCAAATCGTAAATTCTGTAGATCAGACAAAATTCTCATGTACCATTTACATTTTTTTACATAGATGTGCGAAAATACTGGAGTTTTATGTCTTGCCAAACACAAATACCCCTTTGCCCTCCCGATACCCTTCGAGGGTGTCTTTAACCTTGTTGATGAGTTCCTCACCCTTAGTTTCCCACTCCCATTTGATCTCATCGAAAGGCATGTCTTTGAACTCGCCCTTTCGCGTCATTTCCAGCACGTCAGCGACAGCGCTCTTCTTATCTTGCGGGTGCTGCTCTGCCCACTTGCTCACCCAGAAACCATGGAAATGGATGTCCTTGAAAATTAGCATCGACGCGGGAATGGTCAAAGGTTGCTTCGACATGGCACCGTACGTGACGAAGTGCGCATTCGAAGCCAACAATTTCGCCATGGCGGTTGCGGCTTTTCCGTTGACGCAGTTCATTGCCAGGCGGATAGATTCGCGGCCGCCATTAGTCCACTCCTTACTCAAGTCTCTGATACCCTGCGATTGGAGCTCTGCGTCTGTGATGACGACATCAGCACCAATATCCTTCAAGCTCTGTTTGAGCTTCTCCTCCGCAGCTTTGTCCTCGCGACTCCGAATGACGTTGATGCTCTTGTAGCCCCATTTTTTCCCTAGCTGTATCGCCGCGCGTCCAACACCCGAATTTGCGCCATTTTGTATAAACCAGTCCCCTTCTTTCAGCTCCGCGAAACCCTTCAGCATCTGGTAGGCCGTACATGGGTTGATGCTGACCGTTCCTGCCTGGATAGCTGTGATACCTTCGCGCATTTGCTCGTCCAATTTCACCACCTGGTCTACGGTTGCTGAAGCATGTGTTCTCCATGTCCCGAATCCCGGTGCTTTCATATACACCCAATCGCCCTTTTTAAATCCTCCCTTCTTCACCTCTTCTCCAAGACTTATTATCTCTGCAACGCCTTCATTCCCGGCAACAGCGATGGGGTTGGCGGTGCTGAGCGATGTGGTAAATGTTGGTTTCGAAGGATAAACGCCTTGGATCTGGTTGATGTCGGCCGGATTAATGGGAGATGCGAGAAAGCGAAGGGTCATGAGGGCACCATGCGGTGGCGATATGGAGTGCGTGTGTAACGATAGAACAGATGGAGGCTCGCCATAATCGGAGAATGTAAGAGCTCTAGCCTGTTCATAGCCATAGGCAGAGATGTAGCGTCGCTGCGACATGACTGGTGCCGCCCGTTTCGAAATTTGGCGGAGGCATTGTGTCGCTAATCGAGGAGTTTTGACCAAATTTGGAGCTGATGGGAGGAATTTGGTTGCCATAGCTATCGTTTAAAAAATGTCGGATGGCCAGTGATGTTGCTGTGGTCGAACGTTGAGGACGGATGATGAAGAGGTCTGTTTGACAAGGGTCGGAAGCTATGACGTTGTTCTTTGACCGAGGCTGTGGGGACGTCAGAGAGAGTTCATTTTTTGCCCGATTGATGCTTTTCAGCCCACTTGAAAAGTTGACATTGCTGGGCGTATTCATATCCAGTTGATGGACATTGAGAAGGCCAGAAATTATGCACCTAGTTTAACATGGCGCACTATTGTCAGAGTATATCGTCAAGCAGAAAATTGGTCTTTGTAGAAGACTCTATTTGAAGATTACTAACATCATGACTAGAGTATTACAATTGATACACAAAAGGGATATCATCCTGAAGCTGAAAAAAAAAAACACTCCAATTTGAGCCCACACCTTGTCACCAAACATGGTTACGCCTTCTCTTTCCCCTTTCCAGGATCTGGTAGGTCCTTCACACTAGGCATGTCTTCAACCTTTGGCGCTGGTTCCTGCGGCTTAGAAGCATCGACTGCGGTATCCTGCTTGTCAGCTGAGGTCGCACCCTTGCTACTCTCTCCCTCAACGACTCTCTTGTTTCCAAAGATTGAATCGTTATCATCCGCCAAAGACGCAGCGCTACTGGCAGGTCCAGATCCATCTTCAGTTGCAGCGCGTTCCTTTTCGAGGCGGGTTTCACGGCCGCGCTTATGGCAATACCAGAACACAAAGAGTAGTACTGGTATCTGTTAGTACAATGATGGATCACTGGAAAATGTTGACTTACAGCAGACAGCTAAGCTCATGAGGACATTTGTGCCCGTCAGCAACGCTGGAAAGCGCAACTTCAAGAAGTTAAGAATGCTTCTCAGCATGGCAGCAACGGCACCCTCCGCTGATAGCAGGTTCTTTAACGATGGGACCTTCGGCATTTTCAACTTGGCTTTACCGGCCGCATCACCCGCTTGTTTGGCATCAAACCCTGGCTTCTCCGCCGACGCTGCCATCAGCTCTGGGCCTAGGGTGGCCGTCATCTTCGCGGGCAAGCTCTTGACCATATTTTGCAAGAATGGGGGTAGGTTTCCATACATCTTCTTCAACTGCGTGTCGTATTCGGTGAAGAGCTTTTCTAGATCATTATAGGCGGTAGGTGCGCCGTTGATAATATCTGTGAGCACAAGCTTAAACTTGGCAAATAGCTCTTCCGATTCCTTCGAGAAGGAGAACACGCGATTGTTGACTGCAGAGAGGTTCAACTGGTCGAGGACAGCCGTCAAGTCGGCATTTTCTTTCTCTTCTTCTTTCTCCTCGGCAGTCTTGGCTACTGCCGCAGCAGCAAGAAGATCGTCGGCCAGGACGTTTCGATCTTTTTCCGTAAGTTTTTCCTTCTTGCTATCCTGCGTATTCTTATCTTTCTTCCCTTTCTCCTTGGTTTTTTCTTTGTCGGTTGCCTGTTTGAACTTGGACTGAGCAAGCGAGAAGTATGACATGACGCTCTTCTTTCGTCCCAATCCATCTTTTGGCTTTGTCGTATCATCCTCGCCCGTCTCTGGATTTACTTCGGGAGGACTCATGGGCAGCGGGACTTTTTGCGCGCCATTCAAGATAGCTTCTTCGGGATTCTTTTCGACCTTCTCTGCCACACCTCCCGGACCCTCAGTTGGACGTATTGGCAGTGGAGGCGGTGTACCTTCAGGTTCTTGTGCGATGAGAGCGAGCCTCTCAAGGAACTTCTGGTCTTCGTCGTCAAGCATGGGCGACGCCGCTGGTTCCTCACCTGGGGTGCTCACGACTGGTGCAGGTGGTGGAGACGTCAGGGCTTCGGTAGGTTCGTTCGTCTGCTTTGACTGCCGCCGTAGCTTCTTCACATTGAAATATAAGAGGGCCATGGTGTATGTGTCCAAGATCCACTGTGCAGGAAGACGCAAAGTTCCAGTGAGCTTTTGAAGTGTCTAGGAAAAATCAAGAACGAGGATTCCTCGGAGAATTTAAAGGTTTCAAGAGACAAGCCTGACGTTACGCCGATCCTTATGCGATCTTGTTATTGCCTGCTGGGCGCAGTCTTTGGGTGATGCAGCCGCTGGAATGGAGAGCGTTACGTCATCGGTCAAGGGACACCTCGAATGAAACGCCACATTAAGCCATCGCCACAACCAATCATCGCCCAGGGACAGGATTCATATCATGTTCACCACTTGTCACCATCCGGGCTTCGTTCCGTGTATCGAGAGCTACTGCTGTATTAACCTAACTCTTTCTAAATGAGTTCGCTGTGGATTTTTGTCAAGCTCGCGCCTGGCCGGCTAGACTCCACAACACCACAACATTCAACATCAGCGCCAAATTTGTTAAGAGATAGTTTATGGGAACACAGTTATCTAGATGAGTGTATGAATGAGGTAAAGGGATGGAGTTCTATGATCAGCATTTTATGGGTATGGCACACAATCATCTCAATGTTGGGCTGCTATCTCTCGTGGGCCTACAGTCCTGACATGTCGCGATGCTACATACCTTGCCATCCCAGTGCCATTGTCGTGCCTCGATAATCACCCACTACGGAACTATGAATCAGTTTCTATTACTTCGACAGTATATCTCAGCGCTCGCGAGACGTCGAGGGTCATCTTGAATTGTAAGTTGGAGTTTGAGGGTCATCATATCCTGCTGTCTTACAAGCTGCTCTCACTCGTCGGTTTTTACCTACGCCCGTTTGTTTGCTTGACCAAAAGACCCACATACTGACTCATCATAAGTGATATCGTGGTTGCAAACGACGGAATACAAATACTCTCACTCCGCACTTGACACCCTCCCTCAACCACCCATCGCCCAAAGCTTTCGGATCTCGTCCACCTACCTGTCGGATACCTTGCTTCACGGCACACTTCTTTATACTATTCACTTGAGTCAAGCGCCGGACATCATGTCTGAGGAGGCTTTGACCTTTACCCACGACGGTACGTGTTGTCGGATGTGATAAACAAACAAACAAACAAACATGAACGGTATAGCTCACTGTCCACAGACGACGTCGGCGACGATGAGCTGGATCTGGACAACGAGTCTATGTCCAGCGGCATCGATAATGAAGACGACGAGGACTTTGTTCTTGATGAGGATGCAAACGCAGACGCAGACGTAAGTATTCAGTGTATTCCAGTTATCTTGCAGCCTTTTGTGTTGTAGCCAACCTTGTCTTTTCCTTCTTCTCTATCTGTTCCCCCTTATATCGGCCATATGTCTTGACGTATTTTCAGGATGACAACGACTTCGCGCTTCAGGGTTACGACGACTACCGCGTCGCGACCCCTGAGCACGATGACGATGATGGTGTTGAGGCTCTTGCTCCCAAGCGCTCCCGTCCTGCCTACCACAAGCGCAGCGTGCGCGCTGCTCAGCGTTCGGGACGACGTGTGACGTTCGATGCTGATCTGGAGGACAATACCATTCTCACCTTCGACGGCGACGACAGCGACAATGACGCCGGTAGCAAGAAGAAGCCTCGTGCTATGACTTCGCGTCTTCCCGGCACCTTTGGCCGCCGCAACCGCGACAAGGGCAGCACACTGCCTGCGTATCACAAGAAAGTAGGCGCTGATCTTGACTCCGACGACGAGTTGTTGCTGGAAATGCGTGACAATGGCTACAGCGACCGTCAGATTGCCGATCGTTTGGCTATGGAGGGTCGTGTGCGTTACGACACGAAGAGCATCGCTACTCGTGTCTACCGCCTGCGCCAGGCCCAGGCCCAACATGTCGACTATCTCCTCAAGGAAGGCTACGTTGAGTGGCGCGTCGAAGATGTAAGTATCATCCAATCCCCCTCTGATCAATTACATACTAACAAACATGAACAGGACGAGCTCCTCATGCGTGCCTACGACCTCGCTGATATCGAGATCCGCTACGAGATGGAGCGTCTTCGTGCCTGGCGCTTCCGCAAGGTCTCAGACTACATCCGCCGCCTCAACAAGACCACCACCTTCTCCCCTGAAGCCTGCGCAGAGCGCTATATCGCACTCGTCAAGGGCACGGCCGTGATTCCTCAGGAAGTCGACGACGATCCGGACGCCCGTAAAATCGAGCAACTCGAGTACGTCTCTAAGCGCGAGCACGAGCGCGAGACGGCGATCCGCGAGCAGGAGAAACTCGATGAAGAGAAGCGCCGGCTCCAGCACGAAGCCAAGGAAATCAACGCAAAGAAAGCAGCCGAAGTCGCAGCCCGGCGCGAAGCAAAGGAGAACGAGCGCACCAACCGCGCCGTCATGCGCGCCACCAAAGCGCAGCTCCGCCAGCAGCGCGCCGTGGAAAACACGCGCAAGCGCGAGGAGCGCAAGTCGCAGCTCGAAGCCAACAAGAAGCGCATCGACCGTGAGAAGCGCACCCGCTCGCGCATGAACGACATCTACGGTCTCGACAAGGTCAAAATCGTCGCCCGCCACGCCGCCGACCCCCGCATGAGCCTGTCCAGGACCCAGATCGCCGCCCTCTGCGAGCAGCGCCTGTTGGATGCCGACGGCAGCAAGAAGGATCTTCTCGACCGCATCCAGAAGCAAGATAAAGCCTACGACGCCATCGAGCTCAAGGACTTGTGCTCCCAGCGCAAAATCCCCCCCGGCGGCAACAAGTCCGTCATGAAGTACCAACTCGCTCTCTTTGAGTCCCGCTCCTTCGACTACAACGACGCTGACGTCGACGACGACGGCGACGACGATGAAGAAATCGATGGGGACGACGAGAGCGTTTCCGGTCTGCACGCCGGCTCTGCCCTGGACGATGCGATTCTCGACTTCGCCGACAGCGACGACGCCGACGGCATGAGCGATTTCGAGTAATCGCGCGTGCCACCATTATCATGATTGTGCAGCGAGTTTTATCGCTGCTGATACAGCGGAGGATGGTATGTCGCAAGAATTCAATGGCTCGGTAAATTATGTGTTAAGGCTCCTCTCGCTCCATCACCAGAGCTGCAAAGGCAATTTGTCGTTGTAGCTTCTGAGAGTCTGGCGCCTTTCTGTTCAACGGATGGTGATTAGGGCTTTTTTTCAGGAGGATTGAGTGTGCCGGTTTTGCTCTGATGAGCTTCTCTTTTGTTTTTATGAACGCTCTGTATAATGATGGATACTGGAACTGGCTGCTCTATAATTCATCTGCTGGACGCAAGTTCTGTGGACCCCCAATTGAGCTTGGCTGGTTTTTCACACTACTTGTGGATTGAGAAATCAAATCGTAATCAACGACTGTTACACTTCATGATCTCGAGCATGAGCGCCAATCTGTGACCTGCTGATGTCTCTTCCCATCCTTGGAACTCATACGCAAAACTCATATTCAATCGTGAAATCCCGTACTCTCATTATGTATACTGCTAAACTAATCAAATGGGTATATGTACGTAAGGAAAAAACATGAACGACGACAACAACGAAAACAAAAACTACCAAGTCTCCCATTTCTGGCCTCCCATAGCAACCAAACGATTGAAGAGCTCATCTCGCAATGGCATAGCCGTGACCTTGATCTTCTCGACTTCCTTACTAGCCGTGGACCTAGTAACAATCTCCAGCCCATCCGCGACCTCTCTCTGCATCGCCCACCCTACAACGAGTTTCGCTTTCCATCCATACCCGCCCACCTTGCGCAGCTCGGCAATCTCACCAACAGGGATGCTCCACAGCGGGTGCAAATCTTCACGCTCCGCCGTCCCAATCGTCTCGATAGTCTTGTCTGCAGAGAAAGCAACGCAGGGGATTGTCGATTTGGTGGTGATGTAGACATGGCCCTTATTGCCGCGATATCTAGCTTTGAACTCGACAGGACCGGAAGTGAGGTCTTCGCCTTTCTTTGGTACGGCACCCAGTCTGTTCTGAGCATGGTGGTCTCCGACTTTTGCTTTGAGTCTGTCGGTGCCCATCGCTGTTTCCACACCGCCTTTGACTGTGGTGCGGAAGAAGTTCAATACCTTGCTGCCTTTCCTGCCATGCTTGCTGTTCTTAGAGGCATCAATATCGGCGCCACCTGTCTCGTGAGGCACAGCTGGATCATGGGCCATAGCTTCGTCGAGCTCTTCTTGGGTTGCGTTAAGGGGATAATCTGCTCCAGTGGCCCGTAGATCTTTTTCACTGACATCTGCAGGCTTCTCAGGTGGTGGCAAAGCGATATGAGGTGGTGGGGGAAGAGGCGCTTTGTTGGCCTCTCCGATACGTAGCAGTGTAATGGTGAGCTGGGCATTGGTAGGAACGCCTTTAAGCAACGTGTTGCGAAGTTCGAGGAGCTTCTGCCAGTTGGGGAACTTCCGATTAAGAAGTTCAAAGCCTCGCGTGAGGATGGGGTCACCAAAGAAGCCGAAACCAATCCCAAAGGTCATGCCCTTTGTGTACATGTACGAGGATACAAATAATGAGATCAGGAAAAGAGGAAGGACGACGGCAGCTAGTCGGAGGCGGTAGCGATCTTGTGGATAGGGAGCTGTCGGGGATAATGCACTGGCTTTTGATCAGAGACTATAACGGAACTTGAGGTATACTTGAACACTTACTTGGCGAAACGTTCCCAGGTGTCAGTCAAGTCGGCAAGACCATGCATGATGGGGCGCATTTGTGTCCACATTGCCGTCTCCATGGGAACTTTGGTCCTGTCATGCTTTGCTGTTGGATTTCGACCTGCAGCTTTCTCCTTCGCTTCTGCAGTACCCATAGCGATAGATGTCGGGTCTGGGACCGCACTTCCCGGTTCCTCAGACGCGGCCGGGTCATCGTCCTGTGGATGTTTGCCAGTAGCACTAGATAGAGCCACAGATGCGATGCCATTGACGAAATTGCTGGCCTCCTGCTCCACTGCCTCACCTTTGTGGTTTTCTGGGGCTCCAGTTACGCTGTCATGACTTCCCAAGGTTCCAGACTTGGGTTTCTGCACACCACCCGTCTTGGAGGATACGAGGGCAATGGGTGCTGGGGGAAACATGATGGCACGAAGGGGAGGGTATGCGATCAAGGCAATCAAAATAGCCGAAAGCAGCGGCATGATCAAGTCGAGCATCCAGGCAGTGAAGTAGGCGGCACAGAACCAGGAAGTGCGACGAGCTTCACGCCACGACCTCAGGCGAACGATGTGTTTGACAAATGCCATGACACCGATACCCTAATAGAGCATTATTACGTTTAGTTATATACACGTAGACTGTGGCTGCACTCACAATGGTCATGTAGACGCGTTCGATGTTGCTTCTCAATTTATCTGGAGAGAACTCTTCTTCGTCGGCAATGTTGAGGTCAAGACCGCCAGGGGCGGCGTTTGGAATCTCCTTGACATGGTACATTTGCTATTCCAATCCATCAGTATACATAGCATACACTGACATGGATGACTGTGACTCTGGCTCACCTTGTTGAAGCGACGGACAAGAACCCATAGATCTTCGTTGTCTAACCCGCCGACAAGTGGACTGGCAATCTGTTCCTTGGGCTCGTTCCAGCCCAAATTCACGACTTCTTCATGGTGCTCTGCCTGAGCAGCACCGGCAATCTCGGGTGCCTTTGCAGCTTCCATGGCCAAGGCATGGCTTTCGGTCGGTTTATCCGTCAGTGTAGGGGTAGTTCCATGTTGCTCGGTAGGATCCTCTGCTGGAATGGGCAGTAGATCTTTGTAGACGACCCCGCCTGTCATGATGAAGGAAGGATAATGTCGATTCCGAGTGTGCGCTCAACAGAATCCCAGTGCAGGTCAAAAACCCGGGGATCTGGACGGGGGGGGATTTATTAAGATGTGCCTGCCTCTGCCGTGCACGTCGTTCGCTCTGTACCCACAAATTGCGTCATGGGGGAGTTGGCGTATGCGTCAGCCACAGCATCATCATTATCATTGTAATCCATGATGAGCATCTCGGTTCGCCGACCATTACTCGGGATCACGAAAACAGAAGATGTTTAACTGTTGTTTTTCAAAATGCTGCCCTACGAGTCTACGGAGGCACCAAACGACACATGTGCATGGTAGAGAGGACCGACGGAGGGCCGATGAGCCAGCCAGCAGCACCGAGACACGGAGTCATCTCCACGGGACGAGCTTGGTGATGCAATCGGGGATGACAGCCGTGACAGATGCGCCTCTCGCTTATCGATGGCTGTATCCATCATCCGTCGAGCATCCTTTGCTGATCATCATGATGCACGTTTACTGCCGCTCTGATGCTCGTTCAGGGCTCCATGGGCTCCACCATGCCGATCCTTTTTCCACTGCGCTTTGAAATACCGTGACTTTGGAACATGCATCCTGGTCGAAAGAGCTGATTGCTGTAGAGTCTGCATGATGTCATATCAAATCCTAACCTTGCTTGCTGGCAGCCTGGCTGGCATAGCAACGCCACAGATGAACTCGCCCGATGGAGGCAGACACGGCAAAGCATACAGACAACGAGCGAAACTCACGATGCGCTGGAGAGGCGACGTGCTCAAGCAATCCTGCATTCTGCCGTCGCATTCTACACGGTTGCTAAGAATTAGGCTCATGGATGGACTCTCTTTCGGCTCTTCTTGGACATGTTTGTCAAACGTGCGGAGAGGCGGCGGCGGGTAGTGAGGGGGGAAGTGGGGGCTGGCTGGCCGGCAAGAGCGCGTTGCCCGGGCGATCGACTACGCGTAAACAAAGTGATGCTCGTGCACCCCGACCTCTCATACACAATATAATAATTGCTACACAACTTCCAGTACAATATTGCGCACACAAACACCTCTGCAAACTGTACATTCATGCCCATTGGAACTCTCCTGCGCAACGACGGCATACACAGACACCCCCATCCACATCCACCACGCCCGACGTAGCCATGGCTATGGAACCACCTCCGCGGCCATCGAGCTCGCTCTTCGACGTCTATCTGCGTCTACGCCCTTCCAATTCGGCTAATGCCCGTTTTCTAACCGTAGAGGAAAACGAAGCTACCCACCCGACTCACATCACCATCAAGCCTCCCACCTCCGACAACCGGAAACGCGCTATAGAGCGCCATGCCTTTACCCGCGTATTCGAGGAAGACGCAAAGCAACTCGACCTATTCAGCGGCATCCGTGCTGCATCTGTCATTGAGGGAGTCTTGGGTGCGCCAGGACATCATGGCCGAGATGGGTTGATAGCCACACTAGGCGTTACCGGCTCAGGCAAGGTGAGCGTCTTGACGACTATGCAAACCCCTCTTTCCATCATTAACGCTTTCGAATAGAGTCATACCATTCTCGGAACTAAATCACAGCGCGGCCTCACACAAATGGCCCTTCAAGTGCTCTTCCAGAGCACTGGTGGCCAGCTTGTGCAGTCCTTCTATGGTGCCCCTGCCTTTTCCTCCCTGGCAGCAGCCGATGTGTCCGAATCCAACATGTTCACCGCGACTGCCTATCTGGACTCTTTGTATGGCGATGATCAATCAGAGCGTTTCCCTTCACGAGGCAACACTCCCATGCCGGTATGTACCCCCGTTTTTCTATCCCCTCATTCTCTCATCTAACTTTCCTTTCCCGTCGCCCTCAAAACTTCCCGGTGGAGATGACCTGTATCCCATTCTCAAATCTACTTTCTCTTCAAGGCCCAGTGCTGGCATTCACTCTATCCGTCCGGTGTCCGGGACTCTGTCTCGCATCACTCGGTCCATGACAACGAAGCCAGGCTCACCACCCAAAAAGGACTGCAGTTCGTTCATTACCAACGGAGGCTCGCGAAGAACCAACAAGATACCGCGTCCTTCAACTCTTCCACAAACTCCAGACATGGATCATGTCGCTCTCCCTGTTGATACGACCGCCGAATTCGCAATCATCATTTCCATGTACGAAGTCTATAACGATCGTATCTTCGATCTCTTGACAGGCAGTGCGATCAAGAACAAGCATTCAAGCCTGAAGCGCCGAGCGCTACTTTTCAAGAGCACTGAACAGAGTACAGACCGCAAAGTGGTCGCGGGCTTGACCAAGATAATCTGCGGTAGTTTCGAGGAGGCCTTGATGGTCCTGGAAACCGGCTTAGTGGAGCGTAAGGTTGCCGGGACTGGCAGCAATGCTGTGAGCTCCCGCAGCCACGGATTCTTCTGTGTGGAGGTCAAGAAGAGGGATGCACAACGCAAAGGACCTTGGTCAAGCTCTACTATGACCATCGTTGACTTGGCCGGATCGGAGCGAGCACGACAAGCGAAGACAGCTGGTGAGACGCTGGCAGAAGCTGGAAAGATCAACGAATCCCTCATGTATCTCGGCCAGTGCATGCAGATGCAATCCGACAACCAAGGCGGTTCAAAGGTATGACTCCACTCACTGAAAGCACTTTTGTAGCATCCACTTACTCTTGTACAGAACATCATCCCCTTCCGCCAATGTAAGCTCACCGAGCTCCTCTTCTCAAACTCCTTCCCCTCTTCGTCGCGCCAACAAAACTATCACCACCCCCAAAAGTCCATCATGATCGTCAACGCCGATCCTAAAGGCGATTTCAACGCCACATCCCAAATTCTCCGTTACTCTGCTCTCGCCCGCGAAGTAACAGTCCCTCGAATACCATCCACATCCTCCACGATCCTCGCAAGCGGCCCCACTGGTCGCAGCCACAAGCACACCTCCAGCGCATCCTCCGGTCGCACTACTCCATCAGGCCGGGCCACTCCGTCAGGACGGACCACACCCTCCGCCATGCTCGAAGAGCTCGACGCAAGCAATGCAGAGATTGCGCGCTTAACAGCCGAAATGGAAGTCTTTGCCATGCGCCTAGCCGAAGAAACAGCGCGTCGTAGAGCAGCCGAAGCTAGCTGGCGCGCCGCCGAAGACCGCATGGCCGACCGCGAGCAAGAAGTTCGCGACGAATGCCACGCCTTCACCGAACACGCCGTCGAAGCCGAGCGTCGTCGATGGCAGTCTGCTCTTGATTCTGAGCTTGAGAACCAGCAGAATCATCTCGATAGCAAAATCGACATCGTTATCCAGGCCACCAAGGCGCAGGTTCGTCAGAGCGACGACGCCGTCAAGGTCTATGAAGATCCGGATCCTGAGCTCCAGGAGCGAGTGCAAGAGTTGGAGTTACAGAACGAGATTTTGAGAGCCAAGCTCGAAGCTAAAGAGAGGGAAGGCCAGGCGAGGACTTCGAGCCCGGTCAAGAAGATGAGAGTGCTCAAAGCGAAGCGGTGGGAGGATCCGGAGAGCGTGGCAGGCTTAGGATTTGCCGATGATTAACTCCTCTTCTTTTTTCTTCTCGTCCAGTGAACGAGTACATCGTCCTGTTTATTTCTTCTCCCTCCTCCATTCTTCACTGAGTACGAGGATGATTGAGTCTGTCGACTGATTTTACTTATTAATTTCTCCCTTCCCCTTTCCCCTTTAGGCCGGCTTGATTTTTTCGGTGCAGAATTTTCTGTTTCTTTCTCCCTTTTTTTGTTTATCCTTTTTTGTTCCTCTCTCTTCTTTTTCTTGCGTTTGCTGCGTGCGAGTTGATTCATGCATGGCACGGCGTTCACGGGATGACGGGGGATTCAAGCTCTCTTAACGACAAAGGGAAAAAGGCGGGAAGGGATGCTGATGTTGTATGAGCGTGCATTGCAAACTCTGTACGATTGATATCCCGAGGAATTTTTTTCTTCTCAGTGTCAAGCGTTGGAATAATGATGAAACGAAATTGAGTCTTTGCCATCCAAATGTTTCCAATCGTGTCATACTCATGTCACCCGCCTTGCTGTTATCAGTTACATGTGAGCTGACGCCTGCCACTATATTTGCACGCAACGGGAGTTTGTTGTTTTGATGTAGTAGGGGAGGAATTCCCAATCGATGGACTTGGTCCCTTCTTTCTTATTTCTTCATGAATTCATGCCACACTTGTAAAGGCTACCCTATCAATAAAAGATTTTATGCCCCCGTTCGTTCCAACCCTTACCATAATGTGCCCCCGCGCCATGCTTTGGTTGAATATCTTGCAATTAACCCAAGCCCCGTTTCAGTTTTCCGATCCAACGCCATTTCTAGGATAGCTGGGGGGAGGATTCCCCATGGCCGACAAAGAATACCCCCGAGTCGGGCTGCCCCGACCTCTCGATTGTGCATCATCGAACATGTTGTCCTCGTTTTTCCAACCTTCTAGAGAGAACGTCCACTTTGTTCACACACACACACATCTGCCTGCATGTCAATCTCATCAGCACATCTTGTACATGCCCATACCGTCAGACTGCCTGTGCATGTCTTCCGTCTTGAGCTTGTACGATATGGTAATGTCCAGATCGCGGTGGTTCTTCTCGCTGGGCTTGTTCTCGAGTTCGCCAACGATTTCCTCACCCTCCTCGACCGTCAGCACGTCTTGCAAGTAGAAGACGGTTTGCTTCCAGTGGGTGTATTTTGTGTGGGGGCCGGTGGAGAAGCGGATGGGCTTGTGGCAGGCGGAAAACTCAATGTCGAACCAGGCGATGATGGCGTGGACGAAATCGGAGCGGCGGGCCTTGAGCGAGTAGGGCACGCGGAACGCGAGGTCGGCCGTGGTACATGTGTAGAGGTCGAGGGTTACGATGGGCGAGGGGTCGGTGACGACGGCTTTGAGGTCCACCGTGTCAACCAAGGGTTCTGTCATGGCGGTCTGCTTGAGGGGGGTATAGTCGAAGCCCCACACATTGTCCCAGACTGTAGATTACACACAAAAGGTCAGCTGTAAAGAATAGAAAGAAGGAAGCGACTCTGAGGGTGGGACGCATACATCCGATTTTCTCCTCCTTGTAGTCGCCGTCTTCAATACCGGCGGCGAAGATGGTCGCCTTATCCGGGAAGATAAGCCCGTCCTTGACAAGGTACTTATCGCGCGCGTAGAGGACGGTGTCCAACATGGACTCGTAGAGCAGGAAGTATCCCATCCACTCGGATATTATAATGTCCACCTTATCGTATGGTAGTACAACCTCCTCCATCTTGCCCTGGAGCAGGGTGATCTTGTCGCTCATGCCATTGAGCTCGACGATCTCCTTGGCCTTATCGATGATGGTCGACATGTCGACGCCGATAACATGCTTAGCACCCGCCTTGACGGCAAACCTATTGTATCCGTGTCAGAAGCGACAAGGTGAACGATGGGACCGAGTACGCACATGCTGAGGATGGAAGTACCGCATCCCACATCGAGGACGACCTTGTCCTTGAAAAGGTGGCCGTTCTGGTATATCGAGTCGCGGTAGCTTTTGGTGCGGACTTCATCTTTCTACAGCGCCAGCACAAGTCAGCCACGGAAACTGTACATTGTCGATGTCTCCTTGATCTTGACATACCAACATCTCCTCATGAATGCCTTTACGCGCGCATTAGCCAGGATATTCAACAGTAAAAAGCAAGAAGTGGGTTGGTTCCACGATTACGGACCATGGTGATTGTAGCTATTGATGGCGAGCGGGGATTTGAGTCAGCGGAATCCTGTCCATGGCGCACCACTCAGAGATATCTGAGATTCAATGTATTTCCGAAGCAACCCACCTGTTGAAATAGTGCGCCTCGGAATGCGCCATGCCTGCGAGAGGGTCCTTGCCGGTCCCGCGGGTCGATGATGAGTTGGCAGCCATGTTGTAGGTCGAGGCGGTGGATGGTGGGGTGAAGAAAGAGTAAGAGGAACGTCGGAGACGGGAACGAGGGAGGAGGGAGGAGAGGAAGAGAAGGAGGAAAGTGAAAGAAGAGGAAAAGGCTCTATCAAGACTACACAGCTCTTACCCTTGGTTTGGTCCAAAGGTGTGCCCTATTAGCCTGGAAATTTTGGACTGTAGCGCACAGACGCTCTTTTTTTCTTTCATCCCTCCCTCGACACACGCCTTTCTCGTGCCCCGCTATATCGCCACGCTAGCTCCAACGGGTCGGATAACGAGCGGTCAGTCTCGGGCAATGTCTCCAGGCCTGTCTGCCAACGCTTGTCTTCACACAATGACTGCACTTGATTCTGCTCTACCTGGGTAGTCTTCATACGAGATACCACACGTACATTGGATAAACTAGTCGAAAAACTAACACAAAAGCAAACACATTGCGAGACTAATAACCAAAACTTTCGACAATAGATAAAGGCTCAACCTAAATCTCCGAGCATTTTTCCGCGTTGCCACAAAGTAAAAACAACCCAAAAGAAAGAAAAATCGAGGACGGAAACAAGCAAAGCGAATTGGATGTCGTAAGTAGGCTGAGGAGGGTATATGATGTAAATCCATGCACAATGTCCTCCATTCATCAGTTCATCAGTCGTGTCATCATTATCGTCCAGTCGTTGCGCGACCAATTCCCTTGGGTCTTTTGAATGCCCTCAGTGGTGGCTAAATTCGACCGTCATCAAGCAACCGAAAAGCAAGCGCTGCGAAGCATGCAAAAAATATCGTGAAACATCTCGTACCGACAATCGACGAGGCGGGCGAGAGCGTTATACTGATGTGTTCACTCGGATACTGTGGAAAATTTCCATAAAAAGCTTGCAATCTGCAGCCCATTAGCACGATGGCGAGTTGGATTGATGCCTTAGACATACCCTGTGGTGTGGTAAAAGTGATTTGATACTTCCCAGATGAACCTTTCGACAATTTGTAGCCGTCGCAGAACACGTATGGGTGAAACTCGCGGAATTGAACAGTGCACTGTCCTACACGCTTCATCCATTTCCTATGACCAATGTATTGCGTAACAAAGGCTGTCCAGATTGGAATCGTCTTCAAAGGCCCGCGTCGAGGAGTAGCCTCGAAGCGTACGCATCCAGAGTCACGGTCACGGAATATGCGGAACGCATGGAGATATCTGCTATCTTGAATCTCACTACTGTACTTTAGCGTGATTTGACTCTCTCGAAAGGGGCATTCTTACCCTCCGAACTCCTCTTTTTCCCCAGGCTGGAAGAAGTCTTCCAAGCCATGGGGAGTCGGGACTTTGTCTTGGCATTTCATTGCCGCCATTGTGCAATAAAGCAGCACCATCCCTAGATTCTATTAGTCTGGGCTTGTCACCGAATTTCTGATTAGCTTACGCTCATAGAGGGTGAATCTGAGGTTAGCCCAGAGGTCAAGTTGGCCGTCCTGCCGGTTGACACGGCACAACTGCAGGCAAGATTCAGTGCGGACAAACTTCAGGCCAGTTAGCGGGAGACAGTATCTCATCCGTCGTCCACTTTGATCCATCGTAAGGAATAGTATGCGTGCTCGATTGTCCTCGGCCCTCCAGTACAATCTGACCCAAACGGCCGTCGCCTCAAAAGGTAGCTCAAGCACTTTTATGAATCCGTCAGTGTCGAGGAACTCGATGGCTGAAGGTTCGTCTCTCCCCAAACACCTGGTTGGCTGTCCCAGTGTCTGGAATGGGATTGATGAATGCCTGCCATCGAAAATTCTCATAGCCCAATGGGGAACCGGCCCTCCCGAATCGCTAGAATGCGTGGACTGAGTGTGCGAAGAAGCGGTTGAAATGGTAGGCGATTCGGGAACTTCCGGGACCATTGGCGGAACGAAGGGTATATCGCCCATTCCATACCACGATGAACGTTGGCCTGGGGCAGGCCCAGGGATAGGAGCAGGCGGAGGTGGTGGAGGAGGAGGAGGATGAACATGCCTGAAACCCGGTGACCGCGGAGGTGGTGGTGGTGGATGATTGCCTTGATATCCTGGATATGTCGTATAGCGATCAAACTGCGGTCGAGAGGACGATGGTGGAGGGTAAGGTTGAGGGGTCCGAGGTGCTACGCCAGATAGATTAGTGATGTCCAAGATCGACTGGGTCCTTTCCTTCATCTATGATGAGATGAGACACGAAGGAAGAGGACAGTGCAAGTGGCATATAATGAGATGGCGACGCTCAGAAAAGCCAACTGCTGGTGTTATAGGCAAGATGCAATTGTACTTGCTCTTACCCCTCTCGTCATGCTCGAAGTATGCTGTCAACTTACCATTACCGTACGCACGAACGTCTATAGGCTGCGGCCTGGCAAAGTAGTCTACTACCGGCTCCTGCCTCTTGACCAGTTTGGCCAAGCGACCCCGAACGACATCGATTTCGTGGTCATCGGCATCACTACCCATTGTCAGAAGAGTACTGGCACCAATTGGACGTACTCACCCCTTCAGCGCTTCGGACATGCCCTGCAGATATGTACGATACATTTGAAGACGCACAGGCAGACTGAGCCCTTGCTCACTCAAGTCGTCACAGGCGTCCTCCCATAGTTGTGCGTATGGTGGCGTGCCGGGAAACGCGCCAGGATGCTGACGTGCTTTCCGTTTGGACTCGCCAAACATTTTGGTAACATCATCCAGGGTGAAACCCAAGCTAGATAGACATATATCAAGATCTCTGAAGATCCGACCGGAATTCCTGCCATATGCCCTCAGATCGAGGTCTTCGTGCAGGACGCGGAGAGCGTTCGAGATGGCAAAAAGCTCGGCGATGTCTCCTGTGATATCTCTGGAGTACTCTGGGATTTCGCTAAGGAAAACGGAGAGCCCAGACGCAGCCTCCTCAGCCTTCCTGGCGTAGTCCAGGAGTCTCCAATCCGCCATGATGGATGATAGATGGTGTGATCGGGCCTACGCACCAAAGTATACCGTGCACATACTTTGAAGAGAAGGGGAGAACCAGAAAAAAGGTGGAGTAGGAGAGAGGGGGTGATTTAGCGATAAGGCTGAAGGGCGGACGTGTGGTGTTGTTGTGAGCGGTAGCGGCGAGTGAGTGCGTGAGCCTGGGGGGGTAATGGTTTGACGTGTCCAGCAGCAACAGCAGCAGCAGCAGCAAACCAATCGATTGTCCGCCGAAAACCGTATTGTGCTGCACGTTATCCGGCGGCCTTGTTTTGCCCTTGGATCTCCCTTCGCGATGCTTTCTATACCAATCTTTTGGCCCCCAATATTTGGCAAGTAAAAAAAATCTTTGCTCAGACTACAACTGCAGCCACGGGACGTGAACAATGCAGGACGACGGGAATTGGAGAGCGGATGCGAGGCTACTTTAGCTTAGCAAGTCCCGGAGGACGGACGGCCCTGGGCAGCAGCGGCACAGTTGCAAATGGCGCAGACAACGAACGCAATCAATGCTTCATGGAACAGAAAAGCCGACTTTCAGATTCATACAGGGTATAGGGAAGTAGGTTGGAATCGCCCGATTTGCGTTCGATATCTCTTCTCTGCCTCGAAGACGCCCACTACAGGTCTGGAGGATGTTACTAATCTTGCCATTGCTGATCCGGGCGAAGACTCGGTAGCTTCTGCCTAATCGCTAATGCATGGAGGAAATCACACATCCTGCACGGTAAGCGTATTTGATCAATCGAAGGAAAATTTGAATAGACACCTCATCAAGAGCCGCTTCCATGGTGACATCATCCGCTCTCGGCTGTTCATGGTTGGGCGGATTTGGGAGCCCGTTATGCGCTTTATATGCACCCGTCAGGCAACCATATGCAAGAGTGGAATCCATCAAAAGCCATACTGGAAGGGAGCCGTTTGACTTTGAAAAGCGACGACCAGGAAATGCATGTCAAACACTTGGGAAAAGAAAAAGAGCAGGTAGAGACACTCTATATTAATATGGCAAACAACAAGGCTGCGCCTCATTTGAAACGCCACCGTTCGTCCCGTTCAACCACCCTTATCATCACACGGCCTAGGCAACGACGGCCCATGTACCAGTAGAAACCGCTCTGAGGTCTGTGACTACAACATACGTCTTCCGTCGTGCAACTTTCGCGATAGCCACACAACTCCACACTAGTCGGAATATATGGCCCGAGTTTTCAGTTTTATTGTTCCATGGTGTGATTCAACGTCTTCTTTGCCCGGCGTGACCTTGGTAGAAAGGTAGCAAAGGTGAACCCCGGCAGGAAACCGTAAGTCTTGCATCGATTATTTTCCCAGGGCCTTGAGCCTCTCGTCCACCAATTTAGCCACCATCTTCTCCAGGATGGCGAACTCCCCATGCGTGGTGCCTTCGAAATAACCCGCTACACTCTTCTCGACGTATTTGCCGACCTGGTCAACCTCCACGTTCACGTCGTCACCAGGCTTCTTTGCTGCAGTCACCACCTTCTCTTGTGTGTAGGCAATCAGCATCACCTCCCACCAACCCTCGGGGCCGTCTTCGACTTTGGTGACTGTTAGGCTTGCCCCATCAATGGTGACGTATCCTTTTTCTACGATATAGCGAAGGACTGCAGGGTCTCGCGGCTTGAAGCGAAACGTCAACGCATTACCGTCGGGTGTGACGGAGACAACAGATGCGATAGTATCCACATGACCCTGTACGAAGTGACCCCCCATCCGTGTCGAAGCAGATACAGCGCGTTCGAGGTTCACGTTTGAACCTTCCTTGAGGGAACCCAAGTTGGTTCGACGAAGGGTTTCAGGGGCGACGCCGACTTTGAAGGAGGACTTGTCGAATTGCGTGACGGTCAAACATGTTCCTAGTTGTGGCTTTAGTCCTTGACCAACAATTTTCTTTTCTGAAGATTGTTTTACTAACCATTAACACTTATACTATCTCCCAGGTTTGCATCTCCGAGGATGTCTTGGGCATCTGAGATGGTCAGAGAGGTACCGCCACCTCCGCTCGAAGATGAATCAAGACTCTCGAGCGAGGACACAGCTGGCCTCAAGTCAGCCCATGGAAAGCGCAACGAATGTGAAGAGCACAAGCTTACTGCCTATGATCTCCACTAAGCCGGTAAACATTGTGAAATGTAACTAATTGCGTGAGATAATGTACATATATGTGTAAGGGAAAGTGGATAGCGGGGTATGGAATGCCTCGGTCGATGAAGAAGCTTGGACCAGTCCCCGCATACATATGTATCGACGAATCCCAGAGCCTCCCCTACGGTATGCTCAAGGTTTCACGACACATTGTCCGGATAAATGTTAAATGATGATCAATATGTTTCCCCAAGCTTCTAGAACTATAGTTAGAGCTTCTTCACGCACTTTTAAGCCCAATTGGCGTGTATATGGTTCAAGTCGACAACACACTACTGCGGCTTCGAATGAAGATGTATCAACCTTACCTTTGGCTGGGATAAAAGTACTGGACATGACCAGAGTTTTGGCTGGTGTAAGTCAAGACCACATGCATATCAATTCTGTCGTTAATACTTTTAGCCATATTGTACACAAATCTTGGGTGATCTTGGGTATGCGATGAACAGCCCTAGTGTACGAACCAACGTTCCAAGGTTGGCAAGCCAGGAAATTCGAACTGACATTGAGCAGTGCAGATGTAATCAAGATTGAACACCCGACACGAGGGGGTAAGTCTTCTTGATAGCTTACCGATATTGATATGAACTGATATATAACTTGACAGATGACACAAGAGCGTGGGGTCCCCCATACGCAAAGTATTCCCAAGGAAAGCACCCCGATGGACCAGGAGAGAGTGCATATTATCTTGGGGTAAACTGCATTCCACAAGCCTCCGAAGCAATGACAGACTGACAACCATTAGGTCAATCGAAACAAGCGAAGTTTGGGCTTATCGTTTGCTCATCCAGCCGGGGTTGATATACTTCACCGGTTGGCTAAACAATGCGATGTGCTTGTCGAGAACTATCTGCCCGGGTCACTAGTAAAATACGCAATGGATTATGAGACATTATCCAAAATTAACCCTCATTTGATATATGCAAGCATCACAGGGTATGGTCAAACAGGGCCATATTCAAACCGAGCCGGCTATGATGTGATGGTCGAAGCGTATGTTTGTGACCCGAGCTTTGATAGATGCGAGTCTAATAATTGTACAGGGAGTTTGGCTTGATGCACATCACGGGAGCCAGAGATGGTCCCCCAGTTAAAGTCGGGGTCGCTGTCACTGATCTCACCACTGGACTCTATACTTCCAATTCGATCATGGCCGCATTGCTCCGCCGTATGAAGTCAGGTAAAGGGCAGCACATCGATGTGGCTCTCAGCGACTGTCAAGTTGCAACCCTTGCCAATATTGCGAGCTCAGCTCTAATCAGCGGGAAAAAGGATTCGGGGAGATGGGGTACTTCGCATCGTCCGTGCACCTTCTCGCACTCAAGAAACTGAGCTAATCCGCAACAGCATCAATTGTGCCCTATAAGGCTTTCAAGACAGCGAATGGCGACATTCTTCTGGGGGGCGGGAACGACCGATTGTATGGGATTCTTTGCACCAGAATAGGGAAACCAGAATGGTCGGTAGATGACCGGTTTAAGACCAATGCGTTGCGAGTACAAAACCGAGATACTCTGGAACAATTGATAGAGAGAGAGACACAAAAGAAGACAACCGAGGAATGGCTCGAGATCTTAGAGGGTTGTGGGATGCGTAAGTTTCACGCCCTTATAGCTTGTCTTTTCGATTGCTAACTCCAATAGCCTATGCTGCCATCAACGACATCCAAAATACCTTGAACCACGAGCACGTCCTTGCTCGTGATATGGTGAAAGAGGTGGAGCACTCGACATGCGGTCCTATCAAATTGGTTAATACTCCCGTGAAGTACTCAGAGTCAAAGCCCGGTATTCGCATGCCGCCACCTACTTTGGGTCAGCACACAGATGACATACTACGGGAGACTCTAAGCATGGACGAGGGAGAAATTTCAAGCCTTCGAGATGAAGGCGTCATAGCATGAATCGCAATGTAGTAAATAGAGCGGACACATACCTATGTATTAAAGAAGTGAATGGACGTGGAACGAACATTGAATGTATTTTGGCTAGGGTCTTTCGCTACCCCGAATGATTGGATGCACGGACCGTCGCTGGTCAACATCTAATGATCGACACAGCATCACGAAACCATTTCTCCGCTCCTGTCCTTCCCAAAGTACCCAATAGTGAAAACATTCATAACCGGTTTCCCCGACTCTCGCTTTGCGGCACCCTATGGATGAAACGGAGTCAGGGCTGTGGCAATCTGACCTTGCGTCGACCAACAATGGTGATTCAGGTCCCGTGAGCGGAGCACATCCCAATCCCGCCAGCTCCACACCAGCTCAACAGACTACATCGAAATCCCCTGCAGCATCTACACCGTGGACATCACAGACTACAACGTTTCCCGCGTCCAATAGTGGGCCATCAGGCTTTACTCAATTCTCGGCATCGACTGCTGAAATTCTTAAGAGATTACAAGCAAGTAATACCAATGCGACAGGGACGCCTGCGTTCGAGGCAAAGAGAGCGGAGGTGCTGCAAAGCTATGTCACAAGCGATAAGCTTCCGACACCGCCGCCAGTTGCAAATTCGAATCGAAGGGGAAGGGGTGGTAGGACTGCGACACCCAAGATGGTAGATGGTGCGACTGGATCGGCGCAAAGTACACCTGCTTCTGGGAGAGGGTCTGGTAGGGGGAGAGGCCGGGGGAAGGGACGCGGAAGCGCAAGGGGCGGTGGGAGAGGAGGGAAAAGGAAGAGGCCAGAGAGTGAGGAAAGCGATGTGAGTTGCACGCATCGCGTGACTCTGGCGAGCAGCTCTGATTTTCATACAGGACGACTCTGATATATCTTCCTCATACACCCCACTCCCTACACGGACCAAATCCGGCCGCAATATCAACAAGCCTGTTGCTTTCGTACCTGTAATCCCGGAACCTACGCAGACTGTGAAGCGGCGCCGGTCAACCAAGACAATCTTAGCAGCGCAGTGTAAAATCTGCCACCGGGGCACTGATCCAGGGAACAACCGTATTGTGTTCTGCGACAATTGCACCACAGCCTACCACCAATATTGTCATAATCCGCCTATCGATAACGAGGTGGTAACTGTTCTCGAAAAGGAGTGGCTATGCGGTCCTTGCTCACGGTCCAAGGAGGAGACTGTCGTGGTAGAACCTACTGCAGAGGAATTGATAGCGGCTCCAGAAGGGTTCTCAGATGCTGATGTATGTCTGATTCACCTCAGGACTGCAACGCGACTAACAGATCTATACAGAAACGCACATACTTTTCTACTCTCAGTCACGCAGATATGACCTCTCTTCTGTTGCAAGCTACCACCCGCCACCCCGACCTCCCAATATTCCCACCGAACGTGCGTAGCCTTCTCCCCAGCTCCGCGAACCCCTCCACTTCAGTTCCCAACCCGAACTCAACATCACAAAACCACCAGCAAATAACACAATCATCACTACCTACAAAACCGCCAGCAGCGGGCCATGTTAGCTCCACAGGCGGTACTCCACACTCTGTCAACCCACTGACAACATCTACCAACTCCGAGCTAGACTCCGCGGAAGCCCAGCTCCTCAACGAATCTCAACATACGCAACCTACCCCCTTTTCTGTAGAAAAAGCATCCACATCCGCCGCTGCCACAAGCAATGGCAACACCATTCCGCAGCAGGTCGACGAGTACGACGATGGCTACGATACCGATCCACCCGTGCATTATCCTAAAGCTGGAAACGGACTGGCTAGGACGATGAGACCGGAGAGCGAGGACCTGCAATGGCTAGTCGACGACAATTTTGAAGTGTTTAGTCACGGGTGGAAAGGCGATGGGACTGGTGTTGGTGCTGATGGTACTTTGAACGGGCTTGGCGATGCTGCCATGGAAGACGTGCGGAACGGGAAGGCGTAAGCCCCGGGCCACACTCAGCCAGTGTATCGGAATGTGGAATTGACTTTTTGGCTCTTTTTTTTTGGGATGGGCGAGGAGTTATGGTTTGGGATAGTTGATGTGGGGTTGTGGTCCTCGATTTGGAGAAATGGCTCAGACAGCCGACTGCAACAATGATTTTCATATACACGACTACGGCTGTCACCGGGATATTGTAATAGTATGAATATGTTTTTGATGGGGCTGCATTTACGAATGCGAAGAATACCCTTGCTTGATTTCCTCTGTGGGTTTTGCGTAGTTGACTGACACGCGCTGTGAATTACGACTCCTTCATCGCTGGAAGTTGTCCAACCATTCACGATGGAAGATATTTGGAGCATAAACCACACAAATCACACGAATTGACAAGAGCAATTTGATAGCGAAAAAAAATCATTTGACATTGTCTTTCATTCACCTCCTTCTCATGAATTGGTATCTAGATGCCATCCTCAGAAGAAAGCCATCCAACTTGCGCGTAGCCCCAATTCAATAATTCTCTAGCTTCCTTCGCCGGTCTCTGTGCCATTTCATGAAGAAAGCACCTGGTGAAAGAGCAAAACGCCATCCCAAATGCTGCGTGGGTGTGCCCGGGGTATATATGACCATAAAGAGAAGGATTAGTAAAACGATATAAAAAAACAAAACGCCCTGTTTTGGGCCTGTTTTCCACTCCATATTCTCTCGGTGCGATAACAAATGGCACAAGCGCAGGCATATTTATCCCGTCTCTTTTTCAAAAAAGTGCAAAGGCAAAAGCAGGGAAGCGGCAAAAATTCGAGTCTGGCGACAACCATGGCAGCCCAAAGACTTGTTGCCGAGTTGCAAAATACTAAGTGTATACCCCGACCCATTGTTCATATCAGGGGAAACTCCAGGGCGTCTTAATAATCGTCGTAATCGGCACCCCCGAAGCCTTCATCGTCGGAGTACATGTGTTCGTTCTCAAGATCCTCATCATCGAGAGGCTCTTCGACCTCTTCTTCGTAGTCCTCTTCGTCTTCCTCCTCTGGTACAGCGGCGTTTGTAGGTTTTGACGTTACTTGCTGTGCCGGTGTGGGCGTGACGCTAGAATGACTAGACGCCGCCGCAGCCGCAGCTGCCGGTGGACTGGCACCAGCAACCGTACTACCGTTCGGAGTCGTAGCCTCGCTGGTGGTCGAGTCAGTGGCACGGCCAAACAGCGACTTAATCTTGTCGTAGTTCAGCATGCTACTGAATTGTTTGCCACCATGCTTCTCAAGCATCTTATGTGCCGCATCCGCAGGGCTATCAGCCGGTCGTCCTCCGAGCACACTGCCGTCGCCAAGTCTGGTGCGCTGTCTGCGCCGAACAGGCTTCTTGGGCCTGCCAGAGGCTTCCTCGAGGGCTTTAGCAAGCATTTTGGCTTGTTGAGCGCGCAACCAGTCTTCATTCATGGAGATCCAGATACGTTCTTTGGTGCGGACTTCGTGCTCTGCGAGGATGCATGTTGCGACATCCGGGTCGTCTTCGAATTCGTCTTCTCCAATCTCCTCCTCTGTATTCACACCTTCCTGTGGCATGTATTGTTGGGCAAGTTCGCGGGCGCGGTCACCGGCCTTAACTAAAATTTCGTGGTTGTCGTTATCTTCAAACTCTCTGAAAGTGGTTTGCCAGTCTTCAATGGTAGCCTGGATTTCCTCCTCGATTTCGGCTTCGATTTCGAGGTCTTCGTCGGGGATGATGACTTGTTCACGCTTTTTGGGGGGTCGTCCTCGTTTTTTTGGTTTAGCAATGTCATTATCCAGCTCGTCTTCCGCAATAGCGTCAAGATCAATAGCTAGATTTCCTTCCTGAAGCGCATCGATATCGAGGGTTGCCAGTGGATTGCTGGCGTTGTTGCTCGCTGTGGTTGCGTCTTTGGCCTTGTCATTGTCTACCTTGCGTTTTTTGATCGCCCGCGTTTCCGGTGCCTCAGTGCTGGTGCCATCGTTATTTAATGAACCTTCCACACCTCCAGTGAACTCATCATCGCTAGCACCGTCCCGTCCGGTGCTCTCACCTTCACGCGAACGTTTCCGCTCGTTGTCCCGCCGTTCTTTCCGTTCTGCCTCTCTTGCTTCCCTCTCCGCGCGTCTCCAAACGGCAGGTGGTTGTTCTTCAGGCTTTAAACGGTCTCCGAATTTTCTGAACTGAGTGACAGTCAACGCGGAACTTGCTGTGCGTTTGTATTCGTATAAGCGCTGATTGATGGTAGTGTCGGCAACTCTGACTACGTAGACCACTTCTCGCACAGTACGGCGGAAGTTGTTCATCCGCGCGGCAATGATGATGCAGGCTCCGCACAAGCCTGCTGGGTTCCGGCCTTGAACCATCCAATCTCTGTTCATGCGCTTCAGTAGGCGGCATGCATCGGTGGCTACCCTGTGTGAATCATCGCCGAACTCGAGTTTACGGCAAAACTTGAGCATGAGCGGTTCGATTTGTTGGATGCCTTGGCTTGCACCCGCGTCTCCAGGATCGTTCTCCATCATGATTTGTAGGAAATCCTTATAGGTTCTGCCTAGCTCCCACACGCTGCATCTGACTTTTTCCGAAAGATCCATGAGCATAAGGGTATTCTCATGTCGCCTACGAGCCGCAAAGTAAATGACGACGGCAGCGACGTTCATTATGCGGCGGCCTTGAACAAAATTGTGGTTGAGGCCGAGCTTGTACCAGTTCTTAGCCTGAGTCTCGACGCTCTCCGGCAGATACAACTGGCTGCAGAGGGCCCTGACTGCGTTGTTCCCATGATTTTCGGTATTACGCCTGCTGTCACCGCTCCCCATGCCCGGTGCAGAGCCACCCATACTATTGGCGTGTCGTTGATCATCGGCCACATAGCCACCAACAACGGTAGCTCCACCAGCAGCATTTTCACCAAATGTGAGCTCGGAAGTGAGGGACGATCCGGCCAGGCGAGTACCACAGTTGAAGCAGACAGTATCGCCGTCTTCCTGTCCAATTTCTTGGGCGTCGCAGCATTTCGGAATGGAAGGTTTTTGCGACGACGGAGCGGCAGGCGCGGCGGCGGACGGTGGTGGCTGCGGGCGTTTGGACGGAAGTAGGCCTCCCGCAGTCTTTTGGTTGTTGATGGACTGAAGGCGGCGGCGAGGAACAGCTGGGGCCAGCATTGCGTGGGGTCGAGGAGGATAGGAAAATAAGAGGGGGGTTAGGTCAATAGTGGAGGTCAAGACATGAGTGCCAAGCGGAAGCAAAAGGGAAGAAAGAAATAAAGATGTAAAGTTCTGGGGGATTGGAGAAGTTCGCGTCCGGAAAGAGCTGCAAGGTGCATCTAGAAAGTGGGGAGGAAGGCACGAAGGGTGGGTAGACTGCCAAGCCGCCTAGTCCTTTTTAGGAAGTGTCCATATAAATGGTAACAGAGCATCGAAGAGCCAATGATTGGTTGGCAGTTGGTATACAAGACGGACGGGCAGACAGATATGAGATCACCCAACAGCAAGATGATGAGCGCATGGTATCACCCTACATACGTGTACAGAGGGCATGTACCTGCATCGGTAACGGAGTGCAACGAATCAACGGGGTGGACATCACATTTATGCTTCATCATTTACATGGTGCCCACTGTCCATACACACTCGCAGAGAGACGGGAGCTGACTAACGGCTGGTTCCTGCAGGCGGCCTGGCTGGCTGGCTGTATGTAGCTGAGCGCCGGGCCCATCTCCGCCGAGCGAGCAATAAGACACTTCTTTCGTATTCGCTCACGGACGTGCCGCTTCGCCCTTGCTGCGTGGTGTGCGGTTGAGGACCTGGAGGCTGGTCCCCACCTCCTCCCGAGCAGGCAAGCTCCTTTCCCATCTACCTTACATACCCACCCACCCATTCATCCCATCCCATCCTCATTCACCTCACTTCGCCGCCTACCAATTCTATCCCACTGCATCCATTACTCTTAATACCCACCTCTCCCAATCTCATCCACAATCATGTCTACTCGCAAGAGGAAGCAAGATGCCGAGGAGGAGCTCCAGGCTCTCCCAAGCGACGGAAGTGATGAGGAAGAAGAGTAAGTCCACGCCTTCTTGACGTCATGCGCCCTCGCAACAACCTCGTCGCAAACATGCAAAAACACCTGCATTATGATCGCTTGCTACTGTGCTATCGAATTGAGCTCCTCGCGCCGAGTCTGCAAGCTTCGTTGTCGCGCAGCAGTGCGCTTCTGGCCTCGCGTCAGCCTGTCGGGCAAGCCGCCAACGATATGATTGTGTCTGTTTTCGACTTCCAAAGTGCTACTTTTTCCTATTCCTGCGTTGTTTTGATTATGCTGTATTACGAATCGCTTTCGATGATCATGGTTGGCGGTTGATTGTCTTTATTTTTCCTTCTTCTTCGCCGTCGCAAGACTAATATCTACATCCTTAGATATGAAGAGTCGGATGCCTCTGCGTTTGACGAAGAAGAAGATGATGATGATGATTCTGGCGAGGAGGCTCCTCGTAAGTTCTCGGAGTGGACTACTGTGAATCTTGTTTGATAACCTGTCATCAGCACCAAAGAAGAAGACTCGTGTCACCGACCCCAAGGATGAAGATGACGAGGAAGACGAGGATGAGGTTGAGGGAGCAGACGATGACGACGATGCTGAAGCAGACGAGCCTGAAGTAGAAGATGAGGACGAAGACGCCAACCCTAGTGGTACGAAGCCTCCAGGTGCCGAAAAGGACCGCAAAGTCAAGCAGACAGAGGCCGATGCGGCAGTGCCCGTCGTAGCCGATGACGACGGCGATGATGACGACGAAGAGGACTGAGCGGTGGTGGAGCCTGAGGGCAATTGCGTCTGTTTTGGAGAGTTCAAGTACCTAGGTACCAACCATGTCATAGCAATATCATACATAGGTGATTCGCCGCCGGAATGGGGTGTGGCACAGGCGCGCAATGTAAAACATGTCTCGAAGCTTGCTGTGCGTGTGTTCTCGACGCTCAAGTGCAATCGACTTGGTGGCTTTTTGGAAGAAGGCGGCTGTGGACCAGTGATTCAAGGTGATGGCGGAGGCAAAGGGACGGCCTGGCTATGTTTAAAGGCGGGCTGTTTCGCTGGAGTGGATGCATGCGGCCATGGTTGACACTGACAGGACAGACAGTCGTCTCTCATTGCTTGACACGGTCGACAGAGACGGGCAGGGGGCATGGGGAGGGCAGAAACCTAACTGCGAGGAGACATCGATAGCGCACCGATGCGGCCTAGCCGGGGCGCACGGCCAGCTGCCCGCCGCCCGGTGCCTAACCCCGATGCTCTCCCCCTCTGACCAGTGGCATCTACAACAGCTATGGGCTTCCCGTTTGGAATCCTCTCCACCGGCCAGCACTTGCACCTTCTCACGTGTGTATCTCTCTGCCTCGTTTATCTTTTAGCCTAACGGCGCCAAGCGATCCCAGCGCCTCGTAACTACGGGGGCGATATGCACCCACACCATGGACTCGACCGGTAGCCAAGATAGCGGCCGTGGTCCATCTCGCAGATCAGGCAAGAAGCCCATGCAGTTCATGTTCATCGACTCCACCAGCCATGGGGTCAACGCGAAGCCAGACAAGGCCGTCCGCAGTTTTGTTATGAAGTCGGCGAGAAGCAAAAAGCCCTGGAGTACACGACAGAAAAGCCCCAAAACGGATGCGGATCCAGATGCTGACTCGCCGCCCCTCGACAAACCAAACACCCCAACACTCCACATCCAGCCTGGCTATATATCTCCTGGCAACTCGGCATACTCGTCCGATTCCACCGCTCCAAGCCCTGGCCCCTTGTCAGCCCAGTCTTATTACTCTCCCGTCGACATCAGCCGCCATGCCAGCTTCTCCTACGCTGCTGCTTCAAGTTTCAACCCTTCTCAGCCCTATACCAACTCTCCTGCCAGCCCCCGCCTTGTGTGCAACATCTCCCATTGCACTGGCGAATACTGTGGGCACATTCACGACGATCCTTATACAGCCTTGACTACTCGAACCAACCTCACTCTGAAATCCGCAAACACCTTTGATTGCTTCCCTATCCCGACCAATGAAAGGGTCAGAGGCCTGATCGACAACTGTAAGTTTCCCTCTTCACAAACTTAGAACCCTATGAATTGATATCCTCATATAGTCGTCAAAACATTTGCTGGCGGTCTAATCCCATTGGACCACCGTCAAGTCTCCAAAGCATCTACCACAAAATGGATATCAAACTCAATGCTGAGCCACACGGGGGCTCCTTTCATCTTCGCAGTGCTCTATTCTAGCGTTCTCACCTCTCTGGCCAAACCCGATGAAATTCTCCTGTACAAGACAAGAGCCGTAGGAGCAATCAACGCGCAGCTCAAAGATCTGACTTCGCGAGTGGATGACAACAACATAGCAGCCGTCTTCATGCTGCTCACTCTTGAGGAAATGACTGTTGTCGATGACAAAAACCAGTCAACTGTGGATCAAAGCAAGAAGGAACGAGATGTACACCGCGATGGTCTAAAGGAAATGATACAGCAAAGAGGAGGCCTTGCGTCACTCGCGTCTAATCCGAACCTACAAATTTTCATTCTCATGTCAGTACCAAAGTCCCCATCTGTATAAGCTGCATTGATATTGCAGACGTCCTTCGTCGTACACACTAACACTTCATAGGCATAGCATGGCTCATGCAGTATCAACCTTTGAAAGACCATATGCCACTCTTGTGGATACTAACGGCCAACCCATTCCATATGACATGCCCTCCTTTCGATCTCGACCTTACTCGACGCGGAATCATAGACTTTTCCAGATGCTCCACCTTGATTCAAATCTCCTAGAGATAATCGCCAATGTAATCGTATTTGTGGGCGACTTGAGCGTCTGGTTCGACGATCCGAGGACTCCTTTAAATCCATTCGAGCTGCAAAAGAACAACTTGCTACTCGTGTACCAACTGTTCGACTGGTACAAGTTGGGAGAAGAGCACGCAGACATTACAAGATCGCCTGTGGACCAAAGTATCTGCTTGTCACTGATCATTTTCCTCATTGCGTTACAGGAAGTTCGCAGTTATCACATGATGGTGCAAATAGCGGCGCAAAAACTCAAGTCAGCCTTGGAAAAATGTGTGTTTCAGTGGGGCCAATCGACCGATGTGCTCATGTGGGCATTGACTCTGGGGGCGATGGCCACTCAAGGGACAGAATCGTTTGCATTTTTCAAACATCATTGTAGGATTGTTTACGCGAACCAAGGCATCCATGAGCTCACCACAACTCATGAGCTGCTCGATCGAATGAGGCAGTGCTTATGGATCGGCGGTAACGCAGTGGGTGGAGAAGTCTCATACAATCTAGACGAAGAACTGAGAAAGCTCTGGATTCTCTTGGGCTACACGAAGGAAGAGATTGCGGAGACTGTAGAGGATCAAGTCTACAGCCCCGATTCTCTTGACAATGAAGACGTTGTTGGAGGTTTGACAATCGAGAGATTTTACCGGAAGAGCGAAGCCCGGTGAAAAGTGCTCTATGGAAAGAAAGAGGTAACGCATACGAGTGAGACAGAAACTCGACCATTAATAATGCGAATCACGACAACGCTCGCTACGGCATGAAGAGGAAGCAGCAGCAAAGCACGTTCCGGCTTCAACCACAGTCTCCGCAGCGACGATCTCATTTCTCAGTTTCATATACAAATATCAGGTAAAGTAGACTTTTGGACAGATAGACTCATTGCGAGCATTTCTAGATATCCTCCGGACGTTCACGTAACGGAAATTTCCATATTTATATAATATACCACATAACTGAGGGAGCTTTTGAAAGGCACCAAGCAAACCTGATGGAATCAAGGAAAAAAAAAAGACAGAAAACTTCTCTCTCAGATACCACAACAAATAGCGCAGATGCCCGGTTTTCAATTAATTCTACTCCAACGTAGCGTCTCCTATGCTATCCACCTTGACACCCTCTCCCATCTCCCATGCTAAGCAATCCCGTAACCCCTTCTGCCAACCCCTTTCCTTTCTTTCGTCTTTTCTCTCCCTCAATCACACACGCTCATCTAAGCACCACCAAACAAGCCCTCAAGCTCCTTCATCTTGGTCGGGTTAGGCTCCTCGACCCTCCTAACCTCGCTCCCATCCTTGTAGATTAGAACGACAGGCGTGGGGCCAATCTTGAGGTGCTCGCGCGCCTTGTCAGCCTTTGTAATGTCGAAGGCGAAAGGTGGAGCTACGCGTGGGAAGCGGTGCACGTTTGCGGCGAGACCCCTAACATCGATTCCCCGCAACCGGCGCGTTAGTGCTGTAAATATATGGAAGGGAGAATGGGGAAGTGGAGGGTTAAAAGGGAATAATAGGTAGAGGAAGAGGAGGGGGGATAACAAACTCCTTAGCACTGGCGGGGATATCGTTGTCATAAACAAAGACGAAGATGAATTTGCCCGGGTTGTTGATTGCGGCTTCGAAATCTTGCTTGCTGTTTAGTTCGGTGAAGGACATTTTCGCTACTCCTTGTTCTTTCCTCTCTTGTTTCTTTTTCCGACTCTTTTTGTTGCGTTGCTGGATCGGGGAGGAATTGATGCGTGAGTGAGAGTAAAAGGAAAGGGTCCGCAAGTGAGGCTACTTTATATATGTTGGGAGAATGCTTCGGTATTGCATGTACATGTGTATGTATGATGATGGAGTGTGCACATGCCCAATTCGGAAAAGAAGAGAGGAGCATCGTCATCGTCGTTGTCATTATCATCGCTGTCATACCCGATATCCATGCCGGGGCGGGCAAGAAGAATTAGGATAGGATCGGATAGGATAGAATAGGGAAAAGGGAATTCGTGGGTTCTTCCTCCGGTTCCCCGCAATAACTGGAGCACACACAGCACAAGCATTCCAGCATATCCTCGATTAGCTTGATATCTCTCTCTCTCTCATCGTACGCGGAGCGGATAGGGGGGGATTCATTGGTTTCGGGGATGTTTCGACGTGGCTGGTGTTGCCTCCTTTCTTTTTGTCTGTTCTTGCTGTTGTTTTAGTGTTGTCTCTCTCTTGCGTGGGATAGAGTCATTGGACCGGGTTTCTACGGCGCTCGCGCGTTTTCGTCTTGTTGCGAGTTGTTTGCATGTGGCATGTGGGTGGGGTAAGGCAGATGTATGATTTTCTCTATTTTCTTTTCTTTTTGTTCGTGGTTGCGTTGAGGAGAGAGCCTTGCTCGAATACGTGTCAGAGGAGGAAGAACGAAAAAGTCTACGGAATGTTTTTTACAGTTATTGCCAGATGAGCATGTAGATTTGTGGAACTTTGTATCATCATCGTTGACGGTCTTGTTTGGAAAGATAACATGAAGGAGCATACACGAAACGTCGTCTCGATGCTCAAAACCTGCTGGATTTCACTGAACTGTTTTGGAAAGTACTACTTCGTGCGGCGCGATGTTTCTCCCGCGGAGAGAAACCCTCAAGACGTGTTGATTGCTGTATGCATGCATCCAGGTATCTCTTCCCACGCTTGACTTATCGACAATCACCACATGTCAAAAATGACCCCACACCCACGCCGCCTCACGTCAAGCCACCCAGAAAGACGAATAGCGGGGTATCAAAGCTCCCCATCCCATAGAACGGCACACAAGCAATCGGAACAAAGGTCTAGAGCACAAAAGAAACAATGGTCGTTGCGGGCTTCCCAGATGTCCACGTGACAGGCTCGTGGTTGGGTCTCAAAAGGATCCAGGTTTCCGATTCGTCAACCATGGTCGGTGTATCGTGGTCTGCTCTAGAATTCGCACACGTGTGTTTGAATGGATGGCAGCGCACGAGGTCGAGCTGCGCACAGCGGCTTTCTACGTCTAGATTCCATTCTACTTCTCCGGGACAATCAACACAGCCCAACCAACTACCAAGTCGACGGCGACAGACATATGCGAAGATGCACCGAGAGATCTCGATATCATAGTCCTACTTCGGAGAACCAATCGACTAGATGATGGTAAACCTGGAGAAAGGTCCCTGGGAGCGTGTGATAAGGCACTCAAGCAAGCTAGCGGTCAAGATAGGCGATCGACAGACAGGCGAGCAGACATGCAGGAAGCACGTGGAGATTTGGGCATCGTGAGGCTTCATAGCGGTCTCGGCCCTCTCGTTGGGAAACGTTCCTTTTGAACGAGTTGGGTACTACATCACACTATAATGGCTCTGCATAGTCGCGATCCAGATGACAGAGTGAGGGTTAGCTTGGCGGATCTGGATGAGGCGGCAGGGTGGGAGAGACCAGGCTCGTCTCGGTGGGTTTGTTAGAGCAGTGTAAGTGGTTGGGTTAGCAGCGGGGGATCGGGTGAGAAGAAGGCTGCCACTACGAATCGGTTCGTGTGTGATGCGGCTAAGCGGATGAAGTTGGATGCGAAGTGGTGGAATGGAGGGTGAGTAAGCGATCAGGGGGTTTTAAAAGGACAGTGGTTTGTATGGCTGGATGGACTCAATATCTCTAGTTGACGAAATCTGCCCTTCCCCCGTGTTTCCGGTGTCAATATAATGTTGGGTGAAGCGCCAAGACCAATATAATGGTTGAGGTTGCGATGAAAAAAATCTCCGGTGAGAGGTTGGACAGGGTAGGTTGCGGAACGCTGGGTTTCAACACGAAAGGATGCAAGCGAATCTACGTCGGACGATACTGATGTCGACTTGAATGATTGGGCTCGGAACAGCGATCTCGAGACGGTGTTTCCGGTGGGTCATACATGTTCACGCTCACGATGCCCCAGAATTCCATGGTGCAAGGGTTGGCGTGGATTCTGAGGCAGATTAGTGGAGGGCGAAGGTGACTGGGAGCATGTAACCCAAGTATGAAAATACATAGGTATTGGATTCGCTTATATAATCGGGTTGAATATGTAGACGGAAAGTGGATGCAGTGCAGCAGCGAGGTGGTGGTGTTTCTGGAGCGGTCAGTTTCGCCAGACCTGAGTCGTGTCGGCGTGCATATGTAGGCATGAGTGTGCTGTGTATGGAGGGGGCTGGCGGTGAGGCGCAAAGACGGTGGGGGGCAGCGGTGAAGGGGTTGCAGTGGTTGAGGACGCTAGCGAGTCTGTGTTGTCTGTTCAGCAAACTACTGTTTGACTGGGTATGCTCGTGCGATGCGAGAGCTGGCAGGCAGACAGGCAGGGACAGTTGATTAATCAATCGAGGTGATGAGTAAGTGCCCTGCCGATCAAGTTGATTGCGTTCGCGCGAAGTTCGGATGATGCAAGCAAGGGTTCGGAAAAGGAGATGGAAAGCAGACGTGCAGAGGGTGGAAATAAGGGGAAAAGCAGGGTGTGGGGTTGGGAGCGGTGGAATATGTCATCAGACCATGACCTAATCAGGGCCTGATTGTTCAGCGAGTGCGGGGGAGAGGCATGACGATCAGTTGGACGGAGACGAGACAGGCACATGGCAGGAGTTAATAATCAGACATGCAGACGAGACTGTGAATGGACGACAGACGAGGCGTCATGGCAGATGCCGAGTAGCAGATGGCCCGTCTGTCTCCATGACGATAGCAAGTGACAGCTGGGGATGGAGGTTCGGGGAGTCGGGGTGACTTGAGAGGCCGCACACCCAATGGTCTTCAGGATTCGTCCGATGACTCCTCGCGTGTTTTGGACCGCCCGTCCGCAGACTGTGAATAGGTGTTTGTTTGGATCCATGCTGTAACATTCAAATGTTGGAAATGACAGAACGTGAGAGAAAGCGGTGTCCATGGAGCGGTGCTAGCCAGGCCCGACGGACCAGCTGAAGGGTACACGCCAGCCAGCAGCCCGCCAGCCAGCCAGACACGTCAAGCATGAGGGCTCAGAGCCTGGGCAATCCAAGCAGGGTACGTGTACAACAGCAGCAACACAGACTGCAATTCCAGGCACCAACATTATTGTTTTGTTTTGTTGGTAATTTTTGATTATTGTTGTTTGATCCTCTTTGTGGACAAAAACACGATTATGGCTATGACGCATCCATTGCCTGCATGGGAGTTGGCAGCGAAAGCGTGCATGCATGAGCAAAAAAAGGAATTAAAAACCAAAGGTCACTTTTCCGTCAAAAGCATGGCATGATAGCGTCAACGAGTACCGTAGATGATGGCGGATAATCATGATGATGATGATTGTGGTGATTACAATTCATGCCATCAGGTAAGCGGGCTGCAGGCTCAGGATGAATCATATGAAGGAAGGATTGCAAAGGAGATAGTGGAATCTCCACCAGGCTAGCGCCCTACGGCCGAACATGGGACGGAATCTCGCACACTCGGGCTTTGCGGCCATGCCTGACCGACTGCCTGCCTCTGCCTCTGCCTCAGACATGGGCCCCCCCTTGCCAGCCTAGCGTGGGCGGTCTGCTCGGAATTAATAAACCCACCCTCACAAGCCCGGACATCCCGGCAGCCCATCATCAGTACCATCGCATGCTCGGAAACATAAAGACACCCACGTCCCATGCCATGCATCACAACCATCCACCCAGACATCCAAACATCCAGTACACTTCTACACTCCTCTGCAACGCCAAAGACACACACACACATACATAACCACCACAGCAACAACACCAACAGCAAGCCTTCACCATTCTTCAAACCATCCACTCGCATCACCTTCCCCTGCCATTGGCTGCATAAAATCCCTTAGGTCGGTAGCCTCCGCCCTTCCAGTCATCGATCCCAAAACTGACTCACAGCCTACAGCGCAAAGCAATTAAATTTCTGCCTGCCTCCAACCTGCAAACATGCCTTCCTCATCACATCTCCGCCTACAAACCTCCTTCGAGCCCATCTCTGCCGAGACCACTCGCTCCCACTTTGTCGCTTCACCACCCCAGAAGAAGCAGAAGATGTCTCTCACCCAAACCTACTACATCGCCGCCTCGGCCCGCTCCAAGCTGGGCAAGGAAGCCTCCCGTGCCGACCACAACCTCCGCCTGCTAGTCGGCCACGCCAACCTCCTCGATTCCCTCATGGTCGAGCTCCAAGACGCCGAGAGGCAGCAGGAGGCCTGGTTCCACAGCACCGTCGCCAAAGCATCCAAGGCCGAAGAGTCGAGGCACGTGCAATGGGTCGACCGCATCGTCGAGGAGATGGACGAAGACTCCGACTCTGCCTCCGATTCCGACGACGACTCCGACTTCTACGACGAGGAGGGTGACTTCGACATGGTCGCCGCGCCCCGCCGCGTAGAGGTCACCACCACCGAGGTCGACGACGACGAGGACCAAGAGTACGACGATTTGGAGGACGATGCCGACCTTGCCCTCACCCGCGTCTCATCACAACAATCACCACCCGAGCTCGTACACGACGAAGACTCGGACGACGAGTCGCCTCCCGTCTCGCCGCCTTCCGTCTCCATGGAGTTCTCCGACAAGCAACTCGCAACTTCATATTACGACGCCAAGTCGCAATCATCGCTCTTCGAGCATGAGCTGCACTATCTGCGCGAATCCAACGCTCCGCTCATCACAAGCTATTAAGGGCCTTAGCAACTGTTACGACCTTTTGTTTCTTGTTTCACCGATTGAGCATTTTTGAGCGAGCGTTGTTTTCAGAGCATTATATCACCGCATCATTTCCTTGTGTTTACGATTCATTTGTTTCCTTTTTCTTTTATTAATATCATCACTGTGCATGGATACCCTGCGGGTTTAGCACCGGTTCATGGATTGGATGAGCAAACAGGCAGGGCCATTATGGAACAGAGAGACCACTCTACTCTAATCGAGAAAGCAACAAAGAAAGAACAACAAAAGAAGGCTGGTTCAGAGATCTCCCATCATTTGGATAGTGCAGTGGTTGAGACTCCCGCTTCTTAGCTATCAATACTACAAAAAAAAATAACATTATTCTCAAAGACCATTTTCATCATTCTGCCATCATCGTGCCATAATGTTTTGATTTCATGATTATTTGTTCCCCACCATCACCCATGCAACTAGAGAAAAAAAATAAACAGCAAAAAAAAAAAGAGTGGACACGCGAAAAAGCGCAAGGGAATTTCTCATACCGCCCTTTCACGCGTGCGCCGCGTGTTGCGCACGGTCAGCTTTAACCCAGCCCCCCCTGTTCCACACATGCAAAGGGCGCCACGGGCAGCGGCGGGTTTCCACCGCGCCGGGGCACCTTTTTCTCGATTTAACAAGGCTGAGAAATTGATTAGTTAGCATGTGCATGCTTTGATTCCCGAGCCGTGGAATCTCAGAGAAAGACAAGACGTCGCATTCGGCTTCAGAACAGCCAGCATCGCTCGCATAAGTAAGCAACAGGAAAAAATCATCGAAATGGTTCCATGATATTTCGTCCATCAAGCGGTGATTGATTGATTGCGCGGCCTGTGGAAGGGGGAGGAAGGGGGGAGGTTGTTTTTGTCCTGCTGACTGCTACGACATGCCACATTGTTGTCTCTTGCCTGGAGCGACGCACTGCCCCCGCCCGCGCACGCACGCAATACTTGGGTCTCAGGTACAAGGTACATACCATACCACATGTACCATAACATCACACGGGAGCGCACTGTGCCGAATGACTGACTGACTGAACTGAACTGAACTGCGCCGCTAATTCATTTTCTCGCGGATCTTTATTGGAAAATAAAAAACGGATACCTACCACCAAACAATAAAATAAACTATTCTGATATTAATCAAGTTAGTACTCGTGTGTTGTATCTCGCTCTCTCTCTCTCTCTCTCTTTCTTTGTGTATGTGTATGTGTATGTGTGTGCCTCCTTGACCGACCGACCGACCATCCGTCCGTCCGCCGGTTCCTTTTCGAGTTCGTCCGAGCGGAGGGTGAGAATAGAATTTCGAAGCGAAGACGGAGTGGGGGAACGGAGCATTTGGCATCTTATTTTCTTTCAATTCTATTCTTTTCCTTTCTTTTCTGCCATGGAACCATGGGTTCGTTATTAGCGTCACGAGGACTGTTTGTTATGTACATGTACCTAGGTACATGTGGGCATGTTCCACGTTTTGTGGGTCAAATGGTTGGATATATTCCATTCCCTTGGTTACGAGGTCCCATTTGTGTGTGGACACGAGGGGAGCAGCACGAGGACAGATCTGTTTCTTGGTTATTTTTCTTTGAGGGGCGGGGGGATGAAGAGAATCCGGTTCCGGTTCCGTTTCCCATGGTCGGCCGTGCTAGATCGAGCTGATACATGTGTAAGATCAGTCAGACAAGTCAGACAAACACGTGCGCAGCGCAGCGGCGCATTGAACGCAATTCCCAGAGATCTGTTTTGATGAGTGAGTTGTTTGCACTGTATTTGTCGCAAAACATGTTTTGCGCGCGCGTGTTCAATCTATCTGCCGGTCATTTCGAAACCACAAATTCCCATTCTCGCTCATCATGCGGCCCATAAACAAAAGCGCACGTCCCCCTTCTTCTCCTCCATGTAGATTGCTAGCAAGTCACAGCCAAGAAACAACTACAAGAACGATGTTGTTTTGGATTTAGAGAAGAAAAAACAAAGCTCGTTTCAGGAAGAAGCGTAAAACAAAACACACGGAGATGATTATTTGTTTTAATTTCATTGCTGGATGCTGATGATGAAAAGGGAATGAGGGATGGAAGTTATGCGCATAAACAGCGTTCCCCCTTCAAAGAAAACCCAAGACCAAGGTACCCAAACACATACAGTCAGCCTCCTAATACAGCATCAATGCTTGAAAACAAGGTCCGCGCGTCTTTGGTTTATTCGTTTATGTATTCTCAAAAAGGCAATCGTTGCTTTTTTGCCTTGCTTTTTTAAGGCTCATAAGTTCTGACACATGGCATTATTATTATCTTCCACCATGTACATCAGGTGAGGAGCAGGTTTAGAGAGAGAGCAAAGAAAAGCCTTACCTCTCTCCCTTCGGGCGAGAAGAAAGAAATGAAGAGAGAGGAAGAGCGGAAAGAGGAGAGAAACGTAGCGGAGTGCTCACGACATCAAAATCAAATCGAACCGTTGCCAATCTATAGGTCGTCATCCTCACTCAGACTGATTACCGCATCGGGATCCCACGCGAGCTTCCAAACGGTCTCTCGTCTTCGCCTATTTTTTCACATCCAGGAACGTACAAGAGTGCGCCTTGAGCGAAGACGGCGCGCGTCGCAATGCCAATGTACACCCGAAGCGAAGGGGGCGTCACTGTCGTCGTCGGCGGCGTTTTTTCTTTTCTTTGCTTCCTCTGTATTAATCCATGTTTTCAGTTATTTTTTCTTTTTCAATTCCAGATAATGAGGGGAAAATAACTTGGAAATCTCATGGTGTGGATGATGCGCAGGTGCATGGTGCATGGTGTTGTTGTTGCATGCATGCCTGCGCAATATGTCACTTTCCTTTAGCGAAGAAAGAAGGAAGGGTAGGAGAATGTATGACGATGGGATATGACGGAATGGGGGATGGAGAGTTGGAACAGAGAAGAGAAAAAAACAGGAATTTGAGAATTGGAATGTTTTACTTCTTGCTCGTGCTAGATGCATCTTACGAGTTGTTGGTTTGTTTGATCGATAGTCCAGAGATGCCGCGTTCATCTTGGGGAAGCAAGAAAGACACCATGGGGATGCAGTTTTCTTTTTTCTTTCCCACAGACGCTCATTTCTAGATGGAATGAACAAAATAAACAACATGAATAGATAAATAAATAAACAAACAAACAAACAAACAGATATGGCGGTAAATCATTTCATCTCAACCCGAACAACTTTTTACAACCTTGGGCGCCTCGCCTCGTCTACAATCAGCCAGGCAGGCAGGCAAGCAAAAGGCAGCCTCAAAAAGCCCCAAGCCATGGCTTCGTTGTCGCCCTGAGCCCGACAAAGCAAGCCAGCAGCAGCAACGACGCCCAGCCGAACAAGGTACACCCGTACCATGGGCTACATGTACAGGTACAGTAAGCCCGACCCCTCGCTCTGAGCCCGCCCCACACAAGAACAGCAAAGCAAGTCTCACTCTGATGCTGGGTTGGGTCGGGTTGGTTGGATGGGGACAAGTCTCCAATCTCTCCGCACAAGACTTGGCGGTGTCAGCCTCAGCCCCCCCGGTCCCTGGCAACGAGCGGCACGGTCAAGGCATTGCAGACGTGGCTCAACTCACTCTCTCCATGCGCAGGTGTCATGGTTGTTCGTCGGAGTAATCAAACGAAACAGTTCTGCGAGCGCCCATTTGCTTTATCCTGCTCAGCTCGCGTTGCGTGTTATCGACTGGGATTGGGTGATTTGTGGTTTATGCGCTGGTTTTAAATTTTTGTTGCGGTGAATGAAGATGAATGAGTGCGCATGCATGCAATGCAAGGCCATCTTGTTTAATGATGTGCGCTGTGATTGCTAATGATTGGCATCCAGCAGGTTATTACTAAACTCGCGCAGTGTTGTCCCGCTTAAGGCGTGATCTGTGATGTGATTAACAGATGGACAAGACCCTTGTTGTTCGAGTTGGATGGTTGATCTATTTGATTGCAAAGCAGCGCAGTTATTTCAAATCCTCATTGCCAGGCTGAGCTAGGCAGCTGCGATTAGTCAACTGCAGATTGGTCGGTCGATCTTCCTCCTCAACTCTCCACGTACACACATGGCGCGAACATCGGTGTCGAGTTATTCTGTCGGTTGGAAGTTGGTTGCCTTGGAAATTGGGGCTAGTTGTTTGCGATTTGATGATGTTGCTGCCTGGATCTCGCCATGATGGATCAGGAAAAGTCAATTGATCCTTCTTTCAGTAAACCGATTACGCGTTGTGTACGCATCATTCACCACCCCAGAGAAGAAAGAAGACGAGCCCTTCTCGACAAGAAGACGATGAACGTTACGTACCTCTCAATTACCTCATCGAGAAAGAGTTTCTGAGTCGGACCGTTCGCTCCAACTCGGAAAGCCACAGCGACGCCCTCGACTCCACCGCTAACCCAGCAACGGCGTAACAGCCACACACTCACCAAACTGCACAGTGATGATGACTAGACTCCCTCACGATGAGCAAGATGGGAAAGAAAAAAAATGGGTGCCTTGTCGGTGTGCCGCGACAAGCGCAACAGCATGACCTGCATGTCGACACCGGAAACTACTGCACGTCTGACTCGCTCTCGACTCCACGCAGCACGCTTGAGTCGAAGCCGAACCGGTGTTGAAAGTAAAAAACAGTTTGAAATTTGCAGGCTAGATAACCGTGGGAGATGAAGCAGGTGGGCTGCTGTCACATGGCTGCACGCTGCACCGATCAGGTGGGTGTCATCATCGTACCACACTTGGGGACGGAAAAGGCGTCTTTCAAGATTCGAGGGTGCTCTGGATTGAACCCTTTACCAGACGACGGACGACGGACGATGCGGAGCGAATGCGCTCGGCCGAGGTATCAAGACTCAATGAGGTGCTCTTACCAAGATGCCATGCCCAGCGGGGAAGTAAAACGATAATGGCATGACCCGAGTACGCGTATCATTCGATCCAATCAATAACCCATAGCCCGAACTCGCAAACTCGATTCAACTTAGTTCAGCAATATTGCTAGTCTCGTGATGGGTCAAGAGAACGAGCAAAGGTGTGCGTTCTCGTCTGGGTTTTTCCGGGACGGATAAGAGTGGATACAGACCGGTGGATACGTGGATACGCGGATACGCTTCTGTAGTGGGGAGTGTTTCTTTTTTTTCTCGCATTGCTCTTTTACGCGGGAGCGGTGAGTTTGGAATGCCGAGTAAGCGAGTACACGAACCGGCGTTCTTGCTCGCGTCTTGCCGAGCCTAGTCCGTATCTGCTTAGCGCAGAAAGCTCGGCGTGAATCGGGAAAAAATCCGACCGTCGCCGAAATACCTACAAGAAAATGAAGATGAAAAAAAAGCTTGGGGACGGAGCGGAAACATGGGAGATTTGAAGGGACGACCTCGCTACCGTAGATTTCTGCTCCCACCATCCGTTCTTCTGAGATGGACGCTTGATGTGGGGCTGCGTTGGAAAAATTTCCCATGTGCAAAATCCCTTGTTTTGGCTTTTTGGCCGACTTCTTGTTCTTTTCTTCTCCAATCAATGGTACCTTTCGGCGGGCTGTCATCGTGACACATAACAGCTCGGCTTAAACGTGGACTTTATTCGAGCGACTCATGCACCATAAGGTTCTTCCTCGTTCTTTCGAAACTAACTCCACGATCGCCGTTGCTTCTCCTTCAGCCCTAAGCTTGAGGGGAATACGAGACCATGGCTCGGATATAACAACCAGATCCGAGTCATTGCAGATCCGCTACCGCTTGTAGTTAGCACCTCATCTTCTAAATTCCATCCTAAGACTATCACGGAGTTTGCGACGCTTGCTCCGATTGATTGCAAGTCAATGACTTCAAATGCTGATACACCTTCTCTTCGTTCATGACATTATGCTGTCATTTTCGATAAATCATCAGAGTCTTGTACAACTGTCTCTATAGCGAAGCCTGGAACACGGATGTTTTGGCAAGATCAATATGTTTGATGATTTCCATGTGCTGAGTGGTTGAAGAAATATATTAGTTGAGGAGTTGTCACTCATGTGTACATTGATCATCTCACGATTCTCCGTCAAGAACAGCAATTACAATCCCATTCGACCCGTTCGTTGTTCATAGTTTTTAGAGAATGGAATCTCGCCAGCCAGGTTGATCAGTTTCACTGAAGTGGAAGGAGAATTGACGTTCAGATGTTGCACATCATCTATATGATGGATTAATGACAGTGAAGTCCCCTGATATTCTTATAACAACTATCCACACTTGAACGTCGCCATCCATTTCCCGCCAGATACATCCGCAACAACAGCAGGCCCATCATCTGCTCCCGCAACCTTAATCTCAACATCCTCTTCAACTCCCCCAACATCCCTCATCACGATACTTCCAGCGGAAGCAGTCACAGGCAAGACCACTTCCCCAACCGTACCAACCGGGGTCTCAAACTCCAAACTCCAACCGCCACCCTCCTCCATCTCCACCTTCGCCGCAAAAGACCCAACCGTCGTACTGAACCCTGCTTCCACAAACTCCAAATCCCCAAGCGACGGCGCAATCCTCCACGTCTTCCCTCCAGCACTCAACAGCTGGATCCCCGCCACATAGAAGGTAAGTGACGATGTCGGACCCGCCGCCCATCCATGCGCATGCGAGATCCTCGCGTCGTTGGGATACGGCGCATAATGCAGCGCCCCGGACGTCGAGTACCCTTCAATAAACGTCGAGTTGGTCATGCGCGGATCATCCATCATAAACCCCCATTGCAACCTCATCAGCTCAAGCCCGGCTCTCGTATCCCCCGTCAAAAAGTGCGCCTGCAGCTCGAACCCCGAGATGAACGGCGAAATGGCATCGGCGGCTTCGGGCGCCGGCGCGCCGTACGGCGTCCATCGCGAAGTGAGCTTGGAGCTGATGGATGAGGTTTGCGTGGCGTTTGCGGTGAGGTTTGCCACGACGGCCCACGAGTTTCCGTCTTGTGGGGTTAGTGTTGTGGTTTCGTTGTCGGTGTACATTCCCAGGGTGTCGTTCCAGAGGAGCTTGTTTGCGGCGGTTTTTACTTTCTCGGCGGCGAGTTTCCAGGACGGGATTGGGGCTGTGTCGTTGAGGGCTTCGGCTAGGGCTATGCCTTGGTTGATGGTGAAGTAGAGAATGGAGTTTGCCTGCAGTGGTTACATTAGTCTTGATTCAGGAGCTGTGGAATTCGAGGTCGAGGATGATGATAGGACGTCGTGGTTCTCACCTCGATGTTGTGTCCGCCCATTCCGGATCGCAGCCAATCTGGGCTAGAAGTGACGTTCATCAAGTCGGTTTCGTCAATGAAGCTCATGGAGAACCGGAGGGCTAGTTTCCATTGCTCCCATTTCGACGACGCGTAATCCAGATTCCCCTGTTTGGTCAAGTAAGTTCGAGCTCAGAAGGATGCAGGAAACCCGCAAACTCACCGTGTAGAGGTAATGATCAGCGACTCCAATGAGAGTGTACAAATGGTACGTAAACGACAAAATACTCGGGAATGGTTTCCCTCCCCACGGAAGTTGTCCCGTACTGGCATTCTGCGAATCGAACAGAGAGTTTAGAGAGTTCTCGATGGAGATGATGTCATTCGTGGATGTGACCACAGCGGGCACGGCAATAGCCATGTCGCCAGCCCAGACAATCTTGTCTCGCTTTGCACCGTCTACCAATGCAGAGCTTCCCCCCGCTATCGTGTAGTTGCTGTACCATGTCACGTTCCTAGCGTCGGGAGGCCAGGTCGGTTCCCCGAACAGATGGACCAGGGCGTTTCCGTATTTCGGGTCTATTGTGCATAGCTGGTTTGTATAGGCGCCGGCATACCATATACGATTCAACAGCTCGTCTGTATCTCGTGAGCTTCTCATTCTCTCGCGGATGGGTTAATGTGATGGTTGCCATTGCGGTAAAAGCATGGAATGAGGGTTTTGTGTAAACCGCAGTTCTTCTGGACAATGATCAATGATCCGTGACTTACCATTGCTGTGGAAGTATCCAGTGTAGTTCGCTAGGGAATCGTCTTCCCAGTGGGGCATTGCCGTGAAGTGCACTTGGGCAGACGTGACTTCGACCTGTTCGATCCAAGCACGCACCAAGAGTCAGCCAATGCTCACTCACTTTTACACACAGTAAAGCGATGAAAATTCAAGATTCCCAGCGGCTCGACTGCAATGAGAAACACACTTACGCTCCCAGTCGCATTGTGCACCAACGTCATATACCTGAAGCCTCCTCTTTCCCTTTCCCGTGGCGCAGTATACCTCCCCGGTGCAGTAATCTTGAACCACAAGGTCTCGTCATACCCCGAGTCCGCTGTGGCGTCGCTCGATTGATTCGACACCCACAAGGAGCTCTCAGAGAACGTGACACCAATCTCTCCCACTTCGCCAGATATTGATCCAATCTCTAGAGACACGACACCTGCAATGTTCTTCCCAAAGTCGTATGCGGTAGCAGCATCCCCCTCGAAGACGGTACTTCCGGAGGGAGAGGTAAGACTTTCTGGGTTGGAGACCGAGCCATTGGAGCTGTGTACGGAGACGGGGTAGAGCGTTCTTGTTCTTGGAGCAAGAATGTATTCGTTGTAGGGGATTGCGCTTGCTTTGGACAGCAGGAATGGAACGATGAGTCGAAAAAATGACTTCATTTTGCTGGAGTTCGACCTGCGTCGTGCTCACACTTGAGAATGCTCTTCTCTCTGTATGATAGCAATTGATTTTCGGGGCTAGCGCATCAGCAGCACAGGTGATGGTTTTTGAGCGTATTCAACCATGGTTATATAGAAAACTTTGGTGGTTTTGTTTTAATGTTTTTACCAGGTTGTTTCTCGGTGGAGATGCCCCCGAGTCCGGGGTAATAGTGTGGGGTACAACGATGCGGAGAAGTACTATTGCAGTTTAGATCAAGGTACCATCGACCTCGATTTCGGTCGGCAGTTATGTTTAGGTAGCTTCATCCATGAACAAAATACGAGTAAGGCGATAAACGAAATACGCTTCGTGATCATTGGTCGAGAGCAACGACAATAACTTGGTCAACGAAAGGCAGGGATGGTTCGCAATGACGTTGAAAAGAAGCTCGGCCCGGTTGTTCAAGTTGCCTCGGAATACCGGGTATTACACTACGTTGATCTCGGCCTTTGCTTTAGAACAATACAAGAGTACTTGGTGAGGTAATACTACGACTATTCAACGTCGGCACAAGGCTGGTCCATAGTTCGCAATGACAACCAGATTCTGCTATAGCTTGATATAGTGAGTCTCCCATCTGCTAACATGTTGAAGACTGAATAAATACCAAGTATATACGGGTATTGCATCCCTGGCCTCTGGTGCTGAAAGCAAAACTCCTTTTGTGAAACTTTTTGTCCCTGCCTACTTTTTGTTACCTTTTTATATACTTTTTAGGTGTAGGAACCACTGTAACTTCCAATCAAAAAAAAAAAAAAAAAAAAAAAAAAAAAAAACTAAGTATATATAATGTTTTTATAATCAAGCCAAGATGATATAAAGGTGACGTATATTATAAGAAGATGCACTAAAGCATTACTCTTTGAAGAGATGAAAGAGTTCTTCAAGTAAGTAGCAGAGACGAGCTCGAGTATGCTAACGTACAGACAACCTGATACGCCAATCAGCAAGGCCAACGTAACTTCAACGCTTAGCAGTAAGAGTCAGTAGAAGGAATTAAAAAGACCGTTTGTACTAATGACAGAGATTTATAGGATGAAGCACAGAGCAGACCATTTTTTATCCGTCTTTGACTTTTAGCATCTTAATATAATATCGTTTCGCAAGGTGATTGGAGGATGGCAGCTCGAAGCTCTAGAAATCCAAGAACAGTAGAGATTCTTAAAGAAGCTCCCTAAGATGTGATATAAAAAGGGTCTAATGATAATTCAGCGGCTTGCTTACACGTAGTCGTGTGATGCAGCTTGTGCGAAGCGGTACTCCACTAGATATGAAAAGTAGAAGATGCTGTTAGCATTAGGTGTGGCAAGAGTTTCCACGGATTTTTTGACATAGCGTAGACATAGAATGGATTGTGGGGCGCGAGGAAACCAGTTTCTATTATCGCTAAGGCATCCCCGTGCAGGGCTCATGTTAGTGAGGAGCTGATGACTCCTTCTTTCGATCTTGCCTTATTGTAACGTCTTAAACCCCTAATTATTTCTGTTTAGTCTCTTCCACCATCTCTTCTCGCTTCGACGTTTTACATCGCTTTGCATTTCCCCTTCCGTTGCCCCCTTCTCCTCAGTCTCACTTCTTGACGGTGACAACTCTTCACCCTTTATCATCTCTTTAATCAATATATGCACCGCGTCCCTTCCATTCTTTTCCAACTTCTCTATCTCTACAAATTTACACCCCAACTCTCGTGCAAGCAACTCGCCTTTCTCCTTTGGCACCTCGCGCTCTTCCTCCTTGCCATTATTATAGCCGATGATGATAGCGGGGAGAGAGAAAGAGAGGGGTTTACGCCCATACGGTTCTCTCTGAAATCTCAGTGCGTCACTGTATCTCGGCCGTATCTGCTCAAACCCCTCTCTACTTGCAATATTATAAAGAAACATGAATCCATTTGCGGTTCGCATACATTGTTCAAGTATTGCGGTGTACACCGTTTCGTCAGGTCCAAAGTAATCCAGAAGGACTATATTGCCGTCTACATGATATTTAACCCGGGAGCTTGTCGTTTGAGCATACGGGTCATCAGGTGGTTTCCCGCTTATCTTCGGTTGATATTAAATTTTAGTTATTGTTGGGTAGTTGAGTAATAGTCCAATTTGTCTTTTCTTAAGGAGGGGCTGAGGAAGAAGGAACAGGAGGAAATGCGTACGTTGTCAAGAACAGTTGGGATTTCATCCTCTGTGATACCAAGGACTAAGACACCGTAGTCGTAAATCCTTGGATGCTGCTGCACTACAGATGGAGGCTGTGGTGTTTTAGAGATAGTCGTGGCTGTATCGATAATGTCTTGCTTCAAGGCGCTGCTGCCGCGGCTACGATGAATGAGCTGCAAAAATCTTTCCCGCGCGGTGTAGTGCATTGTTAAGATGCACTTTTAAGTTGCAAGGTTTGTTTTTATAGAGTAAAGAGTTTTAAGTTTTTTTTTTTTTAATTGGAAGTTACAGTGGTTCCTACACCTAAAAAGTATATAAAAAAGGTAACAAAAAGTAGGCAGGGACAAAAAGTAGAGTAAAGAAGTAGAATAGAGAGTCGGCTTCTTTCTATATATGCTGTACTTATCTCTCGTGCGAATGAGAGACATGTCCGGAGCTGTACCGGTATATATATGCGAGTAGGCAAAAGAATGAATTGAACCCCGCGACACACGAAAGATCAATCAATAGAAATCATTACAGAGTTTCACTGATATGTAACGTAACTGGCAAGCGAGCCGCCCTGTCAGATTTACGAACGGTGTTTTGATAGATTGAATTGCACAGCCCCAATCTATCACATCTCCACATTACGCGACAGAATAATCTGTACCCACGTAAAGCTGCTGCTCGAAAAGGGCGCCGAAGTCGACGCGCAAGGTAGATATGACAATTCCGCACTTGGGGCGGCTTTATCTACAGGATATAAGGCGATTGTGAGGCCGCTGTTTGAGAATGGTGTAGCTTCGCCTGTAACATAGTACACTGTATTGCATGTAGACATGCCAGCTGGCGTTAATAGGAGCTGGTCACGCCAAAACCTCTTGCTCCGATCGAGACTACATAGAGGCCATAGAACCATCGGCATCTTTGAAAATCACTAAGAATAGCAAAAGCCTAGCAGTATATACCTAGGAGAAAGACCATCAGCATGAAAATTTGTATGATCTTTTTGGGACTGATCTCAAATAGACTGCCCTGTAAGATGATCATCAGCACCTCATAGAGCTCCTTCTTCGTGAAGGCAGCGACAAGAACTTCCATGACACGAGCGGAGAGTATGTATAGTAGGTCGCCCAATGGTACACTTTTGCATAATGACGAGTGAAGCATTGCCGTGATAGCTGCTTGGTGAAAATGCCTTGATCCACGCTACGAAGCAGTCAGAGAGCTATTCATGCGAACTCTCATCGACGTAGAGTTTCTCGATTCTTTAGCATACACACTGCTCCACAGATCAGTTCTCCATCTCAGTCCTTACGGAGAGGGTGGTTCCAAGCTTTATGTCAGCTTAAGACTTCATACGGTAGCAAACGAATCACACACTGCCCACATTGATGTGAAAAAGCAAATTCTTCGGGCAGTCTATTGTATTGTGATTCACTTTCCTCTGACCATTATTTCCTCAACAACATCTCCGACATCATATTTCTCCATCTCCGTCCTTTGCGCTCTAAGCCTCCACCATCGCCAAGCCAACCACACTGCAAACACAGTGATGGTTGTGGGAATTGTAGTTGCGGGCAGGATCCACCACTTTCGGCTCACATCTAGTGTCTCTTTACCATACTCGAAAAATGTAGTGCTCAGAATAGCCGAGATGAATGTACCAGGGAGAAAAAACATCGTCACAGCAGCCATGGTGATCATGGACGAGGAATCTCGCTGCGTCTGCTCTGCAACTTTAGCTGTAGAAATGGCTATCTGCTTGGATGTCCGAGCTTCGTGTTGGTTGGCCAAGTGGAAGAGCTGCATAGAAGTATCAGCTTATCTGTTGTCTCATAGTCCCTCTCGGACAACTCTCCTCAGCAACTCACCAGATTGATCCGGATATTTGTTCGTTCCCTGTAAACCGAAGTCCATCGAACGCAATTCTCTCCTTGACACTTCAGCATGTTCAGATATTCTTCAGTATTGCTATTTCGTTCCGCCGTCCATGTACTGCGTTCAAGCGCCTTTCGATATTTCTTGTACGCACGTTGCAAGAAGTCTAGCGTAAGGACGTAGTCAACGCAGTCCTGATTCAATGTATTCCAATCGCGTGCTAGGCGATGAAGGTTGCGCGTCAAGGTAAGGTGATCCATGGTATCATCTGCATATTTCGTTTCATGCCTGAGAAGTTTATGGCGCCGCAGACCGATAATCTCGCGCCATTGTCGGCAGGAATCGACCGCTGCTAATGTATCGAGGTAAAGATCTTGATGAATCACGTTTGGACTGAAATTCAGGGATATTATGAGACGATCCATGGCGTATGTGGGATAGTTGATGCAGAAATAGATGGTCTGGGTCGCTGTCCGTATGGATTGGATATACAAGACCCCGTTGCTCCAGCCGCTTTGAGAACGGTAGCACATCTCTATACGATGTGTTAGCTTGAGAAATTAAAAGAACTCTTATATTCGGTAGAGGTCTGGCCGTACCGAATCTAGATAGGCTGTCATCGGTATTTCGCGACTCGAAGACATGAGGCCCCATCTTCGCGAAAGAACCCTCAAAAGTGAAAATTTCGCTCAAAACAACTTTCGATAAGCCTATTTTCAGTAAGGCTTGCAGCATACTTGGTCGCATGCTGAAGTTACCCGGAAGCCATGAGGTTTCGGAGGCTGTAGTATTTATGAAGCTGAGAAGTTAGTTTATGGGCCTCATCGCGGGAATCGTAGTTTTGATGAAGAAAGATCAGCCTGAAAGCGTCTACATGATTCAAGCATCCATGAAAAATCTCAAACCTTACAATACCCTAAAAGCACTCTGACTACCATCATCGCTGTCCGAACATTGCTAGATTTCCACATTAGTGACGGGTGCAATATCTAGACGAAGAGGGTTTATACGCACATCAACCAGTATTTTCAACTTTTCGTCGTCAACATTGCGATACCACTCTTTTGATCGGAAGATTTTGCGTCAATAACGTGTACTCATGCAACCACACCAAAAGCAGTCTTACCAACCTGTCCAGCTTCGACGGAACAAACGTCTAGAGTCGTATATCCCTGATTGTCATCACAATTTGCCAAGCCCCATGCTACTAATGCCTCATCCTCAAGAACTGCATGACTTGATGGGTCTTCTGGCACAATGGGGAACTCATGCGGCTGGGAAGCGAGGAAATCTTCTGGCCATTGGCGCCATGGTCGCGATTCCTGATCTGGAGCGGGTGCACGGTGTTTTGGCCAGTGACGCCAGTCTATAATTTTCTGCTCTCGTGATGCAGAGTTGTTATAGTGGATTGAGGCGTCCATCTCGGAAGTAGGTAAGGATGCTGAGATGTCGCTGGCCAGTGTTGAGGCAAGGCTTAGGGCAAGAACGCGGGAATGAACTTAGGGGTCGATTCAAATCGTGAAAAAGCTGAACGATGCATACATATGCACAGTCCACTCCGGAAACAGCTGATTCTCATAACAAGTAAGAGTATTCTGAATCACAGCTGAACTTTCGTGTGGATATCATGCACACACAACCACTAAACCATATTAGGATTAGTAGGTGGGGGCTGGCGGCAAGAGGTTATGGATTTGAGCTCTTTTATACCGCAGATTATACTTAGGTATTATTACGTTGAGATATGATAGAGGGAAAATAGTTGACCTCATGATAGCCCACTGAGATACGCCAGCATACACCATATTGGGCTTGGATATGTAGCTCCAGTAAGGATGTTTGAGGAAACTTTACTTTGGGCGACTTGATTACTCGGGTTCTGGCCTCCATCTAGAGCTCAGAAGATCTAAAATTTAGCCATAGTTTTGTCGTGATTCCAGCCGGGCATGTCTGCCAGATCTTTTGCGTGGGCACCTCGGGTCGACTTCAAGGCATCACCGCCAGGACGCCATTTCCATGCCTGTGACTTATCGTCTGCTAATCTACCTTCGATAAGCTCTACCACATGCTTTCCGATATTCGGAAGAAGTTTGAAAGAATGACTAAAAAGTTTCATTAGAACGGGATGAGTGCAGATGATTGATATTTGAAAGCATACCCGCTGTCGCCAGAAGCTATGATGAGATTTTTCCACTTTGGATGTTCACACATCAAAAGCTCTGAATCAGCAGTGTCTGTGCACCAACACATTGTCCGGTTGAACTTGTTCTTGTCTTTGAAACGTGGCAGGTAGATATCAATGGCTTTCTGGATCGACTTCTCGGAGGCATCGGGATATGTATCTGTCGGATGATTTGCGTGGGAGCGAGGTACTGATATGAGTTTGGGAGCATCAGCGCCATAAGGCTGGTGTTTTTTGAATCGAGTGAAGCCGGGAAACTCGTCGCACACTTTGATCACACCATACTCGTCTGGCTCGAAGAAGAACCCAACATCACCATTGTATACCACGGGAACATTCTTATATTCTGCAACCTCTTCTGCTGTTAGACGAATATGGGCATAAACCCATGCCTGTCGGTGTTAATCACTCGTGACCTCTGTTTCGAAATTGGAAAACCTACTTTTGAGCAGCATTGATCTTCCAAATCAACTAGTGTTGATGTCCAAGCACCCGCGGCGATCACTACTTTATCTCCGTAATATTGTGTCCCGTCTGTTGTTTCGACGCCCACACAAGCCACACAATCATCAGCGAAAAGAGGTTTTTTGAATGATCCCGCTCTATTGAATGGTCAGCAACGAGCTATGAAACTCGGTACCACGCGAACTCACCTTCCAACTCCAAAATTGACGCCTTGCTCTTTCAGCACTATTCCAATGGCATTGATCGCTTTGGCAGCCGCCAACCACCCACCATCACGGCTATATATGGCCTGCCATCCTTTTATGTTGTTTCGATCCAAAAGAGGCATCTTCTCCAGAATCTTGTCTTCACTATCCAGCCATTCATGGGACTCTCCGAGGCCGGCATCGAGTAGTTTCTGAAATTCTGTCTTCAATGACTTGAGCTCTCCCTCAGTATGAGCACAGTCAAGCTGTCTTTCCGTCAATATACTATATGGTTTACTGTAAGAAAAGAAGAGACGCACTCTACCCGTGTTGTGGAAGAAGGGCTTGAACAAGGCATCGTTCTTCCACATATCTCTCGCCTCTATACTCAATTGTATATCAACTTCATTACGCAGTCGAATGCCCATAATTTTGTTGAGATCATTTCCCGCTGATTGTGCGGATGGGATTGCATAAGGGTCAAGAACTGTTATATTGGAAGCGCTATAGCCGGCACCCAGAAGATGCAACGCTGTTGATGCCCCGATAGTACCGCCTCCACCAACGACGATGACCTTTGTGGTGGTGCGTGATGGTGACATTGTGATCCAATGCTCGGGTAATAATGCGGGTTTCTCTGCAAGCTTGCCCGTACATATAATTTCAGGGAAATAGAGCTTTAGGAAGTGGCGTGACCTACCCAGCATACATTTAGAAGTAAACTGTCTTTACACTGTGGAGTACAGTTCCTAACTCGGTTAAAAGTACACGTCACGTCTACGTAGCAGATGAAATTTGATGATTTGAAGTGATTCTTGTAGTTTGTGGAAGTTCGTATCGATGGGTTGAGAAATATATTGTCGCGTAAATATGCTTTCTAAGAGAGACAAGACCCTTCGGTAAGTGAGTGGGTGTACCTACCTATATACACATATGTATGTATGTAGGTACCTAGGTACATATGCATTACACCCAAGGCGATTACTTATATGCATGCCACCAGCAATCGGGAAACATGCATTCAATAGGGCGATATCGAGCGATTGCCGTACAATTGCATCCCAAGGTGAAAGAAAAGCGTTCGGAGCTGACAACTTAACTTAACGCGAGATTCATATGGCACGTGAGAGCGTTAAGGCTTGGCGTGGATTACTATACCTCGCTTCGCGTGTGGTGAATCATGACGTCTGCCTGCCTAGTTGAATCTTTTGTATGGAAAGTAGCGGAGGCAACCGCCTCTACTGCCTCTGGACCTCTGGACAGTCTACACTCGAGACCCTTCACTCTTAACCTTCACTCTTCATCTTCTACACTCATTTGCTCACACAACCTGCGCAGGAACTCCAACCACAATCATGCTTCCGTCATCTGACGCAGATGACGCTTCGTCAATTCCAGCGCAAATGATCTCCGAAGACATGTCGCCCGTTATCCCAGATGTCGCTCCCACCGATGACAGCGTGCAAGTTGTCGAAGACGAATTACCGCCAGACGCCGACGAACAGACCAGACTGAGGTTTCTCACCACTGGTACTCGAGATCAGGATGATTTGGAGCGGGATATTGGCCGACAGGCAGACCAGCTTCTCATCGAACAGGCCGATGAACGAGACAAGAAGCGCATGGAGAAGGCTGAAGCTGAGATAAAGCGCTGCGAAGTTGCTATTAACAAGATCAAAAATCGCATGTCGATTGCTATGGTCTCCACACAAAAGACCAAGCTTCGCGCCGAGATTGAGACATACCAAAAGAAGATTGAGGGTTTAGATGCAGAGCTAGATACCATTCAACAGCGCATAAATGATAGACATCGTTCGCCCGACGAAAATGAGTCCTCACAACCCCACGTTAATGGGCCGTTGCCAAACGAGAGCAGGAGGGATTTCCTGATACGTACAGGCAAAATTACACCCTTTTCGAAATTGGCACAAAATCGAGCGGTATCCGGATCGTTGGACGAGGTCATTCAGGATGCCGAGGCTGAAGATTTAGTAGAAGAGGCCAGCCAGGGACCCAAATCACACCAAAATTTGATGAAGCCTGGTTTCGATACGGTTGAATCAGCTTCGGAGGCCGGTATTACAAACGATAGCGCTCGACCGAAGAAGAAACGGCGCGTTGTGGCAACGGGGACAGCAGACACCCCAAAGAGCTCCAGTGCCACCCCTGAGCCCGTCGCTTCTGAATCCGACGATGCCTATGCACCCGATCTCGACGATCGCCAACTTGCAGCCCTCGGCGATTCCGATGGTGACGCTAGTGACCTTACACAAGATGATGATTATGAAGATGTGGGCACAGGTAGAAAGCGGAAGGGCGCAGGCCGGAAGGGGAAAAAGCCCAAAGCTGCACAAAACGCAGAGGAGGAGGATGAAGACCTTGCGGGTGTTGATGATGGCAACGAGAAGCTGTATCTTCAACGAGTGCAGAGGTGGACAGAGAAGCGCTCAGCTGCTCGGAAGCGGGCAGCAGAGATCAAAGGCGACGTCCAAGAAGAAGACGACCAGGAAGATGAGTGCTTCAAGGCGCATCCAACTGAGCCTGATGCAGACTTTGGTGGTGGTTTCAAAATACCTGGTGATATATACCCAGCCTTATTTGACTATCAAAAGGTTGGGGTTCAATGGCTGTGGGAACTTTACTCGCAGAACGTTGGTGGTATTGTCGGCGATGAGATGGGCTTAGGGAAGACTATTCAAGCCATCTCGTTTGTCGCCGGCTTACACTACTCGAAGATTCTCACTAAACCCGTTATTATCGTCTGTCCTGCTACAGTGATGAAGCAATGGGTAAAAGAATTCCATCGTTGGTGGCCAGCACTACGCGTATCCATCTTGCATACCTCTGGTAGTGGCATGCTCGACACCAATCGTGAGGACCGCTTAGAGCGTGAAATGGAGCTCCAAGAGTACGGGGATTACGACCCAACACTGACGCGCGCTGGAAAGGCTGCCCAGAAGATTGTGAACAAGGTCAAGCGGCACGGCCATGTTTTGATCACGACCTACTCCGGACTCCAAACCTATAATGAGTTCTTGGTACCCGTCGACTGGGAGACTGCAATCTTGGACGAAGGTCATAAGATTCGGAATCCCAACACAGCAATCACAATCCATTGCAAGGAGCTGCGTACGCCTAGTCGGATTATACTGTCTGGTACCCCTATGCAGAATAACCTGACAGAGCTATGGTCGCTGTTCGACTTTGTCTTCCCCATGAGACTGGGCACGCTCGTCAGCTTCCGCAACCAATTCGAGTTCCCCATCAAGCGTGGTGGATATGCAAACGCGTCGAATCTCGAATTTGAAACTGCCATGCACTGTGCAGAGACGCTCAAAGATGCTATCAGCCCATATCTATTGCAACGTTTTAAAGTCGACGTCGCAGCCGATCTTCCACAAAAGAAAGAACAAGTTCTCTTCTGCAAGTTGACTCGTCAACAACGTACGGCCTACGAAGGATTCTTGAACTCAGAGGATATGAGGTCGATATCAGAGGGCAAGCGTCAAATGCTTTATGGTATTGATCTTCTGCGGAAAGTTTGCAACCATCCAGATCTCATGGACCATAAGAATCTCTCTAAGAAGGCCGGGTATGATTATGGTGCGGCAAACAAATCTGGAAAGATGCAAGTGGTCAAAGAGTTGCTGTCGCTATGGGTGAAGGGTGGTCACAAGACTCTTCTGTTTGCTCAGCATCGCATTATGCTCGACATCTTGGAGAAATATGTGTCTAGGCTTCCTGGAGTCAACTACCGACGTATGGACGGGGACACTCCAATCAAACGTAGACAGGATCTGGTTGACGAGTTCAACAAAAATCCAGATATCCACGTCTTTCTCCTCACAACCAAAGTTGGAGGCCTAGGTGTCAATCTGACAGGCGCCAATCGCGTCATTATATACGATCCCGACTGGAACCCATCGACTGATGTCCAAGCCCGAGAGCGCTCATGGCGTCTCGGCCAGAAGCGTGAAGTTGAGATATATCGCCTCATGTCAGCTGGGACAATAGAAGAAAAAATTTACCACCGACAAATCTTCAAGCAGTTCTTGACGAACAAGGTATTGAAAGATCCGAAACAGCGGCAGACGTTCCAGATGAGTGATCTCCATGATCTGTTCACACTGGGAACCGACACAGCGGACGGCGAGACGGAAACAGGTAACATGTTTCGAGGATCTGAAGTCAAATTCGATCAGAATGGGCATTCCGAGAAAGAACCCAGCCCTTCCGCTCCAGCTCCAGCTGAAGATGCAACAGCCGCATCGGACCTCGCAGCTATGAAAGGCATCGCTCATGCAGAAGCCTATAAAGATGCAGTGTCCGATGCAGAGGAAACAGCCAACGCACCAGAAGACGGCACAGAAGACAGGAGCGACACCAGTCTCATGTCCTCCATTTTCGCCAAATCAGGGGTGCACTCGGTACTAGAGCACGATGCCATCGTCAACACAACAACCCCAGGCCGCAAGCGCAAAGTGCAAGCCGACCCAGCAATCACGCAACGCGAAGCCAAACGACAAGCCAAACTAGCAGCCGACCATTTGAAGAAGACAATGGAAGAAGCGCGCAACGCGCCCCTCGGCGTGCCAACCTGGACAGGCACGCACGGCGAAGCAGGAAGACCAGAACAGCGACCGCTCCCCACGGCTCCACGCGGAACCTTCAACGCCATGCGCGGCGGTTCATCTGCGCGAGGTGGACGAGGCGGTCGCGGTGCCGCCAACGGCCCTTCTTCCTCTTCCATCTTGAACAACCTCGCTGTGCGCCAAGGTCGTGCGGCTCCAGGTACACCATCTGCATCTGCCGGAGGCTCGACGGCTTCTTCTTCGCGCTCGTCGACGCCCAATACGCAGTCGTTTCGTGGTCGGCAAATGTTGACAATGCTGCGGGACTTTTTGCTGACGCATGGCGGTGCTGTTCCGTCGCGCATGCTGGTCGATCATTTCGATCACTACTGCCGTGCTGTACCGGGTCGTAGCGAGGAGTTTAGAGAGATGCTGAAGATGATTGCTACGTTGGACAAGAGCGGTGGCGGTGGTGGTGCTGGGAGGGGGAGATGGGTGTTGAAGGATGAGTGGAGGGACAGGGCTAATTGATTGATTTCATGGTTATGTGGATGTGGATTCGATGTCCACCACGACATGCCAAACTTGCAGACTTTCGTGCTTTGTTTTCAGGCGGTGTCTATCGACGGAGAGGATTATCTTTTCGTCATGATTTTTACGAGTACATGGCAGGAAAGGGGGGAAACGCGCTTTGGCGCCTTTTTCTGTTTCATCGGGCGCATAAAGGGCGTTCTAATGGCCCTACCAAGATACCACAGCATTTTGTTTGACACTAGCAGCGAAAATGGTTCCAAGGCTCACCATTCATAATCTATTGACTACTCATGATTGTTTCGTTGACAATGACGGTGATGCCAGTCAACCGACAGAAAAAAAAAAGGAGTGGTAGATTTGCCTAACGCTGCATAGATCGCGATAACCCAACCTCACCATACTCCCATTGCACCCCCAACCTCTTGAGCGATGCAAGATAGATTACTATAGCCCAGATCAATGCCTCCTGACTAGCGTCCCTCCCTCTTGCGTGTTTATTAATGATAAATAATGCGTGTGGAACCCTTGTAAATGCAATCAAGGAAAATCCCTTGGCCGTAGCCCGAACTGGAAATTTACGCCGAAAACACCCCAGATGCCCCCAAACGGTTGGCGATTTTTTTGCGTGGTAAACAATAATGAATGAAAAGTGCTCATTGCGTGCGCTGCGTTCCCGGGGAAGGCGGGATTCGGTCTCTTGGTGTTAAAAGGTCATAGAAGGAGTGAATATATAGACATGTGGTGAAAATAGATGAATGCCGTTATCGTGGAAGGACGCTGAAGCGAGGCGAGGTGACTACACGAGTAATCTACCACAAGCCAAAAGCGGCGGCGAAGTAGAGGAACGAAGCGACGGTGGTTGTCGAAGTGATGAGCATTGCCTTGACGGTGAGAGCCTCCATTGCACCCATGGCTCCGTTGCAGTTTGCGCACTTGTAGTCTGGACGTAATTAGTTAGGGGACGCTCAAGGTATAATGGAAAGGGAACGACGTACCGGTCCAGTTCACGTAGGGCTGCTTCTCGTACATGGCGAAGTTCAAGCCCTTGAACGGAGACAGGAGACCAGGCTGAGGAACATCGGTAACACTCTTGTTGGAATCGTAGATCATGAGCTGGAAGTTTTCGGTCAAAAGAGGCTGGCTGTTGGGGTGATCGGCAGCATAGTTCTTGGTATCCCAGACGATGGTGTGGGTAGGCTCTGTTGTTTGGTTGACAGCGATGGTGTAAGTGGCTTGGTTGGCAGTGCAAGTGGCCATGACATCGACGTTCTTGGGAGTGCTTGACAGAGATGTGTAGTTGAAAACAAAAGTGACATAGTCGTCAATCTTGTAGAGCTGTGTACCAGCAAGGGCAGAGGGGGTGATCATGTTGACACCTCCGGGTTGCACATCAGGGCCAAAGTTGGTGGGCGTAGGCTTGCCTGAGGTCTTTGAACCGCTTTTGCTGTTGTTCTTGTCGGTAGGTTTGCTGTCGCCGCTGGACTTGTTGTCACCGCTAGACTTGCTGTCACCGCTAGGCTTGCTATCGCCGCTGCCAGTCTCTTTTGATGACTCGGAGTTGGTTTGGCTTGGGCTGTCGGATGGTTTGGGAGCATCTGAGCTTTTGGGTGGTTCGGTGGTTGTTGCGGAGGAATCGGGTTGATCTGGCAAAGGTTAGGTCGAGGTTCTAGCCAACATGGTGAGTTGATGAAGACATACTATCTTGACGTCCAACCAGTATATCTCTGACTTGGCTGGGGGACTTGAAATCAGAGAAGACGTCGGGCAATGCCGCTGACACGGATGACATGGCCATGACGGCGGCGAGGAGCTGTGCCGGCCTCATGATGGGGAGTGGTGTGATTAAACTGTAGATAAATAACTAGGTATGGAGACGGGTGAGGCAACAAAGTTCGGATGAAACGAGGGTAAGGTTGGCGGGATGCAGGCGTGTAGCAGGTGGTGCAAAACCGGGTGGTGGTGTGGTGGTGGCGGCGTGGAAAAAAGTCGGGGGCTACAAGCAGGCGTCCGTCTTGTTGACACGGCACGTAACAGGGGATGAATGGGCGTGTAAGCGTGTGAAGACGTTGGGGCAAGCTCCACAAACGAGTGACTGGTGGTGAAGAGGGATGGATGGGAAACGGGCGCGGGGGAGAACGAAGGGCGGGAGGAAGGTGAAAGTGACGAGCGTCGAGGTCGGGCAAGGTGTTTAGGTTTAGGAGACGGCGACGGGATGGATTGATGGAGGGAGGGAGCGAGGGAGTGGAGATGGACGAGACGGGCGCGCTAGACAGGGGCCATTTCCTATCCTGGCTGGCATGTTCCATCGATTCCTATCCTATTTTTGGCTTGGCCGGCCTGGCATCGGTACACTACTTAGTCAACCCAGCATGTACCGAGGACATTATTCGCCCGCCGTTTTTTCACCACTACGATTTTATTTCCTAGAGCCTGTTGCCCATCTCTTGGCCACTATATCGATAACGCTCATCCGCTACAAAAGTCCGTCTGTTTGAGCTTGTTCTGTGGTGCTGCTTTATTGCTTAACATCGTTGTTGTTGATCCCTTTCTTTTTTCGCGCCTGTCTGTGCCTAGCTGCTACATCATAATGAGGCGCCGCATAGCCACGCTACCCATTAACTTCTTCCTGCAACCTGTGAACCCTTCAGCTCCCCACCTCCGAGACACCATCATCATCTTCTTTTCCACTTCATCGTTGCCGTCGTCAACTCTGCTAATATGCCCAGTATCGCTATGTTTTTCTCTGTGGTTGCACCATTCTCAATCTGGTGAGCCTACTCCTCGTGGAGACGCGCCGCCTGGTATTGCATTGCGTAATCAATCTATCGATTGGAGCAATCCTGCTCCCACAAGCATGTGCCACCACGTGATTCGTCATTCAGTCCTCCCAAATGCTGTTACTGTTGCACGCACCAGGCGGGAACGTCAAAGCCAGGTACACGAGACATCCATTGGGGAATCGTCCATGGGGATTATTTCAATTTCCCAGCACTACATACCTACTGAAACTACGTCTCTCAAATGGCAGCCACTTCTTCCTTATGTTTTTTCAAGAATTCACTCAAAGGTGTAAGGTGAACACCCCAACTCCGCATCTCTTCCATGGTCGCCAGCTTCTCCAAACCGTGCGTCAGAGTCTCACCCAAGATGAAGGGGTCGGTCTTTGCTTTAGCCATGTTCTCCTCCTCGGTACGATACTCCATTTTTAACGATTTACCCGTGGCTCGAATGAATTGCCCAAAGACCTCGGAGGTCGTGAGGACTTCACTCAACAAGGGAATATGCTTGCCCGTAAATTTCTCGGGCGCGTTAAAGGCTGCTGCTGCGAACGCTCCAATGTCATCAGGGTCCACAGCCCCTAGGTGTTTATCCGCCTGGTAGCTGACTACAAGTTTTCCTTGCTCTATTCCTGGGGCAAAGTAATGCAAGAGTGGCGGCAGAAGATTGGTCATGAACCATCCTAACACTGTCAGTGAAGCCCCATCACGGAGGGAGAGTGCCTATCAGAATCCGTACCTGGGCGTAGTATTGTCCAATCGATACCTGATTCCCGCACCAACTTTTCAGCTTCGATTTTGCCAACGACGCTTGGTCGTAGTGCTGATTCTGTCCACGCTTTGTTGCTTGCTAAAGCGGGATCAGTGAGTGCTATCTGAGTCGATAATACCACGTGCTTCACTCCCACAGATTTGGCCACCTGGAGGAATGTGCTGGCTTGCTGCGCTTCGTGTGCGACGGCGTCTTCCCGTTGCAAGTCAGGCATTTGTGTCAAAAAGGCAGCGCTGCAACCCTTCGCTGCGGTTTCGAGGGAGACAGCATCGTCAATCGTGCCTTGGTGGAGGATGACTCCATCACCGAACTTCTTCAATGCCTGTGCACGATCGCTAGAGGCATCGCCCACAAGAGCATGGACTGTCCACCCAGTTGATATGAGAGCCTTGACAGTTCCTTTTCCCTGCGCGCCGGTGGCTCGAATGACAAGTGCTGTTTTTGGGGACATGATGAAGTAAGAATAATGTGTTGCTTTTGATCATTATAGTACAAGCCGTTCTTTTATATACCATCATTGATGCATTGCGATGATTATCAATCCCACAAGACAATCACGTAGCGTTTCTTGCCTGAATGAGGGTATCCTTCCATGTGCAAAATTATCCCATAGTGGTATAGGGAAGTGGAAACAGAATGCAAATGTCGTGCGGAGGTCTGACACAGCTCGTACATAGCGCGGAGTTTGATGCGGGATCCCGCTTGGGAGCGGAGTTCTGACACGTATAGGTAATAGACAAAAGGCGCATCTTATCCAAGAACACGCTCTACCTTCAGTTAGATCAGATCTGATATTATAAGATCTAGCATTCAATTGCTGTCGGCTGTATAACATCGAAGAAGCCATGTCTGCTTACATAATGAGTCATCCTAACCAAGCAGCCGTTCCTCTTTCTGCATCTGAATCCTCTTTCTACACCCGATATGCCTGCAGAACGAACTCGAGCCCCAAACTCACAAGGAAGACAAAAGTCTTGCTCCGAATGCGCCAAAGGGAAAAGAAAATGCGACCTTCGCCAACCTAGCTGCGGCCGCTGTGCCAGGCTACAACTCCTCTGCACTTGGCCGCCTTCTCACTATGCTGCCCCTGCCTATGTCTCGTCAGCTCCAACGCCAGCTTCGCCGGTAAATGACGCCAATACAGTTGAGACAATGCAAGAGATGGAAACACCTTCGTGGCCTTCGCTAGATACATTTGAAATACCGTCAACTTTAGATACAACATTCTTAGACCTAGGCCTGAATCTGCCCCCTTCATGCTATGACTTCGAAAGCAGTAACGATTCTGGGAGCACAGTCGCTCTGCCTCAATATGGAACTTACAATCCACATCAAAAGTCTCCATCTTTGCTCGCGTTCTCGCCCATGGCTGAGTCGCGTATCGGGTACTCAATGAAACAATGGGAAAAAGTCCCCACGATGATGGTTAGAGAAAACTGCACCTTCTGGTCGCATGCTAAGCTATATGAGGATCGTATGCCCAAATCAATGGCAGGTAAGACTAAACGATCATTGAAGAATTGGATCTTCCCCGTCCTGATTTAAATGCTTAATCAGATGCCTATGCTACCTGTGCGCTGTCTATGTCGCGGAACAAGTCAAATGCTCGATTCATCGCAAGACACATCGCCGGAAAAGCCTGCGAGCTCACTGACGAAGCACCACCTATCCAACCTTTGGAAGTCCTCGCAAGAGCACACGCCCTCCTCCTGTACATGATTCTTCTGCTCTGCAGCGGCGACGTGAGCTCCCCTCCCCTCCAACTCAACCCCCATCAAAATCTAACCCCAATCGCCACACCCCCCAGATCCGCTGCTTCGCACAAGTCCAAACCCTCCTCCCACACCTTGAAACAAGCGCAACCTCAATCTTCACAAACATGCCCCCCAACCCCTCAGAAGAAGACTCCCCCACTCCATCCCCCCTCCCAATCTACCCAACCACCACCGCCCGCGCCTTCTGGACCTCCTTCATCTTCCGCGAATCCGCCCGCCGCACCCTCCTCGTCATCTGCCACGCCATCGCATGCTGCCGGGTCATGGCCGGCGACATCACATCCTGCTCCCACGAGCTCGCCGTCGGCAACCGCGTCACCATCTCCGCCAAGCTGTGGAATGCCGCCTCGCCCTTGGAGTTTGCCGAGCGCTGGAACGAGAAGCAGCATTTTTTGGTCAGGGATCTGGATTTTGCCCATGTGCTTAGGGATGCTGCCGTCGAGGATTTGGATGTTTTTGGGAAAATGATCTTGGTGGGGAGTTTGGGGAGTGAGGATATGGTTGCTTGGTTTCGCATGAAGGGTGGTGAGCTGTAGTCTTTCTCTTCTTTCTTTTTGGTTAGACCCCGTTTGCGCGTATAGAGGTTGTTGGTTTGGGTGGTTCGATTGTGTTCCTCCTTTGTATATTGGGTTGTGCCGCATTTCAACGATGGCCGTGGCCTCGAATCTCAACAAGCTGTGCATTTCCATCTGTTTCTTTTGGGGGTTGGATTGACAAACGAGGAAGGATCATTGCATTGACGTGGAAGTGGGGTCAATGGGTGAAGAGATCTTGCGAGATTTCAATACGCTACAGTACTATAGTCACAAATATTGTTCAGAAGAACCAAGAAGGATTTATCAAATAACGCGAGGTACCATGGTTCACCTGTGAACATAGGAGGGGAGGGGAATCGCGTCAAGGAAAAGACAAAAGATGAACAACAGAAACATCCCTCACATATGGGAAAACCGGAAGTTCCATGCGAAGAAGATCTAAAAGGAAAACCCCGATTCAAGACCATCTCCTCCGGCGTCGTAGTTATGTATCATACCCCCACCCGCCTTGCAACCCCCTCCCCAAGCTCTCCCCAGTCTGAAGCGCCCTAGCAAATCGGAACCCTTGATTTAGCATATTAGCAGCCTGATCCAGACCCTCCAGCCCCGTGTTCATGGTCCCCGGGATCGGGGGGTCTTCAGGACGAGCAGCAACACCGGCCAAAACATCATAGCTAGCCTCGCCTTCGTATTGCCCGAGGACAAGACGGCGGATAGCGACCTGCCATTTGTTCCACCACTGCTCCTCGCTCATGCTGGTATATTGCTTGTTGCCAGCCGCATCGGTAGTGGAGAAGGGCCATTCCGCGCGGACGATAGCGTAGCGTTTCGTGCCAAAGTAGAGAGCGGGCCAGGAGAAGATCCACAGGAAAGTGAGGTAGAATACCCAGCGCACCCACGTTGTGTTGCGCAATTCGTTAACGCGGTTGGTGGTGTATATATCAATGTTCTTTTCTTCGATGGGGAAAGTGACGCTGATGTAGCCGCGGTAGTTGGTAGCGCGGATCATGCCTTCAATGCGGTCGCGCAGCAGGGCTGTATCTAACCCAGTAACGGGCCGCTGCAGACGGAAGATTCGCAACATGCGCGACGATGCGCAGTATCGGTGGCACCACTCCTTGAGTGTTGGTGCGGGCGTGCCGACCTCTATGTCCTGCTTCGCACCCGGCGCTCGTGTTTTGAAGACGGTGCCACGATGTGTTTTCTCTCCGTTCTGTGCCACGAGCAGCCTCATTCGGGATGTATCGCCAGGTGTGAGGAGATACTGTCGGAGAGGTATAGCGATTCTGAAATCAGTGATTGTCTTCCTCTCACGTTTATCGTTCTGGCGATGTCTTATAGTCTCCTGGTGCGTACCCATGATGTAGATCAGAGGGTTGGGTGGGCTTTGGGCGAAATCGCGGATTCCCTTCTCCAGATATGCTGGATCGTGGTCATACTGTGGATCCATCACTACCACCTCCTCACACACTTGAGGATCGCCATTCTTCATGGTAACATCTTTGTTGTGATTGATCCTTCCATTCGTTGGTAAAACGTGTTGATCGTGTGCAACGGAATCAGGAGCGAAACCTGAAGCGCTGGAGCTCTCGCCCTGGCTCTCATGGTACGATGGAGGCAGCAAGCCTTGAGTATCAGGCACGTCGTCGTAGTCGTAATCGTCGGGGGTGGTGTGAAGGGACAGCGCTTCGGTGTCGTCGCGATAGGCTTTCCCTCCAGGGACGTCTAAGTTAGTTGGTTTCCCCATGTTTAGCAGGTGCCAGTCAGTGTAAGAGAAAGTAGAGCGCAGTTAGGGAGTCAACAAGACAAGTAACTTGTGGGCACTAATAGTGAGACTGATCTGACGGCGTTGTGGTCTGTGTGTCTGTGTACTCCGTTCAATGTTGCTAATTCAGGCACCGTCTTACTCTTGGCGTACTCGTATAGGTGACTGCCATACATGAATGAGCAATAACGTATTCCTGAGCCTCTATAATTCTGGATTTTGTAGGTGATCAAATGAAAGTCACTACCGTGTGAAATGTCGTGTTCATGATTTGCTATTGAGCATTAAGAGAGGGGTGGACCGTGGGTGAGGACCCTGCCAAGCTACATGAGCTTAAATCCGAGCCTAAAAGTTTTGTAAATAATTCAATGTAGACTCATGATGAATTCTTTCACGTAGCGCCAACCTTTACCACCCTCACCTCTCACCCTCAGAGTTTTATCGAAGCTGGCTTTTCCATCGATTTGTCGATTTGCCTGTGCGCGACCAGCCCGCCTTCACATTTACCGCGGATCATGGGCTACCGATAGCTACTTGCGCCGACCGATCCACCCATCCTATCGATTGATTGAGATCCACTCGTTCGCGACCATGGCAGACGCGCAGAGCATGCCCATAGATACTCCGCCTCGAGGAGGACAAATGATCGACCATGAAGGGAAGCACTATACCACTATCAAAGAGGGGTTGGCGCATATCCTCGTTCCCGATGGTACACCCACGTCTACAGACCCTAGACTCTCGAAGGAGGAAACACAGAAGCAGCAGGTCTTCTACAATCCCATTCAGCAATTTAATCGAGATTTGAGCGTGCTTGCGATAAAAACTTTTGGAGAGGACTCGGTCGCACGCAAACAGGCGAAGCATGAATTTGCGGCGAAGAAGGCAGCTAAAAAGATGAAGAGGAAAGCTAAACCCATGCAGCAAGAGGAACCTACCACTGCCGAAGATAATGATCTGTCAAAGAAGAGGAAGCTTGATGGAGATGAGCTTGTAGAAGCCGAAACACATCCAAGCCCCATCAAAAAAGCCAAGAATACGGATGCCTTACAAGACGATGTCGAAGTGGCTCCTGTGTTACCTGAGCCCAAGGAACAAGCAAAGTCGGAATGGAAGCCGCCCTTCACTATTCTTGACGCACTTTCGGCTACAGGCTTGCGGGCACTCCGATACGCACAAGAAATACCCTTTGCGACAACGATCACTGCGAACGATATGTCGCCGAATGCTACAGCATCCATAGCGCTGAACATTAAACATAACAAACTGGAGGATAAGATCAATGCACACACAGGAAATGCCATAGCATACATGTACAGTTTTGTGGACAAGAAAGGCTTCGATGTGATTGATCTTGATCCTTACGGAACAGCCTCACCCTTTATCGATTCCGCCATACAAGCTATCAACGACGAGGGACTTCTCTGCGTGACATGTACCGATTCGGCAATTTTTGCTTCCCACGGATATTTAGAGAAGACCTACTCTCAGTACGGGGGGCTGCCTCTGAAGGGCGAGCCCTGTCATGAAGGAGGTTTGCGATTAGTTCTACACGCCATCGCCTCCTCTGCTGCCAGATATGGTATGGCTATCGAACCACTTTTGTCTCTCTCAATCGACTACTATGTCCGAGTCTTCGTTCGCGTTCGTAGATCGCCGAATGATGTGAAGCTTCTAGCTGGGAAGACCATGATTGTGTATCATTGCGAGAGCGGCTGTGGAGCATGGACCACTCAATTCCTCGCTCGCAACAAATTCTTAAAAAACAAGCACGGCGAGCAATTCTCTAAACATTCTTTCGCAGCAGCCCCAACTGCTAGCCAGAATTGCGAGCATTGTGGCTTCAAAACGCATGTAAGTGCCCTCGTTTCACGCATACAGTCCTTTTCTGAACTGACTTTCATTAGCTTTCAGGACCCATGTACGGTGGACCATTGCACAACGTGGAATTCATCAAACGTGTTCTTGCGCAACTAAAAGATGCTGATCGTGAGACATATCCCACGATGGCTCGCATCGAGGGTATGCTGCACACAGCAATGGAGGAGGTCACGTTTGGCTCACAGAGAGTCAGCGACGAGCAAGAACCGGAGAAGCTGGATCCTTTGATCCCCAAAGCTGATCCAACAGAGATAGACCATCACCCGTTTTTCTTTATCCCTGGCTCCCTTTGCAAGGTCATACATTGTTCGGCACCTAATATTGCACTACTACGTGGTGCATTGCTTCATGCTGGGTACCAGGTTACAATGAGCCACTGCAAGCCGGGATCCCTGAAGACGGATGCCTCGTGGAAAGCCATCTGGCATATTATGCTGGAGTGGGTCCGCCAAAAAGCCCCACTGAGGAACCCGTTGAAAGAAGCCAGTGCAGGACGCGCGATTGTATCCAAATCCGATGTACAACAAGCCGAAGCAGAGATTTCAACAAACGAGCAGGGCACGGCCATGGAAGACACACGGCTCGACAATGAGGAAAAAGCGGCAGACAAGGAGCAGCGCCCATCATACATGGGTGTCGACTTCGAAGTCAAATTTGATGAAAAACTCGGCAGAGATCAGCACAGAGGCAAGCTCGTCCGGTATCAAATGGCACCTCGTGAAAATTGGGGTCCTATGGCTCGCGCGAAATAAGACAACGATCAGGTACATTTGTCGAGGTACAGCTAGTACTTTTCACCGATTGAACAGCAAGGGTCACCACACATTCGAGACATGCACAAAGACCCTGGGAGACTTGCAGCTGCCGAACAGGCAGCCGTTGTAGCCACTCCTCTTTGTACAAGAGTTGCCATTGTCGATTCAATCTACGTCACCACGTATTATGTAAGCTCGGTATCCCCTCCGGCAACTTTCTACCTCTGAGATTTCGTGAACTTCACGAGTATAAACAATTGTGCATGTCGATAAATATATAACAAGCAAAATAATAGCATGAATGTGAACGCTTCCATCCCTGTGGTAACAATGAATGTGTGCCTTGGCATATGAACTATAAATCGATGACGAATGAGCTCCGCGGACCCATCTCCACGTCGAGAACATCGAATTTCTCAGCAGCAGATGGCAATGTTTGTCAGAGAGGATCCCTGTTCTCAGTATTTGTGGACTGGTCCGATCAAGATTACTGGGATGGACATCTCCTACTAGCGGCTAATGCTCATAGGTGAATTGTCATACCGACATCATAGGATCGTGTGGCGACCACGCGCTTGCGGTGCGATTTCCAGGATGAACCACTCCATCTTGCATGTTTATCGATCCTGTCAGGATCTTGATTGGAACGTTATTTGATCCCGAGGACCCGCCTCCACACGAGCCTAATGCCTAACCGCATGCCGTTCACCCAATGCAGGTTGGTGAAGTGAAATATTGTTCCGATATTTCCTTGTCGCTCCCGAATCCCAACTGTCATGAAGTCATGGTAACCGACCGCTTACGGAATTATGGAGGCTGTCATAGAGTCGTATGCTGTGGAGGAATGTCGGAGATTTCTTTTTTAGCTGGGGACAGTAGTATATAAAGTCTGAAATTTCCCTTTCCCTCTTGAATTGTATCATCCATTGTGTTGAACAAGCCGACAAGATGTTTACAAAGACCTTTTACGCTTCGACGCTTCTGACGGCATTGGCTGTTGCCGCTCCTGCGCCCCAAGTGCCTGGATAGTAAGATGACTTCTCGCACAATTCCAATCTTCCAACCCTACTGACCTCATATTAGCACTGATGGCGATTTCCCATTGAGCGTTGAGCAACCAACTGGTGCACCCGCATCATCCTTTGGACTCGATTCGCAGATTCCGGCGGTTGCTACTTCCGCTCCGCCTGCTCCCCCTCGTAGGAGTTCAGATGTTACTGGTGCTACCAGCCATGGACCATATGAAGGAACTGCTACTACGACTGGAGCAGTTATGGCAGAGACTACTTTGGCCGACACCATTGCGCCTCTACCTCCGAATCCGACTGCTACATACTACAACACCAATGGCCAGCTTCAAAAACCTGCCCCAATCCCATACACACCCAATGGCGGACTTGGTACCAACGGAACTGAGCCTCGCTACATGGTTAACAGCGACTTCGATTACGAGTCGATTCAGCTTGGTCTTTACCAAGAATGGATTGAGCTCGATCTTTTCAACAACGGTCTTGCCGTCTTCTCTGAAGAGCAATTTTTAGAAGCTGGTCTCACTGCTGAAGACCGCTCTTACATCGCCTTCATGGCCGACCAGGAAACTGGTCACGCTACTCTGTTGAGCAACATGCTCGGCGAGACTGCTGCTCCTCAGTGCACTTACAACTACCCATTCACCACTGTTCGCGAGTTCATCGATTTTAACCAAAAGCTCACCCGCTGGGGAGAGTCCGGTGTTTGGGGATTCATCAACCACCTCGACAGCCGTGAAGTTGGCCAATTGCTCAGTCAGAGCATCGCAACGGAGGCCAGGCAGCAAATGTCATTCAGGCAGATGCTTGGCTTGCACCCAATGCCTCTCTGGTTTGAGACTGGTATTCCGCAATCCTGGGCCTGGACTTATCTTGCTCCTTATATCAGCTCTTGCCCCGAGAACACCACCCGTTTGAGTAAGTTCCGTCGACCATCTTCGATTCGTGATCATTTGACTAATTCACATTTGCAGGCTGGCAAAACTTCCCTGCCCTGTTCGTCAACAACGCCGCAAACCCCAACCGTGTGTCGCCCAACGACACCACGCCTTTCGAAGTGACTGGTCTGCGCGTCGTACGTATTTCTCAAACCCTTATATAGCGCGAAAAAGAATCTCTGCTAATCTTTCGCGTCTCCAGGCTGACCCCAGCAACTCCACCCTTCCCCCCGATGAGTCCTGTGTCAACGTGAACACCACCGGCTACAGCTGCGGGCCAGCCATTGCCCGCAACCGATCCGAGCCCCTCACATTCCCCGGCAAGCAGGTCAACCTCACCTGGGAGAATCCCGGCCGTCCCGTTGGACCCAACAACTCATACGTCACTTCCACCAGCGCTGGCCAGCCCGCTTTCGTCGCCTGGGTCTCCCAGCTCAACCTCACCTACACTCCTCTTACCCTTACCGGCCAGAACCAGGGTTATACTTACCAGCCCGCTGCTGAGGTCTACCAGGGTGATCCAGCTGCGAACGACACCATGTTCATCGCTATCACTGACCTCGACTTGTTTTTGACTCCTTTTAACTTGTCTATGATTAACCCTCATGTGGTTTCTCTTGGCTTGTACCAGGCTGGTTAAATGCCCAGACGGTGGTATGTAATTGTGGGAAATGATGGAACGAATTTTGATCGCGGGTAATGAAAGACATTCTGTGGAATGTTGAAAACAGATTGTATAATATTCAAAAATCGCCATCTGCGATGTGTCTAATTTTTAAATGTTGCGCTTGTACGAGTAATGAATGATAAAAAAAGATTTGAACATCTATTCACGAAGCCTTCAACATCCCGCTCCATGACGTGAACCTTCCCATGTTAACCTAATAAAACTTTTATCAATATCCTTCCTCGCTGCCGACGCAAAGCCTACAATTGAACACCCTCTGTGGATCAACCTCATTCTTGATCTTCAACAACCTCGCATAATTGCTACCAAAGAAGCTCTCCTGCCACTCCACCTCAAACTCATTCGCCTCGCTATAATACGCCGCCGTCCCAAAAGCCTTGGTCATATTCCTCGTATTATCGATCTGCAAATTCGTCTGCTCTTCTGTAACGCGTTCGACAGGGCCATTGATGGGCGCATTGACAAACGCAAACGCCTCACGCCAGATAGGATTGACGGAAGTCGCATCGGGAGCTGCGTCTCGAGTAGGCCCGCCCACCGAGTTCTGCCAAAGAAACGTGATGTTGGGGGATAAGTTGGTAATGTACTCTGTGATCCGCTGACGCCCCGATTCGCTTTCCATCTGCTCGTATGTGACAATACGGCTCGAGTCGAGTATGTTTGTTCCGCTTGGCGCTGCACGTGTGATTACATGCCAAAAGATGCGCCGAAAGACGTCGTTCCACTGCTTTTCCGTGCCTGTTTTAGGTGAGGCTTGACATCCTGGAACTTGGAATATAGGTGCAAATGCGTTGAGAGTTGCGTTTGTCGATACTGGAACACCGAATTGGGGTGCAATCGAGATCATGACAATATTTTTGAACTTTGTATTGGAAGTCCATAGGCCGCTCTGTAAATTTGTGAGTAGTGAGAATCGGCATAGTGACTGCGACTCACCTTCTCGCCTTTTTCGCGCAGACTAAGTTGAATCTCGATCATTGTGCTAATGAGTTTCTTGAATGATGAATCGTCATCGCAGCGGATCAAGTTCACCATCCAGTTAACAGCTGCAGGTTGAGTGTGTGTCTTGAGGTAAACGCGTGTATGTACTCCGAAGACACCGCCTCCACCTCTCATAGCCCAGAATAAATCAGGATTAGTGCACTCATTGACTGCCTTCTCCTCGCCGTCCGCAGTAACGACGTCAAACTGAACTACATCTGTTGGAGAATGTTAGAAGCTATGTCTTTGATCAGAAACTGCACACTCACTGTCGATGCCGAGTCCAATAGTAGAGCTGAAAGGTCCAGTGCCTCCTCCTAGAATGAAACCCCCGGTAGCCCCCACTGTTGGGCCGTATCCACCCGTCGTGATTACATCGTACCTCGCTCCAAAGTCGTATAGCTCTTGAACCAGGACACCAGGTCCAGCCGAGATAACTCGTTGACCCACCCCACTGTTGCGCTTTGGACTGAAGTTGTTTATGGACTCCATACTGTTCATGTGGTGCATCCAAGTGGGAAAAGAGCCGGAGCCTGGGTGATATCCGAGAATATCTTGCCCGGGCTCCGGTAACCTGGATTGCTAGCTGATGTCGTTACCGCACCCGGTGTTGAAGTCGTCAATCATTCGCATGTCGTTCATGTGGTGTGTCCATATAGAGAAGGAACCAGCACCTGCAGATCTTCCCAGATATTCGTGACCAGTCTATTCGCAGTGTCAGCTGCCGTTGTGTACTCAGCGCCCTCCATATGTCTTTACATTTTTAACACGGAATCGCAATTTCTTCACTGCTGCAAATTTGACTGTTTTTGCAATGTCATCTGTGCTAGTGGCATTCACCACATACGAAGACATGCCACCGAGTGAGCATTTGCCCTGAATGGGGGCGGGGGACGATCCGTCGGCGGGAAGCAATGGAATATAGCATCCTTCATCACCAGCTTGCTCCCACGTGGTATAAATAAGACCCGCTATTATTGTGTTAATCATTAGCTGATACGATATTGTTGAATTTTGGTGTGGACATACCAGGAAGGCTCATTCGCCATGTGGGGTCCTGCCGCTTCGCAGCCAACTCTTTGCAGGCTTCAGCGTCGTAGGTGTCCTCGTAACAAGCCTGAGCGTACGGTACCACCTTTATAAGACGACCTTTTACGGTGGCATTGAATTGTTGGAGTTCATCCTCTGAAGGGAAACAGCTATCGTCTGGTAAGCAGTACGATACTGCTTCGACGGTAGGCACCAGAGCCGCGAGACAGGAAAGTGCGAAAGCCGAATTGCGCATCATGTGCTAACGACGGTAATATTTCTCCGAAGCAGAAACAATAAACAATGGACAAGTGGACAGTTTGGGTTCGGTAAAAGCGAATCTTTAAATGCAGACCTAAAACGTTGAATAGGAGTGTTATAACAAAGTAGAAAACATTACCGGGATTTGTTTCAAGGTCACCAGCCCCACATGTCTATGCAATGTGTTGGGAGCAGCTGTTAGGACACCAGAGATAACTGGAGTCTGAAACAGTGTCAGAAAAGACGATGTTGGGTGTTTGTCTCTAGTGACATTTCCGGCTAACTTGTGTGGGGTTATCGAGCTTGGCACTCAATCTCTCCCAGGGGTAAGTCAGGCCACATCTGACAATAGTGATCTACGTTATGTAGCCGGTGGTCTAGAAGCTGTTGGAATTTCTGAGATGTTGGTTGGGGGCGCATGCTGAGCTGAGCATTCATAATCTTGTCTTCAGCTCATGGTATAGGGTATTGTGGACATTGCTGTGACACAGCCAGCTTTCGTCAATGAGAGATATATCGACTAGAGTGGAGGGACATATTACAAAAGTGGTTTTTTGAACTGCAAAAGTCCATGTACAGGATTGGGGTTGCTCCCTGGCCGGTGCCGAAAGCAAAACACCTTTTGTGAACCTTTTTGTCCCTGCCCGCTTTTTATTAAATTATTGTTATCAGCCTTTTTTGAGTGTAGGAAACACTATAACCTCCAACCCCAAAATCTCATAACGTATCCGTTTAAACTTTAGATTATCAAGGCATGACCTCAAAATGCGTTTGAAGAGGTTTTGAACTATATGATGATATGTGTCAATGAAGAGAAAAGTAACACCCCTTCATGAAATTTCTCCCCAAAAGCAAGACGTTCGATAATATGATCTCTCTGATGTTGCAAATCGTACAATAGAAGGCAGCCAAGAGGGATGTCATAAAACAGTCACCACGAATTAGTCAGCTCTGACTTACAATGACGAGTTTGGCTGTTCCGTTAAGCGCTCAGATTATGCTCAAGGTGAGCGGCTAGATTCAAACTCGATGGGGCTTTCTATACAGTACTGAGTTCAAGCTGATTTGGGTCAGAGGCGCGCGATTTCCACTGCCACCGCCAAACGAATCAAGGGATCAAGTGGAATACTCCCGAGCTCGTGTAAATAGCTTATCTCCAACGAATAAAATATTAATGAAGGAAGACAAAATCATTTTTCGAGTGTCCACTAAATTCAACATGGATACATCAAGGCAAACAATATAGATACAAGAACACTGGAGAAAGCTAGTAAAGGATGAAAGAATAAGCACTTCCACCACCATAATCTCATCCACAGGCAACAAACATACATTATCGTCAAAGCTATTAGATTATCAGAACAAAGTCGCACTGGTACTGAGCAAGAACTTCGAAGTCTACCATCTCACCCGCAACCGTATAAGCCTTGCCGTCAAGATGCTGTTCGTCTGTCAACATCTGCTCGACCAGATCGAAGTCGCCAGTCAAGACCGATTTCATTCGTCCAATTGTTTTAGCTCAGACTTCAAACGTCCACACATTACATGTAACACTTGGTAATAACCAATGTAGGCTACACGCAGTGTCTCGGTGCTACTTAATTCACAGAATAGCGGAACGCTGCGGTTCTTTGTAAGTTCCCGACGACCTCGGCGGCTACAAAGTCCAAATTTCGCTTGACCCGGGCAATGTCCAAGTGAGCAATACCATTGCAAAGCCAATCGTCATATATCACAACGTGAAACGCACACACAACCTTCACAGGTGACTTAGATGTCATAGATACGTCGTGAGGTGTCAATCTTGTGCATATATAGAAAAAGGCGAGAAACTACTGCTGTGCTGTCAGGATCATCCAAGCCGCGTGGCATTCTCCAGGTTATGTCACTATCGATGATCAGAGCTGAGTTCTTTCCTACCAGATTACCAGTCAGACGAGTAACCAAGGAACGCACAAAGAACTCCCATACTAAACTCCAAATTACGTTATAAATATTATCTTTTGAACGGTAAAAGGGGCCAAACAGATGATGGAAAGGAAAAGACGCTCGGAGAAGTCAAGCAGTCCTGCGATTCTAGAACGTGGACGAGCGAGCAAAAAACAAGATACGCAGAGAATCCTTCAACGGTGCGTGCGCGCGCACACTGGAATTGCGAATCGCGATACACACAGTATGCCGATTTACCGTCAGCTGGACGGTTGTACGGCCGGCTAAGTTGCCGTACAGTGGTTTTGTTTGATGTTGTATGGCTATATGTGGCATGATCGTCGTCGTCGCGACCGTTTGTGTTTTTTTCGCGGGCTCGCACATCAAGGAACTTTTTGTTGTGACGTCAGACTGAGAACTGAAACACACTCTTTCACCGCACACATTCACCGAATACCATGTTGGAAGTCTGTGTATGTAGTACGCGAACACGCGATTGAAGTCGAATGGGTCGGAGAGCAATGCACATAACCAAAAAACATAGATGGCCATTGAAGAAATGCCGTCACCAAGGCCTACACGGGTAGCGGCTGCGCTTGCAACAAGCTCACGTACGCCACAGACACAAGCTTTGAGCCCAGAGGACCTTTCGGGTTTCACAGTACAAACTGCCTTGTCATTTGTCAATCCTGCCTCTTTTGAGAGAGGAGCTCGTCATGGCACGCATGCGGAGAGGGCCGTGCGAAGTGGCTGCTAGGATTTCACCCTGTTTCTGTGGCTGATGCGTTTGCGATGATGTCGACAACCAGCGTCATCATGGGCTTTTTGTTCATACGGCGCTGGCCTGTATGGCTTTGAGCATGGGGAAATTGCATGTGTACAGAAACCTTATATAGGAGTGTCCTTCTGGGGCTTTTTCTTTGTTTCTCCAGTTCACATCGCATCGCATCGTCAGCTGCATTCGAAGCAGCCCATACTATTGGTGGTTGCTACCTTTTCGACATTCACGTACCTGTATGTACTTTCTGAATATTTTGGCTCCTGCTCGAAGGACCCTCTGTCTATTTGCTTGTTTGTTGGCATGACTGACAAGCTACCAGTTTACTCCACAACCTCCTAATCACTATCACCAACAACCACCACTACACCACTCACAACCAAGATGGGCTTCCTCAACCGCCGCCCTGCGGCCGCTGATGCCAACACCGCAGCTGCAACTGGAACTCACCACGAGAAGAAGCCTGGACTCTTCGCCCGCAAAGGTGCTCACGGCTCCAGCACACACCACGGCGCTTCTACCTTCAACTCTCGTCCCACATTCGGACAGTGGATCAAAGCTACAGGTCTCGATATCGTGACCATGGCCTGTATGGGAGCTATTGGTCTGGGTGTCTACATGGCTAAGCCTGCGCCTTCTCGCAGCTTTCCCATCGAGTTCCGTGATGGCCAAATCGTATACCCTCAATTCGCTTACCCCCTTCGCAATGAAATCGTGCCCATCTGGGCGGCGGCTCTTCTCGCAGCTCTGGTCCCCATCGCCGTCTTCCTCATCGTGCAGATCCGTGCCCGCAGCTTCTGGGACGTCAACAACGCCACCATCGGAGTTCTATACTCGCTCATCTCGGCCGCCGTCTTCCAGGTCTTCATCAAATGGCTCATTGGCGGTCTGCGCCCTCACTTCCTAGCGGTCTGCAAGCCCCAAATCCCACCAAACTTCATCCCCTCTGGAAACAATGCAAACGGCTACCAGTCCATCATGTTCGACCGCAGCATCTGCACGGGCGACGACAAGGAAATCAACGATGCCTTGGAGTCGATGCCAAGCGGGCACACCACGGCCGCGTTCGCAGGCTTCGTGTACCTGTACCTCTACCTCAACGCCAAACTCAAAGTCTTCTCAAACTACCACCCAGCCATGTGGAAGCTGATTGCGCTGTACGCGCCGATCCTAGGCGCGTGCCTGATTGGTGGCGCCCTCACCATCGACGAATTCCACAACTGGTACGACATTGCTGCCGGCGCCGTCATCGGCACCACCTTCGCCTTCAGCTCCTACCGCATGACGTACGCCGCCATCTGGGACCACCGCTTCAACCACATCCCCCTCATCCGCAACTCGCCCTTCATCTACGGCGCGGGCCCTTCCACCCACGACGGCTTCCACGATGCCGTCTTCACCCGCAAGGCTGGCTGGGGCACCCACGACGCCGCCGCCTGGGCTGGTGCTCCTGGTGATGCTGCGGATGGTCCTAGAGGAACTATCGCCTCTGCTGGTACTGCTGCTGCGGGTGCTGCGGGCGCCGCTGCTCACGGCGCAGCGAACGGTCGCGGTACCCACGGTGGTGTTGTGGGCGCTGAGGGCGCTTCCCATGGTCTGCACCATGGAGGTAGGCACTCTGTTGACCGCAAGCCTGTTGGCGGTAGCCGCATGGGCGAGAACATTGTTTAGGCTTCAGACTATCATCCTCTGCCCGCTACTTATACGTGCGGGCTACGATACACCCTACCACCCCTCTCAACTTACTGGTTACAGAGTCGCCCCGCCATAGCGATTCACTGATACCCCTTCCCCTTCCTCCACCCTCTTCTCTTGTGAGACTTTTTTTTCTTCTGTTTCTTTGATGACGATGAGATTTCTTATATCATGATTGGCATATTCCCCCCTTTCATGGCTCGGAACTGGTTTAGCGATGGCGTTTTTTTCTTTTCTTTCTCTTTTATTTTTGTCATGAGCAGAGGAACATGTAATGAAGGAGAGAGAGTGTGTGTCATGTACGATTGCTTTCCAACAGTTCAAACATTCAAGTTTTTACCTAGCTCAATGAACAATCAACCAACCATCAAAGAATCATGAAAACTCTGTGTTGCTTTTCTTATCATTATAGTGGTATGGTGGTTGTGGTGATGGTGCAATTCATCAACCCATCACCCATGCACCTAACTATCGTGTTCCCTTATCATTTGGAGTTTTCTTGTTAACTGCCTTATTCTGTTGTAAACATCATTCTCAACTAGCCCTTTCTTAGTGTAGGAAAACATATCAATCTCTCACATACGACCATAGGATCATGAGAACAGAGCTTCCCGTCCGCTCAGCTGTACTTAAGCATGATACCGGCGGATTAGTAGTCAGGTGGGTGACCACTGGCGAATACCTGCTGTTGTATGTTTTTTTTTCAATGTGTCTTTTCCTTCCTGGTGATAGTGGTGGTGGTGCTGTTGGGAAGGGGAATCGATTCGCCATCTCATCGCATCGATAACCTAGGAAAATCAAGTGCGTGAATAAAGACATCTAAGATGTTAATAATAACGCAATTAACTAACTGTGTATAAAAATTATAATTATAATTATTTTCTATTTTTATTTAGCTCTCTTTAAAGCCACTACGAGGGTCCTGCCTGCCTGCCTGCCTGTCTGTGGTTCAATAACAATAACAATAATGGGTAGAAAGTAGAAGTTGTAGACAAGCTTATGTATGGCATCAACGACCAATACGTAGACAGGATTGTCCCGAAAGAAAAAAAAAACGTACATATAAAATAAGATGCACAAAGTATGGGTTTCGAAAACTTGAGAGGATTCAGGAGAGGAAACTCGTCGATAGGGTGTGGCACGGTTCTTTGTCATCTTTGTGGAGCGGCAGCAATTCGATGTCAAGAGGTGAGTGGTAGACATGGACACAACAGCAAAGCCAATTGCCAGGGTTGGTGGGTATACATATCCTCCAACTCAGAGAGATCGCGGAGTTCACACGTCACAGTGGGCAGCAAGTGAAGAAGCACTCGTAGAACAGGGAAACATTTCTTTTATCCTTTAAGTGAGAAGAAAAAAAGCAGCCAAAAACCGGGGCCTCTCGTGGTTATCATATCAAGTAAGCATGAGTCTTTGTCGTGCAAACACGTACACACGCACTCTCTCTATCTATGCCTGAATAGCCCTACCCAATGCACCACCCGTGAACTGTTGATTCCTTCCACCACCACCACCGCGTCCCATACCGCCTCCACGGCCCCTTCCTCCACGGCCACCTCGTCCACCGCGACCACCTTGCTGTCGCTCAAATGCGTGGGCGGTACCTTGTGTGCGTTGCTCGAGCGTCTTCTCGTTGGCCTCGATGAGTCCGCTGGCCTTATCAGCCAGGCTCAGCGATAGCGTCTGTAGACGACTGAGTTCCACGCCCTTCCTGAAGATGATGGCCGAGTTGACCTGGTCGAGCGCCGCGCCGAGCTCCTCGTGGGAGATCATCTTGGATACGATGGCAGACACCTTGCGCTCCGAGAGGTCGAACATACCGGCCAACGTAGAGATAGCCAGTGTGTCGTAGAAGGGTGCGTATGTGAAGAGGTATGTGCGGAGTCCTTCTTCTTGAATCTGTGCCGAGAGCATCTCCTGGATTTTGTCGGTGTTAGCAATAAGCTCCCAGATCTTGATCGAGTTGATGAACTCTGCTGCCTTCTTCCATTCACCCGCAGAGAGAGCTTTGGATGCCTGCATGACGTGATCACGAGTGTTCTCTGGCGGGCCAGTGAAGATTTGTCGCTCATGGTATTCTAAGAGACGGCGGTATGTCTTGCTGATGACACGTTTCCGGATATCTGGCGACGAGCCGATCTGTGCGAGGAGAGGAATCTCGAGAAGCATGGAGCATGTGAGGTAAACACACTCGAGCAGCTCAAGGTTGATGTGCATGTGGAATGGCAGCTGTCGTTGGCGCTCGAGACGCTCCTGCTCGGGCGAGATTTGTGAGTAACGCTGCATCTGGAGACCTTGTGCAAGTAGCTCCTTTTGTCGGTTGCTGCCGCAGATTTCTTGTAGTGAGGTCTGGGCTTCGTATACAAGACCAGCTCGGAATGCACAGAGACCAACTTGTACCAAAGCGCGGTTGAACAGGATTTGGGTATTGACATCAAAGTTGCTGATGGTTTCCTGAAGATGCGACATGAGCATCATATCGCGAGCTTTGTAGTATTCATCGTGGAGAGCCAGGAAGTAGATTTGGCACAGCATTGCTCTCGCCCGAATGATACCGTCACTGTGTTGAAACAAGTATGTGCAAAGTGTCTGAACAAGCGAGGCGGTGTCGTTGGAGATGGAGCGTGGGGTGATTTCTGAGTCGAGCCCGGAGTCGATGGCTTTCCATGTATTGTTTTCAAGAATAGTAACGACTTGAGAAGGTTTGAAGTAGACATGCTCTAGTCGTCTCATAACCACGCGGTTGAGTGAGTCTTGAGGAAGGCCCAGACCCTCCTGCTTCTTCAACCCCTCGACATACACTAATGTTCGGACCAGCGCAGCATATAGCTGGGTCTCATCTGTCAAACGCTCAATATATTCTGAAGTGTGGGGATCGATGTGTTGGAGTGATCGGGTGAGCTCGTCGTCAAGCCTCTCCACGAAAGACACCGTGCTACCTGGGATCTTGAAGACCTCGCCAGGTGTGATGGTTGGAGGCTTGTCGTCGTCCTCCCACTCTTCGGCGTTCTCCACCACGACGATTTCCCTGGATGTCTCAAGGGTGTTAAGGAGCTGGATGTATTCCTGTTGTGCCCTAGCATCACACGTTAATTGTTGGGTTTCAATGATTGCCAAGAAATAAAACTTACAATTTCCACTGCTCTTGAACCATCTGGTTACCGGTGCCTGAAGTCAGATCGAATCTGGTGGAGATGAGTGTGAGAAGCACGCGAATCCTCTGGTAATCGGACACGGCAACATCAAGGAGCTTCTCCAGGGTACGGATCTGCTCCATCCGATCTGTGTTCTTCCTTCCGCGCTGCTCGACGATAGACCGGATGTGCTTCAGGATGCTTTCGGGGGTGAAGAGAACAGCACGTCCGCCGGCACCAACCACAGTGAAACCATCATCATCGGCCTCGGCAATACCGCTGGAAACAATAGGGTCGACCTTCTTCTTTTTCTTTGCGACGGGAGCTTCGGCAACTTCTTCCTCACGCATGAAATCGTCCTTGTTCTCCCGATAAGCCTCGATGTCCTTAGCGTAGTCCTTGTTGTTCTTCTTGATGCGCTGGCGGACGGCGTTGAGACCCTTTTGGTTGATGGCGTTCATCTTCTTGGGGGTGACCTTCTGTTTCTCGAGCGTCTCGGTGACGAAGGTCTCGAGGTCGGCAATGGCTTGGATGTATAGTTTGGGCGTCTTGCCATCGTTTTGCTTGGTTAGGTTGATGACCTGGCGGTTCAACTTGTCGAATTCTGAAGTAAAAAGTCAGTATCTATATCCGTCCATGCCATGTCGTCTCTGCCCCGCCATGGCCCCTCCATTCTCATGATGGGTGTGTCTGGAGACTTACGGTCCTGGATAACAGCCCAATCATTAATCTTCTCCGCGTTCTCGATCAACCTTATTGTGCCCTCAAGCTCCTCGAATCGCTTGTCCTTTGCGCTCTTGAGAACCTTCGCTCCATCATCTTCGTCGCTCTCGCTTTCACTCTCGGCATCCCTCAAGAAACGGTTGGCGCCACCACCTTCTTCGTCGGACGAGGAGTCTTCGTCCGAGTCATCGTCATCGGACATGTCATCAGAGTCTTCATCTTGGGACTCTTCCTTGTCCGAGTAGAGCTCCTCCTCAGAGGACTCCTCGCTGGAGCTGTCGCTGTCGCTGGCGGCAAAGAATCGGGAAGTCATGGTGGCGATTCTTTCGACTCTCTCTCGTGAATCGTAGGGGAATGTCTTTGGACGACGGGACGAGAGGCTTGGTTAAACTTGAAGGCGCAGGCGCAGTTGGGCTGTCGAAACTTCCTGGGTCGCGCTTGTGGTTGTCGCTTCGCCCTTTGACTCAATGCCAAGCCAAAAATTCGATTGTGCATAGTGGGAGGACGCTTGGACCACCTCTCATCACCTCACGTGCGGGATAATTCACTGCTCTCCCGCAGAGGGTTGCAAAGAGACAATGAACTGCAATTATTATTCATAAAAAAGAGATACTGGATACTCTATACTATAGGATGCCAATTTTGAGGTTTTCCATGAATGATCTGCTTATTATTACTCCTACCTGCACAGGTTTCAGCAGACACACGTAGTCGCAAAGGTCAGTAATAATACCTGCCCCTCACGTAATGTAGCCTCTGCAGAGCAGACACACTAGATCCAGATATATCGCACACTGATGTAGCCTATTTGATATGTAAACGCGTGATATATAGTTTATTCCATACTGTGCTCCCAAATGGCGTTCAAGAAAAGAAGAGCTCGCCTACTCTTTTAATGCAAGTCAGTACGATCCTCGCCAGAATTCAGAAAGATGTTTACACCAGCAAAACTTAGATTGTAAACAAAAATGTCTTGTATGTTCTCATTTCATATGAATAATGCTGCCATAGAAGTACAATTGTCGCCGCCACCCTCCGAGCAGCCTTGCTCTCTTTTGCCGCCGTAGACAATCCCGAACCGACAATCAGAATCAAGTTTTGCTTTCGTTGCGAGATAATTTGACACCCAGCTATGTCGATACCTGACTGCTCATTCCTCGCCGAATGAACTCGATTGTGAGCCCCTTTGTTGACGTGATTTGTGTCAAAGAACCAATCGATCTTCTGCATAAAAACTGGATCGTCTTCAAATTGAAAAGAATATCCACCCACGGGCACGTTCGCAGGGCATGAAAAATGGAAAAAGGATGCAATTTGTTGCCTGCTCCGCATTGTCACCTTCCGCCATAGCGGCTTGCCGGAGCTTTACTTTGAAAGGCTGCTCATTTGATTGGTATAACGCCCAATAGGCCTTCGAGCACGCCTCGAGCGGAAGAGGATCGATTGAGGTCAGACTGACGCATCGAAGGTGGAGGATATGCCTGTGAATATGAACAAATTGTGTCCCTTCGCAGTCTGCGTGAGTGGGTTGGCCTAGAGCTTTTCGCGTCATTGCCAGCCATGTTGCTGACTCATGAAACCTTCCTCGAGGGTTCGGTCTTCAAGTGTTCGGACAAAATTTCTTTGGTTCTGGCCTGTTCTCGAACCCCGTCTCCTAGCAGCGGCATTCGCCGTGTTGTCTGGCGCACCTTCAGGCGGCGGGGGATAATAGGCCGGTGAAGGTTGCAAGCGAATGGGTGCATTCGGGTCCAGATGGCTGATGACCCTTTGAAGCGCCGGCGGAATACCAGACTGTTGCTGCTGGTCCATAGTTGATGCACGTTGCCTTCCTGCACGCGTTGTTGCTTGAGCATAGAGGTTTTGAGGTTGGTTGTATTGCCTTTGCGCTTGCTGTGGTTGCTGAGGCTGCTGCATCATGCCCATTGGCTGATTGTACGCAGGTTGTTGGGCTGGATACGGTGGAGGCGCTCCCTGCTGATTCGGCGTATACATGTTGTTATACATGTTGGGCGCCTGCGCATGTGCGTTTTGTGCAGCGTACTGGTTCATCTGCATGTTGGTATACGCAGCATTTTGAGCCGCTTGCTGAGCTTGCTGCTGGGCGGCAGCTGCCTGCTGGGCCTGTTGAGCTTGCTGGCGCTGTTTGCTCATGCCCTCATACCGCTGCTGCTCTTGCACGCCAGGAGCCGGCGACCGGCTGGATCCCGATCGCATTGCCATTGGTGGAACGAAAGGACCGGTGAACTTTTGCTGTGTGATGAACGGGTGTTGCTTCGCTTGACTTGGTGTCCATCGCTCGAGAGGGTTGAGATTCAGTAACCCGGAAGCAAAATCAATGAACGCATATCGATTTTGCATTTCTGCCCGAGTCAGTCGCACATCATTTATCATTGTGATGGTCATAACATACCTCGCTCAATCTCGTTCGGTTTCATATTCTTCCGAGGCATCGCGTAATTCTTGATGATCTCGGGGAGTGTCGTAGCAGAGAAGTACTTCTTGCTCGGCTGTTCCTTGGTCCCATGCTCTCGTGAGTACTGCTCCATCGACTTCAACCGGTGAGTTCTCCTGCCGTATTCATCGTGTGTCTTTTCGAAAAATTCCCCAGACTGTTTACCCATGTCAAGCATCCACGTCGGAGGCAATCCGAGCATTTCAGTTATTCTTGCAACTTGGTTGTATTCAGACGACCCAGGGAACAGAGGAAGTCCCAGGAACAGCTCGACCACAATACAGCCGAGCGACCACATGTCGATTGCCGCTGAGTATCTGGAAATTTCGATTAGCTTAGGGGGACCACCGAAACCACCGAGATATACTTACGGAAGACCCAGTAACACTTCAGGGGATCGATAGAATCGTGATTGAATGTACGTGTATACTGTCTGTCGCTCATCGCACGCAGATCCAAAATCGATGATTTTGATAATCGGGGACTCGAGGCTAGTATATTGTCAGAGTGAAAAAAATTCATAGCGAGTGGACCATGACTGACTTCTTCAGCAAAATGTTCTCGGGTTTCAGATCGCAATGTATCAATTTTGCCTTGCCCAGCAAAGAAAGACCATTGAGCAGTTGCTGCGCGAACACGCGGACCAAGGTTGTTGAAAGACCACGGAACTGGTTCTGTTTGATCAACTCATACAAATTGACGCTGAGAAGCTCGAAAACAAGACAGAGATGCTGTCGATGGATGAAAGTATCCTTCAACCTCAGCAAATGGTGATCATCATTCTTGTCCATTTGTTTGTTCAACTGCGCCAAATGTTAGCAAGACATCAGAACAGGTCCCGACACTATGATACTGACCAGGTCAAGAACCGAAACTTCCATCATACTCTGATTGAAGTAAGCAGTTCGATTCTTGATGACTTTGACTGCCACCACTTCCTGTGTCTTCAGATTCTGACACTTAACCACCTGCCCAAAAGTTCCTTGTCCCAGGACATCCAGAATCAAGTATCGATTCTTGTGACCGGCATCTTCTGATCCCAGGATATCATTCACGTAGAGTATGTAATCGCTGTCTTCGTTATCGTAGCCATCATTCTTTACCCCTTTGCTCGGCTTCGTCAGCACACGACGCGGGTTGCGCGAAGATTCGTATTTGAAGCTAGGATTGCATATCCGGTACGTCGCTGGGAGATGAGATGTAAGGGCTTGTAGGGGCTGTATCAACGTGGTCTGTTAGCAAACAATTTGTAGTTTCCTCCATTGGATACCACGTACGCTGATGAAACCACCTTCAGGGGCAGCACGGCGAAACAATGGTTGGGTGTTGATCTTGGGATGGAGATCGGCAGTATTGGTGCAATTATCAAACTTTGGCACAGGCCCATACCCAATCGGGGGCAATTGTTGCTGCTGCTGCTGGTTGTTGGGGTTTGCCGACCGTGGGGATCGCGCATCTCTGTTATAAACCGCATTGAGCTGTGCAGTAGCGGACTGCGGATAAAAGGTATCGGGGCTCATGTTGGATTGTATCGGCGGTAGTTGAGGGGCATGAGGCCTCGAAGCTGCAAATGAGATGGTCAGCATGTGGCGCTTGGCGAATTACAGACTGGGCAACCTGAAATAAACACGTACTTGGAGGGGAATAGTAGCTGTTCGGCGGAGATATGTAGGGATTGTTACGCGTCGGGCTCTGACGATTGGGCTGGACCTGCTGCTGAGGGGTGAAGCTGGTGTAATTTGGCCCGCCCTGTTGCGTGGTCGCAGCAGTATACGGAGAGGTTGGCGAGAGATTCATGGGTGAATATCTCCGAGCAGCACTGCTCTCTTCGTGCTGCACCTGCTGAAGAAACTGCTGGGAGCTTCTGTGCTGGTGGTTCGCGCGACTCTGGGGGTATTTGGGCTTGTACGGGTCGGCGTCCTCCATTTTGATGTCGCCGTCCCCATCATTGTAGTCGAGGCCTCGGCTCTGGGAAGCGCTAGGCGATGCCACGGCCATTGCACTCGCCATGGAATTTGTGCGCGACAACTGAGTGGGAGAGGCGTAAGGGTCCTGCTTGAGCTGGGGTTGCATGCTGGGGTCGCGCGAGGTTTGTTGGGGGGTCGCCATGGTGTGGGGAGCGTACCGCGCCTGGCGGGCTGCTGGTGATTCGGAGTAGGCGGTCCACTGCTGTTGCGGCGGCGGCGGTTGCTGCTGCTGCTCCATATTCACAGGGCCGGAGTGGGACCACGATATTTTGGTACAGCGAATTCAGCTGTGACGGCGATCAATCCTCACGGTGCATGCCGAATCGTGAGGCTGGGCAGAAGTGTGGGAAGCCTGGGGAGGCGTGTCGAAGACGGCGTGGTTGGGCAGTCGTGGACTGATTCAGGCGAGGAGCAGGGTAGGGCAGGGCAGACGGCTGCAGGCAGCGAATGCGTCGAGGGCGGCGCTCTGGACCGGGACGAGCCAGCAGAGTTTGCGCCGGACAGACAGGAGATTGCTGGCGGTGGTGCTGGCTGGGTGGACAGCGTGATGGCGGCTGGGTTGACTGACTGACTGACGTCTAAGCAGGTATGGGCGGGGGTCGCGATGAATGCGAAGAACAGCCGCAGCGCCAGGCCCCGTTGCGTCAGCGGTTAGCAAGTGGTTAGCAGAGCAAGGAACGGAGGGAGGGTATGGCGGCTCTGCGGGCGGCAAGCTGGTGTATACCGCGAGGTGCGAGGGCGGGCTGGAGTGCAAGGTGATGTGAGGTGAGGTGAGGCGAGGCGAGGCAGGCGAGGAGAGGAGGGAGTGAAGTTCAAGTCCAGGCCATCAATCGGAAGGGTGGAATCTGTGTTGTCTTGTCTGTTTCTCGCTATTGCCCAATTGGGTCCGTGTACGGCTACTGGGCGCATGGTAGCATTAACTGCAAATCTAGCCCAACCCCAAACCTTCTCTCCACCCGTCAACGAATGACCATTTCTTTGTTTTTTTTTTCGTTGCTCTGTGCCATCTGCTGTTACCGCTGGATGACGAGCGATGGTTGTTTTTGAGCTATGACGATGTCTCTTCCCACTCAACGCCCAACCTGTTGTTCGTCTTCCCCTTGACCCTCGTCTCAACAACGATACCCACCCGGTGCCATTTGGCATTCCGCTCCTCAACTCTTCTCCACGCTTTATTGAGTACTCTGAGAAAAAAAAAAAAAGGAACTTTGGCTTTCCATCGTTAGCGAACCATGGCGGTGAATCATCCGATGTCATCTATTGTTCATGCAAGACTTGAGAATGGGATTCTATATTATTGATGGCCTCCATGCCTCGATACACGTGCTCGTTGATTCATTCCGCTGCGCCAACCACTCCCCCCAGAAAAGAAATGCTCCCCCCCCCCCCCAAAACAGATACGCTGATCTCAGACTCCCAATCCCTCTTCTGTTCACCGTCGAGGTATACATTGCATACACGCTTTCGACATTCGAGGCCTCAGGACGGCGGACGCGGCACCCTAGTGGCTACACCTGGCGGCCGGACTCGAGGAAGCACCGCCACATCACCAGTCCTGCCTGCATTGGGCTTGTCTATTGCACACACGCACAGTCCGCCTGCTTAGTAGTTCCGGACTCCTTGTTGCACGTCTGCGAATCCCAACCCGCCGTTCCACTCTCCACCGTGTGCATTCTTGCCCCCAAAGATGCTCTGCACCATTTCGCCGCCCCGTGTCGCCAAGATGGAAAGTAGTGTGTCGCTCAGCTGAGAGAGGGACAATGTTAGCGTCAGCTGGTGGTTGTGCCAAGGCTTCACAAGCGAGAAACAGGACGGCGCAATCTCAGAAAACGAGCAAGAGACTCAACAGGAGAGGAACAAGACAATGGCATCAAAGAAGGAAAAGGGAAGCATACCCCATGTGTGCTCTCGCAGCATCCCTGCAACCACACTCCCGCATCATCGCTAACCTGCTGGTCCGCGAACCGCATCCGGTAGTCGCGCCCAACCTGCCATTTCGCGCCCTCCTGGTTACCACCAGGCATCATGTGTCGCGCGTCCTGGAGCAGTATCTCGTGGAGATCTCGCTGGTATCCCGTGGCCACGAACACTGCATCCATATCCATCACCTCTTCCTTCTCCTTTGCGTTGGGGGTATCTGGGAGATATATCGGACTCGCGTCCCGCACTCGTAACCGTATACCGTCTTTGATTACGGGAGAGTCTTGCACATCAGTGACAAGCCGATGTGGCAGGATACGGTGAGGCCACTGCTCCTCGGCTTCCCGTGAGTTGCCATGGCGCACCCGTTGAATATAGAGCGTCTCGTAAATGTGCTCCAGCAAGTTCAACCGCACAACACCGTAGTTGGTGCCCTTGTCTTCCTTTAGAGCTGCTGCTCGAAGCGTGGCTTCGCGATTGAATGTGGGATCCACACGGTCGGGATTGAAAATCTCATTGACGCTTGAACGACTTGTTAGTAAATGGATTGGCTAGGTGTATGCGTGTAACCGCTACCCAGACGAGCCAAAAGGTCAAACTTACAAAGGCGAATCATCGCTGGGACGCAGGGCGCCACCTTTGATCAGTAATCGTGTCCGCGCGTTGGGATAATGGGTATGCAGAAAGTCGAAGATCTCCGCTGCACTCTGACCATTGCCAACGACGGCAATGTTATACGGCCGTTGCAGGTCTTGCAAAACCTTTGTCGAAATGTATGAAAACTTGGACGAGTGGATCACCTTGGGATGGTTGGAAGGAAAGGGTGGTGGGAGGTTTGGCCGCCCTCCAGCTGCAACCACAACATGTTTGGTGCGGCGTGTTTCCATCTGCCCGGTTTGCAGATTCTTAGACACCACAGTAAAGGTATTGATCTTCCCGGTGCTGGCCGACTTCTCCGGGATCACTTTGACTACTTCCTGGTCGTAGGCGACTACCTCTTCGAACCAACTGGCGCACCACTTCATGTAGTCCTCATACTCGATGCGTTGGGGCAAGAAAGTATTGAGGTTGGCAAACTCAACCAACCGGTCTTTTTGGAACAGATAGTTGATGAAGGTGAACTCGCTCCGCGGGTTCCTCATGGTAGCCATGTCCTTCATAAAGGTAATTTGCATTCTCGCTCCAGGGAGAAGCATCCCCGCATGCCATCGAAACTGCGACTGCTTCTCCAAGAAGGCAACCTTTGGCCGCCGCGCCTGAACACCGGGCAGATCCAAGTTGGCATCGGAGCCCTCTATGGCATCATGTAGAGCCACTGCGATGGCGAGCGATGCTGGGCCAAACCCGACGCATACCACATCGTGCAGCTCCTCCTCGGGGGTGTAGCGAAGGTGCGACCGATTCTCGGATTCTGTGAAAGTTGTCGCATCCAAGCCGTTTGGCGAGAAGCCAGTGAAAGCCTCTTGGACGGCTGGGGCGTGCTCCTCTGGAAGAAAGCCGGCTGGCTCGGCGTGTGGTGCCATGCTGCGTTGCCTTGTAGTAATTATCCGACAAGATCTAAGATATCTGTTCGGTGAGTATTAGTAGGGTGCGGTGAATAATAGTATGACGTCCACGTCTAGCCATGTGCCAATTGACTGGTGCATACTTACTCGAGAATGCAATTGGACCACCGACAACACCGATAAACAGCTGTTTAACCCGGCACTCACGAACTTGGCGCAGCAAGGCGGGAGAATTTGGTTTTTTGCGGGTGCAAGGACGGATATCTAGATTGCGGGCGCGATAAGAGTCAGTGGCTGAACATTTGTTTAGTGATGACGTCCTACACCAGCTCGCTCTAGAGTAGATGGTGAGGGAGGTAGGGAAGCAGCGCGAGGATTCTAAACCTTCTCGGGAAGAAGGCTCACCGGCGACTGGTCACAGGTCAGGAACATACAGTAAAGAGCAACCCCCGATGATATCAGGAGTCGGAATCCAAGCAAGTAGGTAGGTAGTCTCTCTTGAACCAACAAAAGAAGAGTGTGGAAAGAAGCACAATTCCGCTCGTCTCCCTTTACAGTACAGTAGATGCAGGTAGATCAAGTCAAAAACAAAACAAAACAAAATGCCCACCACGAGGGAGGCAGCTCATCATGTACACATACATGTACTTGTCTCTGTCCCAAGTTAGCTAACCCCCCTCCGTCCACCCCCCCAGCTCCACTTCCCAAGCTCCCAAACTAACTAACCCACTGGCAACATGTCGGCCGTTGGTCCCATGCAAATGCAATAATACAACAAGGTTTCCTTTCGTGTACCCCCCCCGACGCACGACAATGGTCCGACTGACTGAAACCATCAGAAGAAGGAAAAAGATAATACGAGCTAGCTATTAAGTCCAGCATGGAGCTTTTTCTTCCCGTCCTGCCCTGATCCTTCGCTCGTCTCGGGCAAGCAAAGCAAAGCAAAGCAAAGCAGGCAGGAAGAAAATATTAGAGCAGGGATGGCATTGGGCGTTGGGTAGATGTAGTATACGTCAGTCAGTCCGTCAAGTCAAGTCAAGTCAGGATGTTTGATGGTATGGATCGGACCGGGAAGGATTCATGGGCGAGCTAGCCTGGGCTGGCTTTGCTATCGCGCCATCTGATTAGATGGAAATTCCTGATCATCTCTTCCCCACCCGGTCTCATTTTTTCAAAGTTTTTTTTTAGTCGAGACCACGACCACGACCCACGACGACTATCTCCTGATCCCAACCCACAGCTGGAAGCGATACAGACAAAACAAGACAAGACAAGACAGGCAAGGCAAGAATAAGCCCGACTGGGTTCTTTTGCCGCCCCCGGGCGGGCATCTCGACAGAAGATGTGTGTGTCTGAAGCATAAACCGATTTCACAAAAAAAAAAATGGTGTCGACATGTATTCGTTTCGTCTGCCTTAATGTACTCTGACGTGATGGAAACATCCCATCTCCCCTCATTTTTTCGTCCCGTGGGCAGAGGGAGAGGATGATGGCTGCTTTGAAATGATGCTTTTTCACCGACGACGGCAAAAAAGGGCGTCCCGTTGGGCTGCCTTCACCGTTCTGGCCTCCCCTGCCTCCCCTCATCTGTCTCGAGATCCCGTCAATCAATCAATCAATCAATCAGACAATCAATCTCATCCCGCATCTCTCTAAACGAGCTCTCTCTGTGTGTGTGAGAGAGTCGCGGAGCCACGCCCCATATGCAGTTTAGCCGTAACATATTCACCACGTAGAGAGTTTTGGTCGCAAATCTACATCCAAGCCAATCATGCACCCTTCCTCTCCCCACAATTCTTTGCGGAGTCAAGATCCCAGACGACGATGATGATGACGATGAAAAATTTTCTACTTATCAGATCATCAGATTTTTCTTCCCTTCTCCTTGGCATACCGGCAGCGAAAAAGCGAACAGAGCTAAACCGCAACTATACAATATATAATGGATTGATGCGATGCGTAGGAACTAGGGTCTGATGTGCTGGCCAGCCAGCTCACCCGGACTACCTTCCGATCCTCACCTCGTTTTGATCAGATAAAAAATTTCTTCTCTTGTCCCGTCCCGTCCCGCCGCGCGCACGGCAATTATTTGATCTGATAAATCGTGCCATACTTCGGACCTGCTTCGGAGGCGACGGCAAGGGCATGTGGGGTGGAGATGGGGGAGGGGGGTCCACTTACTTCATGCTACATGATCCTGTATGGTGGTGGCTTGCATGTGTGTGTGCGTGCGTTTTTTCTTTAATCTCTTCGTGCATACGTGCGTGCATGCATGTGCTTTTGCTGGGGTGGACGGGGACCGTTGGTTGAGGATGGCGTGCGTGGTTTGGAGAACGTGGTGCGAGTTATCTGATTTGATTAGTGATGGAAAGGTGGTGAGCCGGTGGGGATATGCTTGCTTTGCGGCATGTGAGGTCTTTTGGGGGGACCGAGGGACGTGCGGGAGTGGGAACAACAGGAAGGGATTCAGTTTGGTTTGATGGACTGGATCTCGTCGTGTGGATTGGTTTCTATTGTTGCATTGCTGCTGGCTGGGAAGTGAGTGCCTGATGAAGTGGTTATAATCTTTCTTATGGGTCCAAATATCACACAAACCTCCTTATTCGCTGAAGTGGACGGATCAAAGTGTGTTTGTGATGACGTGGTATAATCTTTCTTATGAACTTAAATACTAAATATCACACAAACATCCTGTGACGGCAGAACACCGCAGGCTATGCAAAGATACCCATCAACGCCTCACAAAAACGCCGTCGCTAAAGTACTATGTCAAGAAGAAAACATGAAATGCCAACACTCACTCAATCCAACTCCTGCGCAGCAACCATACCAGCATACAACCCACCCCTCGCAACCAACTCCTCATGCGACCCGACCTCAACAATCCCCCCACCCTCAAACACAAAGATGCGATCCGCATACTGCACACTCGCCAAGCGATGCGCAATCATAATCGTAGTGCGACCCTTCGCCGCGACCGCAATCGCCCTGCGAATCTCCCGCTCCGTGTTAGCATCCAACTGCGACGTCGCCTCGTCCAGACACAGAATCTCCGGATCACGGATCAGCGCCCGCGCGATAGCAAGACGCTGTCTCTGACCCCCCGATAGCTTGTTCCCGTGCGCCCCGACTTCCGTGTCGTACCCTTCGGGCAAGGACATGATGAAGTCGTGGAGCTCGCACTTTTTGGCCACGGCGACGATGTGCTCGTGCGCGACGGGAGAGTCTGGGTGGGCGCCGAGTCCGATGTTGAAGCTGACGGAGCCGGGGAAGAGGTCTGGTTCCTGCTCGACGAGGCCGAGGCGCGCGCGGTGCGCTTGCACGGGGCCCGAGCGGATGTCGTGGCCGTCGACCAGGACGCGGCCTGCTGTTGGGTCGAAGAAGCGCTCGATTAGGTGGACGGTGCTGGATTTGCCCGCACCCGATTTGCCCACAAAGGCTACGTACTCGCCCGCGCGGATCGTGAAGGATACGGACCGGAGCGCGGCCACGTCCGGGCGCGTTGCGTAGTGCAGACTGACGTTTTGAAATTCGAGTTCGCCTTTTTGAGAGGGGTTGCGGGTGTTTGGTTTCGCGGGCTGGTTGACGGAAGGGGATGTGGTAGGTTTTGCGGGATTGATGATGGTGGGTGTTTCGTCGTGGAGGGTGAAGACGCTTTGGGCTGCGGTTTTTGCTCGTGTGATTTCCGGGGCTAAGCTGAAGAGCTGGCCGGCCGATTGGGCTGAGAAGAGAAGGGCTGGTAGTACGATGAAGAATTCGCGTTGCGTGTATTCTCCTTTTCGAACTTGCTGGGATCCCCTACCACGTGTTGGTAAGTCGGTTTCTTCATGATATGTCAGACAGGATTTCACTTACCACCAGTATGCTAATGCATAGACAAAGTACGTTATGGAAAGAGAGAAAGCCAGCATGATGTTTCCCAGGAAAGTGAATCTCAGACTCTCTTCGTAAGGACCTTGGATTGCTGCGCGGTACTTTTGGAGAAAGTATCGCTCCCGGCTGAGCGCTGCTACTGTTTGGATAGAGGCACATGCTTCAGAAGCCGATGCAGCTGCACCACTGTATGCTGTTTGGTGGCGCTCCTCGGCCTTAGCGAGAATTCGTAGACGGAAGAAGCCAGCAAGCAGCATCTATTCAAAGAGTGTTAACATTGATTCCATGAGTACTCACAGTCCGGGCTCTATAGACTTACGATAGGTACTGCAGAAAGCAGCACGACTGCAATTTTCCAAGCGACAATATGAGCAAGAATGATACCGCCAACGACAGACGTTGCAATCGAGAAAAAGGTTCCCAGAATAACGCCAGATAGACCGCTGATGTGGCCACTATCCATGCTGAGCTTCGACATCAGGTTATGATGCGAGTGTCCAGGCTTGGAGAACCATGCAATATCTTGCATCAGGATAGTTCTAAACGAGACATCTCGCACGCGGAGAACAAGGTTCTCTGACACGAGCCCAAAGGCCCAACCGCCGCATGAGCGAGAGATCAAGGCCACGAGCGCGAGGATAAAGAACAACAGGCAATACAGCTTTACTTTTGAGGCTGTTTGCGGCGAGTTGGTCGTGTCGTTAAGGAGCTCCACGAGACTTCCGAAGACGAGGGCTAGTGAAGATTTCAATGTTAGCAAGGTTTTGATTCGCGTGGAAAAAAAAGAAAATACACACCTTCTCCAACTGTCACAGCGCCGCTCACGATAGACCCTAATAGGCCAACAGCAATTGCTGGAGTTTCCGTGCGGCTCAGCGATAGAGACCGCGCAATCAGAGTACCTGATTTCATCTTTTTCGGCTCCTCAGACACCTCAGTGTTCACATCGGTTGCGGCAAGAAGTGGTTTTGCCGTCTCCGATGAATCATTCTCGGACGATGCAGCTGAAACTAGAGTAGACGTTGAAGACGGACTGCGCTTTTTGTCGAACTGCTGAGCCTTGATGAGCTCACTGTACAACCCTTTGGCCTTGATCAGATCGTCGTGACCGCCTTGTTCTGCCACAGCTCCATCCCTCATCACAATGATTCGATCGGCGTCCTTGACTGTTGCGAGACGGTGAGCAATAATAATCGTGGTCCTTCCAGACGACGCGGAGCTGCGTTTGAGGTTTTCCAGCACGATGGCCTCGCTGGTCGCATCCATGGCGCTAGTGTATTCGTCCAACAGAAGCAAGGAAGGCTTGCCAACCAGAGCTCTTGCTAGAGCTATACGCTGTTTTTGACCGCCCGAGAGTTGTGAGTGGTGACCAGAACCGATGGTAGTGTTCAAACCTTCGGGGAGGTGTTGGATGAAATCGCAATGCGCTTCTGAAGCCGCAGCAGTGCACCTTTCGATGGCTTCTGCTTCTGTGACCGCCTCATCTTCTGGTAATCCGAGCTTAATGTTATCGAGTATGGTACCGCTGAACAGAACCGGACTTTGCGTGACTAGTGCAATGTGCGACCGTAGGCTTTTAATATTGAAGCTTCTTAAGTCGCGATCTCCCAATTTGACCTTTCCCGTGGGTGGATCGTACAGTCGAAGGAGCAGTGAAGCAACGGTTGACTTTCCCGAGCCCGATGGTCCGACGAGGCCGGTTACTTTGCCGGGTAGAATCTCAAGACTGACTCCTTCCAATACACGCTCAGTAGGCCTTGCTGGGTAGACAAACGTAACGTCTTGGAGTTTGATATCCTTCTCAAAATCCGCCCGTTGTACTTTAGTGCCTTCAGCAGAGTACACATCGATGTTGGCGGTCGGTTGATCGAGTACATCGAAGACCGACTGTCCAGCAGCCGCTGCTAATGCAAAGGTCTGTATGAATGGTCCAAACTAGGTGCAAGTCAGACGGGTATGCACATATGCAACAGTAGTGGCAAAGTGAAACTAGGAGGAGACCTTACCTGGCCGACTACAAAACTGGCATCCAGAATCAAGAAAACGACAGCGTAAATAGTACCAGCTTCAGCACTACCCTTTCTTAGGCGATCACCGTACCAGAAGGCCAGAGCGTTCGCCGCGTATGCGACAAAATACACACCCCCCAGCATGAAAGCGCCGACAATACTCTTCTTGATTCCTGACCTGAGGGCTTTACGAAGGAAGTTTATGTGATCTTGAGCCAGTCGTTCTGATACTCCGAACGCTTGAACAATCTGAACACCTCGGAATGCGCTTTCTGCAATGGCCGTGGCCTTCTCCGTGAAGCTGTCGGCTTGTTGGGAGAACTTGGAAATGTATTTGGTTCCCGACACAACAATGATGGTCATGGCTGGGATGACGGAAACAAAACTGGTTCCTTATCAGTCTACATCGAACTACAACAAAGCCCGAATGCAAGTAGATATAGGAGTCATGAGTAGACTTTACTTACAGTACTCCAGTAAGTTTGGCGTTCAAAGTGAAACCCACGGTGAAAGCGGCGACAAAGTAACTGATGGAAGCAATGAACAGGCCAACCTTCTCTGACGTGCCAAGTTGGATCGTTTGCGTCTTCTCCGTGAGTATGTTGGTCATATCGGGCGATATCGTGTCGAAGTAAGTCATGTCCATACCCAAGGCGCGCTCGACAAGTCTCTCTCGGGTTTTTCGAGACACCCTCTCTCCTATCACACCCCACGCAACACTCCAACCCCATGTCACAAGGAAGTAGCCCACAGCTATGCCCATGAGCTGTACCAGCCGCGTTTGAAGAGCATCCTCATCGGGTGGAAAGTTGTTGATGATTTTGCCGAGAATGACGCCGATGAGCGGAAGCGGGATGCCAGCAGCAATGGCCAGGAGGATAGCAGCGAAAAGTATGCATCTCGATTGTAAGTCGTCCAGTGGTCTGTAGAGTGCAAAATAGGAAGTCTTGAAAGGATTAAGCCCTAAGATCTGGCGGAGAAACTTCTGTCGTATCACTGTGAGGCCTACTGGGTTGCGAGGTGCGTGGTGGGAGAGAGAGGCCAGGTCCGCATGTCCATCCCAAGCCGAGTTTCGACGCTTAGAATTTCGAATGGTGTTTTCGGGGTCAAAATTCAGCTGCCTTTCGGATACATCGTCTACGATGTGTGATGCTAGCAAATTGTTTGCATTCCCTGGGATCGCTTGTATAGGTTCCATGGTCGGAAGGATGCCAACGCTGCGACAGTTGTATTGCCGAGGATACTATCTCCACGAGGTCAAGAGGCCTGGCAAGAAGGAACAGAGCATAACGAAAGTAGAAGTCAGTGTTAGTGATGTCTGCTATTGCTTGCCTTGGTCACAGCTCGTAGGGAAACAGCTATGCAAAGATTGTTCACATGTGTACATAAGCAGTGAATGTCATTGCCTGGCCTTCGGCTTACCTTACCAGTACCGTCGGCCCAATGCAGTCCAGTATTAACCACATCTTTTCTTAGTTTTTGAAATACCCGGCAGGAGAATTTCCCCACAGCGGCCAGTTGACACATAGCCAGAACGGCGCCGAACCAAGTTTATTCCGTCATTCTGCGTGCTACAAAGTGCCGGTGACGCAAATTGCATTTTGAATGGCCTGTGTCCAGCGCAGAGACTGCAAAAGATCAAGGGGAAGGTGAAGGGGCTCTGATGATCTGGCACTTTGAGTGGTGGAGTTTGTTTAGAGTGGGTAGCAATAACTACTCGCGTTATCAGATCCGTCATCCTGCAGGACTAGCAACGAGGATTGCAAGCCACATGCCTGATTCGAACGCTCGTGCGTCAAATTTTTCACGCCCATGTCGATCATTCGGGGATTTTGGTGTCGTATTTTACTCCGCGACCGCGTAGCGACGGTTTTTTTTCGGCGTGTGCATGCGAACAAGGGTGCCAGCAAATTATCAGATGGAGTGATGAACTGATCGCTCGGCATCTGGCGACCGAGAGGGCTCGATGCCCGAGGTCGGCTACCACGGTCATCTGCGCGATCCCCAAACAGGTGTAGATTACTGACGGACAGATGAGACGTGGGAGATGGTGAGGCCAAAGGTGACACACAGATTCGACTCAGTGAGATGGCTGCATCTGCACATGGTCGAGGTGCTCTGCTACCCTTCGCGCATGAATGGTGGTAAAAACGCCGCCGTGGTGGAGAGGCACCCACACAATAATTTCTTCAGGTCATGGTCGCGATGGACCTTGTGATGGCTGGATGGATACACTCATGAACCATGTATCAATCATGGCACCTCGGTTTGGCTGGCAATTTTGCACGCTTCGCTTCGCTTCCCTTTTCATTAGTCTTTGATGTCATGAACGCTGGTCAAGCGCCTGTCAACGCGAAATCCACGCGTTAACCATTAAAACCACCATCCATCTATCCATAACCCTTTTTCCAGGCTACACGCCTTGCTGGTACCTTGCCTTTCTTTGCCCAAAAGTTCAACAATCTCCTCGTCCTCAAGAACACTGGCAGTGGTGGCCTGTGCACATCTCTCTGTTCCGCCTCTTTTCCTGGACAAACTGCATATTCGGCAACTTGTATACCCGATCATAACGTTTTGATCGGGATAGATGTTATAACTTCATCGCTGTGGACTTCTCTTCGTATGTCTCATATACAACACGGCACTCGCTGCAAACTCCGGGTCTAGTTCGACTGTAACTCGCTCATCCAATCAGCGCTCAGCAGTTTCTCATCATCACACCTTCTCCAAACATTCGAGATAATCAGTTTCCTTCACCTTCTAGAGAGCTCACGAAATCTGAAACGGGTCTTTATCTACAGGAGTCGACCTTCTAATCCTCCGGTGGTTTGCAACACTTCTGTCCAAAGGAACACTGTCTAATCAGGACGTCTTATAATGCTTCTCGAGCGCGAGCCAATCCCCGAACAATCGGTTCTAAATCGATATCCAAAAGTTTCAGAAGGCCCAAAACTTTTGCATCAACTAATTCGACTCTCCTCACCGACATCTGCGCCTGCTATTGATTTCCTGGAAGATGGATCACGGAGACGGACACTTACATATGATGAGCTTCATAGATCAAGTGATGCTCTCGCAAGGCGGATCGATCTGGCCCTCGCTGGACTGGAAGATGCCTCTTCTATAATACCCATCATGCTCCCACAATCTCCAGAGCTCTACATCACCTTGTTGGCAGTTCTTAAGGCCGGCAGAGCATTCTGTCCCATTGGTCTCGATACCCCGAAGGAGCGACTGCAGTACATCATCAAGGATGTGCGTGCTGATCTTCTCATCACAACTTCCACGCAAAAGGAAACCCTAGACTCCTGCGCTGATCTGCAATTCCTCATGGTTGACCAAGTTTTGTCGAAACTTGACAACCCAACACATATAGAATTGCCTCGCTCGAAGCCATCGCGTTTGGCTTACGTCCTGTACACTTCGGGATCTACTGGAGTTCCCAAAGCTGTGAGCGTATCCCACTTTGCCGTCACACAAAGCTTATTAGCTCATGACCGACATATACCTCGTTTCTCTCGCTTCCTCCAGTTTGCAGCACCAACTTTTGATGTGTCCATTTTTGAGATCTTTTTCCCGTTATACCGGGGCTGCACGTTGGTTGGCTGTACTCGCAGCCAGATGCTCAGCGATCTCCCCAGCACCATTAATTCACTACAAGTTGATGCCGCCGAATTAACCCCCACAGTTGTGAGTAATCTACTGCGGGGCCGTTCGAGTGTGCCGGGATTGAAGCTTCTCCTTACTATCGGCGAAATGCTTACTAGTAATGTCGTAGAGGAATACGGTGGAGATCACAGTAGAGAGAGCATTCTTTGGGGCATGTACGGACCCACTGAAGCTGCAATACATTGCACTTTACAGCCACGATTCAAAAGTGATTGCTCGGTGGGCAATATCGGATTTCCATTGGACACTGTTTCTGTCTTTGTCGCTTCTCCGGTGTCCCCAAACAGCGAAGCCACAAGCATAGAAATCCTACCCATCGGCGAGACAGGAGAGCTGGTGGTAGGCGGGCCACAGGTTGCAGATGAGTATCTGAATCGACCTGAACTGACCGCAGCGTCATTTATCCAACATCCGGAGTTTGGATATCTGTATAGAACTGGTGACAAGGCCAGAATACACCACAACGGCACTATTGAATGTTTAGGCCGCATTGTAGCCGGTCAGATCAAGTTGAGAGGTCAAAGAGTGGAGGTGGGTGAAATTGAGCAAGTCATACGCAAAATCAACGACTGTTTTGGTGTGACCGTCATGGTCATAGAGGAGACACTGGTAGCATTTTGCGCTGTTGCATCTCGCAAGACCACCACCACTTCTACGATTGTGGACATGTGCAATCGTTGGCTTCCGCCTCATATGATACCAAACGACGTCGTGATTATTGATCGCATGCCACAGCTGGCGTCCGGGAAAATCGATCAGAATTTCCTAAGAACGAAATACCTGGAAACCTATTCCGCGGAAGAAACTCAGATATCTGACGCGAATGGGAGCCTGAATCACCATCTCGCTTCTCTTATCCGAAAAAGTCTTGGACAGTCTCTTCGCAGGAATAATAAAGCTGACATATGTGGTATTGATTCGTTGGGCTCTATTCGCGTTGCATCAGCGCTCCGAGAGGAGGGTTATAGCGTCACCCCAATCGATGTCTTGTCTGCCCAAAATCTAGTATCGCTCATTCAAATGTGCGAGAAGCGAGGAAAAAGCAACCACACGGCAGAGATGCGTGGTATAGAGTTATCCGTTGAAGATTATCCCGATCTCTTTGACACGCGGCACGATGTAGAGGATATATTGCCTTGTACCCCTCTGCAAGAGGCTATGCTTGCAGAGACCAGCACCAGACCAAATGCGTATTGCAATTGGATTGAGGTTGAAGTGGGCCAGGCCATTGAATTCTCGCAGGTCGAACAGCATCTGCGGAAACTTGCACAGCACAATGAAATTCTTCGTTCCGGTTTCATTTCCACCTTAGCTGCGCCCGGCTCATTCGCACAAATAGTGTGGAAAACTTTACCGCAATCCGCCATCAACGAGGTCGCTATCTTCTCGCGAAGATATTCACTAGGCTCTGCAGAATCCCTTTTGCACCCGTTCTCCGTTCAAGTGAAATGCAGCCCCGAGAAGTTGCGCATTCTCTTCCAGATACATCATACATTGTATGACGGATGGTCTTTCGATCATCTATTGGATGATTTGCGAAACCTTATTTCTGGTCGCACTCCAGATCCTCGTCCACAATACCGAGATGTCGTTGTTTTTCACGCATCACTGACCAGCGAAACTGTTTCCGAGGATAAGAATTATTGGGCTGAGAAGTTGTACGATTACTCTCCGATACGGCTGCCGAACTACAATGGACAAGCTGTCAACAGCGAAGGCCTGCGCAATGTACGTGGCGAGACATCGATACATGCGCAATCACTGTATAGCCGTGCAGAAAGTCTGTCAGTAAATCCCCAAGTGTTTTTTCAGGCAGCAGTGGCGTATATGTTCAGTCTGTACGCCAGTTCGCAGGATGTGGTCATTGGCACTGTCACGTCGGGACGTACCATTCCTGTGACTCGCGTGGAAGACATCATAGGCCCTTGCATCGCTTCTCTCCCCTTTCGACTGAATATGATTGGGCACGAAACCGTCGGGGACCTTTTGAAAAAGACACAACAAGCAAACCGAGACATGCTGCACCACTGCACCTTACCTCTTCGTGAGATCAACAAAGTGTGCAGACTCCGGCCGGGTGAACATCTTTTTGATATATTGTTTGTTTGGCAACAATCTCTCGTCTCAAACAATAAGGAGAATCACAACCTTAGGGTTGTGGATAGTGCTGATGATCTGGAATATAAGATTACGCTGGAGTTTGAACCACGAGACGATGCAGTCCTCTATTCTATAACTTACGATCCATCCATCATCCCAGAGCAGCAAGTCATCTACTTGACCAAACAAATTGACCAGGTTGTCAATTATTATCTTTCCGACGTTGATAATTATGTGGAAGACACTGCAAAGCAATTTGGTTCAGATACCATCTCACTGGCAAATCCGAAGCCAAAACAGGCACCAGTCAGGTGCGGTCCAGCGTATGCGGTTGAGAAATGGGCCGTTGCGACACCCGATAAAAACGCTATTATTCTCGGGAGCATTCAAGACGGCACCTTGGGCGTTGAAAGTGAAATGTCGTATGCAGCATTGAATGCACAAGCGAACCAGCTTGCCCACGCCTTGCTAAATCAAGACATTGGAGAGGACCAACTTGTTGGTATCATCATGGAAAAGTCGATCGCTCTCTATGTGTCAATCCTGGCAGTACTCAAGATCGGTCGCGGCTATCTACCAATAACCCCTGATACACCTTTTGAGCGGACTAGAAACATTTTAGTTGACGCCGAAGTGGCGATCACTATCAGCGACTCTTTGGTCCTTGCCAATCTGCGGCAAGACGGATTTGAGGTTCTTGATTACGACCGCTTAGATTTGTCGCATTACCCGAATTGCAACCCCGAAATTCCGTATCAGGGCTCACATCTCGCGTATGCCATATTCACTTCAGGAAGCACTGGCAAACCCAAGGGTGTTCTAGTTACGCAAGACAATCTGATGAGTAATTTGGAATATCTTGCATCATTGTACCCCACGTCTGAGGGCTCGCGAATGCTACAATCCTGCTCTCAAGCTTTCGACGTCTCAGTATTCGAGATCTTCTTCTCGTGGTATGTTGGAATTTGCTTGTGCACAGCAAAGAAGGACCATCTCTTTTACGATTTTGAAGCTTCAATAAACACCCTGGAGATCACACACCTCAGTCTCACACCTACTGTAGCTGGACTAGTGGACCCTCGCCACGTGCCTAAGGTTCAGTTTCTTGTCACGGCAGGCGAAGCACTGACAGAGAACGTCAAAAGGAAATGGACTGGGAGAGGTCTGTATCAAGGTACGTATTCTGTATCACATGCTGACCTTTTTTTTTTTTTTTTGCTCATTCAATTGTAGGCTATGGACCTTCCGAAACGACAAACATCTGCACAATCCGCCCAAATGTAAAGTTCGAGGATGTTATTAACAACATTGGAAAATCTTTTCCGAACACATCGACATTGATACTCGCTCCAGGGAAAGATCATTTCGTCCCCCGTGGAGCGATCGGGGAACTTTGCTTTGGTGGAACGCAGGTCTTCAGAGGTTATCTCAAAAGGCCTGATCTGAATGCTGAGAAGATCTTCGACCATCCAGTCTACGGCCGAATCTATCGATCCGGCGATATGGGAATCTTGTTACCAGATGATTCGATCACATTTACCGGACGTATAGATGACCAAGTAAAACTTCGAGGACAGAGAGTGGAGCTTGGTGAAATTACGTCAATCATGCTCGATCATCCTGCAGTAGCAGACTGTGCTACGCTTCTGCTACAACCTGGCCCCAATAGCCAATCTCTCGTTTGTTTCTGGGTCCCGCAGAACGCGACTGTTTCCGACTTCCAAGTTCTCCCATCATCAGAATTTCGCGCCGTCATTATGGAATTATTTGAGACATTATCGTTACAGCTGCCTTCTTACATGGTTGCTTCGCATCTCATCCCCATTACGAAGATTCCGATGACCACACAAGCTAAAGTGGATAAGAGAGCCCTACGCTCAGCTTATGACAACCTATCCCCTAGCTACTTGGAATCAACGGCCTCATCCCAGGACACGGAAGATGACTCTAGTCAGATCTCTTCATCAGAACGCACGATGATGGATATCGTGTCACAAACTCTGAATATAGAGAATGGTCGAATGGGTCGATCGACTTCTTTCTTTAGTTTAGGCGTTGATTCAATATCTGCTATTAGCCTGGCTAAAAGTCTTAGAGATGGCGGCTTTGGACAGGTTCATGTTTCCACCGTTCTCAAAAATCCCTCGGTCAAGCGATTATCGGCGTTTCTTTCAGACGAACACATGCGAGCACCATCAATCACGAAAAAGCCCTTCGAAATTGCCGATATCTTCAGTGCGGATTGGCTGCTTCAAATCGAGGCCAACTTCGAAAATCGAGGCGAACATGTCGAGAAAATATTGCCATGTACCCCCCTTCAAGAAGCGATGCTCTCCAGCGCGTCACCGTCTGGTTCCACCTATTGTAACACGATGATATTCAAAGTCAATGGCGACTTGGAGCTTATGAAGAAAAGTTGGGCCCTTATGTTCGAGCGGCACCAGATTCTTCGCACTGCATTTGTGGCAACTGATGATGCACAACACGCTTTTGCTCAGGTCGTTCTTGCGAAGAATCAAATACAGTTGGGCACGATTGCTGCAAATGTGGATCCAATAACCCACTTTCAGAAATCTATCCTGGAACAACTCGGAAATAATCTACCACCGGTCAAACTTGGTATTCAACAATCTGAATCAGAGAGTCGTGTGATCTTCAGCTGCCACCATTCAATGTACGACGGAACGGCAATATCGGCGTTGCTCGAAGAAATCCAAAGTATGCACATGGGTGCTGAGTTACCTCCGCCCGTACCGTACGAAGGTTATCTTGGGCATTTACTCAACCAAGACCTACCGAAAGCAGACAACTTCTGGGCCGATACGTTTCAAGGATTCGAACCTACAGGCTTTCCAAACATCTCTAGCAAAGTACCAAGATCAGGCACGTCCTTCGAATCAAGTGAGAGAGTGTTACAAACTACTCTCGGGGATGCGCTGCGCTTCTGCCAAAGCTCATCTATATCACTTCTCTCGCTACTGCAAACTACGTGGACAAAGACCCTCCATTTTTACCTCGGTGAAAGCGATCTATGCTTCGGAAATGTGGTTAGTGGCCGTACCTTGCCCGAGGAGGATCTGCACCGACTTGTAGCACCGTGTTTCAACACTATCCCAGTTCGTGTCAACTTCGATTTTCAAAACCCCAACACGGACTTGTGCAAACTGCTGCATGATTTCAATATCGATGTATCTCCGTTTGAGCTCACACCCTTGCGTCGTATACAATCCAAGATACTCAAGGATGAAGGCCGACTGTTTGACACTTTATTTATACTCCAACAACCAAGCCAGCCTCTTGATGAATCTATTTGGAGTCTGGAACAGGATGTGGGCGAGATGGATCTTCCTCTGGTCTGTGAGTTGATCCAAGATAAGAGCCAGAATATCTTGAGAATGATGCTGCACTACAGCACTTCGTTGATGCAGGATATCGATGCGAACATTGTAGCCGAAACTTTCGATGCTGCATTGTCGGCATTGATGAAATTCCCGAATGCAGCGGCAAATGACACAATAGGATTCTCACCCAAGCTGTTGAGTCATTCTAATCTTGAAGTTCAGAGTACTCCTGCTCCTGAACAGTTATTGCATCACGAATTCGAACGCAATGCAGCTCAACAGCCTAATACTGTCGCTCTTGACTTTCTGGACGAAAATACCAGGCGGACAACTTTATCATTCTCGGAACTTAACCACTGGGCAAATCAGATTGCGCATGCGCTTCTTTACCAAGGGATTGAGGTGGAAGACATTGTTCCCGTGCATGTATCGAAAAGTGTAGAGTACTACGCCAGTATACTTGGAGTCTTGAAAGCTGGCGCAGCTTTCTCGCCTATTCATCCAGATCTACCAACCGAAAGAAAGCGCTATATGCTTTCCGAGCTTCGCCCCAAAATCGTTCTATACCATGACTGTACCATGGACTGGGGCGACAATGCCAAAGGGCTTGATGTGACTAAAGTCGAACATTTTGCGAGAGAAAATCCAATTTTGAAGACCCTTCGCCCGACAAACATTGCGTACTGTCTGTATACATCAGGCTCGACTGGTGTGCCAAAAGCTGTAAGCATGGAGCATCGCGCTCCTATTCGAACCATCCAAAGCTCTCGAGATCTCATACCTTGGAGCCAAAGCTCGAAATTGTTGCAATATGCAGCAATCACATTCGATATGTGTTATTACGACTGCTTTCTCGCATGGACATATGGTTTCACGCTTTGCGCTGCCAATCAAGAAACAATGTTGAACGATCTGGCAGCTACAATCAACACATTGGATGTTGATTTACTCGACTTGACGCCGTCGGTCGCCGCCTCACTTCGTCGCACTCATATACCCGGTGTCAACTGGCTGTATTGCATCGGTGAAGCAATGACACCCGATATTCTCACGGAGTGGGAAGGCGCATGTGTCAATTCTTATGGTCCGACCGAAGCAGCCTTTTGCACTACAATGTTCCCTGTTGGTAAAGACACCAAAGCTTCCGTCATTGGAAAACCATACCCCAGCACTACTTTTGCGGTTTTTCCAATCGGTGGTGAGCGTCCTCTTCCCACGTTTGGTGTGGGCGAACTCTATATTGGAGGTTCACAATTAGCCAGAGGCTATCTTAAGAACGCCAGACTGACAGAAGAGAAGTTTGTTCAGAAATGTGGCCAAAGATTCTACCGAAGTGGAGACATTGTGCGCAAGCTGAGTGATGGCAATTTCGAGTTCCTTGGGCGGGCAGACGATCAAGTCAAGATTAGAGGCCTGAGGGTTGAGTTAGGAGAGATCAATTACGTACTTCAAAGTTCTGATCAGCGCATCAACAGCGTAACTACGCAGATCATGAAGAAAACCGAAGATTCGAAGAGCCAACTAGTGGCATTTATCACAACCACCAATCCTCTGGAGGGCGAAAGTCAATCGGAACTCAGACAGGCTATTAAAAGAGCAGCTTCGGCCCATCTCCCATCCTACATGGTTCCGCAATTCTTCATATTTATCGACAGAATTCCCAAGTCTATGGCCGGTAAAATCGACAGAAAGATGCTCAGTCGGATCTTCAACGACTCAGAAGAGATCAACTCCAGTAATCAGGGCGAGAATTCTCGTGGATCTACACAAAACTGGACCGATTCCCAGAATCTAATCCGCGAGATATTTTCTAAACTCTCCAAAACTTCCCTTGATGAGATTTTACCTTCGACTACAATCTACCAGCTTGGTCTTGACAGCATAAGCGCCGTGCAGATTGCCGCTGCGCTTCGTAAACGTGGATATTGCGCCAATGCTGCAGACGTCATGAAACATAACAACTGTTGTGATCTTGCTCAATTCTTGCAGAAAAGCTCCAATCTGTTTCTGAAAGATACGCAATCCTTCGACTTTACAGCATTCGATGCAAGACATAGAGAAGAAATCATCGCATCACTAGAGATCAAAGCAGATAGTGTTGAGGCTGTACACCCTTGCACGCCTCTCCAATCCGGAATATTATCGCATTTCATTGCGAAGGACGGAGGCGTTTATTTCAATTATATGCGATTGAAACTCAGCCCCAATGTCGACTTGCAGCGCCTGAAAACTGCGTGGTCCACTGCTATGCAACAACATCGAATGTTGCGCACCGGTTTCTCTCATACGAAAAACAGCAAAATCTCGTTCGCTATGATTCAATACCGTGAGGACTGTCAAGAGATACCGTGGGAAGATATTCAAAGCCATCTCAGTGTAGAACAGTGGCTCACCAAAGCACAAAACGCGGCCGTTGCAAGTCTGCACCGTCCTCCCTGGCTCATACGGCCTATTGAATCAGATGGAAAAACCTACCTCGATCTGGCGCTTCTCCATGCCATCTTTGACGCTCAAAGCCTGCAGCTCATACTCGACGACGTTGCAGCTTCGTACAATAGCACTTTATCTGGGAGACCCTCGCCTTTGGAGCCTTTACTCAGTCATATATTGCAAGCAGGAGTTTCAGATGCTAATTCCAGCATTGAATTCTGGCGGAAACAGGGTAAAGTTGCTGCGCCGACTCGTTTCCCCAACCTTACCCCACTACGATATGAAACTCAGCCCGCAGAAATTACTCACAAGAATTCATCACAACCCCTAATTGAGTTGGAAAAAGGGTGTAGAGAGATCAACACCAGTATGCAAGTCGCGGCCATGACAAGTTGGGCGACTCTCCTTTCAGCCTATACTGGCGAGAAGTCTGTCGCTTTTGGCGTAGTTCTTTCCGGACGCAACATCGATGGTGCTGAAGACATAGCCTTCCCATCTATTACCACAGTGCCATTCGTATGCAACATTACTGGTAGCCGAGATGAAGATTTGGCGAGAGCGATGCAACTTAATACAGATCTGCAACAACATCAGTTCACACCTCTCAACGAAATATTCCGTTCGATGGGTATCTCTAACGAACAACTTTTCGACTCCATATTTGCGTTCCAGAAGCTGGCAAGTACCGGAGAAAATCACGATTTGTGGACTATCTTAGATGAAAAAGCGTCTACGGAGTACCCACTATCCATCGAATTGGAACCGAAAAACGGGTATCTCGAATATCGGCTCACATATCTGCCCCATATGATACCTAAAGAACAGGCTATATTGATCCTCGACCAGCTTGATGGTTTACTCGAGCAATTTATCTCTGGCGATGCTGGCGACAGCCATCTACTTGATACGACGCTCTACTCGATTACTCCTGCAAAAGAGAAAACCTTGCCGAGCGAAGTGCATCTGCTACATGAGTTTGTGGAGATTACAGCCTCCCAACACCCAGGTCGTGTCGCCCTTGAGTTTGCTACATCACTACGCGCAGGGACATATGCTAGTCAAAAGTGGACATATGCCGAGCTTGATACTGAAGGGAATCAGATGGCTCATCTTCTCGCTTCTCATGGCGTCAAAACTGGCGATTTGGTAGCTGTTTGCTTCGAAAAATGCCCTGAGGCGTCCTTCGCCATGCTAGGAATCCTCAAAGCTGGCGCTGCTTTCGTAGCTTTGGATCCTGGTGCGCCTAGTGCACGGAAATCTTTCATCATGCAGGATTCAGGGTGTAAATTACTACTCTCGATGAGTACGCAGACAGAGGAGATAAAGGACAGTGTCAACATCACGATCGTCGATCTCGATAAGACAGATTATCAATCTCTGCCATCTACAAAGCCTTCTCTAGAAAGGAACATTGAGGTTCATGATCGAAGCTACTGTCTCTATACATCTGGGACAACGGGTACACCAAAAGGCTGCGAACTCACCCACGAAAACGCCGTGCAGGCTTTACTATCATTCCAACGACTTTTTTCTGGCCATTGGAACCAAGATTCCCGTTGGCTCCAATTTGCATCATTCCATTTCGATGTTTCAGTTCTCGAACAATACTGGAGTTGGTCTGTCGGTATCTGCGTAGTCTCTGCACCACGAGATCTCATCTTCGAAGACCTTGCCACATCAATAAAAACTCTGGACATCACACACATTGACCTCACGCCGAGTTTGGCCAGAATTTTACACCCAGATGATGTCCCGAGTCTATGCAAAGGTGTCTTCATTACTGGTGGCGAGAGTCTGAAGCAGGAAATATTAGATGTCTGGGGACCGAAAAGCGTTATCTACAACGGCTACGGACCGACCGAGGCTACCATCGGTGTTACAATGTATCCTCGTGTTCCAGTCAACGGCAAGCCATCAAACATTGGGCCTCAGTTTGACAATGTAGGGTCTTACGTACTGCGGCCTGAGTCAGACGTTCCTGTTATGCGAGGTGGACCAGGCGAGCTTTGCGTGTCTGGAAAGCTGGTAGGCAAAGGTTACCTGAATCGGGCAGACCTCACCCAAAAGGCCTTCCCCACCCTGGAAAGATTTAACGAAAGAGTCTATCGCACGGGCGATCTTGTCAGAATATTGCACGATGGGTCCTTCCAATTCCTTGGTCGAGCGGACGATCAAGTGAAACTGCGTGGGCAGCGTCTAGAGATCGGAGAAATCAACGCAGTCATCAAACAATCAGACAGCGCCGTAGCAGATGTTGCGACTCTCGTTCTCAAACATCCAAAACAGCAGAAAGAGCAGCTTGTCGCTTTCATTGCCGTTACTTCGCATGTCAAGAGTGAGCCAAGGATTGAATTGCGGAGTAATAATAAGGGGTTGAGCGCGGCGAAGCAGATGTGCCAAGACAAGCTTCCACCTTACATGGTCCCTACGCACTTTGTGGCATTGAGCGCGATGCCATTGAATGTCAATAACAAAGCCGACACAAAAAAATTGAAGGAGATGTATCAAGGCTTGTCACCCAACGACTTGCAAATTCTGTCTGCAGCATCAACCGAAGATGACGGCACTTGGACTGAAGCGGAAGTAAAAATGCGAAATGTGTTTCAAGACACGATGGAAATTGATGAAAAAGACATTACGAAAGATGCAAGCTTGTTTGAGCTTGGGATGGATTCGATCTCAGTCATAAGAGTCGTGAGAGCACTCAAAGATGCTGGCTTTAGTAAAGCCACAGCTTCGACCGTTATGAGAAATTCGACAATACGCAGACTGGAAAAGGTGCTGTCCGAGAAATCTTCCCTTCTAGACGATCAAAGATCAATTTTCGCCGCACAACAAGCAATCGCGGCAGTTCAACATCGACATCGGCGTCACATGTCCACCATTGCAGCTGCTGACGTGGACGATATCGAATCAATCGCTCCTTGCACACCTCTGCAACAAGGAATGATTGCCAGGTCTTGGGAGAGTATGGATGGACTATACTTCAACACTTTTCGCTTCAGCATGACACAACACACTGTTCTTAGTCAACTGCGACAAGCGTGGCAGGATGTTTTCGCCTCAACTCAGATCTTGCGTACGGTGTTCATATATACTGATGACGGCTTCATACAGTGTGCTTTAAAGGGGGTCCATTTGCGCTTCGATGAAATCGTACTGGAAGATGAGAATGATTTAGAAGATACTCTGGCCCAACACAGACGCGATTGGGTACTGCGAAATCAGCCCCATATCCTTAGCCCTTTCGAACTCGTCTTTATCAAGACGCCTACGCGAATGATGTTGGTCATTCAGATATTTCACGCGCTTTACGACGGTGTCAGCATTGAACTCTTATTCAAAGGGGTTTGGGATGCTTACAACAAAAACCCCGTGCAAAGCGGACCTCCGTTCCAAGCCTCGCTAGCCTACGGTCCACTAAGGCCTATCAAAAGCGCGGAGAAGTTCTGGAAAAAGTATCTGGTGGACGCAAAGTCGAAACCCCTTCCACTCCTCACCACTAGTTCGGAAAATATACCAATCTCTCTTAGCAAGACCATCAAAGACCTCGATCAATTCGAAGCAACAAGACGCAAGCTGAATGTTACCGCACAGACTATTGCGCAAGCTTGCTGGAGTGTTGTACTCTGTCAATATGTCAAGAGCTCAATCACACTCGGGACTGTAGTGTCGGGTCGTAGTATTGAACTCGAGGGAGCGGATCTTGTCAATGGTCCCTTGTTCAACACCATACCCTTTCTGTTCAGCCCACAAGAGGACAATACTTGGGCTTCTATCATCCAGAAAGTACACGATTTCAATGTTGCTGCGCATCCCTATCAACATACGCCGCTCAGAGACATCATGAAATGGTGTAAGAGGGGTCCGACACAGCCGCTATTTGACACGCTATTTGTGTATCAAGCTGCGCACACCGAAAATGAGTGGAAGAAAAACAATTTTTGGGAACTTCTCGATGGGGATGCTGTGGCAGACTATCCAATTGCGATGGAAGTGGAAAAGGACGGCGTCTTCTTGACAATGACGCTGGTCGCCCAGGGACGTGTTTGTAGCAACGAGATAGCTCAGCAACTGCTGCGGCGATTCGAGGAAGCTCTCCAACAGGCGACTAAAGATTCCAGCGCCATATTGAGCTTCGGTTTTGACTTCGATGAAATACCGAATCACACTTCTTCACAAGAAGTTGTGTCTCCGTCAAGTGATTTCAAAAGCGCGAATGAGTTTGAATGGACGGATAGGGCTATGGTGCTGAGAAAAGAAATTGCAAATCTGGCTGACACAGACCCGACGAGTATCGATGAGAAGACTTCCGTGTTGGAATTGGGGCTAGACAGCATCGATGCCATCAAGCTTTCATCTCGGCTCAAGAGACATGGTATGCATCTGCCAGTCAGCAGCGTTATGCGCAGCCTCAACATTGTCAACATGCTGCAGCATACAAACATCGCCGATGAAAAGATCAAGAAGCAGCCTTCAGATACCATTTTCTGGTCTCAGAAGAAAAAGCTAGAGAACTTCGTGAGACAGGAAGGCTATACTCAAGGTATAGAGAAGGTACTGCCTCTGACACCGATTCAAGAGGCAATGGTTGCGGAGATGATCGCTTCTGAATACAGGCGATATTACAACCACGACGTTCTAGAGCTTGCTCCTGATACAGATATTGAAAAACTGCAGCAAGCATGGATGGATGTTGCCAAAGCATCTCCGATCTTGCGCACGTCTTTCTTGCCTGTCAACAATCCCGGTATCGAGTCATCATTTGCACAGATTGTGCACAAGAACCCCCACGAATTTACAGCAATCACTGCTACGTTTGGCGACCCGGACTTTGCTGCATTGTTCGAAGAATGTCGTCAGATGGCTTTGCAAAAGAATGATCTTACTCCGTTGTTTCACCTGCAGATTGTCCAAGCTTCAAAGAAGACTTACCTTGTACTGTCCATTGCGCATGCTCTTTATGACGGATGGTCTTTGGGACTGCTTCACCACGACATACACCGAGCTTATAATTGTACATTTGAGCCCCGGCCTAATTACGAAAACGCCCTCTCTCAGATTCTGGAAAGCTCCGGGCCCGACGCTGTGACATTTTGGCGCGACTACTTGAGCAACGCTTCGTCGCCAAAGTTTCCACGCAATGAAGTATATGAACCAGCGGCGCCGCAGATGATTCATCGTATCCAGCGTTCGAGCAGTGTGCCGCTTCAAGAGACCATCAACTTTACCAAGAACAACAATGTTTCGTTACAGACATTGGGACAGACCGTTCATGCGCTAACGGTGGCGTCTTATACCCAATCCATGGATGTAGCCTATGGCGCAGTGTTGTCTGGTCGTGACGACGATGAGCGTGCGGAATTGTTATTCCCAGTTATGAACACTGTGATTGTCCGCTGTATTCTCCACGGAACGCGTAAGGAGATGCTGGGCTATATGCAGCAGAACTTCTCTAATATACGGGAATACCAACACTTCCCGCTTCGCAAGGCGGTTCAATTAGCGGGATTGCAAGGGAGGCCTTTGGAAAGCTTGTTCATCTACCAGAAGAGCATAGAGAAAGGCGGAGATGGGATGGCATTGTATGAGAGCCTAGAGGGGAAAAGCGACGTTGAGTTCGCGGTTTGTGTGGAGATGGAAGTTGTTGATGAAGAGCTTATCTGGCGATGCGCAGTAAGTGGAGACGTACTCGACGAAGCAGGGGCTCAAGAACTGCTGCATAGACTGGATGAAGTGATGCGGAACATTATTGACCAACCGCATTCCAATATTGTTAACTTCAGCAAAGACGGGACCTCTATTTGCGGCTTACCTCCTTATCGGGACAGTAGCGAGTCACTGCCGGAAACACGCAGTATTGATGCTGAAGAACAGAACTGCGATGGTCTTCATTCCGCAATGGCCGAAGCCATCAGTGGAGTTCTCGCGGCGGTATCCCAAACACCCGAGGAAGATATCACGGCAGAGACGAGTATCTTCCATATTGGCCTCGATTCGATAAGTGCCATCAAGGTCTCCTCGCTTCTTCGCAAACAAGGAATTATCCTGAGTGTGAGCGAGATGCTCAAAGCTGGCACAGTCAAGAAAATGGCAAAGATTATTGATGCGCGCTCCCCACGTACCGATCAAACAGGGAATAACACAGACAAGATTCTCGATGAAGCGATAGCTACTGTGAGCCAAACAGCACTCTTGGAGCAAGCCGGTCACTCGCCACAGGATATTGAGAAGTGGCTCCCGGCCACAGCTGGACAGATTTACATGCTCACAATGTGGCTCAATTCAAACGGTACTATGTTCTACCCGGAGTTCACATACAAAGTGCGTGGTTCAATAGCCTTTGTTACCTTGAAAGAAGCATGGCAGTCGTTGGTCGACAATCATTCGATCCTCAGAACCCGTTTCCATGCCACGGAAGAGAAGGGGGTGCCTTTCATGCAGATGGTACTGCGAAAGAGTGAAACTCATATACACGATGTAACGGGCTGGAGCAATGAGCAAATCGCCAAATTGACAGAGGAGCGAAAGTCACAGCAGCCGCTTGCTTTCATGCTGGTATCGCAGTCAGAGCATGGTTGGGATTTGAGGTTGAAGATACACCACGCTCTGTACGACGGCGTCAGCCTACCCATACTAACGCAGCAGTTACAAGACCTCCTAAACAGCACTGAAGCGACTTCCAAATCAACGAATGTTTTCACCGAATTCATCGCAGCCAATTCCATGCCATCAATCTTGCAGAGCCGCAAGGCCTTCTGGACAAACTATTTGCGAGGGATCACACAACAACATCTCCCCCAGCCAATCTCTCCATCTCCCCCAAGATGCGAGGTCTTCAAGCCCAGCCTATCTTCAACAATGGGATCTCTCGGATCGCTAGCTCGAACCAACAATCTAACAACACAATCTCTTTTCCTTGCCACATTCGCAAAAATTTACGCAGCCATAACCCACACCCCCTCCGATCACGACATCGTCATCGGAATCTACCTCGCCAACCGTTCTTATCCCAACATTCAGGATCTCACAGACGCTCCAATCCCAGTAGTCAATTTAGTTCCTCTCCGCGTGCACCGCCCGCTGGCGGTAGACACCCTCGTTGCAGCTGCACAGATCCAAAACGATATACACGAGATTAGCAGCGCAGAGAATGTCGGAGTCGGGCTATGGGAAATCAACGAGTGGTCAAGCGTCAAAATCGATTGCTGGGTCAATTTCCTTACGCTCCCCACCTCGGAGCGTGAAGGCTCAGACAAACCAAATGAAGGAATCAGAATCGAGCAGTGCGGAACATGGAACCAGGGAGTTAGTAGGGTGTCTGGAACGAAGTCCTCGGGGTCATTTGTTGCCCCGAAGGAAGTAGTACACGAGGACGTTCAGAAAGCATATCTGGTAAGTTGGTCAACACGAGCGTTTAGTAAGGAGAAATGGACTAATGACTTGCGTAGCATTCGCTTGATGTTGAGGTTACGCTCCGAGGAGATGGTTTAGATTTGGGTCTATTCGTTGCCGAAGAGATGATGAGGCTGAGGGATGTGGAGAAGTTGGCTAGTGATATCAAGGAGGCGTTGGAAGGTTTGGTGGATGGGTCTCGGTTGTAGGAATCGTCCCACCTTTTTCTTTGGTCTATCTCGTATTCCCGGATCTCCTTTGTACTGTGTCTATGCTAGTTTTCTCTCTTCTTGCTTGATATTTGGCTATTTTTTCGTCGCATATCATTCGATATGCCGCACAAACTAGATATGGCTTTATTATAATTCGTTGCAGATGCGGCACACGCACTCAGAGTACGAACACAATCATCTGTTCATGAGTTTCAGCCAGGGACATCTTCTGTGTCTGAGAGTGATAACAATTGAGCTTGAATGATAGCTAAGCGGCGAAAATCCAAAAACGCACCAATGAAGAACAAACAAATCATGCTATCTCTTTACGCTTTCCAATGATTGATGATTGGGTCTAAACTTTCAAAATCTCAGTCGGCATCTGATCCCGAGCGGAATGCGACTCTACACATCAAGTTTTTGATAGAAAAGATGGGATGAGATGTCGTAGGTGGGCGGTACGCCTAAAACATCGCGTTCACTTAACTACAAGTTGTTGAGATGTATACACACGGCACATCCACAATCTCAGTTCGTATCCAGTAACACCAGAATCACTTCACGAATCGGACACACTTGCCACCAATAGAACCTCGCTTACCCCCTCGATCCCGCACATTCAACTCATTCGCAAGTTCAGGGTTCCGTTGAGATGGGTCTAGGTGGGCCTTAGCCTCCAAACGGCCCCCATCTAGGTCCATATCTAACAGTTTAGCTCAACACTTGTCAATCATTTTCCCTGTTTCGGCTTGATTGTTATTGAGCGTCTTCGCGGAAACGGCTTGACGGTGGTATCTTCCACGGTACCTCCTGACTGGCTGATAAGGCCGCCAGTGTGCTCCACGCACCACTCACACATGTGTTGTTGTCGCGTTGATGATACCGAGTTGGCGTTTGCTATGAGATCGGCTCAGCGCGTGTGTTAGTGCTGACACCGGTTTCGCGAAGACGAGTACCGCTGTTGATGTGCACCGTCTCCTGAAAATAAGTGCCTGTCGTCAGCATTGCGTTATGAGCACGTGGGACGGGAGGCGCAACCATGTGCGTGTAATATTATCACTCACGTGACCGTTTTAGCTACCTAGGTAGGCATCGGCTAATTACATTTGTGGTGATTGATGGATGCGCTCATGTGGGGGATGAGCTGTGAAGTCTAGCTATAGCATCAATTCCCCTAGTTGTTGGGGGAAAGTTGAACTTGATGGAGGTTAGTGCACAAGAGTCAAGTATAACTGTGCGGGCCGCGGATATGGGTCTATAGGTTGTGTTAGAAAAGGCTGGGGTTGGCTTTATTTGCGGCGGGTGGAGAACAAAGTAGTGACCAAGTGGGCGTGACAAAACGGAGGCTCGAGTGATATGGTTCTTTGTGGAAATTTCGGTAGAGTTTTCATAGAGACAGAAGACAGATGGCGTGTTTTGGTTTCGGTTCAATCGGATCTCTACATATGAAATGTATGTGGCGACTGTCATGTGTCGCAATGTATACTTTTTCAGTAATTTGTTTCGATAGGTTGCTTTTGCAACGAGTACCCTCGCCTCCAGCCGTGATTTTGACATATTCGGTCCATAAATAACCCTCAAACATGGGCTCCTCCATGCTCTAATATAAGATGTGTCACATGTAAAATGCTGATACATATACTCCTGCTCCTTTTTTCATCTCATTACAAAACTCCAACTCAAAATCAAAATCAACACGCTGATGACCTCATATCATTAGACCCTTCCTTAACATTAACTCGACACCCTTTCTCTTTCGAATACCACACTGAGGACAAGCTTTCAGGTTCCCATCCAACACATAGTGTCTTAGTAATTTCTATTGGTTTGCGATCTTCAACATAAAAGAGGTATATGTGCAGCTGATTGGTGGTTGCTCTTGCTAGTGTAACCAGTAGGCCCGACTGATGCAAGGCGAATTGACGCCGACAGGGCTAGTTCAAAACTTTGATGCAAGCATGCAAAGCAGCAATTCAAATCAATTTCTTGGAAACATCAAGGCATTCAAACGTTCAATAGCATCTTTAACGCAGGAAGTTGTATATACCGAAGCGAGGTATGTGAGGTTTCTTCTCTAGCAAGACCCTAACCGCACCAGAGTCGCAGCCCCATGGGCAGATACACCAAACACAACAACGGGAGATGGGTCCGGTGGATCGCGGATCCACGTTAAGTAATCAACTATTCAGACACTTGCGCTTTAGTTGCTCTATTAGCGTCAAGAGGCATTACTTTCCCCAGCCCGCATTCCCCTGACATTTGCCATTCATGGTCTGCTCCGACATTCTGATTTTCAGAGCTTAACAGTTGGGGAATCAAAGCCGTTCTGCAACATTTCTTCCAAGCATCTTCATCTCATGTTCGATAGTTGGGCTCGATGGTATCGCACTTTGAACTCTGCTCGCCGATCCTGTAAAGAATGATGATCCTCTGGAGCTCCATCAGTGACAGTGTGAGGCCCACAGACGGATACGAGGATATCCACACATTCAGATATTCGACAGTGTTAAGCTGGTCTAGGCAATGCTGTCGAGAATTCGAACTTTTTGACTAGCGGCATGTCAGATCGCGGATGGTTGGGTACAGCTCCAAGCGATGAGGCGCAACTAGTGAGCATGCCAAATAATAGCATGGAACGCGATTCGAAAACCATGCCCCTTCCAAGCAGTCTTCGTATCTTTCGGGAAGTGATGGCCGGCCGTCCTGTGTCTTCATGAAAATTGCTTAAATCATCTGGTATCCCAAATCTGGGGCCAAAGACCCTGCATCTTCATCGACTCGCACCGCCAGGATTCGCCATCCTTCAAACCCGTCCTTTGGGTATCTGCGAACCGTCATTACGACTTCATGCGAGTACCTCCGAGTAGACGCCCGTACGCCACTTCCGACGCTTGACTTCGCCCTCGTCGATCTGCCGTCAAACCAAACAGAGATGATCACCGTCTCTTAAAATCTTCCGACGTTTTTGTCTCTTCGAGGCCAGCCCTACGCCGTGTGCGACCCGACACCTACACAAAAGACTCCTCCGTTACGCCGATTGTGATCAGCATCCAAACGAACGCTATACAAGCGTACCTCTCTTCACTCGAACGAATTCACCGCGTACAAACGGCTCGCCGATACTGCCCAGGCTTTCACTTCCGACATTTCGCAACTTCTGAGCGTTCTCGTATAATCTAGTCTTCGTAACATCTGCTTTCGAATTTTCCCATCACACTTTCGTGACAAAATGTCAAGATTGGAGCCTGAGTCAGGCATTTGGTATGCCGTGTGTTGGATGGTACTTTTCGTACGGATGTTTTCGAGGCGCATACATACTGGGTCGTGGATGGCCCTAAATACGGATGACTATCTCATATGTCTTGCCATGGTGCGTTTCGGCTTCTTTCAAATAGGAAGATTATGTGGCGCTGACTAGATATCCAGATATCTTTGACACTTCTCATGGCTGTTATGCACATTATTGTCCATACAGACAGCAATCTCATCGAGCCGGGCGAGGAGATTTCCCATTTCAGCCCCGAAGAAATAAGTTCGCGAATCTACGGATCGAAGCTCGTGCTGGTAGTGGAGCAAATGCAATGCATAACCATCTGGCTGGTGAAGGCTTGTCTTTTGCTTATGTATTGGCGCATGACGTATGTATCATCCAGAGCATTGTTAATATCAAGCCTGACTCAATGCGCAGTGCACTGTTGCCTCAGCGTAAGGTCGTCGTTGCGGTCGCAGCTTATGTTGCCATTGGATTCGTAAGTTGGCAATGGGCCTCACACTCTCGCACACCTCACTGACTCTTTGTGAAGATCGTCATGGAGATCCTCTATTTTGGCGTTTGGTGTCGTCCCTTCAATCAATACTGGGCCATTGTTCCAAACTCATCCCAGTGTTCCGCTGCCACTAATCACCTGATCACGAATGCTGTACTCAATATTTCGTCTGATCTGATGATCATCGCCATCCCTATGCCCCTTCTCTTCAAAGTGAAGTTGCCTCTCAAAAATAAGCTCATCCTATGCGGCATCTTCCTTATCGGAACCTTTAATGTAGGTCTAGAGTACCAAGCATTAGAAAAACATAGTTGTGACTGACTTGATTACAGATTATTGCCGCCGTGCTCAACAAATACTACTCTTTCTCACACCCATTCGGCACCGAATGGACCGAGTGGTACCTTCGCGAAGCCTACACAGCCATGCTGTGTGCCAACCTCCCTCTCACATACCCCTTTATTCAACGCATCTTCAGACTGAGAAGCTGGTCCCACAACTCCTACGGTGGCCAGTACGTCTCGGATTCTCAACCCCGCCTCACCACCCGATCGGGGCTCCGCTCGCATCGGAAATCCCACATCGCACTCAAAAGCATGACGACATCCCACGGAGGCATCTCCAAGACCGTGAGCGTCAACATCAACAACTCGTATGCAGACGGGCCACACAGGCGGGAAAGCCAAGAGGGGATCAACATACCCGCGCTTCCAAGAGCATACGATGGGACGTCGGGTGGACAGCACCTGTGGATTCCTGGAGAGCTGCGGTCGCCTACGATGCCAATGAGTCCTAGTAGCCAGAAAACAGTGCACAGCGAGGCAAGCGCTAGTCTGAAGAGCGAAGACGACGTCGAGGCTGCTCCAAGCAGTAAATGAAATGTACTTCAATAGACTCCTATAGATTTCGATTTTTGTATAATGTATTACCACTACAAATTTCTTCAAGCTGTGCATGAGTCTCATCACCCGTGTTGTTGGGATTGATGTCATTGTACGTACATGCAACTAAGACACGAAGGCATTAAGGGCTGAGTCGCGGCAATGATTACTTACGCAATCAACTTATCGCGCGTAGGTGAAGGCAATGCATGCAGGAGGGGCAGCCTGATGTCAGCCACAAATCGTGTGACCACCTGCAAGCTTTTACCGGTCAAGCATGCTCTCTCGTATTGCGATATCTTACACATTGACAAGAAAAAAAGGCGAGAACCGGACGTGTCATTCAGCCTGGCAGCTGCGCCTTGCCGTGGGGGCCAGTACAGGTAGATATATTCTTCGCAACCGCTGAGGGTTTTGTAGAAACCATTTTGACACCGATTCCCCAATTTTCTTTTCATCAAATCAATTCTTGGAGCGAAACTAGAATGGCAGTAGCATACAAGTTGACATTTGAGCGACACATTTTTCACGCCGACAAATGTACCATCCAACCGATCACCTACCCCCCCACCTCGGCCAGTGCACAGAAACAACCGAAAGATCCGTCTTCAGACGAAACGCGTCGTGCCATCTTGCGTAGAGGCCAGCTCCGCCTTCTGCTCGGCTCTACTGATCAGACCTTGGCATACGCCCAATACCCGATCAGAGACTCGTCGATGAAAATACATTTCATGAATCCACGACAGACCGTCACTCTCACGCATTCGTGGGTTTTCGTCGACCCGTACGGCCACGGTACGGAAAATCCATTGCCAAAGAGAAAAGCAAGGTCGAACAAGATCGAAGATGGGTCTAGAGGTTGTTATACGGGATTGCTCCCGGATGGCACAAAGATTAGATGGGAGTCTCTAGGTCCCAATGGCGCTGGTAGTAAAAGGGAGATAAAAATGCGATGCGTGATCGTTGACGCACAGGAGAAGAGTGGAGATGTCGTGGGAGAACTGCTCAAGAGTAACGATATTGTGAGGTTGATGAATTTGGAGGGTAGAAATAGTTACCTTGAAACGTGTGTCTTACTCGGTTTTCTCAGCTTGTTCGAGCGTGCCAGATCTAGGAACAGGAATTCTGAGTTCCAGGTAGACGCAGAATCTTGGATGTATGAGGCTGGGGGTGACGGAGGTGACGGCGGAGGCGGTGGAGGCGACGGCGGAGGCGGTGGCGGTGATGGAGGAGGAGGTGGGGGTGGTGATGGGGGTGGCTAAGAATCAGCAATTGGCGTCTCAGTCGTTCAAGTTGATTGGAGTAATAAGATATGAAGAAAAAGTTTATTTAACTTCTCTATTCGAGCCTAATCAATTCAATATTAGAATATGACGGCTATCCGCTGTTGTGGGAGCCGCTGTTTGCTGGCTGCCGTCCTTTGCTTGGTCTCACGCTTTGCTCACTCTTGTACGTTGCTCACTCCCAAGTAGACTAAGGCGAACTAGTATATAGAGTCTCAAGTTGAAGACACCTATTCAGTTTATTGGCTCTAGGGCCTTCTTTCTATAGCTCGAGGCAGATGCGTTGAGAGGGATGCAAATTCTTTGGCCCAAAACGTATCATGGGTCTTTCTCATCAAGTTCGCAAGATGTCCGTTGATATGCAGACACATTTGAGGATCGCTTACAGCTTTTGATGATTCCAAAATTTCCGCCAAGTTGTGGGGGGTTAATCACTGCAGCGAATTGGGAATACTGGTTGAAATAGTGGCTCTCCCGGATGGAAACGAGAATGAGATCGCGGGATCCTAGTAAAGGATGATGTCTGCTAAGTTTAATCGTATGAATTAATTGTTTAGAACTCTCAGTTCGTCATGATCTTGACAAAACGTTCCGGCACAGACTTGCTGGCTCTGATGCAAGGCCCCTTTTTAGGCTGTAGCAACATCCGGCAAGTGATTCCGAATCGCGCCAGGTTTATGACAAGACTGGAGCTGCGATGTCATGATGAATTCCTCTACCTTGTTCAAGACTGATGGGGACGTGTTCACGGTTTCTGGGCTCGTGAGTGAGAATGACAGTGGCGTCACGAGTTTCGATATGGCGGACAACATCTTGGCTGGCTGATTGTCTGGCTGGTTGTTGAGTTGTTGAACAAGTGTGGGACGAGTGTACTTGGAGGAAGTTGATTGGATGTTGCCGGTTCAAGTATTTACGTGCCCCTTCTCCTGTGATCTAGGGGACCATGCGTCGGTGTAACTTCTCCCACACTTGCTCGAGGCTGGTATGAATTCTCGACTGGTGAGATTAGGAACGCGCATGTGAAGGATAAATCGGACCACCGAGTTCTGGCCAAGTTCCACCACATTTGAGTCCAGTGAGAACTCACTGTGTCTTACTTAGCGTTGTGTCAGATGTCATCAGTCGCAGTAACCTCGGATCCCCAGATTCTACCATGTTAATAATCTCAATGTGTATGAGAATATATGTATCAAGTGGTGACATCTTCAGTATCGATAGCGCCGTAGACTTCAAAATTGTTCAATTAGAAGAAAGGGTTGGAGGTGCGTGCTTGGATACATGATTCGAGACTGGGGATGAGCTAATGCTAATCCAGACATCGAATCGTGCTAGAGCGTACATGAGAGCAGAGTGGAGATGGTCACGGAGTAGGGTACGCGAACCGAGCAAGCAAAGTAAGCATGCGTGAATCTGAGACGCTACAAAAATGCTGCATTATTTACAGCAAAACGGCAAAACTTTTCATAAATCCATATCAGGGGCGTGTAGCACAGCGGTAGCGCGTCCGCTTTGCATCAAGCTTGCGGGAGGTCTGGAGTTCGATCCTCCACTCGTCCAATGGATTCTTTTTGCCGCCGAGTATTCATCAGTCAGAGGGACCTCGCCATCTGCTGAATGGCTTGCTTTTATTTTGCTCTAATCATCTATCGAAAGGATACCAAGGTGATGGGTGAAATTATCGCGGGTTCGAAGGGTGAGGTCACTTGGTGGAACCTCGGTGGAATCTCGGCCAAGCGCACCCGACTTCCTTCCCCACACCATCAACACCGGAACAACATACATACTTACATGGAACGTTCTACGGACATGATTACCGCAACATAATATCACGATGAGACTCTTCAATTTGTTATCATGGGAAACCGTCTGGATATTCACACTACTCACCGGAGCAGCACACGCCTCTCTAGGCGACCGTCTACCGGACTTCAGGAATTGTGTAGCAGTGAGTGACACGCGCGCACTTCTCAGACAAGCTCACCACTCTAACCACAACTCTGCAGATATGCAAGGAAACCAATTGCAATGAGACACCCACCTCGATTCGTACGTTCGTTTCTCGAATCTCCATCCTCCGCCGAGTATTGTTGACCCGTTGCCAGCCCTTCACCGCCGCATCCTGCTATGGGACTGTCCCTCGGAATGCGATTACAACTGTCAACACATCGTGACCGCAAAGCGCTTGTCCCGAGACCCGCCCTTTCTGGAACCCATTACCCAATTCCACGGTAAATGGCCGTTCTACCGCTTCATGGGCATGCAGGAGCCCTTTTCCGTCCTCTTCTCGCTCTTCAATTACCTCGCGCATTCGTGGGGTGTGTCGCAGCTTCGCGAGAAGATCCCCGCCTCGTACCCGCTGCGGAAATACTACATGTTGTTTGGATACTTTGGACTGGCGAGTTGGGTCGCGAGCATGGTGTTTCACACGCGCGACTTTGGCGTCACGGAGAAGTTGGATTACTTCGCCGCGGGCGCCAGCGTGCTTTATGGCATGTACTTCACGGTCGTGAGGGTGTGCAGGCTGGACCGTAAGGAGGATCGCATGCGGCAGTCGCTACTCAGGCTGTGGACCGTGACTTGCATACTCTTGTACACGTTGCATGTTGCCTACCTGACCTTGTGGCGCTGGGACTACACATATAACATGGCAGCCAACGTTGCCGTAGGATGCGTGCAGAATCTGCTGTGGAGCGGCTTCTCGTTTGTCAAATACAGGAGGGTCGGCAGGGTGTGGGCCATGTGGCCTGGATTGATCGTTGCGTGGATATTGCTAGCGATGAGCTTCGAGCTATTGGATTTCCCGCCCTGGGGAGGTATGATCGATGCGCATAGTCTATGGCATCTGGGCACCGTTGGACCGACCATTTGGTGGTACAAGTATGGCGCCCTCTCTTTTATACCTATCCTTTACAATATGTCAGAGACTAACGTTGAATAGCTTCCTTCTCAAAGACGCTCAAGAAGATCTCGCATTCACCAGACTTAAACGATGAAAACACAAACATGGGGTATCATTGCATGCTTGTTCGCCCATTGCTTAGATAGACTATCTCAATGCAATAGATTACATCGGTGCTTGTCTGCTTGCTGCGCCATTGCATTGTCTACAGACTATATCACGCGGAGTAAAGCTCCTCGACCCTCAGACTTTGTCCTTGACCTTGCTCCCCTTCATTTTCCTCTACGCTGTTTCTTCTAAATACCACATACTATCGAAGTATCACTTCGTCTCTCCCCCCCTAGATACCCGAAAATAAAAGTACATAGCAGGTTAGGGATAGCCCATTTCCCGCAGTGCAAGCAAAGAACCAGAGAAATCTATGATCAAAGCAAATCCTCCCCCTCCGTTCCTTTGGAATTGGACATTTGTTATTGCTACAATTCAAAAATCTCAACGTTTTGATCTACCTTATTTACTTGATTTTGAGTTTGAGTTGGATAGATCCTACACACAGCGAAGGGTTACAACGATAAATAGACCAAAAAACGAGCGATGACCAAAAAATACTTACTTTATATACAATTCAACGTAAACCAAGAACCAACCAACCCATTTCGACAAGGTTCAAAATGTCTAAATTAGATAACAGAAAAGAAGAGGAAACAAAAAAGAAGACAACTTTCGCCCGTTGCTTTAGATAGCACACATGCGCTATACAGTCAACCAAGCCTGCGTACGTAACCCTAACCCTAACCCTTACCTACGCGCGTGTCGTTTTGTTACTCGCGCTCTCAAACATATATATAATATATCATAGAGCACTCAATCAGAAGTCGGTCAATCATTTACACATTTATTGCACTTGTCATGTTCGTTCCTTGACAGCGATGGAAGGCGAATACCTCCCTCCGCGCCTGTCTATCTACCGAGATGGACAGACATGTAGCAGACTCAGATGCACATGCCTATCTTTCTCCTTCCTTTCCTCGTCTCCTTACTCGGTAAGGATCCTAGTAAGAAGAAGCCACAACGCATGGAAAAACAGGTTAATAGCGACCGTCATTGGATTCTCTACATTGCAACGTCCTCTAGTTTCCAATATATTCTACATGACACATCAGAAATCAGGTACGTACGCATTTACTTTATCAACACTTGTGTAGGATGTGACATAAATGATAACACATGGAGAGGAATGCTAAAGTACTCTGCCAACACACAGTCAAACACTGTAAACCAGAAAAAGAAAAGAAAAGAAGAAGAAAACACGACACATCTCACCCGACGAAGGTACCAGCTAATAACTAACTATGTACCATCCAAGTCTTCATTCTACACAACAAGTGGCGGTTGCCGCATGGGAAAATGCAATGGTTATACAATGGAATCTAGTACAATCTATCTCTTCTACAGCTTCACAAATATTACTACTACTACTACTACTACTACTACTACTACTACTACTACTACTACTACTACTACTACTACATGTATATAAGTATGCAATACATAACAAACAGTACATACACATGTGCACATACACACACACGATCCTCGCCATCTATCCATGTCCCTCAATACAATACTCACAACGCAAAAAGGAAAAAAAAAGAAGAAAAAAAAGGAAGAAATCAAAAATCCTAGAATCGAGAAAAGAAAGTCAGAAAACACGATGAAGAAAAATGCTTAAAAAGGTGAACCACGCCATCAGCCTCATGTCGGCATCTCAAAAGACTCCCCTCCCCACCTTGTGTCCTTGTCCTGTTCCAGTACCAGTACCAGTACCAGTACCAGTTCGGCACAACCCCCGGCCGACCAGGCCAGGCCAAGTTCTGTCTGACATGTGAAAGGCGAGCCCCGAGCCCCTCTCCCTTCGGAAGTCCGAGATTTTGGTGTGTTCACGGACCCTTTTTCTTTCACATGTCAGAGAAAAACTTTAATCCACCCCCTTCCCCAACAAAACGCCTTGACACACATCAACCCGCGCATCTGGGTCGTCCCGTCTGCGGGACGATGCGAGGGTTGGGCCATGCATCGTGCATGCATGGTACCTGGGAACAAGTATGGGGGAGGGGTAGCTTTTTGTTTTTTTGGAGGGGGTTCGATGACGACGGAGGTTGGGTGAGGCCGAGGCGCTAAACCTCTTTTTCTTTTGCTTTCCTTTCCGCAAGCACTTGCTTTCCTCCATTCTCCCCTTTACTGCCGTCTAGACACGGTGAAATCAAAGTAGCATGCATAAGTTAGAATTTTCATCTGTTTTTGCCTTGATAAAAGATACAACGTCCGCGTTGAAAAAAGTATACAACATTTTTGTCACCCGACTGCGTGAAGAAAACAAACGCTACAAATGCGCCAGCCCCATAGAGCAACAAGCACCATCGTGCAGATAATCCCTCTAACCATATATGAATAGAAATCTTATCTTCCAAAGGAAAAAAAACACGAACAAACAGAAGCCCTCGTGCACAGTTTCGTCATTACAAAACCTGAATCGCAAACAGAATGCCTGCCTCATCTATAATCTATCTAGAAGCTTGCGACAGCCACTGCAACGGCCTGATCGTCCGAATGGCTAATGCTGATGCTGACCTTCTTGACGCCAGCGCGCTTGGCCTCTTCTTCGGCAACACCGTGAAGCTGTGAAATGTTAGTACATGTACCGGATCAGATGGTCATTCGCTCTTACCTTGACAGATGGGGCGCCATTGGCATCGCTCGTGATTTCGATATCCTTTAGAGCGGCACCAGCACCCTGGCTCTTGACGCCGAGGGACTTGAAAACCGCCTCCTTTGCAGACCACCTACCAGCGAAGCTTGACTGTGGGCTGGCGGCTTTCTGGCAGTACGCAATCTCCTGCGAGGTGAAGTTGCGCTCGACAAACGTCTCGTTCTCGATGTTGACGGCATCGATTTTCTCAACATCCACGCCGATCTTGGTATTGGCCGAGGCAGATGCTTGCGTTATCGACTCGAGCATCTTCATCGTCTCCTGGGACTTTGCGTCTTTGGCGGGAACCGTGTTGAGGACCTTGGGGAAGACGTAGGTTGACGTCTTAGACTCGACCTCGACGCGAGCACGTGGGTTCAAGAAAACCTCCTTCATCTTGTCATCCTCGTAAGGCGACTTGTCCTTGGCACGGAAGATGGTGTTGTTAATGAGACCGTCGTGGAAGTATCGGTAAGCCTTCTTTTGGCGGGCCTCAACCTTCTGCTTGTACGTAGCAAATTCGGTGTGCTCAAGGGCAGCGTACAGGTACTTGGGGTGAATACCAATAGCTTGGGTGCCCTTCTGGCCGAAACCAAAGGAGGTGACGGAGAAAGCCTTGACACCGTCCGTCTGGATCGGTCGCGAGGGGTAGACGATGTACTCGTACTGTTCCATGACCTTGTCGACATTGTCGGCATTTCGGTTGCCTGGGACCAAGCCCGTGTTCAGGACCTGCAAACAACCGTTGAACATGAAGGCACCAGCAGCACCCTTGGGGTGACCCGTAAGGTACTTCTGGAAGATACCGAGCACAGCATTGCCCTTGGTGCGGCCAAGATGGCGCATTTGCTCGCAGACAACGTCTGACTCGTTCTTGTCGTTGGCGACAGTCGATGTGCCGTGGAAAGAGGCCACGTCGAGATCGTCAATGGTAAGACCCCAAGTCGCGAGAGCACCACGGAGAGGAGCAATGCGGGAATCTTGCTTCCAGAAGGCATTGCCCAAGCTGTTGAGGGCATCCTTCTCCTGGCGCTTGGCCTCGCGCTCAATGTGAGCGGCGCGCTCTTGGAGGTATTCGGACTCGTCGAATTCCTGGGCTGCGTCCTTCATGGCAGAGACTTCCTCCTGCAGGTACAGGAGCTCGGATTCGTGCCACTGCTTGATCTGTCGTCGTCGAAGATCCATCTGCCTCTTCCTGTACTTGATGTCGAGCAAAGGTGAGGGGAACTTGCCGGGCTGCTCACGAGCAGTGGTCAGTACACCCTTGCCTGGGGCAGGAACGGAGCGGCCAATCTTGTCTGTAGCCGTTGCAGTGAAAGCCACAATACCGTAGATGGGCACACCCATGTCGAGGGCGAGTCGGGCATCCATGATGACCTGCATACCGCAACCCTGCGACTCCATAAAGCCGTTCCTGGTCGTCGTAGTAGGGCGGGACATTTCGCGGGGAGTGCGGCCATGAGCGAATTCGTCTTCGGCGTTGCTGGTGGCTTTCATGTTGGCGAATTCATAAGATCCTTCCTCCTGGAAGTCATCAAAACCACCCACAAAGCAGACACGAGCTTTGCCCTCCATGATAGTATCGTAACCGATGTCGATGGACTCAACAGCAGTAGCGCAAGCACCTACTGGGGTCTTGATGGGACCAGTGGATGACATGAGCAACATGTTGATCCACGCGCTCATGGTGTTGATAAAAGACTCCTGGAGAATATCCTTCTGCACAGGCTTGTCGAGGTAACGATCCTTGTACATGCCACGGAGAGCAGACGTACCACCAATACCGGAACCGATACAGTTGCCGACTTCGGAGAGGTGGACATACTTGTAGAACTCGTATGGGTCGGTGATACCACTGCAGAGCAAGCATTCGGCAGTAGACACAAGCACGTAGAGGGTGACGGGGTCGACTTGAGAGATGATGTCCTCGGGAATACCGTATTTCTTGGCGTCCCAGCCGGTAGGCACTTGACCAGCGACAAGACGGTCAAAGCGTAAGGCCTTGGGAATGAGAAGAGTAGCACCCTTCCTGAGACGTACAGTGTACTCGCCAGAATCGGGTATCTCGAAAATCTCAACATGTTCACCGTGCTGGCGCTTGAAATCGTCGGCAGTCTCCTTGGACGTCTCGAAAGGATCCAAGTCCTCCTCGATCTGGATTTCCTGAAGCAATTGCTTCTTCTTGGGATCATAGCCGCCGAACAGTTCAGGCTCGATCAGGCGGATACCAGAGTGCTCTAGAATGTGCTTCTCATACTTGGCCTTCACATCCTTGTCGTCCACGGGCTCTCCAGACTTGGTATCGACCCAGCCAGAGTAGCTTTTACCCTTGAGCGGGCCGTTGTGGTTCTTGATGAGACCCATCATCCAGGCCATTTCGACGCAGCCCTCGATCGAGAACTCGCCATAGGCTTCCATTTCCCAGCGGGTTCTGGAGTTACCCCAGGGACCAATCTCGGCGAAACCTGTGACGACGACAACCTTCTCGAGATCGACCATGCCCTTGAGGTCATTGTTGAGAGGCTTCACTTCGTTTTCCCAGTTGGGGAGCTTGGGGAAGTCGAACTTCATGTTCGCCCTTGGCTGGATCGTGGCCTTTTTGTACAAAGCCTCGCTAGCCTCGCCGTTGACGATCTTGTTTTCAATCGCATTCTCCTTGATGACAGCCTTGCGTACCTCGCTCGTCTCCATGTACTCTTTGCGAAGATCGGTCATCAAATCCTTGAGGTTGGGAATGTATTGGAAACCACCATTGAGATCGGCCCAGACTGGCTCAACCTGGCAAAGGTTGACAATTGAAGGAGACATGAGGCCAAGAAGATTGAAGGCCATTTCTTGCTGAGAGAAGGTTCGTACACCGTACTTCTCAATGCCCTCAGCGACGATGTTGTTGCCTGCCATGAGACCAGTACCACGGGTCCAACCGATAACGGCTCCGCAAATGGTGAGGAAGTTGCCCCAGCTTTCAGAGTGCCAGCGGCTGAAGAGAGTCTCAAGAGCAATCTTGGATTCGGCGTAGAGACCGTCGTTACCAAAGGTACCGTGGTTGGGGGATAGCGGCAGGATGACCTGCGCAGGACGTGTCTCGTAGCCGTGCGCGGCCTTTTGTGATTTGACAGCACCAAGAAGGCGGAGAAGGTTGGTCAACATGATGCGATGAGCAAGCTCGGACTTGGAGTCGATTCCGTCAATCTCACGGCCATTCTCAGAAATGGCAGCGAAGGGAACAACATAGTCCAGGTCCCAGCCGAGACCGTTCTTGGTGTCGAAGATGTAATCCACAAGCGCATCAACATCCTGCTTGCTGCCTTGGTTGAAAGGTACCACGATGAGCTGGGAGCCACGAGCACCATAGCGAGTGTACATGGACTGGTAGTACTCGTTGACTTCGCGAGAGAAGCGGGAAGTGGTGACGAGCACCTTGGCTCCACCGCTGATGAGGCCCTGGAGCACCTCGGCACCAATGGAACCTGCACCGGCACCCGTCATGAGCGCATACTTGCCCTGGAAGGTGACACCGTCCTTGGCGGCGCTCTCGAGACCGTCGAGATAAATGCCGGTAAGCTTCTTGCTGTATTCCCAGCCGTGATCATCCTTTCTCTTCAAGTGCAAGAAAGGAATGGTCTCCACCTTGCCCTGCTTAGCCGGTGCGACGCGGCCGTTGCGACCCTTCTTTCCGAGTCCGTTGACAGCCTTGCCATTCTCGTTGGGAATAATCTGGCCTTCGTTCATGGACAGAGAACGAATGACATTGCTGTACAAACTCTTGATCTGCAGCTGGGAAGATTTGGAAAGCTTGTGTTGCTGCTTGATGAGCTTGTATATGCGCTGCAGATCATTCTGCACCTTGGTGCGGTTGCCGTACTCGGAGAGTTTTCCTCCTTCGGCCATCTCCCGAACGTAGTGCTCGAGCTTACGAACGCTTGGTCTGGGCACTTCGGCGTAGTTCAGGCTACCCTTGACATCAATGTCAAGATGAGGGGCAGTAGGCATGGCGACATCTTTGAAAACGGGTGCCTCGTTGAGAACATCCTTACAGTTCTCGATGAGCTGTTGACCAAGTTCCTTGGCAAGCTCATACGTCTCACCGCGCTCTGTGGGGCAGTGATCGATGTGATACTGCATGAAGTCGAGCAGCAGAGGGTTCGAGCGGTTCATGATCTGGATGCAGCGGCTGACGATTTCACGGTCCACAGCCTTGAGGCGCCCGAAAATAATGTCGTAGTACATGCTGAGCGCATCCTGGCGTGCCCAATTCCACGAGGAGTCGTAGACGCGAGCCTTCAGGGAGGTGAATTGAGGCTCGATTCCGGCAGCGTAAAAGTCGCCGTGCTCGGCATTCCACAGATCCAGCTGGGCCTGGAGCGCAGACGAGGCCTTCTGAGAATCGAGGAAAGCCTTATCACCAGACCGGAGGTCGATCTTGAGGTAGCGCGCAAACAGCTCGAGCTGCTGCTTGAAGAGAGCACGCTGGTCCTTGGTGAGGGCATCAATAGCAGCGGGATCCATCATCATGCCACCAGCAGCACCACCGGCATCTCCACCAGCGGCGGGCGATGACAAGCTGATGCCAGCGGCGGCAGCATACTTGTTGGCCTGCTCGTCCAACCAGGCCTTTCCATCGTTCTCGGAGCCGAGACGGGCGGCAGGCTCGTTGGTGAGGGCAAGCAGCAGCACGCCGTCTTGTCGGCCTTGACCCAAGCCCCAGCGGTTCTCGAGGTGCTTTCGCACAGCTGTGATGTTGAAACCACCGGGCATCTTGGAGGATACCAAGCGGGCAATGAGCGAGGAAGACTGCTTGCCAAGCTGACCATTGAAGGTGGCCTGCATCGCAGCACCGAGCTCATCCAGAGGGACGTCTTCGGGCTTTTCCGGGGTGGAGCCGAACTCTTTGCCCAAATCACCAAGGATTTCGTTTTGGAGAGTTGATTTGCCTTGTTATAACGTCAGTTTTGGACTATAGGGAGCCTGAGCTGCGGAATGGATATGGGACCAACTTACCTCCAACCAAATCCTTGATGGCTTTGCTCAATGGCACATCGGCCAATGGCTTTTTCAGCTTTTGAGCGATGAGAGCGCGGAGGATATCTGTAGCGGTGACGGGAGCATCGGCGACGGCGGCCGCGGGACCAGCGCTGGGGGGTGGAGGGGCTGCTGCTACGGCAGCTGCAGCGGGTGCAGCAGAAGAGGACGCAGGAGCATCGCTAGCAGAGGCGGCCGCGGGTTCTGGCTCCTCCTCTACGGGGTCTACATCGTAGTAAATGTCCTTCGCGTCCTTGTTGTAGCAGAGAATCTGACGCTGCACCGAGAGAGCGGCATCGTGGGCCTCATATTTTGACGCCAGTGTGCGTTTGGCCATTACGCCGAGTGTGTCTGCGGGACCGATTTCGACGATACGCTCCGTCGTCTTCTCGCCGAGAACGACATCCTGCGTCTCGATCCATCTCACGGGAGAGGCGAATTGGTATGCGAGGAGCTCGATGAGCAGGGTGTGCGAGAGCTCCTGCTCGATCTCGGGACGCATGGTGAAGGTTTTTTTTGGGGGTGGTGTCGTGAGCAGAATGCGAAAAACACGAGGGGTGGTTTGAGGCGAGATGAGTTGGATTCAAGGGCGGATGTGAGGTCAGATGGTCGGAGAGGGGTCAATGGGTATCTCTAGGCAAAAGGGAAGGAACAACGGGTATCAAGTTGTCAAGAGAGGCAGCGACGATGGGTGGTGGGATCGTGCTGGGCTGCAATTGCAGTGTGTTGTGTGTGTGTTGTCGTCGTGTGGGGAGAAGGGGGTGATATTAAGAGAGAGAAGAGGAGGAGGGGTGGTGGAGCTTCAATGAAGAATGCCACGGGAAGCGAGTTGAGAAGAGGGAAGAGATTCAGGGACAGACAGCACCAGGCATTGGGGGGTGTGTTTATCAAGCGGTGATGGAGCCTGGCGAACAAGCAGCGAGACAGAAGTTGGTGGGCGTGTTGAGGAATTCTCGGGCGGCGGAGCTAAAAATCCATGGACCCCTGTTCCGTTGGTCGCACCCGTTTTCGCCGATTCGAGGCGGCGGCAGAGACCAGGCCACACCCACGACAAGGGGGCGATCAGACGAGAGAGCGAGGGGGGGGCACTTGACAAGAGAGCAGCAGGCTGTTTTAGCAGCTCTTCTAGCGCACTCGGACGACGACAGCGAATGCCGGCGGGATAATTGGCGGGCCGACGACCTGCTGCTCACCAGCAGTTGCTGAGGGAGAGCTGTAGTAGGAGTAGTAGGTGCAGGAGACGCCTCATTCACTCCAGACTACTATAGTATACACATGATGGACGGTGAGCATGCACAAGCACGTTGGGGCAGGAACGGGCACGTCAACAAGGCCGCCTCAACAGCCATCATCGTGCGTCTCAGCAATTGGCGTCATATGTATGTACTTAGTTAAGTGCGTATCTAGGCGGTCGATGGGATCAATGGCTGGATGGCTGCATCGTGTAGTGTGTAGTGCACCTGTCCATGGCAGAGACAGGCAGCCGTTTTGGGGGTAGGCGAGATAAGGACGACTTCTGGCTCCGGTCCCGACGGGCGACCGTCAACCACCATTATTATTCAATCGACTTGGTTCACGGTACCTACGCCTGCTTGGGTGTGGAACTCCCCCCCGTCGTCCCCAACAAACAACTCACAGGGGGTCAACAGCGGCGACGGCCATAGCTCTAGCGCATCCCAGCCGAACTGACCCTGCGCCCGCACGCCCTCAACTTTTTTTTTTCTCTCCCTCTGGCCCCTCTGGCCTGTCGCAGCCGTCTCCACTCGCATCCCTGCCCGCCTCGACCTACCCTGGTCGCCCATGCACTCCCGTCCCCAACACCTTGAGTGGGCAAATCTAGCACCCTAATATTATTCTTCTTCTTCCACCAGTGCCTTTGCTCTCTTCTTCTTCACCTCCCCCCACCCCTCCTCTCTCACACCGCTGTTCTCTCTCCTGTGTTTTACTTTTATAATACCCGGGCGACCTCATCCATCCCATCTCGTCATCGCAAGGGAGCTGCAGTCTGGCCGTTGCAGTCGAAACAAATTCCTACGCACACACACACACCCGCAAACACATCTACACCTTCACCCACTGGCGATTAGCTTCGCCCAGTCCATCCATCATCCAATTCCGCCTTCTCCTTGACTTGATTGCTGTAATTGTATGTATGTTACTCCTCGTTTTCTGATTTATCTGCCTACATCCAGCTCCGTCATCGCTTGCTGCCCCCCCAAGTGCTTCGACCATCATACCCTGCACTTTTTTTCTCCGTCTCACTCTCCCCATCCGCAATTGAGCCAAAACAACACACTTTCCTATCTAACCATGCTATAGAGTCAATTGGCCCCACCTTCCTTCGTGCTGTCAATTACTTGCCTTTTGCAATTCGCCTTGGAAGGTACGTTTGCATTCCTGCCTACCATCCTGCTCCTCTGTCCTCTCTCCCTCCCTCCATCTCTCTCTCCTCCCAAAATACCCCACTCATCACACAATCTGCACACTTCCGTCCCCGCCCCGGATCCATTGCTTCCCCGGCTCACATTTTCTCTCTACTAGACACTTTCAATTCAATACGCCCATCATGTATGGCTCAGGCCCTCAGACGGGAATCTCCACCCCGCGCTCTCAGGCATCCCTCCGCCCCCTCGTTCTCTCGCACGGGTCCCTCGAATACACTCTCCTGATTCCCACCGCTCTACACTTCAATGCCCAGCAACTGCGGGATGCTTTCAAGGCCACCCTCCCCGAGCCCACAGACGAGTTGGCTCTGGATGAGGAGCCTTCGTCGGTCGCTGAATTGGTGGCTCGCTACCTAGGCTTCATCGCCAAGGAGGTCGAGGAAGGTGAAGACCCCGACTCGTTCGAAGAAGTGCTCAAACTTGTCCTTACCGAGTTCGAGCGTGCTTTCCTCCGTGGCAACGAGGTGCATGCGCTGGCCGCCACCCTCCCAGGCATCCCCGAGAAGAAGCTCATCACCGTCCGGTGTTACTACAACGCCCGTATTGCTGCGGAGCGACCCATCAAGCATCACGAGTCTGCTCTCCTTCGCGAGGCTGCTGACGAGAATGCTTTCCTGTACGCTGTTCTGGGCGGTCAGGGCAACATCGAGGAGTACTTTGAGGAGCTCCGGGAAATCTACAACACATACCCCTCCTTCGTGGAAGATTTCATCGGCGCCGAAGCCCAACATCTGCTTCAATTGTCGCGCGATCCTCGCGCCGAGAAGCTCTACTCCAAGGGTCTCGATGTCATGCGCTGGCTCAACAACCCAGAATCGCAGCCGGACACCGACTACTTGGTTTCTGCTCCCGTCAGTCTGCCATTGATCGGTTTGACTCAACTGGCCCACTACGTTGTGACGTGTAGAGTACTCGGCAGCCACCCGGGCCATTTCCGAAGCCGTCTGAGTGGTACCACCGGTCATTCCCAGGGTGTCGTCACAGCAGCTGCCATTGCTGAAGCCCGCAATTGGGAATCTTTCGAGCAGGCCGCCAAAAAGGCCATCACCATTCTCTTCTGGATCGGTACCCGAAGTCAACAAGCATATCCTCGCACCTCGCTTGCTCCCAACGTCTTGCAAGATTCGATGGACCATGGCGAAGGCACTCCCACGCCCATGTTGTCCATCCGCGATCTCTCTCGCAAAGCGGTTCAGGAGCACATTGACGCAACAAACGCTCATCTGCCCTCTGATAGGCACATTGCCATTTCTCTCATCAATAGCGCTCGCAATTTCGTCGTCACTGGTCCGCCCATCTCTCTCTATGGTTTGAATGTGCGTCTTCGCAAAGCGAAGGCTCCCACAGGCCTCGACCAAACGAGGATTCCCTTCACGGACCGCAAAGTCCGTTTCGTCAACCGCTTCCTGCCCATTACCGCACCTTTCCACAGCCCCTACCTTGCTGAAGCTACCAAGCAGCTCGACGAAGATCTCAAAGACATCAAGATCGCCGCCAGTGACCTTGGTATCCCCATGTTCAATACCCACACCGGCAAGGATCTGCGCGAGGCTGGCTCCGACAACGTCGTCCCACAACTTGTGCGCATGATCACCAACGACTCGGTTGACTGGGAATTGGCCACCGTCTTTCCCCGCGCAACACATATTCTCGACTTCGGGCCTGGTGGTATTTCGGGTCTGGGCGTCTTGACGAACCGCAACAAGGACGGAACCGGTGTCCGAGTTATTCTGGCCGGTGCCATTGAAGGTCAGAATTCCGAGATTGGATACAAGCCCGAGATTTTCGATCGCGACTTCGAGCATGCCGTCACCTATGCTCCCGATTGGGTCAAGGAACATGCTCCACGCCTCGTGAAAACGTCGACTGGGCAAACGTACGTGGATACCAAGCTGAGCAGAACCCTCGGCCTGCCCCCCGTCATGGTTGCTGGTATGACACCCTGCACTGTCCACTGGGACTTTGTCGCTGCTACAATGAATGCCGGATACGACATTGAGCTTGCAGGTGGTGGTTACTACAACGAGAAGAGCATGAGCGCTGCTATCAACAAGGTCGAACAAGCTATCCAGGCTGGTCGTGGCATTAGCGTCAATTTGATCTATGTCACTCCTCGTCACATGGCCTGGCAAATCCCCATGCTGGCTAAACTGAGGGCCGAAGGTGTCCCGATTGAGGGTTTGACCATCGGCGCCGGAGTACCATCTATTGAGGTCGCAAATGAATACATTGAGACTTTGGGTCTCAAGCGCATCGCCTTCAAGCCCGGCTCAGTTGAAGCTATCCAACAGACCATCAACATTGCCAAGGCAAACCCAGGTTTCCCTGTCATCATGCAGTGGACTGGCGGTCGCGGCGGTGGACATCACTCTTTTGAAGACTTCCATCAACCCATTCTCCAGATGTACAGCCGTCTCCGCAAGGTTGAAAACCTTATCCTCGTTGCCGGTTCTGGTTTCGGTGGCGCCGAGGACACCTACCCGTACCTCACTGGTACCTGGTCCACGAAATTTGGCTACCCACCTATGCCCTTCGATGGTTGCTTGTTTGGTTCCCGTGTAATGACCGCAAAGGAAGCGAAAACATCCACAGCCGCCAAGGAAGCCATTGTCCGCGCTCCTGGCTTGGAAGACAACGACTGGGAACAGACGTACAAGGGCCCGGCTGGCGGAGTCATCACCGTTCGTTCTGAGATGGGCGAGCCTATTCACAAGCTTGCCACTCGCGGTGTCAAGTTCTGGGCTGAGATGGATAAGAAAATCTTCGCTTTGGACAAGGCCAAGCGCGTGCCAGAACTCAAGAAGATGCGCGACTACATCATCAAGCGCCTCAACAACGACTTCCAAAAGGTGTGGTTCGGCAAGAACAAGCACGGTGAATCTGTTGATCTCGAGGACATGACGTACGCCGAGGTGGTTCAACGTATGGTGGACCTGATGTACGTCAAGCATCAATCCCGCTGGATTGACCCCAGCCACCAGCGTCTGACTGGCGACTTCATCCGCCGCCTCGAGGAGCGTTTCGCCAGCGGCGACGTGGATTCCCTCATCCAGACCTACGAAGAGCTTGCAGATCCTTACCCAACCGTGAAGAAGGTCCTCGAGACTTACCCAGCGGCTTCGGAGCAGCTCATCAATGCCCAAGACGTCCAGCACTTCCTCCTGCTCTGCCAGCGTCGTGGCCAGAAGCCAGTGCCTTTCGTCCCAGTCCTCGATGAAACCTTTGAGCTCTTCTTCAAGAAGGACTCCTTGTGGCAATCCGAAGATCTTGACGCTGTCGTTGACCAGGACGTTGAGCGCACCTGTATCTTGCAAGGTCCTATGGCTGTCAAGTACGCCACCAAAACCAACGAACCTGTCAAGGATATCCTGGATGGCGTTCACAACGGCCACATTGAGTACTTGCTGAGAGATGTTTACGGTGGTGATGCCTCCAAGATTCCTTCAATCGAATACTTTGGAAGCAAACTCATCGAGAACAGCGAAGATGTGGAAGTAGATGGCCTTACCGTGTCTCAGCTGGAGAACAAGACTCTCTACCGTCTTTCGTCTGCACCCAACTCCACGTTGCCAGATCTCCAAACTTGGCTTCATCTCCTGGCTGGTAGCAGCTATTCGTGGAGGCACGCCTTCTTCACCACGGATGTCTTCGTTCAAGGCCAGCGATTCCAGACCAACCCGATCGCACGCGTCTTTGCTCCTACCCCAGGCATGATGGTCGAGATTGCCAACCCCAATGAGCCTGCCAAGACCGTCATCACCGTCAAGGAGCCGCACCACGGCGGCAAACACATCAAGACGGTCGATATCAGCCTCACCAATGCCAACGAAATCGTCCTCAACCTGTATGAGGAGCGTACTGCTCTAAAGAAAGCTGTTGCGTTGCCTTTGAAGTTCACCTATCGTCCAGAGTTTGGCTACGCTCCCATCCACGAGGTCATGGACGCCCGCAACGACAGGATCAAGGATTTCTACTACAAGATCTGGTTCGGCAATGAAGAGTGCCCCTTCGACGCTCCCGTATCATCCAAATTCGACGGAGGTCGGGCTACGGTCACGAGCGAGGCCATCAACGATTTCGTTCACGCCGTCGGCAACACTGGCGAAGCTTTCGTCGAACGACCCAACAAGGAGGTGTTTGCCCCCATGGACTTTGCCATCGTTGTTGGATGGAAGGCCATCACAAAGCCCATCTTCCCCAGAGCCATTGATGGCGATCTTTTGAAGCTCGTCCATCTGTCCAATGGTTTCCGTATGCTTCCCGGTGCGGAGCCCCTTAAGAAGGGTGATGTCCTCGACACCACAGCCCAGATCAACGCCGTCATCAACCAGGACTCTGGTAAGATGGTTGAGGTGTGCGGTACCATCACTCGCGATGGAGAAGCCGTCATGGAAGTCACCAGCCAGTTCTTGTACCGTGGCGCCTACACTGATTTCGAGAACACGTTCCAGAGGACGGTGGAAACCCCCAGGGAGCTGCACTTGGCTACCAGCAAAGATGTCGCTATTCTCCGCTCCAAGGAGTGGTTCAACTTGGACGAGCCTGATGTTGAGCTCCTGAATAAGACTCTCACTTTCAAATTGGAGAGCTTTGTTCGTTACAAGACCAAGACGGCTTTCTCCGAAGTTCAAACTGTTGGTGAGGTACTTTTGGAACTTCCCAGCAAGGAAATCGTTCAGGTCGCATCCGTCGACTACTCTGCCGGAACATCTTATGGCAACCCGGTGCTTGACTATCTTGAGCGCAATGGTTCCGCCATTGACCAGCCTGTCAACTTTGAGAACCCCATCCCGTTGAATGGCAAGACTCCTCTCACTCTGAGAGCGCCCGCCTCTAACGAGACCTACGCTCGTGTATCTGGTGACTACAACCCAATCCACGTCTCGCGTGTCTTCTCCAAGTACGCCAATCTTCCTGGGACCATCACCCATGGCATGTACTCTAGTGCTGCCGTGCGTAGCTTGGTAGAAACATGGGCCGCTGAGAACCACATTGGACGTGTCCGAAGCTACCATGTCAGCCTCGTTGGCATGGTCTTGCCCGACGATATGCTGGAGGTCAAGCTTCAGCACGTGGGCATGGTTTCTGGTCGTAAGATCATCAAGATTGAAGTCAACAACAAGGAAACTGAAGACAAGGTCCTTCTCGGAGAGGCCGAGGTCGAACAGCCCACAACATCCTATGTCTTCACTGGTCAAGGCTCTCAGGAGCAAGGCATGGGTATGGACCTCTATGCCAGCAGCGAAGTCGCCAAGGCAGTGTGGGACCGCGCCGACAAGCACTTCATGGATAACTACGGTATGTACAATACTTTCCCATGATGTAACATAGCACTGACCATTCTTTAGGATTTGCCATCACCAACATTGTCAAGAACAACCCGAAGGAGCTCACCATTCACTTTGGCGGCCCCCGTGGCAAAGCTATCCGCCAAAACTACATGTCCATGACTTTTGAGACTGTCAGCGCGGATGGAAGCGTGAAGTCCGAGAAGATCTTCAAGGAGATTGACGAAAACACCACTTCGTACACGTACCGATCCCCCACTGGTCTCCTCTCTGCTACTCAATTCACGCAGCCTGCTCTCACACTGATGGAGAAGGCCTCGTTTGAAGATATGCGCGCCAAGGGATTGGTTCAGCGTGACAGCACGTTCGCTGGTCACTCTCTCGGAGAGTACTCTGCCCTTGCTGCCCTTGCTGAGGTCATGCCTATTGAGAGTTTGGTATCCGTCGTGTTCTACCGCGGATTGACCATGCAAGTCGCTGTGGAGCGTGACGAGACGGGTCGCTCCAACTACTCCATGTGCGCTGTCAACCCCAGCAGAATCTCGAAGACGTTCAACGAGCAAGCACTGCAGTATGTGGTTGAGAACATCTCGGAGCAGACGGGATGGCTGTTGGAGATTGTCAACTACAACATTGCCAACATGCAGTATGTGTGCGCAGGTGATCTCCGTGCGCTCGACTGCCTCACCAACGTCCTCAACTACCTGAAGCAGCAAAAGATTGACATTCAAGATCTTATGCAAACGCTGTCTCTGGAGGAACTCAAGCAGCACCTTGTGGAGATGATCAACCAGGCTGCGGAGACAACGAAGAGCAAGCCGCAGCCAATCGACTTGGAGCGTGGTTTCGCCACCATCCCCCTCAAGGGCATCGATGTGCCATTCCACAGCACCTTCCTGCGATCTGGCGTGAAGCCATTCCGAAACTTCTTGTTGAAGAAGATTCACAAGACTTCGATCGATCCGTCCAAGTTGGTCGGCAAGTACATTCCCAACGTAACGGCCAAGCCGTTCGAGCTCACCAAAGAGTACTTTGAGGATGTGTACCGCTTGACAAACTCGCCCAAGATTGGCAACATTCTCGCAAACTGGGACAAGTACGAGGAGAAGGAGGAGGCCAGCGCTGCTGCGGCTGCATAAAAAGGAGGGAATGCAAATTTGTTCGGTGAGGGAATAGTGTGCAATCGGCGTTCTGGGATGAGGGTAACGGCAAATGGAGATATCCCGTTTTGTTTCGTGTTGCTTTAGCATCACATGATTAGAATCCGGTAGATTTTGTTGTTTTTGCTAGAATTAATCAATCGTTCGACTTGTTCACTTGAATGGTATATGGTCGTGGTTGATTGGCTGAAAGATTGAATGCTGAAGTGTCGGAATGAAGTTGGGGAAAGTAGTGTCGTTGCGCGCACCAGCCACACGCCGGAGGTCCGGTTCGCCCGCTCGCATGGATGGCAGTGCGGGCGTGGAACTGGTTTGTTTACACCCCAATGCGGGCCACACAAATAGCAACGCACAACAGTAGACATATAGAACTGCAGTGAAAACTGTAGCCTCGACCAGCAAACGTCACAGCTCAACCGGAGCCCACTCCGCGATCGACTTTTCACGCCCACCGCCTCCTTGCTCCCCTCCTCTCCTCGTTTCTGTGACCAGTGGGCACACGCACCCACGCACACCCATCACCATGTCTCGACACCGCCCATCCACCACCCCGATGGACTTTGAGTGGGAAAACGAGACTGGACGAGTAGATGCCAGTTCGCCGTGGATCACTAGCCAGCAGTCTCAACTCGCGAAGAAGCGTAAGCTCAAGTCTTCCACCGCCGAACCGATCCCTAGCAATCCCCCGCAACAACAACCTCTGACTTGTGACCCTCGTGCGGGCCTTTCAGGTACACATTCCGTCCTCGACTCTCCAACCAAAAATCCATCCTCTACACCGAATCGTCCGCAGTTGCGCGAACCTAACGGGCAGCATTACCTCTTTTCTGGCCAGAAGCCAATCCCGAGCATCCCTACCCACATTCAGAATTCGAGCGCTTGGGAACCGCGAACACCCCAGACTGTCGTCGACTTTAGCTCCGGCGGCGAGACACCAAACACACCTGGTCAGGATAGCGACCTGGCAGCCACACCCGATACACAATTGGCTAGCAGGATGGGTGGTCTGTCCCACGGGGATAGGAAAAGCCCGCGCAAAAGCAAGCGCGAGAGCTTCATGGGTTTATTCAGCCGATCTACCCCTAGCCCGAGCAAGGACGAGCCTCCCTCGCGAAAGGGCTACTCCAAGAAAGCAGAGAATCGGGTCATGAAGCGGAGATCCAGGAAACAAAAGAGCGCATACGCCGAAGACGCAGACGACTCGGACTACGAACAAAACCGCAACAGGAACAACACGGCAAATGGAGGCCCAAATTCTGCCACGAAGGGTGGTTTTGCTGGTGCCATTGCCAACATCCCGGGTGTTCTGCAATGGGTAGAAGCCCATCCGAACCTGCCCGCCGTGCTGAGCTACTACATGCAGTTTTTTGTCAACACAATCCTGGGTTTATCATTCTTGTATATTTTCTACTCAGTCATATGCGCTGTCTACAACGATGTAAATCTTGAAGCCAACAGCAGGGCGAACGAGATCATGCACGACATCGCCATTTGTGCAAAGGATTATCGCGATAATGGATGCGCTTTGGCGAGGGTGCCTCCTGCGCTCCAGCAGCCCTGCATGCGCTGGGAGTCCTGTATGAACCAAGATGTGAAGAAGATTGCGCATGCCAGCGTGGGAATGACGGCAATCGCAAAGATCATCAATGCCTTCACCGAGGAGTTCAGCTACAAATCTATGGTATTTCACTTCCTCTTTCTTCTCTCCATCTACTCCCTAAAGCTCGTCTCCGATGGTGCCGCTCGATCGTTGCTTGCGCGGATTCAAAAACCCGAGTAGGGGGAGTAAAACAATAGCGAGACAGGACATAGCTGCACCGATACCTCATTCACACCCCATCCTCCTCCCCTTCATAAACCATGTCATCATCATATAGAAACTAACCTCTTCTCCCCTCACCCCCAGATCTTCATGGCCATCGTCCTCTTCGGCGGCTTCAACCTCTCCAACTGGGCCTTCAACCGGATCCGCAACGACCAAGTCCACCCATCCTCACAACACCAACAATTCGAATACGCACCACCCGCAACCCCACAACGCCAAACCAGCGGTAACAGCGCCGCATACATGCTCATGGACGGCCATCAGACCCCCGCATGGCACACGCCATATGGCACTCCCTACGCGAGCATACAACGTCCAGGATTGCAGCATGCTTCTCAGAGTTTGCCGGCGCTACCGAGCAGTAGCACCGTCGGGGGTGCGGAGGAAGGCGAACATGTGCCGATGGCGGCGGCGGCGAGGGCGGCGCAGGGGAGGAAAGGTGGTGGTGGGATTTTTGCTTCGAGACGGTGATGTTTTTTGGGTTTTACATTACGATCCTTTTGTTTGACTTTTTTTTGTTGAGTGGAGGGAAGAAAGAGCCTGGCTGGCTTTATTTGCAGTCTTTGATTCCTATGATATCTACATGTTCATTTTTCCATGGTCATCATTTTTAGTTTTTCATTAACTTTTTGTATACAACGACTTTTTCTTGGTCTGGACTGATTCTTATTGTTGACTTTTTTATTCTTCTTCTCTCCAAAGTACATGTAGTGACATCATCTACAAGAAGGGGAAGAAATGTCTCCTAGTCCCAAATTCTTCACCTCTCTATATCGAGACGATCAACGCCATGACCAACCCACAACCCAAACAGCCTCGAAGAACAAACCAGCTCATCCGCAGAGTACACCCTTAACGCTCAAAGCAACGAATAAAACGAAAAGAGTAATATATATCCTATCTCCTCCGTCCCCTCCTCCGTCTCATCACATAAACATAAACAAGGATTACCCCAATCTATTAACAATCTCCGCAGATCAAAAATTGGAACTGCATATACTGTGTAGATAGTGCACGCACGCGCCTTACAACCTAACTTAATCTCATAATAGAAATTTAATCTAGGTTATACATGTAATACCCCCCACTTATTTGAAAACGGATATGGGGGTAGACTAGCGGGGACTTTGTGCCTGAATAGGAAAGGGGATAGGAAGGAAGGAAGAGGAGAGATACGTTTTTTTTAGCTTTACTACTTTACATTTCTAAGTCTGTTTGTTTAACTTTAGTTTGACGGAGATGATGGAATGGAATGGAATAAGATTTTTTGGCGATGGGTCTTGGGGGTTGTGTGCGGGGATGAGTTAGGAGGGAGCGGGAATAGGTATTGTCTTAGCTGTAGGGACTCCGGGGGCCTCGGTGGGTAGGAGAGGAAGTGTGAGGAGCGGAGACATAGTACCTAGATAGGTTGAAATTGCGCCAGGCTTAGGATCAAGAGGCGTAGTTGTAAGTTCATGTAGGTAGGTATGTGCGTGTGCGGCTGAGGGTTTTGGAAGGATTGGGTCCGATGGATGGCAAGAAGGACACGAGCGGCGCGGGACGGGCATAATTATAAGTAGAGCTTCTACGTGGACTTTTTCTTTGGTGGTTTTCTGGAGAAGGGCTTTTGCATCGGATAATTGATCGATGAATCAAGACCACTTTCTTTCTCGTTGTTTATACTGGTCTATCTTGAGCATCAATTCTTGTCGTCACTACAACACACCTACCCCTCCCTCTCCCCGATCATGACACTCCTCACATCCCCCACCATCCTCCTCACCCTCACCCTTCTAACCCTCTACATCGCCTACACAAAAACAAAACTCTACCTCACCCGCCGGACCTTCAAATCCCACCACCACTGCAAACCATGCCCACACACCTACCACCACGACCCCATCCTCGCCCTCGACGTCCTCCATGAAACCCTCACAGCCGCCAAATCCCGGCGCCTGCTCAAAAACTTCCAAGCCCGCTTCGCCCGCATGGGCGGCGCAACAACCTACCGCACGCGCATGCTAACGCAGCCCTTCATCGTCACCTGCGAGCCCGCCAACATCCAAACAATCCTCAGTCTGCGCTTCAAAGACTACAGCCTAGGAAACCGCATCGACTCGTTCCACGCGCTGCTCGGCGACGGCATCTTCAACAGCGACGGCGCGACGTGGGCGCGCTCGCGGGCGTTGCTGCGGCCGAGCTTCGCGCGGGACCGGGTCAGCGATTTGGAGGGCTTGGAAGCGCTGGTTGGCACGCTGGTTTCGCTTCTCCCGCGGGATGGCGCCACGGTGGATTTGCAGGGCTTGTTTTTTAGGTTCACGTTGGATTCGGCCATGGCGTTTTTGTTTGGGAGCGCGGTTGGCTCGTTGGAGGGGAGGGAGGAAGCCGCGAGGTTCGCGCTTGCGTTGGGCGTCGCGAGTCGTGATATTGTGGCCAAGTTCCGGTATGGGGCTTTGAAGGGGGTGAGACCTGGAAAGCGGGAGGCCGAGGCTGCGGTGAGGACGTGTCATGAGTATGTTGAGCGGTTTGTTGATGAGGCGATTGCGTGGCGGAAAGAGAGGGAGGAGAAGGTTGCGGATGGGGACGTAGATTGTGGACGGCATGGCGGTGGAGAGGGGGAAGAGAAGAATGGGGAGAAGTATGTTTTCCTCCGGGAGTTGGTCAAGCAGACGACTGATCGGACGCGGTTGCGCGACGAGCTGATCAATGTCTTGTTGGCCGGGCGCGACTCCACGGCGGCGTTGATGGCGAATTTCTTCTTCGAGGTCGCGAAACGCCCGGATATATGGGAGGAATTGAGGAGAGAGGTTGGGGTTCTCGAAGGGAAGGTGCCATCCTATGAGGAGTTGAGGGGATTCAAACTCGTCAAGTATTGTTTGAATGAGAGTACGTTATCCCCCTTTTCTTGTTTTTACCCCCTCTTCTCTCCCGTCTCTTTCATGGCCCTACTCTCGTTCGTAACATATTTTCCCCTTTTCCAGCTTTTCCTAGACACTGAGACATTGGCACAACGAACCCGATTTCTTATACCTTTCTGTCTTGACGTCGCAGCTACATCACCCCCAATCCCACTCTGATATCCATCCGATTCATCCACTGACACAGAACCAGTACTGCGTCTCTACCCCGTAGTCCCAAATAACGCGCGCCTCGCAATCCGCGACACCGTCCTCCCCCTAGGCGGCGGCACCGACTCCAAGTCCCCTCTCTTCGTCCCAGCCGGTACAACAATCGGTACGTCCTCTCCCCACTCCCCATTTTTCCTATCTCACCATTCAAAACCCTCGCCCACTAACACACACCTCCAGGCTACAACCCATACGTCATGCATCGCAACCCCACTTTCTATGGCCCCACAGCCGAGTCCTTTGACCCTTACCGCTGGGCTACTATCCGGCCTGGTTGGGAGTACCTCCCTTTCAACGGCGGGCCGAGGATCTGCTTGGGCCAGCAGTTTGCGCTCACGGAGGCGAGTTATGTAGTTGTGAGGATGGTACAGGAGTTTGCGAGAGTGGAGTCTCGGGACGAGAATGGCGGGGTGTGGGTTGAGGAGTTGGGGTTGACGTTGTCGAGTTTTGGGGGTGCGAAGGTTGGGCTGTGGGGGGCGGAGAGGGGGTGAGGTAGAGGGAAGAAACGGGAAGAGAAGGGGAGGGTGGAAGTGGTGCTGATGGAGGTGGATTGACGTAGCTATGTTTTTTCTCTTTCTCTTGTATAGTACTTGTATGTATATGTGAGGTTTTGGGGTAGGTAGATAAGATAGGTTATCCTGTTTCGATAATGCGTGGGTGTCTGTGATGAAAGGATGATTAACCCTTGAATACATGGAAAATGATATGTGGATATGATACATGGTACCTATACTCTTTTACCCCATATTTCCCTGGAACTCCTAACGATTCAATGCCTGTCAGCTCCCAGAAACGGCTTCGCAGGTATACAAGACATTGATTGCAAACGCTCAAGAGCGAAACGGACAAGTCAAAATCCTTTAACACCCAACTCGACGGGAAAAAAAAATTCCTTTTTGGAAATTCATTTACAAACACCCTTCGATATTAGAAGAAAAAGGAAACCTCCCTCAGCCGTCGGGAAACCATTGATCCCTCACTCCCCCTCAATCTCCGTATCCTCACTCTTAATCCACTTCTTCCTCCACACAGCCTTATCCTCCAAATACCCCTTAACCTCATCGTAATTCCTACAAACATGCTTAGCATCCCAGCCATCGCTCCCGCCCAAATCGACCCCGCCTTTCCCCTTCGGAAACGTCGTCGCGGCCCCTTCAAGCGCCACGTCCCCCGCACACATGATGCTCTGGCGCAGATACTCAAAGCAATGCGTGACGTGCCAGGGCATCTTGACTTTGAGCTCTGCGTCGTCGGTGGTGAAGGACGAGTGCGAGGACGCGGTGGAGGGAGGCATGGTGGTGGAGAGGGAGAGCTGCAGCGTGTTGTAGGCTTCCATGACCGTGTAGAGGCAGTGCATTTGGTGCGTCAGCGAGGTCGTGTAGACGGCTTGGTTGGGGTAGTCGTGGATTGGAGACGGGAGGTTGGCGTGGGTTGCGGGGTCTTGGACGAGGACGTAGCCTAGACCTTCTGTTTTTTGGGGGGTGGTGGTTAGGATGGGTTGCTAGCTTTAGTCGGGGCGGAAGGGGGTTTGTGGGGATATGAAAGGGGGGACGGGGACTTACCTGGCACGATGTCGAGCCAGGCTTGCTGCGTCTTGTTGCTCCACCAATCCAGCGGTTCTTCCGGCGAAAAAGTGTCGTTTGGTGCGAAGGACACGATTTGTTGAGAGACTGTTGAGAAACCACATCCAGATCAGCATACGCCCTCTCTTTCTCTTTCTATATACATGACAGAAAAGAAAGAAAAGAGAAAATTACACGAGAAGAAAGGGAAGAGAAAAGGAAAGGGTAAATACTCACAGCGCGGTGCAAACCCCGTGATATCCCCACCGATAGCCTCAGCCCCCATTCTTCCTCCGGCCCAGCTCCTCTCGCCTCCGCTTCTCCTATCCAGAAGCAATCCCAAGACGACAAGAAGCAGCCCTGTATCGATGACCCATCTCCACTTCCCTATCTTTCGGCCCCAGCCTTTTATCCCCCGCTGCTTTTGCTGCTTTGTTCTGCCTTCCTTGGCCCACCGCATCTCTCGTCCTGCTTCGTTCTCGATATCTTCGACTTCGGTGCTAGACCGCGAGTCTATGCTCTCTCTCGGTAGTGCGGTCACTGTTTCCTCTGATGAGGAAGAGCTCTTGGGCACCACGTTGCGGAGCATGTCGTACCGACGACTCGAGTGTGTTTTAGTCTTCATGATCTTCTTGGTGGGTTTCGTTGTTGGGGCTGTAAGATTTGCCGATGAGGAAGTGTCGATGCTTGAGTGGTATCCTGCAGGGACAGCGGAATATTTGTGTGATGGTCGTGGTGGTGACGGTGGCATCTGACATTCGTGTGGTAGATTAATGTATTAAATCAGATCAACTTTGCAAAGCAGGAAATGACGTTGAAGTTTGTCTGTCTATGGCAGGTCGTGGACAGTAAGTGAAGGCGTTGTTGCAACGACCGATCCAGTCGGGAAAATGAGAGAGTGATATTAAGAAGAACGTATATAGAATGAATAGTACCGTATAGAGGTAAATGATGGAATAGAAGAAGAATGAAACGATTAAAAAGAGCCTCACAGAGGACCACACCCAAAGGATGAAAGAAACGAATCTCTAAAGTGGAAGAAGAAGAAATGAAGAAATGAAGAAAGTATTTCAAATACCGAACAAGGGGAAGAGGACCAAGTAGATGGAAAAGTCTAGATAGCTCTTCTGGTGGAAGATCGACACTAGCGCGGGAAGATCAGAGAGGAGACCGATCCTTCGTTCCCTCTCCGCATTGCCGAAACGTGCATCGCAACACAACAGACGCCAAGCGTTAGACATTACGAAGCCAACACGTCAACCCGCTCAACGGGTATACATAAGGCCGAGAGGAGAATTCTCCAAACGCCGAAGTACAGTTTCAGCAGGGCCTCGAATGGTTTTGCCTAGGGCATCAATAACAACCGTGTTAGATGTGTGGTGCCAAGTTGCGGGAAGAATTGGCCTGGGGCATCCTGCCGTGCGCGCGTCGTCATAACGAGAAATCGTTGGGCGCGATAGACTCAACCTGATTCATGTCCCATGTAGATTTAGATACGTTCTCTAGCCATATCTCTTCCTTTGGGTTATTCGTTATTCTTGCGACAAGGACCCTTGCCACTGAGTTAAAGCCTCTCCTCGCAACGCGTAAGATAATATTACAATGGCACGGGCACAGATATGCAACATCACCGCCAGAGTTCAATGTTTGGTGGATTTTCGTAGCTATGGTAGTTTCTAGGAATGATTGCCGATCGTGCGACTATTCCAACAGACAAGCCTCCCTCTGCTCGAGTTTCAAATCAATCTAAACGCCGAACAGGTAATCGCTGACAGGCCGTCAAGGGCGCAGTATAGAACCCGCCTTTCTGCTAATCAACCCTTTTCGCAGCGAGTCCATTCATTGTCCCTCGAGAGATAACATAACTTGAAAACCCATGTTCCAGTGATCCGAAAGATTCCATGGTAGCAGGCATTGGACGTGAAGAAATCCTGCGCGACTCGGAGGCTGCATGGTTCCGTACGTGCATTCTCTTTCTTACATCTGCTATGGAATCGCCATAAGCCAGAAGCTCTGGAGTCACACGCCGACTTCTGAGTACGCTGTTGCGCTCCAGTGTAACCGAATCGCGATGACCGCGGAATTTGATGTCAGGCTCATCTATGTTGGAAAGGGTTCGAAAAAGGGGGTCCTCTTCGATGGTATTATTGTATTCGTCATTCATGCGGAATATAGGCTCAGGATCCCCAGCAGGGTGTGTCAACACAACTTCCAGAGGAAAGGTTTGTTCGCTAAATGTGTTACGATCTCCAGGTGATCTAATTGCATTGGTCTCGTCGTAAGATCTCGTTCGTTGGAAGTGTTCACCGGTCGATTGGGAGGGAAGACGAGATGGCTTTGCGCTTGCTATCTTGCTGTTTGGAGGCGCTCGCGTTGCACCGTCTCCGCTACCTATTCGCCTGACTGCTTGAAAGTCGGAATCAACATCCTCGTATGGGAGCACGACATTCTTCAATTCGAATTGATGGTCCTGGCTAGAGTTGCGAAATGAGCTGTTCGCCAATCTAGCGCTGGCCTTTTCTAAGCTATGTAATGTCGGCGACCCATATCTCTCTAAAACTTGGCTAGCTGAAGAGCTCCTTAGATCACCCCGAGCTTTGCTTCCGGTGGGTAGATCTTCTCCAGGTACAACTGCAAAATAGTCTGTGTCCAGGTCTGTCGGGATTTCCACGTTGATATGCTGACGGTGAGCGTCTCCAAGTTCCTAAAGAGGAGCGCTCGATACGCAATGAACATTGGTCTTGGTGATTTCGATGTCGGCTATGGTGCTTTTTGTTCGCGGAAATGTATATGAAAGCCCTTGGTCAGGCTTCAAGGGGGACCGATCATCGTTTTTTGCGGAATCTGACGCTCTCCCTTCCTCTGCATGATCCAGATCGCCATCAGATTCAACAAGCTTGGAGTTTAGAGGCAGCAGTGAGACGGTTTTCATAGCCATTGTATCTTCAAAATTAACCGTCTTGACACGTCGTAAACTTGCAATGGCTGCGTCTAGGGATAGTTCCTCAGTAGGCGTGGTGGAGGTAGTCCGAGACTTGTTTTTCAAGCTTGATCTCAACGGCGTACCTTGACCATCTGTGCGGGCCTTAGATCCCCGATGGGATCTTGGTGTCGTGGAATACCATGGTTCGGGCGACAGTGAGTTAGACTGCAGCAAGAAGTCATCGGGTGTGCACTCCCGCCACGATTGCCACGAGCCCGTATAGTTCTGGTCATCAAGCTTTGTATCATCGACACGGTGTGATTGCATTGCCTCTGGGTGAGCTTCAGAATCGGGATTGCGGGATTGACTTGATGAGTGAAAGAGGTGTGGTGAAGTACTATCCAGGCACGGGGAGCCATTATCTTGTGTTATGTCCTTCAATTCGTACATATCGAAATCTGCCTTAGCACAGCCTGGGGAATAGTCATCGTATTGTCGCTGCGAATATAACGTGAGCATGCTCGACGATCTTCTCAAAAGCGATTCCGGGCGTTTGACATCAAGGAAGGCGCTAAAGGCTCGCTCATTGAATGTAGCCTCGTGCTCTGGTACCATGTCGGAATACGCTTTGTCTGGCGGTAGGCCGGAGCCCGCTCCAACATGTGTGATTGTCGGATTGACCGCAGTTGACATGGACGAGCTGTGATGCAATTCAGACATGATCGACTCACCACGGTTCAGATGTAGGTGAGAATGAAGCGGAAGCAATAGGACGTAGCCCGCGTCGAAGTCGTGATCACTACGAGCAGGCAGTGACGCGTGGTGAGAGATATAAGGATGGCTTCGGGTTGTTAGGGCATTTGTATGTTCATGAGGTGAGGGAGTAAAGTATGGGTGCTTGATATTCTTGCATCTTGGCTATGATTTGACTGGTCAGGTCGATCCACTACTGGAAGGACCAAATGAGAGGAGTAGTTACTTCCATGATTCACCAGACGTGCTATAATCGGTGATTTATCTCACACCTAAAGAGCAGGCGCGCCACAGCTCTTTGCCGAAGACATCGGGAAACGCATCTGGTCATTCCCTCAATCCGTAGATTTTCAATTCCATCATATCGAAGACTTGTGTTGAGGCCATTTGCGCATCATATGAGGATTATTCTGTCCATGTCTTGCCATTCTGGAGAAGTCATGTGCGGTTAACCGAACGCTCCGAGTAAGGTAGCCTCAGGGGAACCATACAAGATCATTGTAAGTCTTGACGGAAATGCAAGCTTGCCACTATCATCTTCATCGTGCGCAAAAGATCATCGAAGAGGTTCAGGTCAATGTCTGTATCAGTCAAACTGGATGGTGTATGAATCGTGGCCGCCTACAGAAAAGAGTGACCCCGAGTCATTCGCGAAAACCCCCACCAAAATTCTTCCATCACAACTTTCACCCCTCCACCCATCACCACCGAAATATTCTCGTCCCCTACCACAAAACGTTAAAAAAAAAGATCAAAACAGAAAACCATGCCGCCACCCAACACCCTGCGCGCGCTCATCGATGTGACAAAAACAACCCAAGCCCTCCTTTCGCATTACCAAGCATCGCTCTCGCCGCCTAACAACACATCCTCCACCACCGCTACCGCAGCAGGCGACCAACTCGCGAGCCCCCTCGACACCGCGAAAGCATGTACCACGTTGCTTAAATCACATACCACGACCCTCTCCCTGCTCCTCCTGACCCCACCGCTCACACCGTCCGCACTCATAACCAAAATCGGCGACGTGAGCTCGAGTGTGTTGAGTGGGCTCGTCGCGGCAGCTGTCACAGGCTCTGACCCCATAACCGGAAACAACAGCGCCAATGGGCTGGGGAGTTTGATGAAGACTGAGCTAAGGGGAGGGGTGTTGAGGGTGCTCGCTGCATGGGGCGAGGTGCTCACGCTGGTTTTGCGACTTGCGGAGCGACGGCAGAGCGAGCTTGATGGTAAGGCGGATACTAGGAAGAAGAAAGATGAAGGACCCACCGAGGCCGAGCGACAGAGCGTCCTTGCGACGACAGGTATGGTGTGGGAAGCTTGCGATGCGCTGCTCAAATTCTGCGATAATGGGATTGTCGGATTGGTTGTTAAGAAGGCCGAGGAATGGCGGAGTGTGCTGTTGGATGCTGTGGAGGAGTTGAAAGAGTGGGGGGAGGATGTGGATGGAGAAGAAGATGAACTTGCGGGGAGTGATGATGAGTTCGCGGACGACGACGATATCTTTGGCGCGGCCAATAAACTGGGAAAGGAGGATGTCAAGCTGAAAGCACTGCTGGACACCAGCGTGAAGAAGTTGAAAATGGTGGGGATGCTCTATCAGGCGCTCATCAAGAGGAGGCTGAAGACATTCCCAAAATCTCCTTCGAAACCTACCGCTTCTACTGAAGAGAAGAATGGCGGAGGGAAGGAATCACAACAAGATGTAACGGCGAAGTTGGAACAGTTGATGGTACACCTTAGGGCAGTTCCTGAGGGGGTGGACGACCTGGCAAGCGCATTCTACGACTTGGACGAAGGCGAAGCCAAGGTTATGTTTGACAAATGCTGCTCCGAGGCGAAGAAGGCCGTTGCTATGGTGCGGCAGAGCTGGAATGGGACCGACGATGAGTTTACCGTGTGGTCAGGCAAGTGGGTAAACGCTGTGGACGCCGAATAATCAACAACCCCACGAAAATTTATATACAGCATTGATGCCCTTTTTCGTCGAACATTTTTACGCCAATGTCAAGACAATCAACATTCAATTCCTGACGCATAGCAAGAATAGTCGATTTCCAAGATCATTCCGTATGTATTATGGACTACACTTTTTAAGAGATCGACAACAGCAATCCTATTCATGACCAAGTCCAAAGCCCTATGAACGAGCGATTGAAATCACTGTAGTCTGCTTTCCCAGCAGCTATGATGCCACATCCTGCACTTCCAAATTTTTACAATCCGAAAACAGCGGCCATACCGATAGCCAACGCACCAAGGCTGACTGCGCCACCCTGCGCGGCAACGTTGCCGGTCTGCTCAGCAGGAGCACCGGACGAGGGCTTGACGCCAGTCACACCAGAGGTACCGTTCTTTGATCCAGTAGCGGAGCCAGTAGAGGAGGCGACGGCGCCGGTGGAGGTGGGAAGATCGGAAACAGTGACGCCTGCGCGGGAGCAGATACCAGTGACGGCGCTGGCGATTTCTGTATCATCGTGTCAGTCGGAGGGCAGAGCCAGGAGTGGTATAAGAAGGATAGTGGTAAATGAGGTATGGAGAGGGATTTAGCAATGGGAATGAGATTAATCACTTACTGCCTTGGTCCTCAGCGGAGCATCGCTGAACAACGCAGCTGGTGACGGACTCTGCGATCTTGTCCTTGCCGGTCGTGCACTGGCAAGTGGTGTCTGTCAAGGTGCAACCGGAAGCAGGGACAGCGGCGGCGAAACATGTAAGCTGTCAAACAACCAGAGAATGTCAGCATATATCAAACAATCGATTTGGAACCCGGAGTCCGTTTGTTTTGATTGTCAATGGTCGTCGGTGTTTGCCTCTTAGTCTTTGAAGCAAGGGGTGAGGTTGAGTGACACATTGTCTCTCGCACGCCCCGCCAACGACAACGAGAGTGGCGATGCTCACCACCAAACGACCATAGAGACAAGAAGATGAGGAGAAGAGAGAGTACGTACAGCGCAAGTGGGGATACCCTGAAGATCCTGGGCACCGACCAAGGCGAAGCACGCAGCAACGGCGACGACAGCAGATGACAATGAGAAACGCATCTTGATATGATTAAATCTTCGGTGATAAGAAGTAGTAAAGAAGAAGCGATTGTATGTGTGGATGTCGAAAACGGTTCTCGCGTTGAGAGGAGTCGAAAGAAGAAGAAGAAAGATCAAGGATTGAGTATGGGAATGACGGAGTTTCCTAACCTAAAGAAAGAAACGAGGAGGGGGAAAGCAGGGCTTTGAGCCTTTTTAAAGAGGAAACAGAAAAGAAAGGACGGCACCATTCCTCCCATTGCTGGCCTGGCCCAGTTTCCAAGTCAGACTAAAATGCTAAAGCATGGACTATCATTACGTGCATGACTAGGGAGCCGGGCTCAAGGTTATCGAAACCCTAATTTAATGCGGGGACGAATCTTGCCAGCGAGCGAGCCACCGTGCCACCGTAACTCTGCGAACGAACGAACCGGCAATGGCAAATAGTTTGGGAGGACATGATGCAAGAAAAAGGCCCGATCCGGAACGTACCCGACTCGAGACGGTTTTGGTGAGATGGCGGAAAGACGCGTTCTTGCATATTTCCCCATTGTGTGTTTCTTTTGCCTTCTCGTGGGTGTCGCACAACCCGTTGATTGCCAATTCCACTCCCGTGTACACCTAATGTGTGACGTGAAACGAAAAACAAAAACAAACATGTCAGGGTGGGAGGAGGGGGGAACTGGACCATCAGTCAAAATAGACAGGTACCTTGCAGTGGTGGCGCGGGAGTCCGCTGTTACGTGCGCGTATGGTGTGGGACTTGCCTTGACTGCTTCACACTTTATTCCAATCAATCCCAAAGTCTATAATCTCACCTATTCATGTCCAAAAATCCCATCAATCCACGAGATATCAAAGAAGAGAGTGTGAAGGAATCGTTATTTGACCTTCTTTGCCCGAGATTATAATAAGTGGTTCTTCTCCAGTCTAAACAAACGCCATTGAAAGTCTCTCGAGTCTTGCTGATTGAAGGTGCCGAGGAGAACATGACTCAAGCAATCACAATCACACGCGTTATCGCTGGTAGGAAGGGGAGACGATGGGGAGAGAAAGGATCGGAAAGACATACCACTGACTCGGCGCCCCTGTACTTTTGTCGAGATGTAGTTAAGATAACCCACGCCACATGTACACACTTTAAATCCATCACACACCAAGGGTATCAGATCCTCAACGGCTCGTCAAAAGAATAAGCAAATTTCCTATCTGCCAGTGCGCGTTGAAGAAAAGGAACGAGCTGGAAGGAAAAAAAATGTGCCAGACACAACGGTGAAAAAAGAAGAAAGGAGTACAAAAGTCAACGACCCCATCACCCAAATAGGTAAGCTACCCCCAGGGTCGGTCACGTTCCATGACTTGACCTCAGCAAAAAACCGACGATTACCCAAGACCAAAGAAGAACCAGACCACAACAAGCCCCAACTCAATATCCGCTGATCCATCCTCTCTATCCATTGTTCACCTAATCCCACCTCTAGCTCCAATTACGCACGAAGCGGCAAGTGGAGCAAGTGTTCCTGACTCTCCCTCAATTGCGTTTCAGGCACGCATCCTACGGCAAGATCCATGAACTGGGATCTAGCGCAGTGGAGACGTGTGGGGACTTTTGCCATACCTGCATGCATGCATGCGTCTTTTGTCGACTCAACTTAAGTCAGGTCGCTCGCTCCAAGAGGGTTAAGCACTGATGATCTGTAGTTAGGGTCGTGGGATGGTGGGTTTGGCAATGGAAATCCAAATCTCCAGACGCTGTTTGCATTGGCGATGTAGTGTCGGTTAGGCTGTTTGGTGCCTCGGGACCTTGAAGGAGATCATGGCGTGTGTGTGTTTATGTGCGCTTGCGCTTGTCGCGTTTGGGTTTGTTTTGAGGGAGTGAGTAATGGAGTAGGTAGGTGGATTATGTAGAGGAAAGACCGCTCATCCAACTTGAGCGAGCTTCCCGGAAGCGGTATAACAAGTTATGCATCGCACGCTTCTTAACTCCAGGCTTCGAGTATCCAAAATTCGCCACATGATCCAATGCTAGAGGCATGCGCCTCGCCCAAGAGCCTCGAACGACGAAATTCACTTACACATAGATATACAAACAGCGAACTGGACTGATCTTTTCTTCTTCTCAATCAACGCAATCACAGTGAGCAGACACTCGGCAATACACTTCATCTATTAAAACCCACCGACCTACTGTTCATCTCAAAAGAGAACCCCCCACCCTGAAAGCTTCAATCGCGAGCTGGCCACTAGATGCTCCCGTTCCCTTCTCCACCCGTCCGTCCCTCCCTCCCTACATAACCCTAGCCTCATCAACCATCCCAAATCATGTACGACTAAATCTACTCTTTCTTTATAGACAAACACCTTGGCATTACCATGACTACTTCCTCTGACTTGCGACTAGCAGTCCACTAACATACACATCCCTTTGCCGATCACCAAGACCCTCCTTTTTCCCCTTGCGGATATGCTATCCTAACACGGATCTATCAAATCTCAAGACTGGATTATGCACCTTATAGCCCTTCTATTGTGTTGTGTCTAAGCAAACAAGCTAAGATGCATTGGTAAAGGGAGACTGCATAAGGACAACACATCATTCCACTATCCTCCGTTTAGGTTAAGAAAGAACAAAGAGATCGCCCACAGAAAAAACGACGTGAATGAAATGAAGATGGACAGGGGGAAGGGAGGGAAGGGCGGCGATGTATTCCGTTTGCCCAAAAGGATACTAAAAGAGATTTGCTAGTGGACATAGGTGTTCATGTCATTGTCGTTAAATCACTGTTGTGGCCCCCTCCTTTCCTCTCTCTTTCTTCGTTCCTTCTATTCCTACCTTGCTATCTTCTTGCTTCCCTGCCTTCTTGCTTTCTTACCTTTCTGCCTTCTTACTTACCCTACATACTTAATGTACTCCCCTAGATCACAGCTCCACCCACCTCGTCAAACACCTCCCCATCCACAAACGCACATCATACCAGCCAACCCGCTCCTCAATCCCTCCTTCCACCTTCCCCGGTAAACCCAGCAAAACAGAAAAGAAACAAGAGAAAATAGGAGTCAGACACCACATACAAACCGCCCACAAACACATAATCCCCCCTCCCCCAATAAAAAACAGAAATATACCTCAACTCTTTAGTCTGAGATTATGTACTCACACACTCGCTCATCAAATCTCCGCTTATCTTCTAAATAATGAGGATCTGGTTAAGGATTTCTGATGGCAGGTAAACAAGGCTTCGCGGAAAAAAAGGCGGCTGCTACGCAGCTGCTGTGGGATATATAATAGCGTTTGATGCAGAGATAAACAGACTTGGCTTTTTTTAAACGATTGATTGGTTGGTTAGTTGATGGATGGAGTTATAAGGAAGGGAAAGAAAGAAAGAGAAAGGAGAAGGGAGCAGAGATGGGAAGAGAGTGTTCCAAGATTATGATGAGCAGAACAACGATATGACATCAACACGATTACTATACTAAGCTACATGTAGAGAGAGAGAGAAGCATATAATACATGCTCAAAAAAGAAGGAACAAAAATTTGAAACCTATTTTATTCTAAACAAAGAGAAATAAACTACCAGAAAAGGAAAGCAAGCAAGTACTTTATACAACAACGTTTTCAAGTTTGCTAGTTTTCTTATAGTTTTATTCCTCTTCTTTCTTTCTTGTACACGACGGAAACAGAATACATGCATGGTACTGAGAAACAGATAAAAAAGAAAGAGAATGAGAGAGAGAGAGAGGGCAAGAACAGAACAGGACGGTGCATTCGCAAAATGTCCTCAAAGAGTCCCATCTTGCCCCCCGCACACGCACGCACGCACGCACATGTAACAAGTTATGACAAGTAAACACATGTATACCTAGGTATGTATGTGTGTGCCAACAACAACCATCATCACCACCCATGTGTCATCAAGGGAACAAATATTGAACACGAGGCACCCACAAAACCGTCACTTTCGAGTTGTAAAAGAGAGAGATGATGGGACTCAAGAAAAAAAGTTCTCAATTGTTCACGCCTCCACACATCAATGCACATCTAAAAAACACCGTTTGTCCATATCCCAGCTATGCCCGTCCGGTGTGTGTGTGCGTGTGTGTATGTGTGATGCTAGCATTGTCTGAAAAGATTTCCTGTTGGAGGTCGCAGTCTACCGTACGCTTCCAGATTATCCCCTGTTTCGCCCCGACCGATATACCCTAGATACGCAGAGAACAGACAAGGAAACGAAGAGGTATATTGCAAAGTGGTTTTAATAGACAGAGACATAAGGCCGTTGGTCGCAGAAAGAGGAAGACTGTCGATCGAACAAAGAGAAAAAATTATGGCTTAAACAGAACATATTCGGATGCCAAATGGCAGATACGTAAGAAAGGAAACATCTGCTTTTCAGCTCGCGCCTGCGGCCCGTGAAAACTCCGATGAAGAAATGCTCAGAACATGGCCCCATCCATGTTTTTCTGGGCGATTGGTTGGTCGTAAATGGGGCGAGGTGGTGAGTTGTTACGACCGAAGGGCACGGATGGCACTGGCGGGCTTGTTACTGCCACGCTGTCCGTCTGAGACCGAGCCAGTCCGCGAAGGCTCTTGCCTTCGCTGGCTGCGCTCCTCAGCATTGGCTTTGAGAAATTGGATTGGCTTGGAACTGCATCCGAGGAATTTGCCCGACCGGAGCTGGTGATTGGGCTCTCCGGTGGCTCGAGACCATGCTGCACCGCAGGATCAAAATACTCGGATTTTCCGGTACCGACACGTCGCCTCATGGGATTGATCGGAGGGACAGGCGGTGCAGAGTGTATCATGCTGTTCTTGATAGAGGCGTCAGCCAGACTGATGGTGTCAATCACCGAGGTGGTAGAAACAAGACGTGGATCTCCAATGTCTGCCTTGGCAATCGACTTCTTACGTAACGTGCCAGTTTTCAACATGGGTGGAGGAACTACACTCTTTGAGCCAAAAGCAGACCCAACGGGGGTCCCCGGATTGGAGACTGGTGGAGTGTTGCTTGCGGAGAACGGGGGCACAGGCGAGCCCTGTGGACGGAAAGCATTCATGTTGGGACTCGGCCCACCAGGTGAAGGACGGGGTGAAACCGGAAGACCAGGCGAAAATTGAAGCGGCTTCGGGCTGAGGCTTCCTTCGTGACCAATCTGGATAGGCTGAAGGTGCTTTCCAGCGGCAGTACGACTATTGCTTCGTGATCGCAGTCTCTTTTGCTTGTCCGGCGAGGGTTTATCCATCGGTAAAGGTTGAGTCGCGTTGGCCGCAAAGCCAGGCATGGACGGGATATCGTTGACCGGATACACGCTGGATCGGGTTACACTCACACCCTCTGCCATGGACTGCCCCAGATCGTCGCGGTACAAAGTGCGTGGGCGGCTGGCAGATCGTGCTGTGGACGTAGGCGAGGTCGATCGCTCTCTCGAAGATCGCGATCTGCTGTTGGTGCTCTCCTCCGCCGCAGACCGCTGCCTGGTCTCGCTCTGCTGACGCATGCGCAGAGGTCGTCGGCTGGCTTCGCTGCCTAGAGAAATGTTGCTTCCATTGGCGTTCGCGCCCAGCCCGAACTTTTTCAGGGGCTTTCCAGAGCCGTCTACTGTACGATGGGTGTCAACAGTGGCAAATGATTCTCTGCTAGATTTGGCACGAAGCATATTAAGAGCATTCTTGAGACCGCCAGACGAAGTTGGGGGAGCGGGAGCAGGACTGGTCGATCGTCCCTCGGCCTTGGCTCGAAGGCTTTGCTGGATAGCACGTTGGCGTTTAGCAAGATCACTCTGCAACGCCTCATGCTCTTCGGTGCTGCGGCCGCGTTGATGTGTCTTCTCATCATCCTTTGGGAATGTGCTCTCGGTAGGCGACATGACCAAATTGGTGGGCTGTGGCAACGTTTGTTTGGGCATCTCCGATGTGGGGCTGACTGAACTCATGCTTCCTCGGTCGGCATAATACGGGTTGCTCTCGATGTCATCAAGATCCCACGGATTGGAGTGACTGTAGCCCGAATACGTGAGGCTGTCTGCCTCGGAGGCGGGTTGACGTCGCTGTAAGCCCACATGCTGTGTTTGGGTTGGCGGGGGGCTCAGGACACTCTGGTTATCGTCGTAAACCGAGGAAACATTGCTCACGTTGCGCAGATGCTGTCGTACCAGACCGCTGAGACCACCACCGTTAGGACCAAGAGTGGGCGAATCAACATCCGGGTCTTTGGACTCTGTGGCCGTCTCTGTTTGAAGTGGTGCAGGAGCATCTGTTTGCACAGGTTCAAGCACAGCTGGGGGTTCCATGTGGTCTTTGGGTCCAGAATTGCTTCGCGACCTAAGGGCGGGATGCTCGAGAATCGGGGGTGCTGGTCCTGTTGCCGTGGGCAAGTTTTCCAACTTGCGTCCTCGATCCGTAATCTTGAGGGCTAGGGGCGGAGTTACCTCTCCTTCGTCATCGGTGGATCCTGCAGAGGTCAGGAATGTAGCGCCTGTTTGGGAATCGGGCGATTGAATGGTGTCGGATGTTGGCTTGGGTGGTACGGGAGGCTGATCTGTCGGAGAAGCCCTCATTTGCGTCGCCGCTGATTGGAACATGGAGAAAGCAGTTGGTGCGGGCGATGATTGCTCAGGAGAACCGGCGCCAGCGCGTTTCCGCTTTTCCATTTCAGCACGCTCCCTCAAAGACATCTTACGGGGATACTCCAGCTTTGGTGTTGAAGCATCGCGTTCTTGTTGCATTCGCTTTGTACGCTCTGCATACTGTTCCTCGCTGAAGGCTTGCTTCGGTTTGTTAAAAGCACCCATTGCCGTTGCTTTCCCACGGTCCTGGTACTGCAACGCAGTGTTCAAAGTCTGGTTCTCTTCACTGTAGTTGCTCAGCGGGCTCAAGGGACCCAAAAGACTGGGCGATTGTGGTCTGGACAACGTCGGACTCGATGCATCTGATTGGACCTCGCGGGTCGGTGGGAATGCGGGGCTGTGGGAAAAGGTGGGACTTTCCGTGCGCGAAGGGGCGCGATTGAAGCGATCGTTGAGGTTCGTTGCGGATCGAGACTGAGTATACAGCAAGGGAGGCGTTGCTCTACCGCCCGGCCCGCGAGCGCGTTGTATGGAATTCAGGCGGTTGATAGCAGAGGACTGTTGCTCATGCAGCTGTTGATCGAGACCTTGATCGTAAAGTCTCCGTACCTTGGTAGTGGTGCGGGTAAGCTCGGTAGGTGATGCCGGCGCAGCGGTGGCGATAGCCCCGGCACCTTGGGAAGCAATGGAGGTAGCGGCAGTCGATATGCGAGCATTGCTGCCAGAGTTGGTCGAGGAGGATGTCTCTCTTCGCTTGGTAAAGCCGTCCGCCGAAGGGGAGAAGACATCTTTACCCGGACTCGTTGCTTCTTCGGTTGTGCTGTTGCGCTCCAATGCCTCTTGGGCAGCGAGCCTCTCCTTCTCTTGCAACCGCATCTTCTGAAAGTATGACAGGTGTACGTCGTCATCGTACAGCTGTTTCCCCTGCGATGTCCCAGTGTTGGAGAGTTTGTACACCTTTTGCCTTCCGCCGAACAAAACGTTGCCCTCTCCGGGTCTGGACCGGCTCATGACACTGGAAGCTCCATCGTCCGTGGCGTGGCTGTCGTATGAACCTTTCCGTTCGGAAGGAAGGCGACGGGATGATCCGTGGAGTGAAGAGACCTCAGCAATATCTGATAGACCTCCTGGGGCAAACCCAAACTCGTGGAGGCGAGATTGGCGCTTTGGAACCAAGACACTGTCATCGCTTGCCTTTCCGATCTTGGAGCTGGGATCGTCCTGCTCTCTCAGCATGCTGAAGCGCGTCGACAGACCGGGCATGATCAGACTCGTGCGAAAATCATCGGCGGCAGGTAGGGCTGTGGTCAGATCGATTTGGGGTTTCGGCTCCGGCTGCCTCTTCTTCTCCTTCTTTCTGGCAAGAAAGCGATTCATGGTGATCTGGTATGCATTAGAAAATCCGAGACGAGAAGCCAACCGCCTGAGCGACGAGCGATTGCAAGCTCTTACCGATTAAATTACAACGGGACTGGTGGTTTTATTGATCAATGGCAAGTGCGTGGCCGTTGTGCTCCCCGCTGTCTGCGGTGCAAGGCAGACAGAGGCTGTTGTAGCACGGCGGCGGACAGATATAGTAGGCGAGGTGGTGTTCTACTTGGGGGCATTCCGTTAGCATTGGATGGTGCATTGAGTAGCCGAAGTTGCATTCCGAAAGCGCTTCGTACCAGCAAGACACAACACGACCGAAAAGGCAAGAATGAAGACAGCTAGAGGCCGAAAGGGATCACGTACATGTTGGACACGGTGGAAATATTATAGCCTCTTCAACAATAGGTCGATTGCAAGGATTGGGCAGTGAGGCAGGTGAGGCGAGCGAAAATGGGCTCCATGCAGCGTCGGGATGGGTTGGAAGGAGGGGCGAGTATCTTGACGATGGTGGTGATCAAACACAACAAACGAGGGTGTGGAATGCGGCCGAAGGCGGGAAGTGTATCGAGGATTACTGGGTCGCCGTGGTATAATGATGGTGGTGGCTTGGGCAGCAGTAGGTAGGTGGAGCGTTTGGAGTTGTTGCAGGACGATGGACAGGTACCGGGGTGAGGAAGCAGAGTCGGAAGGGAGAAGGAGCGTGGGGTCGCCTGCGCGCTGCGAGAGCGGTAGTAGAGGAGAGAGAAAAAGAAGACGATTGAAGAAAGGAATGTCGGGGCCCGCTGGGGAGAGTGGATTGGGGGGAGAGGGGTGGATGACGGAATGGACGAAGGAAAGTATGTGTGGGAAGAAAGAAGGAATGGATGAATGAACGAGAGTGAGTGAGTGAGCGAGTGAATGAATGAATGTGCAGGTGGAGGAGACCAGTTGTGCAGAGCAGTGCTGTGGTGTGCTGTGCAGGGCAAAGCAGGGCAGACTGGATGGAAGGAAGGAAGTATGGCCGAGCGAACGAATGAAGGAGTGGAGGGATAGAGACCAGGGAGCAGGCAAGCAAGCAGTGGCCAGCAAGAGAGAAGAAAAAAAAAACGAACAAACGAGAGGCGGATCTGTGGAAGGAGTGGACTCTGGGTGGGGATGGGTGGCATGGATGGAGACAAGCATGGACGTGGTTAATATTCGAGGGACAGGCATCATTAGTTGCAGGCAGGCAGCACAGCACAGCGCAGCGACAGCAACAGCCACACCTTGATGACTGCTATGATTACGGTACCACTGCGGTACCAACCAACACTTTGCATATCCATACATATCTATTGCATGGGTGCATGGATGCATACAGCGTGTAATCCTGTACAAATGATGGCTAGCAGAGGGTCATCTCCGAGCGAGCGAGCGGGCGGGAGTGCGGCGCTTCAGCAGACGACGTGGACTCGACGCCTGCATTGGGGGGAGAGCGCCGGGGCTCTCCACTCCCGCCCGCCGCGGTAGAGTGTAGTGTAGTGTAGTCGGCCAAGCAGGTGCAGCAGCATCACGACGACGAACAAATAATTGGGCCAAGCAGTCGACTAGAAGACGTCGTCGCGACATGCGACGAGCGGCCAAAGTTTATCGTGCCCGAATGCTCTGGTACGGTAAGCCCCAAAACGGTCGGCTACGTGGGTAGTGGAGCCCTGCATCCATCTTCTCTCTTTCCCTCTTCTCTTTTGCTTTACCTTTTGATAGTCGCGTCCCACCATCTCTTGCGCCCGTACTATCGACTTTCTGGTTCAAGTCTGTACGACTCCTTTTCCTTCTAGCTCTTCTGCTCCATCGAACCGTCCTGTGCACTGCATATTGCCTTTTCATTACCAATCATGTACTCGCACATGGCTTGCCCCCCAATTCCCCCCCAAATGAAACACGACTCGCTCGCTAGCCCGCGATTCAGCCCGCGTCCATCGGCATCGAACCCGTCTCCTTTTCACTTGCCCCTTCTCTCTGTCCTGTCGCAAACCAAGAAAAGAAAAAAAAAGGGGAACACGGTAGCAGGTTATTGCAACGGAATCTGAGACTCGAACGAATGTGTACGTGGGAGAGGTCAGGCGATTTCTTTCTCAAATCATTAACCGCTTCAACCACGACTGCTTCACAAATGATCCCAAGTAATCAATGCTCGCCCTGGCATGTCTGGCGCAAGACATGGGAGATGGGAGGTTTTGAGACGCTGACTGCGCACTCTGCCTCTCTCGGATCCTCCTCATCCATTGGCATGATATCCCATGGTCGTCGTCATGACCATGGCAGCCAACAATCAGTGCAGGTTGGGAGCCAATATGTATGTATATATATATGTGTACCACATGTACCACACGTTTGCGGATTACCACCGCTAAAAGAGTGGCCCTGTCAAAGTTGATAGAGAACCGGTCCTGTCATGGAGACGACGCGGGGAGACGAGCAAGATGAAACCGTGAAAGTGGCCTCGCTCGCATCCCGTCCCCTGAAGAGCTCGACCGGGCCTGACGAGCAGCGACCCCTGCCATTGCGACTCCTACACTAGTCTGGATGCAGCTAGCGCGCCGGCCAGAATCGACCACTTACCACTCCTGTGGCTCCCGTTACCCCTGGCCTGGCCGTCGCTCGGAAAATGCTCAACAACGTCAAATCATCCAGTCTGGCACATGACAGGCCGAGCGACGAGAAAAACAAAGCAATTCCCCACCCCCGTGCGTCTCGTGTTCATGTAATGTATCACGGAGAGTGACTACAGAAAAAGCAAGCAGCACAGTACAGGTAAAAAGCAAGCAAACAACAGCCCACGGCTGTCAGATATTCGAAACGTGTTGCTTAGCACACACCCACACACGCACCCACAAGTCCATCCATCATCCATCATCATCCATCGATCCGTAGGGAAAAAGCAACGGGAAACGGGCTCGTCCCGGCGTCTGACGCCCCCATCTCATCTCATCTCATCTCATGCCAACTCTGGGCCTATCGCTCGAGGTAAATGAAAACCGGCGTGCCTGCAGCCGGCCTGCATACAGCCATGCAGCGAGCGAGCGATGCAGGCACAAGTCCCTGCCGCCGGCCCTCTTTGGTGATTGTGTGGCGAACGCCTTCACGCTGCCACTCCAGCCAGACGTGATTCGCCCGCAACGAGACGGCACTCGCAGCCCTCCTGCAGTCCAGAGCGCCCACCTCACCCCAGGGCATATCACCAGCACTGTGCTGTCGGCCGAAAAGAGGACCTGCGTGTCGGTTTGTTTCGTCCCACCTCAGCATCATCATCATCATCATCATCATCATGATGCAAGGCGCGTACCTGTGTGTAATGTAATGTGTATACATGCACCCATCATAGACATCATATAGACGGCCATGACCCCAATCGAGATTCAAACAATGGGACCGCCGCGGCACCACGGCAAAACCCCGAAATAACTACTCCACATGCCACGGCTGCCTCGCACATCACCCCAGTGGTTAACCACAACCACCCAAACAAGCCATGTAGACCTTTCAATGCAGCCAATTGAAGCACAAACACGCGAACCGCACACGTCGTCTCCCACGTGTACTCCGGCTATTTTCGCAACACATGGACGTGCGTGCGTGCCGGTGCGCCAATCTTCTAGAAACCCCATCTCACCTTCAATCATTCATCCATTCATTTATTCAGAGAGGCAAATAATCCGGACTTGAGCGAGCACAACACGAGACTGGTACGTACCTACATATGTATTGGTCCACGCTAGAAACTATGAATCGCGAGACATGGCGAGACAAACACCCGCATCCACTCCCACACAGCGACTAGAAGGAGAGGAAGGAAAAAGGTAGGGCCGCCCGTTGGCCGCCTATACTCCTTCCCACTCTTGCTCCCCTCTTCCCGTCCCCGCGGGTAAGCAGAGCCACAAGGAAAACAAAAGGAAAAATCCCCACCGCCGCGCGATTGAAAATCATCTCCGTCCGAAACAGGGCCATGGGCATTTCATTCGGGTCGGCTGGTGGTGGTCCCACACACCATCCAACCCAACCCAACCCAACCCGGCACTCCCCTTCCCCTCTCTCTTCCAACCCACCTGCTGAACCCAAAAACCCAATCTAATCACCACAATCGATTGCGCAGTCAAACTCCGAACCTACGCCCGGATACACATTTCAAAAATAAAAAGAGGGTCGCTGCTTACTGACAGTGCTGACGCCACACACGTCTGCCCTGGCCTGACAAGGCGAATCGAATCCCCGTTGGCTGGTACCTTTTGATTTTTTGGGAAGGGGGGATTCCTACTCCGCATCCTCCCCCTCTCCCCCGAGGAAATAAATCATCGATGAGGGTGGGTAGGTAGGTAGGTAGGTAGGTCCCACGCGTACGGTGGGTTGGCCGCGTCGCGTGAGCCGGCGCGTCTTGAGGCTTGTGCTTTTCAAATGTAAACAATCCCCCCCCTTCCCCTTCTCCCCGTGGAACTAACTCCATGTACCCGTCTGTCTGTTTTCGTTCCCGTGTCCTACTCCTTCTCCCCCACGAGCGTGGTGCAATGCCCGTGGTCCTTTCTCGCTTGCAAGGGATGGGAAAGCGGAGGGTGGTTGTACAACTCTTGAAGTTTTTGCTGTTTTGCCTTTTTATTATCGATTGTATAACATGTCTCTTCTTCTTCCTTTCCTAGAAGAAGACAATTGAAAGACTATTTCTTGTAAAGAGGAAGAAAGTCTTAGCATTCAATGTAACGTTCAGATGTTGTTGTAATATTAGAGGCCCGCAACGTGTATACATTGCATCCCTCTCCCCCCCGTACAGCCTATATATCTAAGTACATGTAAATGTATGAAGCTATTCACTTTACCTCATCACTTCTTTTCATCTGCCTCACAAACCGGTATTACAATTCATTTTTTTATTTATTTAAACTTCATCTGTACATCCTAGATATTCTATCTATTGCGCATACTCTTAGGGAGTGTTGTATACCTACCTAGGTAGATATACATCATACGACCGTGTTCGTATACAAACAGGTATACATGACACGCATACCTCTATACACATACTCAAGTAACCAAGGTATATACATATATTCTCAACAGCTATAAGAAGCCAGTGCAGAACATTGTGGGAGGAGGGCGAGTGAAGTGAAAGGAGAGAGACTGCAGCAGAGATATACAGCAAAAAAAAAAAAAGGGTTCTCGTTGTCTATTTTATAGATTCCAATGGAGAGCGAGAGATGACAAAACAACGGTATGCTCAGCAATGGGAGGGTTGTCTGCTCCTTTCGTCTCAAATCTATCTCATGCCTCTGTCCCTTCATACCCTGCTCCCGCTCACCCAACTGTACCTCACCACCCTCCGCTTACGCCTACACCTTCTATCTACAGCCCGAATCCCGAAACCCCTCCGTGTATGTAACGATTTAAAGCTCGTTATGGCCAGACGAAGGAGGAGGAACATGCTTGCCCTCCCTAACCCCACAAACAGCCGGCGTGCCCATCTCCATGCGATAAACACACTTCTCCTCCTCGACAATCTTCCAAATCTCGTCCTTTTCGGCGCAAGCCAGGACAACCAAGGTGCTGCGGTTCGGCCCGTTCCAGCAATGCTGGCCGTTGTCGTACTTCAAAGCATATCGTTCGCCGGAGCCAAGGCCCTTGCCATCGGCGGGGAGGTCTTCGTCGACGGTGATGGTTTCGATGCTGGAGAAGTGTCCCATTCCCGTGTTTCCGCCGCCCTTTTTGGGTTTCTGGGTGGTGGAGACGAGGAAGCAGTGTTCGTATGTGTATTCGCCGCTGTCTTGCTCGACGCAGCGGCCTTTGAGGGCGCGGAAGATGTTGTCCGGGCCGTATTCTTTGACGGCGTCTTCTTCGTGGTTGCGGAGCTCTGTGCGGTCGTTGTCGAGCGAAGTTCGGGCTGAGTTGAGCTGTTGGCGCGCGTCGGCTACGGCTTTGGATTCGGAGGCATCCGAGGGGTTTGGGTCGGCGAGGATGCCGTTCTCGATAAGGGTTATGCGGAGCGCGCGGAGTTTGGTGTCGACCCAGTTGCGGATGGGCTCGGGAAGATATTCTTCGAATTTGTAGACTGGGTTGGGTGTGTTAGTATAGTTAGGTAGGAGAGGTTGGGGTGGAGCTTACGAGCTTCGACGTCGGATTCGTCTTCATCTTCGAACTCGGTCCATTTGATGGCGCTCTCTGACTCCGGGTTGAGGATTTCGTCGAGATCGCGATCGCTTGCCTCGTCTGGCCCTGCACGCTCTTGTGCTGCGTAGTCTTCCCAGGCCTTGACGGCACGCTTCACACCCTCATCGTTGAAGTTGGGGTTGTATTCCTCCTTGAAGCGCCTGAGAATGCCCTCCAATTCCTCGATACGCTCCTTTGCGACGTCCCTCTCGCCCCGCACTCTCTTTGCATTCTCGCTCAGCTCCTCGATTCTCTGTTTTGCCAGCCCACTGAGCACTCCCAACTTTCCGCCCTTGCCTGCTCCTCTAACGATCTTGCCCTTCTCTGATTTTTCTACTTCAGCCAGTGTCTTCTCAAGTGCCTGCACTTTGATTTCCTGGCTCTCAATCTGGGTCTTGAGGGTACCGATCCGGTCCTCGACCTCTTTCCGTAGCCTTTCCGCCTCAGTTACTAGCTCCTTTCTCCGCCGATTCGCATTTCCCAAGCTCTGCTGTCGGGCTTCGTCCTGCTTGCGCCACTCCTTTCCAATCTTCGCGCACCGATCTTCACACTTGACGCCACCAACGTGTTCAAACTCGTCGCTGCCGTCGCAGCAGAGCTCGTAATCGCACACGCCGTCGTTAACAGCGGTGAAAGGTACATAGCTTGGTATGTGGCCTTTGTTCTTGCAATAGAAACCGGGCAGCGCAGCTGCAACATCGCCAGTCTCATAGCGAGAGGGCTGGGCGGGAGACAAGGGCGAAATGGAGGAACATGCGCTGGTGCCGGGCTCGTCGCTGCCGTCGGGGCAATCGCAATAGTCGTCGTTGAGGCGGGAGATATCTAGTTTGACAGTAGGAGCCGAGATGCAGGAGAACGAGGTGGCATCTTTATAGTATTTGGCAACTATATTCCAAGTCAGCAGTGTTTCCTGCTCAATTGCATCAAGATCGAAGCTTGCTTGCAACTAGTAGGCGGTGGACGTACACTCCGGACCTACACCCCGAGGCCGAGGTGGCTCTGAGGCGGCATTTGCGGTGGCTGTGAGGAGCGGTAAGAGCAGGGCTACGGACGACAGCGTTTTCGCACCCATGTTTGTGGAATTGGCGTACAAATTGAAGCTTGAGGCGGTGATGTTTGGATGCCACCTGTGCCCTTCGATGCTCGAATTAGTGGGCCAATCAGGGCGACGTGGAGCTTGGCGGGGGTTCATCGCCCCAGCTAAACCTATCTCCACCTGGAACCGCTCCGCTCACCGTCTCTTACCTATCTCCTTCTTGCCAATCATACGACAGTCAATTCTCTGGCAAATATACCGTTCAATTGGATTTTCTTCAATCATCGTTCATGACAAAGACTTCTACTGTTTTGTTAATGATCGATTTTTCCGATGACAGTTGAGAGTGGGAGACTGCTTCCATGTCAACGTGTCTCGGTATACCTTTCCTTATATGAGATACTTTTTAGTAAGGTTTATTGAAGTATTCCTTAGCTACACTGAAAAGTAGTTTTAGAGTGATATAACGAGAAGGCAGGCGAAGTCTCACGGGAGATGTTGATCACCTTCGGACAAGTTGTATGATCAATGAAACCTTCACATCAACTATACACTATTCCCAGTCTGTCGCTACGTTTCCCAAACCTCCTCCCGACCAATCACACCAGCTATGCTTTTTTTTTGTCAATGGGGAGCACAATGGAGCGGTCAGTCATAAGATTGCCACAACACTGATACAGCTTCTAGTGCGAGCAACAGGCATCAACAGAACAGACGCTAGGACTCATTCATCAAGTATGAACATGCTTGTGGCACAGTGGCAGCACAACGCAAGAAGCTCGAGCCCTTATCATAGTTCGAATCCCAGAATCAACCTCATGACCATATTCCAGGCACCAATGATATCTATTAGTCCTACAGTCTGAAGTGTGAATGCCAGGCCAGTCTAGGTTAGCAAGAGGCAGCTAAAAAACCCAGAAGACAAGATTACGTCAAATTTGGCCCAAGTTACCCGGCGGCAGTATGGAAACGCGCTTGTGAATGTCTGTCTAGGTACAATGTACAAGGGGGAGTTGTTCATGTGAGACTTTCGTCTACAACCTTCATTCATAACAACTCAACGCTTCTCATATCTCATGTCCCTATGATTTTCTTTTCTATGACCTTGGAGCCCCTACACATGTATGATCATGGAGTATGGTAATGAGGATCAAGTCGATTGGAGCGATGGTTCTCCAGAACCCGCAAGGGCCATAGGAAACGCCTTTCAACCGGTCGATCAAGATGCACAACCTAGCACAGCATCCCTGCCAGCCAACATAACGTTTGAACTAGAGTCTCCTGAGCATCCCGAGCACTGGAATCTTCCATTCGGAGACGCTGTGCATGATGGTAAGTTTTTCATCACCGCTATTGTGCGATTGTAGGACTGACCCCTTATAGACTCATCGAATTCCTCCAGACTGCCTCGATCTGGCGTTACCCGTTCACAGCGAGCTAGAATCGGTGTTCATCTCAATCGCCGCCAGCCAACAAAAGAAGATTGGTCACACTTCTCTATGTATCAAGCCAGCCAGAAGACATACGAAGCGGTCTTCCTGAAGTCCTTCCTCAACCATGCTTTGCAATCTGATCATATACAAGCATGCTTTGACAACCGCCCTGACGACCTGGAGAACCTCGAACGATACTTACAGTCTGTTATGACCAATGTAAACCAAATCATCACCAAGTCGGTGTGGAATTCTCACTCTCGTATGGTGAACATGCTAGCCAACGATGAAAAAGAGAACGCCTACTTCTGGGACTACCGGCGATTCAACAAGAAGGCCATCAGCAACTTCAGCCCCGATAACCCAGTACTAGTAGTACACAAGCTGGAACAGTCATGGCATCAAGTAGATCTCAATCCACCCATGGTCAGATATACGACGAAGGATTACCCGATCGGGAAATATGCGTCGCCCATCGAAGAACTTGATGAAGTTGCTGAAAAGCTCTTCAAACCTCGGAATCTAGACGAGAATCTGTCTGCTGGTCGCGCAGTCAAACCCCCGGCGAAGAAAAATCCAAATAGCGGCCAAAGAGCAGCAACTCATCGGGAAGAGAGACTCGAAATTCCTCGGAATAATTGGCTTTCGAAGTTCTCGGTTCCATCGAAGGGCAATACTGAAGTGATCAACAAGCCCCAGGCGCCATTAGATCTGCATCCAATCCCAAATACTGGGCAGAGTAGACGTGTGGTAGACCGAGTAGGTGAAAGGAAGGGCCGACACATAGCTTCGATCTATGAGAGTACGTATCCTTTTTACAACCCGTCACTTTATGCTGACTCGATTTATAGATGCACATGATGAATCGAGTATCCCAGAAAGCGCCAGGGATAACCATAGCATTGTCTCACAGGAGAGATCAGCTTCCATATCTGAAAATAACATCATATCCATACGAGAGCTTGCTAGACTAGGTGTGTTCCCACAGAAAGTTGTCCGTAAACCGCGTCTCACAATCGATGTTGTTGTAGAACAGGCTGTTGCACAGGGCATTGTAGAACCACCAACAGCGGAGGTTCGCAGGATTGTCCAAAAAGCTGCACAGATCGAATATTTTGAGCGTGCGAAGCTTGCTCTTTCACAACGAGCAAACAGTAACGCGAGACTAAACTTGACAGAAGCTTCATCAACGATTCCTGAAAAACGGCGCGAGTCAGAATGGCAGGCAAACGGTGAATCTCAGAGCGAAGATTCTGAGCCTGACATGATACCCTGCCGAAAAAAGCGCAAGATGGCAGCGGATTCAGAGAGTACAAGTGGATCAAAAACACTCGAGCAACATCAACATCTGCCACCAACTGCGTACTTCGAGCGAAAATCTCTGAACGAGCAATTTGCATGGCTCTGTACCGCTAGCCACGCCATGGGCTATTACTATAATGCCGGCGATAGAAAACACTGTCTGGGTTGCAATACAAACCTGAAGTTTTTGCCTAGAGCACGACGAATGGATTTTTATCTGCCATCTCGGACTTACTACCACCAGTCGGTACCCGGAAAAATCTGGACGCCAGGAGAGTCAAACAAAGAGAAGAAGAGTGCAGACAATTTTCACAACGCTATTGCTAAAACAGCGTTTTGGGCAGCTCGTTATAGCGGCGCTAATGAAGAGGAAGCAAGAAAAGCTGCCATCGAAGCGGTCGAGGAGCATCTTCGTCCAAAGCCAAAGTCGAAGCCAAAGCCTAAGCCCGTAGAGAAGCAAAAACCTCTCACGCGGCCGAATCCTCAAGCTGCGGTAGAGGGACCCCACCCAAGCGGCTCCAAGACATTGGAGCCTAGTCAACAACTACCCGAAGGTGCCTACTGGGAAGCAGCGAAAGAAGGGGAGCCTCACGCTTGGTTATGTCAGGTCAACCACGCTTTCGGTCGTTACTATCTTGCCGGAAACAAGATGTGTTGCCCAGGATGCGGCTCCAGTAAAAGTGGCCTGGGTAAACATAGGGAAATGGACTTCTATCTCCCTCCCAACACTTACTCTTATCAAGATGCTCCTGGTTTGACTAATTGGAAACCACGCAGACCATACAATTTCAAGAAGGGCACAGGGAAAAGGCTTCATCAACAGCAGACTCACAATCAGCTCTGCTCAACAAAGTATTGGGAGGCGATCGATGGTGGCCAGGGACATGAAGATGCAATGGCCTCTGCGCTTGATCAGACATTCAATGATGTTCTAGCTTCACTAGAAGTCGATCGTGCCAAGCAGGGGTCTCGACCAAAAAAGCTGCAGCGTAGTGGGGGAAGGATGCGTGCTCCGGAAACTCCATCGATTATGCATTCAACCTCAATGACCGAGGAAGCCGCCGGCGACAATGCTGAGGCAGTTGAAATCAACGAGGGATCCATTTCTCCTGCTGGGTCGCACTCAGCGGGTGGCGCGGAAAAGTCTTTCGGGAAAGTGAGCGGTTCCAGCGTGGACGGAGTTCATGGGAAGGAAGATGTGCGCAGCTTCGATCCACAGACTATAGATGCTGTGGTGATATCATCAGATGACGATTCACTGATAAGTGAGGACATTATATGAAGCATTCTCGGATTGGCCGTTGACTGTTCATGGTACAGTCATCCACCTAGCTTTCATTCGATTTCCGACCAGAGCGGGCAAGAGATCACGAGCGGAAATTCGAGAGGCCTGTTTGTCTGACGCGAGATCTCGTTCCCTATCTAATTGGGGGCCATCCTCTTTTGAATCGGTCCCCATTCGGAAATTTGCACCGGGGATATGTGCGGTGGTCAGTGCACGCTGTCTGTTGTGCCTCAGTATACTTATTATAGACCTGTAGATGCTGCATCTTTGGACATATGTCACTCAAAACAATCACAAAAATCTGATTCAAAATGTAATGGTACAGCTGAGCTTTCATTGAAATATTTTCCTGCCATCACGACTATGACTTGTAACACTGAAATCACAATTTCCCGAGGTCGGCAAAGTAAGATGGAGGCGCAGCATCCGGAGAACGAAACCACCCAGTAATCGAATACCGATAACGCAGCAACTTCCAGAAGGAAACACAAAACGGCTAGTATGTGGAAATCGTGTGTGATAAAAATATATATGTAATCACGCGGAGATCCTCAATGATCCAAAAAATTCTACGAAGAAAAAGCCTTGCGAACGCAAGGCCCTGCTTGCTTATGTCGCCATTTCTCACTTTTACTTGATGTAACGCCTGTGTCCGCACCGCAGATCCTTGACTATACCATTCAGGCTCCCATCACTTTTGATTCTATTCAAGGTCCCTCTTTCTTGGTTCTTTCCATGTTTCGTCTTTCTGACGTTGATGATCTTCTTGCGCAGGCTTAGACTCATTTCTCTGACCGCTTCCGACTGGGAGATTGAAGTATGAGGCTCAGCGTCTCGCCTTGTGTTGTGTTCGTGGCATTGTTTGGAGTTTGGGGAATTGAGGGAACTGCGGGTAAGTGGATACAGTCAAGAACTGCAAGTCGTAGGAGCGGGCTGGGATCATCGTTCGAGACAGCCTTACCCTTCGCCACTACACTTCTCCAAACTCTCATAGACATGTTGAAGGACCAGTTTTTACATGGCACCGTAGAAAGTGATCTAGGACTGACTTGTTGACCAGCCGACCAACATGCGAGGAATTCGGTTGCTAAAGGAACTACCAAACTCCCGGAAGGAAGGATCCACATTGACCACAGGAGCTGGCCAGAGGAACAAGCGGCAAGTGGGAGTTTCGTGAAAGACAGTCCTCCCACGGTATTCGAAACTCGGACTTCCAGCGCCATCGCCATCGAGCCCTCTACTCAACGAAATGCGAGCCCACTAGATCCCGTTCAAACTCTCCAAAAGCGAGAAGAAGAAGAAGGAGAAGGAGGAGTCAACCGTACACTTGTAACAGCGCTTGCTGCCCTCCTAATCGTCATACTTCTCCTGGCCCTCGTCGTAGGCGGAATCTACTACCTCCGCAAACACACACGCTCCAAAGTCCGCGAAATCGAACTTAAGCCCTCCGCATCCCGAGCTGGTGACCGCGAATCCTCCATCCGCTCCTCCACCGCCAGCAGCGATGGGTTCGCCTCAAAAGACACCAACACCCCTGGCATCACCCTCCACAAATCCCCCGCCAATTCCTCAACATCACTCAAACGCGGCAGTAGTAGCACCGTCGACGAAGAGTCTTCCATAGGCATGTCTCGCGACCATCTGCAGACACTCCGCTACGAAGCTGGGAGCCCCTCCCCGAGTATTGCAAGCGTAAGCAGTACTGCGCCTCTCGTTAGCGGCTCAGAGCGCCCCCACGACCAACATCATCTACATCAACAGCAGTACAGCGCACAACAACCTTTTGCAGCTGCAGGCCACAAACGTCGAATATCCACCCAGCGCCGTTTATCCGTACAAACAACTTTCCGCAGCTTGATGGTTGAGCATAGCTCTGGGTCTCCTCTCTCGAGCTCCACGGTGCTCGAGGCGTACGATAATAGTCAGGCTGCCAGGGCGTCGCCTGTGGCGAAGTCGCCACTCAAATCGCCCGGGTTCTATAAGACACCCAGGAATATGGATTGAGGGCGTTATTACTTGGTGATTGTGGCGTGACGCAGTGCCACATAGTTTCGTATGTTCTGTTCTCACTTTGCGCATCGCGGCGCGAGTGGGAGTGGGTAAGACGTTATCCGGACTACGATCTCACATCAGCAACTCCGTTGTGTTCCGTCGTGGAAACCATGGCTTTGCAGGTAGCACCGGCTCCATACGGACAGGTTGGTTATCACAGGGTGTTATCTCACTCACCCCTTTGATGGATCGCATCAGGCGAAAATACCAGAAAAGAACGAAGTGGTGTAGCGCATCCATCCAATTGCTCCGAAACCTCGCGGGTTGTCTTTTCGCTACGCCGTAAATCATCGGAACCGGAGAAGCTGGGCCATATCTAGTTCTACTGGCATCTTGGCGCGATGTCTGCACCATTTATACGCAGAAGACGCTCCGATAAACTCGGTACTCAGTATATATCCGGAGTACGCAGCTGCTTTCTGGTGCGTTGTGGGGGTAGGGGATGTGGCTCGACATACAAAAGTGAGGTGTCGTACACGTGGTATGTCGAAGTCGTAAGAACCTCCGACGCAGTCGAATGGTGTGTATCGCCATCGAAGATGTCTCGCAGAATTAGCGGGGAGACTCGAGAGTACTGTAGCGTCGGAAGAAGAAGTGGTTGCAATTGTGGTTTTCGTATGTGATGATTGATACCCGGGGTGTATTTTTTTCTTTCTTTCCTTTGTAGAAGAAACTCTTGCATATGGGAGAGGATGTACACGTTGAGAAAGGGGCAAGGCTGAGGGAAGACTTTTCAATGTTCAATTTTACTTTGTTTGTTGAACAGAGGAACCTTTTCCTCGTAGCTTTCATACCAACTGGAAATATATCAGTTGACGAATAGAAATTCTTTCGCTGTTGGACTGTCACAACCCAATATGACGCTCTATCCAGTATCTCTGAATATAATAGAAATTAACAGACACTTTCTCCCAGATACGCCAGTACACTGATACTGCTAAACTGCATCGCCTTCCTTTTCCCTTCCTTCACCCTGTAACTCTCCCTTCATACCCTGCAACCTCTTTGCCACATTCCCACTCAAAACGCCCTCAAAATTCGGACTCAACACCGAAAACCCAATCAACACAACTCCAAAAGGAATAGTCGCTAGGAAAACAACCTTAAAACTCTCCAAATACGCCTTCTGTGTCGCAGCGCCAGCCGCAGCAATAACATCCGGCGTGATTCCCGGCACACTGGTCAGATTTCCAGCGGCACCGATAGTAGTTAAAAGCGCTGGAATAGAAGATGCAGGGAGACCTGCCGAGGTGGCAGCGGCGCCCACGTATTGCGGGAGGAAGGTAGCGAGTTTGTTCTGTAGAATAGAGACGTAGACTGTTTGTGCTACTGCGCCGCCTATGGCGCGGATGGAACCCAGCACGCCGGTTGCGAGACCGATGTCTTGGGATTCCCACAGGAGAGTTACTCCCGGGAAGACTACGTTGTCGATCCATCCGATGACTGGACGTTGGTACGTTAGCAAGAACCATCTGAGGGGAACGAAAACTCGAGAGACTGACCGAATGTAGCCAGTATACCGAGCGTGATGAACGTGGCGTAAGCATCCGCACGCATCCCAGCTTGCGCAGCCAGAAACGCTGTACCCATAATCGACAGGATTATGAGCTGCCACTTGGCTTTTGGAAGGTATGTAATCGCGAAGCCACCGGCAATCTGCCCGAGTAGAATACCTCCACCAACAACGGATGATGACCACCCAACGAGCATTACGTCGGTTGTGTAGATGGTGCTGAGAATCGTTGGCCAGAGTACAGTGAGGGCATAGTATACCATAGCAGCGACAGCGGCAATCATGACGATAGCTACGTATTCGAGCTTCTTAAAGAGTCGTGGGGGCATGATAGCTTGGCCTTTGAAGACGTATTGTTCATAAAGACCAAATGCGACTAAGGTTGCGAAGCCGATGAGAATGGTGCAGAGAACGGCGGCTATTGCATGTCAGTCCTTATACCTTTATAGACTCTTTTTCGACCAAAAATGGTCGTACAACCTACCAGATGTCCATGGGTACGTAGTTCCACCCCAGCTAAGACCGATCAAGAATAGCACAGTGCCTGCGATGAACAGAAAGATACCGACGAAATCAAGTTCCTTGAATTGCTGCCACTTTGGCTTTCCGCCGACATGTAGTTGCTCATAAGTAGGGGGGTGGTAGAAGAACTGATAGAGGATGATCGTGATACCAGAGAGAATGATGCCTAGGTAATATGACCATCGCCACCCGGCTGCAGTCTTTTCGATGAATGTGCGAGCTATGATCGGCCCAAAAACTACCTCAAATATTAGCCTTTCTGCTTAGAGCAAGCATTGTCAAATAGACCGACCGGCGAAAGGAAGTGATGAGGCGAAAACCAACGTCACGATAGGACCTCTCTGCTTATTCGGTACCAGCTCACCCAGTACAATCCCGAAAGACAACTGGCCCGCAGCAGCGATGCCGTTCATCAAGTTCGCCCCGATCAAAGTATCGATGTTTTTCGCAGTGCCGCCTACGATGCAGCCTAGAAGACCAAGAACGCTGGTTCCCATGACCATCCATTTTCGCCCGAAAATATCCGAGAGGCGCCCGACTAGCAAGAAGCCGATTGCAGAGCCAATTGTCCAGATGGTAGCGACCCAGTTAAGGTTGGTTGATGGTCCGATATCCGCATTAATCAAGGCACTGAACCATAAGATTAGTGTATGGTAAATGGCAGAGAGACGAAGGATGAGGAAGACTGCACTCACAGTGTATTCGCTGGCAAGACCCAACCCAAGTATGCGCAGATGCTCCCACAGCATACAGCCTAGAAATTACGTTAGACCAACCTTTCGCACGACTGAGAGAAGATAAATCTCACTGTGGTAGTGCCTAGAAACTGTGGACTCCAGAAATACCCCCTGGGCATCTCATCCACATTTCCTCCGATAGCGTGCGCGTCGACGAGGTCAACATGTCCATCGGCATGTACTTTTTGAACCACGTTCACATCCTTGGCATCTTCGATATGCTGCATGGTTGTCTCGATCTTCTTTTCCTCGAATTCACTCATGATCGTGGTTGCGGTAATGGATTGCTTCGTCGCACTCATGCGATATCAATCGGGGAGAAGCGAGACCAAGTTTCAATAAGAACGTTTCAAAGGGCCTCTTTCTCCTTTAGCTGATCGGCGAGACAGTGGCACTCTAGTATGAAGTAGATAAGAAACTGCGTCTTCCTAAACCTTGATGGCCAAATCATGCAGGGTACCTCCATAAGTTATAGGCTCTCGAAAGCATAATGTACAAGGAACAGCGTTTGTGTTCTCGGATTTCAATCACCGCGATTAAACCTAAATAATTGACCCAAAAACTTAGCTTGGCCCAAGCCCATCCGCTCAAAGGCTTGTTCCAGGTCGCGTATCGTCCCCAATATACGTGGTCCCCACCAATCGTGCGATAATCCGGGGTAAATGTGGATGCATCTGGGGTAGTTTGATGCTCGGAATGCGGGGGTGGTGTGGCGCACTTGGGTCACCTAGTGGAGTCGTTTTCCGCTCGACGGATCGTGCATTACGCTTAACGTTCTCCGCGTGGAAAGGAGGGAGATCTAGACGCGTCCATCTTCTGGGTTGAAAGCGTCCGTGAAGTGCACGCGTGGAATTGTGTCAGACCTGATGTGCGGAAACTAAACATGGAGTTATATGCCGTTCAACCATGTCACTGGGTCGTGAACATTGACCGTTCGAGATCTAGAAACTGCGTAGATCATAATCGGTAACATGGCGATTATCTTCACCATAAAGACAGATGGTCTCTTTCCTGTATCGTACATCAGGTCTCAATTCATGAATACCCTCTGCATCGCGACCGAATCTTGGAGCACGCTCAAAACTTTCATCATATACTATACCTTAGGCTACTCCATCGCCATCGTTAAGTCAATCGCTTAACAGAAAACGGCCGCCATCCCCTTCGTCAATGTCGCACGGATCAGCGGTGGTGCTCTCGGTCTTGCCATAGCTGGGAGCTGTCATTCAGAATGGCGGGTTCCTCAACTTGCAACATGCACTCGCTGGACAAGAGTTTACGGATGGGCAAGCTCATTCTGCGCTTGCGGATGGTCACTCTGAAGTTGCGAACTCCAGCTCGCATGAGATTCAGCAATTGGGTACGGACGTTGTGATCAATACCATTATGAGCGTTTATGGTGTCGCGGTACCGGCTGCTACGGCTGTGATGTTTTGCAGACTCGGTATGAGGTTGGCAAAGCTTAAGATGGCTTGAGGTCGACTTTCATCCGTCTCACGACTCACCAGAAGCCCCAAATCGATGGCTGGGATGTACACATAGCTCGTAAGTACATAAGACTCCGAGGAGATGATAGTACATAATTATCAAAGGAAGTCAAAGTGACATTGGATACACAAATGAACTCGACATTCTAGTCACCCGCACTTCGTGACATATTATCTCCAGTAATATCGTAAGAACAGTCTGTTCGAATTTGATATCGATGTGATAGGACTTTATTGTTCCGTTCCGATGGAAGGTCTAGGTATCTGCTGGGTATTTGCTGTAGGATTAGTGAAATGTTGTTTAGTACGTATTGATAAAAATAAACGTTGGAGCTTCAAATGTAGATACATCTCATATAAAGCACAGTAAATAATCTGATAGTCACAGTCTGAATCTAGAATATCGTGAGAAGTTGTTACTTCTCTTACTTTGACGTCTTGCAGGGACCAGCATCGTGCCACACCAATTCTCACGCCGCCTTCCCCCACCTTCTCTTACTTGTGATCATTCTCCACCTAGCTGCCTAAGCTTGGCTTAGATATAAAGGCGAGCTGTCCGGCGTCGCAGTGCTGGACACCTACACTCACCAACCTCGTCTCCGTCTTCGAGTTCTACCACCATCCATCTACCATCACCAGCCTCCTACCATCATGCCCCCCAAGCGAAATTACCAAGAGTCTTCTTCCATCATCTACGGCTCCACAGTGCCATGGCTCAACGCCTCCAATACCCAATCTTCAACTTCCTCCACTGCCAATGAGCCTTCAATACCCTCCACCGAGGCATCCTCCACACCAATCGATCAAGACGTCGTCATGGAAGCAGCGAAAATATCCTACATCCTGTTCCACAGGATTGAGCTTGATGGTGTCGTATCCCATGCACTAGACTACATCGGCGTTGATCGATCAAGTCCTTCGTACACCCAATGGAAGAAAAAGCTCACCACCCGACAGAGCTCCTGGCACCAAGCTACCCTCAACGGAACTATTCTCTCCCATGTTCAGAAGGTAGCACATAGCTACCATAGCGCAAACGCTTACAAGAAACTTCAATTCCTCCCCCAAGAAACTCGTGACAATATCTGGTTAAATGAGTACGACAAGGATCCCCGCGGTACGATCTCAAAGATCTATCAACCCATCATCGGTGTATTAGATCTCGGGAGCATCTTCAACACCAACCTGGAGGATGAGGAAGATCGTGCCAAAATGGCTGCTATGCGGGTTATGCTGAGGAACAAGTACTTGTATGCTTGCCAGAGTACATTTGAGCTTCGAGGGGTTGAAGACAAAGTCACCAAAACTGCAAAAGAAGCCAAAGCAGCCCAAGCCGCTGCAGTAGGAGGCCCGGTACGTCCCATTTCCTTATCCCCCAAAAAATTTCCCACTAATTACCATCAGGCTAAATGCAAACGAGCGTGGGAAGATTACGATCAGATAGACGATTACGCGGAGACGATCGTGCCGCTGGAGAATGTGCCAATCTGCTTCCAGTTGCCGCTCGCCCAACGCGTTCCAGATCCGAAGAAGGCGAAGACCACATTGGCAGTGGCCGAGAACAAAAAGACGGAGAGCTCGGAACCTGATGGCAACGATATCATTGTTTGAGTGTGTTTTTTTGGCTTGGACAGTCTTATCTGTTGGACTGGATGATAGCAGGGGCCAGCGGAAGAGAGGTCACCGCGGAGGCTTTTTTCTCTCCTTGGGGTTAAAGAGAATACTAGAGTTTTGGGATGTATGATACCCCATTCAATCTTCTCTTTCTAATCATCTCTTTGGCGTTTCCAGGATACTGGGTTCATTAAAAAGGTGATCTGTGCTCCCAACAGGCTTAGTGTGCGGAAAATGGTTGGGCGAGTGACTCCAGCTCGCTAAAAGGTACATGCTCGGATCGATGCATATATACGAGAAAAAGGAGTCGATTGACAACACACTCAAATAATATCTTCAATTCATGCTTCAATCTGTCGTTTCCTTGTCATCTTAAGAGATTAAGCGGTTAATGCACTCTATTCCAGCCGCAGAATTTTTCAAGCACCACTATTTCCAAACCTTCTCGTGGGATTCCTACCTAACACTACTAATGCGTCATTGCGGCCCACTCGATCCAAGATTCGAGAACGCAGACCATCTTACATCTTCTTCAATCTGATTCGATTTATTGAAGATTGAATATGTAGATCACTTGATGGCATAGCTTTGTTACGAACATTTAGTCGTGCGGATTGAACCGTGGGTTTGGCAGTGAACTATACTACACCAGAAGTTCAGATCTTCATTTTCAGAAGTAGAATAAGCTGCCATCTCAAAAATAACACTTTAGCTGCCTGCCACCGAAAATAACTTTATATTGGAGAACACAGGCCGCGTGACTAGGCTCGTTTTGGACTATCACCACATGTACTTCTCCAGCTATTAACAGCCGCGCAAGCATGGCCTAATGCTGCACAATCTCTCCGTTATCCCAAAAGAACTGGCACCTCTCCGTGGCATCGTAGTATTGATCGCTGACAGCCCCGATCTCAGTATCGTTGATGCTCAGCACTTGACCAGTAGAGTATTCCTCCCACAGCGGCTTAGAAACATTGCTCCAGCTCTGGTAATTGGGGTCGGCATGAATTGCGAAGGAGATATACCAGTCTTTCATCGAGTCTGCCACGGTGATATTCTCGCCCGGTTGCGATCCATAGTTCGGATCAATCAGAAACGGTCCGGTGGAACCGTGTAGTTTTGTGCCGGTGTTGAAGATCATCTTGTAGACTTGCGTGTTCTTGGATGCTATTACTGAAGATCCGACATAATAGGTCGGGCAATTGATGACAAAGTCGCTAATAGTACGTCAGTTTGTTGTTGAATGTTGATTGGACAGGCATGTTTACTTACCCATACCAAGTTGCTCGGTGATAGAAGGTGGAATTGAACTCATCGCTAGGCCAGAGCTCATAGATAGAGTCAATGAAGTCCTGGTTGGCATATGGGAACTGGATGGCAAGATCGGCTTTCTCTTCTTCTACCGTGCTCAGTGAAGTATTGGTGGCGGTCACGCCTTCATAGCCTTCTCTGCTCAACCACAACGGTACTTTCGCAAAGTTGCCAGACTTGTATTCCTTCGAAGGAAGATCGCGCAATATTTCGCCGTCCACGTAGGGCCCATAGTAGTAATGCCCGAATCCATAAGCACCTTCGGTGTATGCCATCGTGTATGTTGTTTGAGTGGCTTCGTTCAGCACATCTTCCGGAAGTGCTCGCAAACAATCCATATCCGGGCAATCTGTCGCGTTCAAAAGGCGAGCGAACTGTGCATCGAGTTGTTCTTCGCGGAGATGCTGTTGCCAGTATGGGAAATCTGCAACCGCAGCCCGAAACGGTGGGTTTTCAACACCTCCTTTCCATGCCAACATTGCCGTCACGCTTCCACCACCCGCACTGCCACCGAGAATTGTGACCTGTTGTGCGTCGCCGCCAAAAGCACCAATGTTTTTCTGTATCCACTCTAAAGCCATGCGTTGGTCGAGTAAGCCTAGGTTCTCAGCTCCCCCTTCTTCCACAAACTTCTTGCCACCCATGAAGCCAAAGGCACCCAATCGGTACTGGATATTCACGAAGATGAATGCGTTATCCGAGTGTCGCATGAGTGCATATGGCGGGGCTTGACTTGCGTCACCAAGGGTGTATCCACCTCCATGGATGCTGACTACAACAGGCATCTTCGAGTCTGTCGTAACATCGTCAGGTGTTATGACATCGAGGACAAGACAATCTTGAGAGCCAGAGACCGGAATTGGCCCCGGGGCGATCCAGTAGGGCACGCCTTGTACACAAGGTGAACCAGGTACTGTGGCATTTATAGGCAAGTCTGAGAGATTGCTGGGTGCAATGTAAGGCTGTGGTGCTTTCCAGCGAAGAGGGCCGGTGGGTGCTGCGGCGAAGGGGATCCCGCGGTAATCATTCACGTTGAATGCGTCATTGCGTTTTCCGAGATATTTCGCATAGCCTAGGTCGACGATAGGTCCTAGACTATCATTTTGTGCGGCTGCTGTCGTCGTAGCAAAAAGAATCGCTAGAGCGAAAACTGCTGGCTTAGCCATATTATGATCTATGCAGATTGAAGGAGTACTCAGATTGACTTGTGGTGGTGATGGCGGTAGTGACGGGGGTAGAGATGGTAATTAGTACAAAGTCATATTATACAGGGTGAGAGTGATGTTGAGAGAGGATTACGGGACACTGCAGGAGCTTATATCCAAACATGGTCGGACATTGGCATCAACCTCGTCATGCTACGCGTTCATCGATTGATCGTTCCGATGCATGAAGTGCAAAGTTTGGTCGTTTACACTTTAACGTGATTGGCTCACGCATTGCTCAGCACAAAATTATGGATCCTCTTTTCTCGAAAAAGGATGGCAATGTCGAGCGACGTAGTCGCGTAGAAAAGGGGATCAGGGGGACGAGCTCTGTAACCGGGACGTGATTGGTCGAAATTGATTGCCGTCATGATTGGCTGTGATGGATATCCCATGCACCTATCAGAACCGACAGATCAGTGAGAGAGTTTATAACTTCACACAAAGATAAACGAAAAACTGGAATAGAATTGGATTTGGGAGAGAATGTGTCTATTCATTATTCAGAAAATTATCTGGGGACGTGGAATTCTCTGCTGAGCACCGAAAATCCATTTCGTTCATCAGCCGCGGTTGAAATACCAGCGTGTGAAGTGAACATCAATTGACGAGCTGCCCGTTTCACCACTGTAAAATATGAATATATATATCTAGATATAGAAGTTAGGCGGAGGCCGTAATTCGACCTTGAATGCTTAGGGAAAGTGACACCAATTGAACTCATGGCCTGGCCTCCCGATCACCTGAATTTAGCCAAATAGCACTTGAGAGCACGGCGGCTTACGCATCCATCCCGAAACTTGTTTTCACAACCAAAGTCGGTACTCTGCAGCGGATGTAACAGGATTGAGAATTGCGCAATGCAGCATTTCAAATCCGACGTTTTAGCAAACTCCAAAAGTGTGACCATGTTGTCGCACCAAAGTATAGTAATCTTGACAAACACTTGATGCTGACTACACGCAGACCGATGACGTATCGTGCTACTTTGGGGAACCATCTCGTTACCAAACAAGTGGCAGTGATTTGTTTCTAGATGGAATCTTAAAGAGTGAAAATGAAGTGGGACCAGAAACTTCGATTTCTAATGCTGCCGACTTCGACCGTGGGGCGACTCCACAAATATTATCAACTAACATTCACTAGACCACGTATATAAGTATACTCCCGCAGACATGGCATCAAGATCAATTCTATTATATATCACCCCATACTCATAACATCTTTCTCAAACTTTCCCGCAAGATAGCAAAGAATATCGAACGTCTTCACAACCGTCAAAATGTCTGAATCAAAGCTTTTCCAACCCCTCAAGCTGGGGAACCTCCAGTTGAAGAACCGCGTGGCTATGGCACCCCTGACTCGCTTCCGCGCCGACGATAACCATGTGCCACTACCCATGGTAGCAGAGTACTACGCTCAAAGAGCTTCAGTACCGGGAACACTCCTTATCACAGAAGCAACATTCGTATCGCAGCAAGCAGGCGGGTACCCCAATGTCCCAGGGATCTTCACACAAGCGCAAATCGATGGCTGGAAAGCCGTCACAGATGCAGTCCACAAGAAAGGAAGCTTCATTTACCTGCAGTTGTGGAGTTTGGGTCGTGTAGCGAGCCTAGTCCAAGCCAAAAAGGAAGGTATCACGATTCAGAGTTCCAGCGCTGTCCCTCTTGTAGAGGGTGATCCAGCACCCAAGGAGATGACCAAGGAGGACATCAAGGCAGCCATAGCAGATTTCGCACAAGGTGCAAAGAACGCTATCGCAGCTGGCTTTGACGGTGTTGAGATTCACGGTGCCAATGGCTACTTGGTTGACCAGTTCATCCAAGATACCGTCAACAAGCGTACAGACGACTATGGTGGCTCTATCGAGAACCGCTCTCGTTTTGCCATTGAAGTCACCCAAGCCGTTGTAGATGCCGTTGGTGCCGAGAAGACCGGTATCCGGTTAAGCCCTTTCAGCACTTTCCAGGGCATGCACATGAAGGAACCCGTGCCGCAATTTAGCGACGTCATCAAGAAACTCGCCCCATTCAATCTCTCCTACATTCATCTCGTCGAGTCGCGGATCTCTGGAAATGCCGACATCGAAGCTACCGAGAAGCTTGAGCCGCTTATGGAGCTTTACAAGGGCCCTATGCTTATCGCAGGCGGTTTCAAACCTGACTCCGCAAAGACTTTCGTGGATGAGGAGCATTCCAACAAGGACATCGTAGTTGTTTTTGGTCGCTACTTCATCAGCACTCCGGATTTGGTTTACAGGCTGGAAAAGGGGATCCCGTTGAACGAGTACAACCGGGACACGTTCTACAACGCAGGATCGGAAACGGGATATATTGATTACCCTTTCAGCAAAGAGTTTCTCGCTGAATCCAAGGCATGAGCGAAAACAAAAAAGTGTATACGAGTTGTATCAATAGCGTTAGGCGAGTTCCATAGACATACATAGAGATTCCTCAAACCGAGGGAGTTCGTTATGAATGAATGAATTGATGTTAAGAAACACAAGAAAATCTGGTCGTCATAATCTTGAAGTGAACCCTAGCATATTACTGTTTCCTCCCAACCCACCCCTCCACTCACCCCAACAAAGCCTCCGGACCCTTCAAATCCACCCAGCCCAAATTCGGCTCACTCTGCACCCACCCCAGCCTCTCCCTCACCAACGCACTATACCCCTTCACCTCCTCCATCCCATACGACAAATAACTGATTTCCTCCTGCCTCAAGTTCCCACAGCAACAAAACATGATATGCACCATGCGATTCCCCTCTCGTAAACTATACTCCCCAGCACCATGATACAAACTCCCCAACATCATAAACGCCTCGCCCTGCTTCATCTCAGCATCCACAACCTGCGCTGCGTCGAAGTCAGGTACATCGTCACCCCAAAGATGCGAACCGGGTACGACGCGCGTGGCGCCGTTTGCACGGGTCGTGTCGCAGTCGGGGACGAAGAGACCGAGGAGGAGATCGCGGTTAGGCGTGTATTTAGATGCTGCAGTGTGGCGCGCATGGTGGTTTTTGTCGTCGCGGTGAAGCTTTTGGGAGGAGGTACCGGGTCGTGAGTCCATTGTTATGCTGATGGAGAGGAGAGGTGGGCATGTGTTTGTGGATGGAGTACTGTTGTAGTAACATGTTGTCGTTAGGGAGAGGAAGCGCGTTGTCATGTCCTAAGAGATTTTCCATGTTATTTTACTGCTATTCATTGGCATGGTTCAGAATGGGGAAAGGGAAAGTGGATTAGGGTAGCTTGCTTGGTATAAAGGATCGCTGAAGAATTTCTCCCTGACTGTTTTGCTGCGTCCGATGAGGCGGGTGCATGTTTTTGTTGCTCCATTCAATGCGCCTACTGTACTGTTGGGTGACCCTTCGTCCAGATAAGGCTGCACTTCACTCCGAGCTTTTTCTAAGACAGATGAAGTAGTGAAGTTGGTGACAATCACGCATCCGTCTTTTTCGAGTGCGGCGACGAAGTCGGCTCGAGGTGCATCGTATGGGATACGTTGAATAGACATTTTGGGTAGAATGAACAGGTGTTGAAAAACAGAAGTATTCTTATGGCCAAATTCCAGTACTTATGTATTTGGTATCTGTACACGGATAACGTGGCTACTGAATTAGAGTTATTATCTAAGGTTATCGGAGGTCTCTGTCCACGGCTTGGCTGTCGGCTATATGAACACCTCAAACCACATAACCTATACTGATTCTGTTTTAGCTCATGTACTATGTTCTGTAAATATGATTGATCTGCATCATTTGACCTAGAATGTGGGGGCATAGGATTGGAATGTCACTGTTCAGGTACGTCAGTCACGCCGGCATGCAACAGTGAATTTAACAATGCTCTATTCAGACCTAGTACTTTCATTAGAGTCATCGCAGTCGCAGAACTCGAGCTCTGGAAGCGATAGTCGTCTCTATATTGGTATAAAGAAATGGTATTAGCTTGCCTACACCTCTCGACTTTATCGTCCAAGACCAGATCACTTAATCATGCCTTGACTTCTATCAAACCCCTCGATCGTCTCTTCAACCCCCCTAAATGTCGCTTCAAACCCTCACCATGGAAGAAAACCACCCATACAATAATCGTGAGAACCGTCAAAGGTATCGTAATAGCCCAGTAAAGCCAAAGCCGCTCCGAAACCTGCCAAACATGATGACCGTTGCCATCTTCCATGAGTTCAAAAAAGCTCATTCCGAACAGACCAGAGATAAATGTACCCGGAAGATAAATGAGACCCACAATGGCTATAGATCGTACATTCCTGTTGTCGGACTTGCTGTCCTGACCAATTTCCACCATCACGCGGCTGTCGCGCTGAGCTACTAGGCTGAAAGCCTATCAGGTTATAGTCAGTTCGCAGCTGGAATATGAGAATTGGAAAATTAGGCGGAACTCACCAGATTGATCTCACTACGGAGACGCTCTGTCAGGGATTGCGACCGTCGCTTGATACCTTTAAGTTCTTTTTCCAGACCGAACAACCTATCTTGGAACTCTAAAGGCCTCTCGTCTCTCGAGATCCCATGTGCAGAGCTACTATTACTATCAAACACTTTACTGCTCTTCCGAACACACCGAACCGTATCGACAGCGATATCCAGTGTTTCGTTAGAATGATCCACATGCCGAGCCATGTCATGTAGGTAAACAAAATCAGGCTGGAATCTATCATCGTGGACATTCTGCGATCGGCTTTTTTCGGCTTTCCTAACGCAGTCTCTTAACGACCATACTGATGCGTCATATAAATCTCTCATGGTTTCTATGAAGAGAACCTGCCACTTCCAAGGGCAATATATCTTCTTAGATATGATTTTGTTATGCAATTGGGCTTGCATGTCCCTGGGAAAGTCGAGACAGAAAATAAAACCAGTGTTGGAGTCGACGAAGCGCGTGGTGAACGATACTATTTGCTGCCACTCGTACCATACTCTGCCTGTTCTTTCGTCTTTTAGGACTTGCTTGATTTTGAAGCCGCACCATATGTCTGCTTCTAGTCAGATCTTTTGTGAATGTTAATCGCTGTAATTGGATCTACGCACGCTCAATCTTCGTCCCAGATGCATCTTGTCTTCGTAAGCGCCCATATGATCCATTCAAATCTTTGGGTAAAGAATCCAAGAAAGGATCTGGCAACAGAGCAGAATGGTCATGCCCCAATCCAGCCGCTCTGAGACTGTGAGCGTCCCCGAATCTAGAAAGCCATCAACATTTGCTGGCTGCGAGGGTATCGAGAAAGCGCACAAAATGCGAAATCCGTCAATGCCAGACCCGAGTAAAGTTTCTTGATTTTTCAGCTCGATGCCCCAAGTTGATCTCCGCAATGCTGACCCTGCGTAATCGGTTAAATGTAAGCTGTGCCGCTGGGGGCGGAATGTGTGTAGCGACGAACCTGGCTCCAGAACTTCCACCGTAGTCATCATAGCATGATATTGTGGGAGAGTGTAAGATGTATCAAATGGTTCCACTGGAAGAGAATCTTCTCAATCGTTATTAAATGTGCCCATGGTTAAGCGCTCGTATACAGAGACACAGCGGCCAATCAACGAGAGGGCACCCCGCCCTCAGCCTTGCCGATGAGTTGTAAACGCTCAGCACATTCGAGCGGCTAGGAAACAGAATGTACAATTATAGATTAACACGACGAGGGTACTATAGTTCTTCGACTACCTAAATACCCTCAGTATCACATATATTTCAAATCCATATATCTCCACTGGTCGTTGGGACGTCATATACGTCAATCCGTCAAATGCGCAGTGCCCTAAGTTCACTATCCAGCCTTTTCACTCTTACTCGGACGCTCCTACCTCCCCACCTTACCAAACACCCCCAGCAACGTAGCAAGGCGATTGACATGCAGAAAAGCGCTCACACCAATATTCCCCCACATCATATCATTATAGTTATTCAGATCCAAGAACATTTCCTGACCCATGACTTTATAGCTTGCGTATATGTGGCCAAGGTCGCCAACGGCAACAAAAAAAAGGTAGAGCTGTGTCACACGTGTATCTCGCGTAACGGCGGTGCAGAGGATTCCCAAGAACGCGAGAAGCAGAAAAACGTTCCCAATCGTGTAAGTTAGAATGATTGCGCCGTCGGGAATGGGGCCGGTGGCGGAGGGCATCTGGCGAGCTACGAAATCTTTTGGGTTGGAGAATGCGGCTTGCAGGCCGACGATGCTAGAGGTGTCATGTCAGTGGGCGGCGGGAGCATGAGGATGCTGGGGGTGTGTAGTACAGAGAGATGGGCTCGAGATAGGTGAAGACCAGCGCTGGCCAGAATGGTAGGTTGGTTCCGAGAGCCATGATGCGTTGCGTGGATTCGGTTGACTATGTCGAACGGATGGGAGGAGAGGGGCTCTATATACTGACGGACTATATACACATGTAGTAAACAAGGGTTTCTATGGCGTCATAAGCGGCGCGGTCAGCGCAAAGACCGGCCTGAAGTCCGGAGTTCATAACCGATTGAAAATGTTTCGACGCGCAGTTTAATGAGACACGCAAGATAGACAGGGGAAACCACATATGATATTTTTGTGGTGTTGGGCGTTTAAAGTACAAACAGCTACTACAAACCCATAGTATACATGCACATAACAGGATCCCTACATATCATACAGCCTTGTGTCCACCATAGTTTACAATTGCGATTTGGACTCGACCGGCGCAAATTTTCTTTCCCGAATCAACATGTCGACTTGCTTCCAACTCTTGTCTTGGTCATACCATTCCTGCTTTTTCCTCTGCGTTCTATCTTTCAGTAATTGCGCGGCTGTCGGCGAAACCGCAACACCAAATGTCGGCGCAACCTTCGTTCCTTCAATCAGTTTAGTCTCCCTCTTTACATACGATCTCTCCTTCATTGACGCTCTGAACCCAGGTTGGCTTGGCCCGGCACCCAAGCCGCCAGTGCGCAGCTCCTTTGTTATGACCTTGCTGAGACCCTTCTTTGTACGTAGATCCTTCGCATTAGGCCTCTTACGATGAAGCTCCACGTTCTTCAACTTCAATAGAGTGCCCAAATTCGCTTTCGTGGGAGTGGGAGCGTTCGAAGTCTGTTGAGCAGCGGCCTTCTTTGCGGCTTCAGCCTGCTGCTGACCTTCGATGTGGAGGTAGCTGAAGAGTTTCGATGGCTTCGGTTTGGAATCAGCGCAGAGATGGTGGTACAGCTCACCCAAGGTGGTTAGGGATGTGAGAGTTGGGTCGGATACGAGGAGACCAGTGAGTTGACGCATTCGTTTGGCAAGCTATGACTGGGTTAGTTTGATTGGTAGGATGGGGGGATTCTGAAAGCCTACAGCAAATTTTTCCTCGATATTCACGAGAGGCACGTCTCGCCATTTTACTTCCACCGTCTTAGGCCTTTTCTTGCTAGGGGCAGCCTGCTGTTCAGTGACATCTTTGATCTTCTCAGGCTCGACGGGCTGGCCTGGTGTCTTGGCGCTATCAGCGTCCACAATAGGGGATGTGGATGGTGAAACGTCTGCCTTTACCGCTACAGGCTCTCCCGCGTCTATTGTTACGTTTACAGGAGGATTTTGAGGTGGAGTTCGTGGTACGGGTCGGTTTGACATGAAGTCAAAAGGCTTCTGGTCGGGATCCTGCTTTACCATGGCTGCACGCTTGAAAGCAGGGGTGTTAGGGTCCATCTCGGGAGCAGGCTCTTCCGCTGGTGATACCTCTTCTTCGACAGCAGCTTCGACGTCTTGTAGGAGCTCTTGCTCGCTAGACCATTCTTGCTGGTTCGACCAGCTCGGAACATGGCGCATTGCTTTGAGTAGATCTTCCGATTGTTTAGGATCGGGGAAAGCAACAGTGTATCGGCCTTTGCTCGGTCCCCTGACGATTTGCAGCAGCTTCGCATCCTGGATCCACTTTGGGACATCATATACACCTCGGTTTGCCAGCCCTGTAAGATCCAAAAATTGGCGTGCGTGTTTGAGTGTATAAATCTCAATAACGGCCTGGTGGAACTTGCTACGTATGGTTGGCAGATCGCGGATAGGAGTTGCTTGACCAAAACTATGCCCGTCAGTGAATGGTCCCTTCCGACAACCGTAATCAATCTTACCTCCAATCAGTATATGGCTTGTTGCCGAAGTCATGGAACTTCTGGGCCATCATCAGGTTATCATCTCGAAGAGAATACATAGTTCCTGTCAAATCCTCTATCTGATCCGCCATTGTATGTGACATGGGTGTGTAAGTCCGCATGGTCAGTTTTTCGTATTCCCTGGCAAGTTGACTCTCTTCACGCTGATCCAACCATTTATCCCCACCAACACGTCGCAGTCTTTCCCCATTGACTTCTTCTTCATATATAGCGTCCAATTCCCGGGCAGCCTCATCGTCGGCGAGTACCTCGAGCTCATCGCCCTGATCTTCGGGCGCGATTCTCACGGGCGAGGTAGGATCGAATGGATCCACATGCGCACCAATAGGCTCGGATTCACCCAATAACCGCTTTTGCCATCGCCTAACAAGCTGCTGATGCTTTTTCTTGTCTTGCTTGGCCAGAATGAATGACAAGTTAGGGGTGGTGGAGAAGGAAGCGTAGGTGGTGCGGAGAAGGGGGTGCGGCGACGTGGCACGACGACATTGCGAGAAGGGAGATTGGTGCCGCAACGAATTCGGTATCGAGAGCGAACGGTCAATTGCCCGCTGCGGGGGTGGTATTCGGCGCATTGGGTCGAGATGGTGATGGTTGTGAGTTGCTTGCGTTCGTCTGGACTTCTAACTTTTCGGAGTCGGTGAATGTTCGGCTGAACTACAGCAGCCAATCATTGATGCATATGATATATGTATGCACGCGTTTGACATCTAGGTAAAGATCATTTGGGTGCGAATCTTCACGATAGTGCTCACACATTAAGAATATCACTTTACTCACTTATTGTGCAAGATCTCGAAGTGTTCACAAGTAAATGTCGGATTACGGATCATTGTATACACATTAAATTCGATATTCCCCTGTACTTGTGTCGAGCATGTGGGTATCGATAACAACAAAAACATACATGTAACTACCTACAATAGCAGCATTAGACATCACCCTTAGGTATTAGCAAACTTTTTTGCTAGCCATGCTGATCCTCTCTCATCATACTCAGCCTTTGAAACCAGGACCTCCTTCAATCGCTCCGGCTGGCTGGCAAATCTTGCCGCACCCAGCCAGGTGTGTTTTATAGGATCTTCCGCCCTTGTTAAGTTCAGCAGATAGTGTGACGGGATAAGAGCCCTAAGTTCCGAATCCAGTCGTTCCATGAACCCAGGAATGAGCGAGTTCCCTCCAACTACCACGACGTTAGCCATCATTCCCACTCTGATTGCTTCCGGCAGTACGCTTAGTGCCTCCATAATAGCGCCCGGCAGCCCAGACTCTTCAATACCAATATCGGAAGGATTGAAGAGCAGCTCAGGGACGGCGAACCGCTCGTTTCCAAGCGGCAACAGGTCCTCTTTTGGGCCTTGTTGAGGTTGCAGACCTCGACGCAGTTTTGACTGCGCTGGATCATGTGGTCTCGCATGGCCATGGATGGAATGCTCATAGTCAGGCAAGACGTAGTCTAGTACAATAGATGGATCCACAGCCCGCTTGTCACCAACTCTCCCTTTCCAGGTTTGCTCCAGATGCTTCTCAAACTGCTGGTATGATGGCACAATGAAGGAAACGGCTTCCTTTATTTCGTTAAGTAGGTAGGTCTCCTCCATCATGTTGTAGTGTCTCAACGATGATAGCTCTTTGAGATAGTTGGTCAAGAGCTTCCCGCCGACCGTAAGCCGTCGCACTGCTGCTTGGATGAGCTGGCCATTGTAGACAGGCAGAACAGTCGTATCAGAGTAGGACGTATCGATGAGAAGGAGGCATTCTTGCGGCAGCGAGAATAGCGAGTTGGGCTCGAAGGGATGGTACGCATTGAAGACTGGGCCTATGGAACGGTGGTAGGCTGCAAACTCGAATTGCTCGAATACGATTTCGTCGCAATTCTTTTGCAACTCTTTAGGGCAGTTGGGCCTCTCGGTGAGAAGTAGGTTGGTTTCTTTAGGATCACACTTTATGCCAAGTCAGCCTCTACCTATCATAGTATCCAAGAGCATCATGATGCGTACCTACCCTTAGCCCATCCCCCGCGCTGTTGCCCGAGAACTCGTGATCCCAGATTGCCTTCTGCGCTTCCCAATTGACAATGAAGCCCTTCTCTACCGGTCTTCGAAAAGCCAGCTCTCCAAAGTCTTTGCAATCCTCCAGCTCTGAAGCAACGTATGTTCGTCTGTCGCGTGTACTGCGGGCGATGCAGTTTGGAATCACAGCGCACGTGTCATAGCTCGGTTCTGAGTTTGCAGATGAGACTATACCGGCTTTTAGCGTATAGCCACCATTGTCTAGAACCAGCGTTTTTGACGGAGCCGCGAGAGATGCCCGTTTGGAACCTTTGGGGGGCATTGTTGCAGTGTAGTCCTGGTCGTCGTTCATACATGAGCGCGACCAGCTTCTAGATTTAGCCGTTATCGATAACTATAATTACTAAGCAGTATTCCATCCAGCAATCAACTTTAGCTCTGATTGGCTCACTTTAGCGCCTTGGCAGACAGTTCGACCTAGTGAGATAACGACCAAACAGCATCGTTTTGGTCTCTACGAAGATGGTCAACATGGTCAAGTCGCGAAGTCTCCAAGCTGTGCACTTGCATATAATGTCTAGGTATGCGGCAGACTAGCTGGTGGCGCATACTCGCCTTCACTACGTACCTAGGTATGTAACTCACAAGCCATCCTCACCTGATGCTGCCACTGTTCATTTTCAATATCTCCCACTTCCCTGGCCATACCAGAGAGCCACATCAGCAAGGCTGAATTCGATACGCAACAAACCTGCCTTTTTCGCGTCGTGCATCGGCTCAGCTTTTCGGGTACGACCATCACACATGCCTGCCTGCATTACACCCACCTGTTCAGAGCATGTCGGTCGATATTGAAGCTCACCGGATGTCGCGTTTCCCACCAATCATGGGATGGCAGATGTTAGTCTTGTGATGGAGGTCCTGCACTATCATGCATAGACACGACGGCCTGGCTGCTTACACCTCAGGCAGAAAGGCCTTTTCCAGGCGACCATTTGCCTTTCAGCGACTGTACGTCAAGGCTGAGGACACATGGTGTCCGCGTGTTTAAGCTTGACTTCATAATACCTGATATGAAGCCCACAGAGCCTCAAATGAAACCAGCCGCGGCTTAACATAAAGATGGCATCTGGAGCCAGCCTCGATCGCCTTAGCAACTGACTTTGCCAAACTTCCGGTGCTCAGACCGGTCCACGCTTGTCCTTTTGTGAAGCATCCACATCATCGATCGGCAGCAGCAGCACTGCCACCGCTTCGCTAACCTTGCTTTGTGCCATGGAGTGGGACACATTCGACACCTACCGGCTGCCGCAGCAAACGCTGGAAACCTTCCTACGCCAAAAGTTTGGTAACTACAATTTCTTCGTTCGAGTTAGTATGCCCTTGGATGAATTACGTGTGTAAATATTGATACCTGATCTACAGGTGGCTGCAACTGGAAAATACACATTTTGGATTCCACGCAAATTGTATCCAGTATGACTTCCGACCTTTGGAGGTGTTAGGGAACCTGAACTGATATCCTTCCAAGTACGAGCAAGACGAACTCGCCTCTTTGCGGCTAGATGACCCATGAACAAAGCTCTGCTCAGGTATTGACAGGCAAATGCTGAAATGCATCGGAATGGTCACGGGGGATCACCCTTGCCACATGTGAAGTGGGGCTCACCGCATGGCGAACACGAAAAACGCCAGTAGCTACCAGGGCAACGACCGGAATCGCTCATCTCACCAGCGAATCAAGCTGGGCAGTGTAAACACTCTATCGGTTTTCTATTTATCTTAGTCGTGTCCTCTAGAAATATGATAAGTGACTATGAGCTGGCACATTCGTGATCCTTCTTTCAAAGTTTGTGTTATTCAATGGAGACCCTATTGCAATCCTGCGAAAATTTCGATCATTACCCTCGAAATGTTGTTCAGAACGCCGTGCTCAGTCATACATTGAGGTCATATTACGATAGATTGAAATCTGAAGAGAAGCTCCTGTTTAACGAAAAACAAGCAGCAGTGGACTTTCTGGATTCTGGTCATTCAAGCCATGGTAATAACAAACGCTCCCCCAAAGAGGGACACGCCGATTGGGTATGTGAGCTAATTTGGGTGTTTTTTGCAGGATTTATATCGACTTGCATGACTTCACTCGCCAACCTTAAAAATGTGCTTAATGAAGAATGGCAAGCAAAAGGCGACCCAAAATGTCGCTTCGTGTAAGTCCTCTGTTTTCACGGAGAAGAGAACCGTTCAATACTAAGTGGTGTAGCTTTCTGCACTCGCCACACAGTCGCGCGCCACTGCGAATCAGTCGTAACATGCTGAGTTTTCTTCTCACGTACTATCAAGTCATGCCTTCGTTCCTAGACTTTATTTTCCCTTTCGGACATCAGATAGAGGCGAAAGATTTCTATTTCAGTGGTTTACGCGACGATTCACGCCTCGAGCAACGGCATCGAGGGCTGACAATACCAAGACTGAATCGGTCGGGAAACGAAATTCGCTTCTGCTACAATCTGCGGTCAGTGGAACGTTCTACAAGCCAACCAGGATTACAGTGGTCGATTCGTCAATGCGCTGTCTATCACTCCTTTGATGTTGAGACTGGCAAATCCCTATGGATCAATGTTAAGGCAAATAAGTTGATCAAGAATCGAATTGAAGAAGCGACGAGTGATCCTACCTTTGATTCCAGTGGTACTGTACAAACTGCGGCGGCCTTTTCCTCATCACTCTCTATCCACTTACTCCTATGTGATTGGTCTAGTGAGAACTGGAGATGGTATCTCAATGATCTTGAGCAGGAGTTCCAGAAACTCGCAAAAGACGCACCGTATATCCCAATCGATCGACTACCCAGTCCTCCGCCGTCGCCCGTGCTATTCGCTACAAGCCCACGAGTTATGACCGGTGGGTTTTCACCAAAGTCACGTACTGGAACCTTCCAATCTCCTCGATCCCCTAGAACCCCTAGAAACAAAACAGGGTCGTTTTCTCACGGTGCACCTTCCCGAGCAACCACCCTGGTGGATTCCATCCCGAATATAGGGTCTTTCGATTCGGAGCAGCAAAATTGTCACACCAATGACCCATGGATCAAGGCAGGCTCCATGGACAGTCATATACTGAAGAAAAGTTTGCATTCATTCTATGTCCGAGTAAGAAACAATCTAATTGGCGGTCCATCGCAACCGAGCAGCAGCCACCAGTCCTCGATTCCATTGGACGAAGTCAGACCAGCGTCGCCCTCTGCTGCAAGTGTTAAGATGAACCCTCCCGAAATGCCACCCAACTTCTCGGAGGACGGAGATGAGAAGCCCCAGGAGATCTTTACCGTCACCGATCTTCAAAAGTTGCAGGGAATTGAAGACAAAATCCAAGAGACACTTCTGGTGCTCCGACTCAACGCAGAAGTTCTGGAAGAATTACGCCAGAACTACCATTTTCTTACCAGCCACTCTGCGTTCCCAGCTCTTTTGAGATCACAATGCGAGATGGATCTAGCGAGATTTACAAGAAGCATCCTTCATGTGGAGAAAGACCTCCGCATGCTGCAGTCTAGATCAGAAAACTTGCTTCGCATGCTTGAAAATAGGAAAAATTTAGTAAGCTTTGCCTCTTCAATTACTTCAATGGAAAGCAGAGTAACTAACGACGTGTTCAAGTTGAACGGTATCCTGCAATATCGTGGAGTGAAAGCAAACGAATCGTTCGCACGAAAGAACCAGCTTTCCGCCGAGCGCATGGAGCAGATGACGTACGAAATGCACACCATAGCCAAAAAGACGGAACGGGAGACAATCTCGATGCGGGTGATCACAACCGTCACGCTGTTTTTCTTGCCAGCTACCTTCATTGCAGTACGTTCCCTCCTCGTCGCCTATGATATCATGCTAAATGAACTACAGACGTTCATGAGCACCGATATTCTCAGATTCGAGGATGGGAAGCAGGATTTCCAGCTCAAGGCTCTGCATACTTATATGGCGATTGCGCTGCCGTTGACGGCTTTGACATTTTTCGCATGGTGGTTCATCTCTTATTGGGCTAAGAGGCCGGCCGCTCAGGCCGAAGCGGTTTAGTTTGCCGCCAATATGTATTGTAGATTTCCTTGTCTTAGATTTCAGCCGTACGGCGTACTTTGGGCGGGTTTTCGGCAAGAGCAGGGTAGCTGCATTACCTACGGTCTATCGTAATATCGGGCATATACATAGATGTGTGTGAAAGCTTATAGATATGGCACAGCCCGGTTCTATACAGAGCACAGCCTCCTTGCTGTTCGTAAAGAGAACTGTCTGTCAACCTACACTACACTGCAATACATGGTGCAAAGCGAGATGAGCTGGGAACACTGGATCGAACGAGGCTGTGGCTGTGGCACTGCGAGGCATGTTGTGATTTTTGTTGGGAGAAATGTCATCATCTCCCATAAGTCTAAGCCCATTCTGAAGCATTCGGATTGGCTGTCTTCGTGAGATGATAACTTTAGGTTCGAGTGTGGTCAAATCATCTTCGGTGCTCCCTCGATGCTGGCTTATGGGCGGCCTCTAACCGAAACAGGTTAGCTTGCAGTATACTCGCGTCCGACCACGTGATCCTTGTGAAACAAGCTGGACCTAGCGCCCCGCACTATGGGGAGCTTAAGTCTACGCTTGGCCTTAACCCAACGTCTTACATATTCATGCCCAAATGTTCGATGATGGTGATGATGATGGTGGCATTATTATTTGACTATCACTCGAAAGCTCATTCAATGTTCGTATGCGGGACGAACGCCAGGGCAGACTGCTCGCTCTGTGGTGCAATGCGGCGCATTGCTAGCTGCTGCTGCTGCCTAGCGACAGCTCATTGTTCATCGGTGCCCGCTTCGCTTCACTTTTCACCCATTACGGGTAATCTGAAATGATGTACTACCTTTGTTCCTTTTTCTCGTTCCTGCTCTAGCGTGTAGGAGGAATGCGCCTGATAACGAGTAATGACGGTCATCTCAACTCACAAACGCTGCTTGGTGCTAAGCCGAAGAGATGGGTGATGTGAGTGGGACGAAAGTGTAAGGGGAAGCGATTGGGGCTCTGCCTTTTGCTATAACCCAGCCCACTAACTACCTGGCGTCTGACAGCTTGGCTTACCTACAGCCTTTGACTAGTCCTATCTCCTGCAGGGCCTGTCTGCCCGGTCGACGCATATTATAACGGAGAGCTGCCGGCGTCCTAGCTCGAGCTTCCGTGTTTCCCGCCACCCCCCAGCTGTGGTCATTCGAAAAGATATTTGAGGCGAACGTCTGCAAGTATTTTGCCTCCCACACCATATTCACCCCCCATCGTTTTGCTGCCCTACCACACTTCGCCAGCCCACTCATTACCGATGAGTGGGCGTGACTCTGACGTGGTCGACTACCGAGACTTCCTTCGAACCTCCGAGGTATCGGTTGTCGACCTGCAGCCGCAAAAAGACCGACCAGAAAGTCGTTCATTCGTCCCCGCTGATGCAGTGAAACGACATTTGTCGAAACCCGTCCTCAGAAATCTGTTAGCTTATTACAACATCCCCGCCACTTCATTGATACACATTCAACAATCATACATTTTTGTGTTCACTATCCTTATTGTCATTGGCAAAGGCGGAGAGCTTAGTCGCTTCTTACAATGGGATAGCCTAGCGGATCATCGCCTGCCCTTCAGGAGGAACGATAGATCCGCCTGGCCACCAGAGTGCAGAAACTTCTTCTCTGAGTTCTACAAGGCGCAATGGAAATTCTGTGCGCATACTTTCAGACATGGAATGAACGATACGAGACTTGACGATGAGGTCATTTTACCATATTTGTCTCGTGAGGTGCTCAAGATGGGCCCCGATTCTTGTACCTACAAGGTCGAAATCCACCCCAGCTACAATGAGCTGATTCCCACAGTACGCATTCTATTCCCTCATGTCAATGATTAGGCAATCACTAATATGCAAACAGAAAGACGGACATCCCACCGCCATCAACACTTTTATCATCAAGACATGTCGTGCAAAAGATTCACAACTCCATCATAATGAGGTTGAGGCCTATAAGATCATGGATTTCTCCGAATCGATTTTGCCCAACACCGTGAGGATTCATGGTTCCTGGGTACAGAGACAAGAATATAGCATGTGCATGGAGCATGTTGGCGGGGCCACGTTAGAAGACTTCTTCGCGCGCCCGCCACCCGTGTACGAAGAAGACATCATCTTGTTTTGGGAACGTTTGGTGGATGTTCTCAAGCCTTTGGCTCGGATACAAAAACATCCAAACCCAGATAACATCTTCAAATTCCTGCAGGGCATCCACAACGATATCAAGCCTACTAATATACTTGTGGCCGAGCCCAACAACGCCTTCCAAAAAGAGTCCAATCGGTGTAGCTCGTACGATGTTACCTTCAAGCTTGCAGATTTGGGCTTGACTCATTTTTCCCCCGCGGAAAAAGAAAGGAAAGCCAGAATCAAAGCTGTCAGTGGTACCCAAATCTTCAGTTAGTATATCTGTTCTCTTTGCTTGACCCCCACATCTCATCGTGTATTATCGTCTCATGACCACAATTTTATCGCTTTTGTGGACCTCACTAACATCAAAGAAGCCGCCCCTGAATATTACAGGAACGAAAAAGACAGGTTTTCTCAAAGCGATATACGAGAGGCTAAACCTAGCAAAGACATCTGGAGCATGGGCTGTGTCTTCAGTGAAGCTGTAGTCTGGTCTGTGCTAGGACCCGAAGGTCTCAATCGTTATCGAACCGAACGAACGAAAGCTACCAATGAAATATCAAAACTATGTAACTCGGCGTACAGTGGGTGCTTTCACGATACCAAGAAAGTACTTCATATTGTACATGAAATGCATACACAAGCCAGCATTGGGTGCCGTCGCGGCGACAATGTAGTTGCGGGAATCATCAACGTGGTTGAAAGTATGCTACAAGATTCCCAGCGTCCAAGTGCCGCTGAAGCCTATGAATACTGCGAAGATATCTTGACTGTTGCAAAGAGCATGTCGCGACCCTCACAGCGCAGTCCTCAAACTGTCTTGTGGCCAGCTAGTCCACCAACTCCAGGCGAAAGCCGGTCGGATCCATATCAAAATAGGTTCAATCCTCCAGGCGATCAAAATAGGTTCGATCCTCGAGGCAGTCCTCAGCCACCATTTGGATTAGGTCTTCATGAGGAGAACCAGAATTACGAATATCAAAGGCCGTTTCCACCACCGTCTTCTAACCCACCCCCAATCTTCCGCCATTCCTGGGATGAGAGTCAACAGCGACCGTCTCCTGTCAGTCCTCAAATCGCCCTTCCGAGAGTTTCAGAGTCCCCGGAACGGTTATGTGATGACACTTCGATACGTGCACGACGCTACAGAAATAGGCCGAGCCCATCTAACACCGTACCTGCACCAAATCGACATTCTTCCCATGCCCGCCATCTAAGCGCAGAATCGAATGACGAGGAAAGGCTCGCCCCAAACAACCCCTACAGAAGCAAGATCAAAGAAAGGCAATCATCGCCAAATCGCATTTCGAACCCCCCAGAATTGCGTGTTGAACCTCCCGCAGCATCACCCGCACCCCATTTCAAGCTTGAGTACGTTTCAATTGGGGCGGTCAATAACTGGATAAAAGATACCAAAAAGCGCAAAGTCTTGCCGTTGCGCGGAATCGAACATTTGCGAAAGCTAGATAACAGAGATCAAGTATGTTCTGTCACAATATATCATGTCCAGTGTTCTAACTTCCATGTAGATTTTTATATTTGACGATTCGGCCAGTATGGATACCCACTGGAACAATGTCCTGGATACCTTTGGAGCTTTGGCATATCTGGTCAAATCCAAAGACCCAGACGGTATAGAGATTCGGTACACAAGTAATCCCACGTACTATGATCGTAATAAAGACAGAAAACCGCTGTTTCAGAAGCTCAGCAGAAGCACGCGCGGCGGAAATTGTGACATTGGACTCACTTTAGGGAGAGTTCTGAAAGAGTTGGGACCTGACGGCTCGAAAAACCTTCTTAGTCGCTTGGGTCTTCACAAATCAAACTACAAACCAAAGAAATGGGGCGTCAACATCTACATTTTCACGGATGGTATATGGCAAGACGGAGATGGATGGGTAGATCGCATAGTACAAGCTATGAAAAGACTCGAGGATCAAGGAATGGAAAAGGGACAACTGGGCATACAATTTATCCAGTTCGGCGACAATGCGGAAGGCACGAGAAGACTCAAAATTCTCGATGACGAATTGCGCCAATACGGTGTGATGCAGTAAGTTCAAAGTGCAGTTCTCTCCATTGTTTCATACTCACCTTGACTAGGGATTTCGTCGATACAGAGCATTGGACAGGAAACGCTTATAAAATGCTTCTTGGGGCCATCGACCCTGGCTGGGATCAAGCAAGAACGCCACAATCTTCTTCCGAGGCGAACACGGATTCCTCTCATCGAGTCTCGTTCATGTCGAATAGGTCTCATCCCTTTCGAATGTCGACATCCTGATCCTGATCACGTTTTTGCTGGATGCGCTTTTTTTTTATTTTTGTTCAATTCATTCCTTCTCAACAACTCAACGCCTATGTTGTAACAAAAAGGGAAAATTCTTCCTACAAAACAGAGTCGCCATGAGAGTTCGCTCTGGGCGAATGATCGCGTTGCATTTGATGGTTTTTCCAGCGCGTTTTGCCTTTTTGGAGCAGGTTTTTCTACAACTATTCACTATTATACCCCGTAGAAGCGGTGCATATCGCCCACTTCGACGAAAAATATCTTAACATGAACTCTTTTCTTTGATACCCCTCTGGTACTTGTAGCATATGGGCGGATGGGGTTCATCTTCGAATTTCTTTTCACGAGGGTAGCGCACTGGCGGGCCCCATGTACAAAAAGAGTCAAACTCCGTAACTTCACGGTTAGATTTCCGGGCGGTGATGTCTATTTCTCTTATTCGAGACTCATGTCGAGTCTGCACGTCGGGGCTCGCAGCGTGAGCGTGCGCTGTTATTTTTCTCTATGCTATGACGATATTCTCGCGATCGTCACTAATGGCTATCCAACAGTCCTTGCTGCTTCAAAAGAAAAAGACAAAGTCACTTATACAGGCGCGCAGTCTCCTTTTCTTCCAATCGACCAGCACTTCGTTGTATGAGTGATGGCGTCTGTAATTTGAGCAAGTTGGGTTGGCTATTAAACAGAACAACGATTGCGAGCACGTTGCGATCGTCGCTCCGGGAATTCGAGAAGGTTTCAGCGCCCGTGCTCGTGCATTAGTCGTCATGATGACTCTACTCAAGCCTCCGTGACATTGAAAATCCAAAGAGATGAATTGATGATGGAAAAAAGAAAGTAGAGAAAGGATTTACGAGTGTTTGAATGGTGCAGAGGCTAGGTGCCTGTTCATCGACCTATTTGTGGAGGCCAGTGACCATCACCTGCCTGAACAGGCATCGCTCACCAGCGGGAAGATCAACGCCTCGACGACTCAGAAGCTCGCTCACCACCTCGTGGTAGCGACAATTTCCGCCTAGCAAACGCCAATACTATCATGGAGGCTATCGGAGTGAAGACTGTGATATTTTGAAGACCGCCTACCAGAAACGGGGCGCCCTGAGCTGCGCAAGATGATGCCGTTCACCAGCTGTAGCGTCATTAGCTGACGCCAAGGGGCGCAGGTACTTTTGACCTTCCTTCCTCTACAGCCAGTACCTCTGCACTGTTTGCAGGCGTGCAATGCGATCTTGATCCTTCCATCGAAATTAGGCAAGGTGTTTCCGCTGTGCATCGTATTCCATAGTGTCGGATCTTGCGCCATCAGAAAGGATTGCAGGTACAAATGCCCGACTGAACCCCTCCTTCGGCTTTGCAGTGTGCACACGAGCATTTCGTTTTCGCTCCACTGTCAGCAAGCATGTTACTACCGACCTCTTTCAATCTCCTTGCTCTGCAATTCGCAAGTACATTCGCGAACCCCGTGACACGAGACGATAAGAAGCAAGGTCCCGTCGTCAACACCGCATTATGCAACGGTAACAAGTACGTTTATGAAGAGCTTGCTGGGTGGGGTATCCTAGCCGGCGATGCACGAGACAAATTCGGCGACACCATCGGTGGCATCGGCAGTGCAATCGCTCTGGAGAAGAAATCCTGGAAAAAGAAGAAGGGTGACGCGGAAGGGTATGAGGCTATCCTCTACGGTCTCCCAGATCGAGGGTGGAACACAGAGGGTACGCAGAATACCCAGTCCCGTATCCACAAATTCAGTGTCTCTCTGGATATCGTGCCCGCGACTCTAGAGAACCCAGCGACAACCCCCAACTTCCAGATCAGCTATTTGGATACCATCCTCCTTACCGGCCCGGATGGCACACCTACCACTGGCCTCGATGCTGATCAGACCGGGCATCTCTCTTATGATGGATTTCCAGATCTCCCAGTTGTTACATACACTGGTGATGGGTTTGGTGGCAACGGTACTGGCGGAAAGCGAATCTCCATCGACACTGAAGGCCTTGTCTTGGGCGAAGACGAAACGTTCTGGATCAGTGATGAGTACGGTCCCTATATCTACCAATTCGACAAGCAAGGCAAGATGATCAATGCCATCCGCCCACCAAATGCGCTTATCCCCATACGCAACGGCACTGAAAGCTTTAACGCCGCATCCCCTCCAATTTACAACCCTGATGTCGAGACAGTACCCGAGGATCCGGATACGGGTCGTGCGAACAACCAAGGTCTCGAAGGTCTTACCGCAGACCCAAAGGGCAAATACTTGTATTCACTCTTGCAAAGCGCAACGATGCAGGAAGGTGGCAAGAAGTCCTCAGACCGACGTTACACCCGCTTCCTCAAATACAAAATCGGTAAGAAGGGCAAAGAAGTAGAATATGATTCCGAATACATTGTACCTTTGCCCGTTCTACCAACCGGCAAAGTCGCCGGACAAAGCGAGCTCCACTTCATCTCCGAAACACAGTTCCTAGTCCTCGCCCGCGATGGTGGAGCCGGCCACGGTCAAGATGCTTCAGAATCAATCTACCGTAACGCCGACGTGTTTGACATCTCCAAAGCAACCAACATCAAGGGTAAGAAAAATGACGACTTTGGTGGTGCTGTTGCGAGCAAGAAGGGTAAACTAGACGATGATATCGTTCCTGCGGAATACTGCGAGTGGCTGTCCTTCAACAACAATGACCAGCTCAAGCGTTTCGGTGCGCATAACGGTGGCGAACAGGACGCGGGGCTACTTAACGAGAAATGGGAGAGCTTCGCGCTGGGCAAGGTCGATGGCAAGTTTGAGACTAAAGGGGAAGGCGATGAGTACTACCTCATCTCGTTTTCCGATAATGACTTCATCACGCAAAACGGTAAGACAACCCACCGATCGAGCACTCTTTTTATATAATCCTTTACTGACTCCGCGGTTGTGACTTAGGTTTCATTAATTCGGGGAAGAATACTTATAAGGATGGCTCTGGGTTCAACTTGGACACGCAGGTCCTGGTTTTCAAGGTTAGACTCCCTAAGGGGTCTGATCCGTTGTAGACTTCTACATATAGCTCTCCTTTGAATACATATCATTCCAACAGGATCCTCTCTCGGAGTCTAGTTCAAAACATGAATGTAACGCCAGTTGATAAGTAAAAGAGCCAATGGTTTTGACTTGACATGTTGCTTAATACTTTCAAACAAGTAAGCAATGAATGCACATACAACTTCAGAAAAACAATGCATGAAACAGAAATCTATTCATTATATCCCTGAACGGACAAATCGATGTTGAACAGTGCCCCGAATGAATGTCCGTATACTCTATGCCATCAAATTACATAACAATCATTAGTGACACGCAAAGAAGTAACAGTATCGTCAGGCAGCTATCGAGTAAGAATCCCGGGAACTGATCAGACGTGGCACGCTAGGCGACTCTGTACGTTTCAATGAATACTTCGTATCCGCCTCGCGCGCACCAATCTTCTCCGCACAAAACCGAGCAAAACGAGGAAACGTCGGCGAACACCCGCAAAGAATCACCGTGGTAAGCTCGGCCACGCACATCATCCCCGCTGGCGAGATCCAGTAGCTGAAATCCGGAGTTTTGAAGAGTATGCTGGTATACCACATGCGCAATACCCCAGCGATACAAGAACTAGCACTTCATCAGCACGAAATCGTCTTTGCAAAACGTCGGCAGCTTACAAGACACCGGTAGCGAATACCGCTGAAACGCCGATTTTGCGCCGTACGGGCATTCTGAGCTGTAGTACGCTCCAGATCGGCAGAATCAAGATGGCAAAGTCCGAGACTACGTTGAGAGCAGAGGTGGATATCATCGAAGCGTTCGTATCGATGCATCGTCCTGGTGCTCTGTCGTTCCAGATTTTTTCTCGTGGCCAGCAGGCGAGCAGGAATGACAGGAAGACGCCCAGATATAAGATGCCGTTCGCAACGATCAGTGTCCAGCTTGCCCAGAATATGTAGTTACGCTGCTTGTCTGAGAAAATGCGTGCTATCTGCAGGAGTAACCCTAGTTTCGAGAAGAACATGCATGGTGGGTACATCATTTGGACGAGGTTGACGTTCTGCTTCTGGTCAGTATGGTATTTTCATAAGTGGTGTTAAAGGCGCACCTTCAAAAGCTCAATCACATCGGCGATCGAAACGTTCCATTGATGTTTCCCGGAATTAAAGTTCTGTGTGCCGTAGTTCATCAAGGCCAGAAAAGCTGCGAAGAATGCCTGTTTCTATCCTCAGTAACGTTGTTGACTTGAGCAGAATTGGTCATGACAAACAGTTGCTACGATGAATGCATCTGGCTTCTGTAAGCTTGCGGTCTCCAGGGTGAGAAGCAGTGGATAACGGACAGTCCTCAGCACTGAATGACTTGATAAGAAAGCCTTTCGTGAAAGAGCGCACAGTCACCGCGATGACAACCAGTGACAAGCAAACAACCGTAGTTGCGGTCATATACGGTTCTAGTGTGTACGCATCGGGATCCATGGGCTTGTAACCGGGAGGGGGCTCCATGGCCGGACAGACTCGTAGGTCCGCAGTGGCTGGATCATGGCATAACTCCATATTTGCGCTACAATAGCACAAACGATTTCAACTCTGGCAAAAACAGATAGTTGAAGAAAAAAAACGGCTTTCCAAAGTGAGAAGCGTGCACCGACAGAAAACAACCATCGTTATATATAATCATGGTCGAATTTCGATATGATCAATGTCGATCGAATTCAAATCGATTTTACCCATTGCCATGTGGTGACGACATCGAACTGAGACACCCAATGCAGGTTCGTATGTGATGTCCGATCTTCCAATCTGATAGGCCAAGGTGGTCGGGGAGTAATAAGGATAAGCTTCGGTACGAGCTTAGAACACCGAGTATCTCACTAGGAGGAGGGAGCGGGGGAAACGCACCTCAAAGGCTTACATACTACAGATCGCACGGTGACAGCAAGATTTCCAAGTATGGATGGAAAGCGTTGAAGATCTCGGTTCTGGGTTCTAAGCTTTCAACACCTTGTTCGACACGTACCCGAAGGGTGGATCCTGGAGAATCGTGGGGACGCCCCAGAAGATGACCCAGTGTTGAGTCCTGACAGCACACCCCGGTCCCAGTTACGCGACAATATCGTTCTGACGACAAGGTTACACATCGCTGCTTTTTTTTATCCCTTTTCGTCTGCAACCAGCCTCCTCCAGGGGTGTGGTACAATCATTTCATTTCATTTCTAAAAGAATCGGAGGCTGTTCTAATGCTGCATATGTATTTTCATACAAAATTTTCTTCTACCCTTCCATATCTCTGATGTTTTTGAGTTATAGAACCCAAACGATCGTTGATCAAGATGCTAATGTATGACGAAGCCATGCTCGATGTAGATGGGGACAAACAAGCAGCACAACAGCATGGGGCCAAAAGTATCGCCTTTAATCTAGAATTTATGTATAATATGCCTTGATCTACAACGCTTCTCGGAGTGAACCATAGTAGCGCCGCCGATTTCCTGAAATCCGGTCCCGTGATGGGGATTATGGATCGCCACTGACCAGGGTGAAATTGGACAAGCTTTTCTACAAGAACCCAAGGACTTCTTACGTGTGATGCGGGACGGCGCGATCGCCGATTATCGTGCTAATGTAACTCGCATCAATCCAGGATGAAGGTAAATATATGGTCCAGCAGTTGAAAACCATAAGGATCAAGATCATATTAATTAATGTCAAAATGCCACGGGTGACCATCAGACCACCTGGTACTAGAGACACTCTATGTTTTTTTTATTGGAAGTTACAGTGTTTCCTACACTTCAAAAGGCTAATAAAAAAGGTAACAAAAAGTAGGCAGGGACAAAAAGTTTCACAAAAGGTGTTTGCTTTCGGCACCAGGCCAGGGAGCAATCTAAAGAGACACTCTATATTCTTCCTTTGACTTGGCTGCTGTATTATATAACACTGTTCTTAATGTCTTCATCATCAATTAAGAAATCACTTTAGATTGTTAAGTTGTAGTGTTGAGGTCCCCAGACCTAATTCGCGCTTAGCTATTCAGAATAATAACTTATTAGTTTTGTAATAACTATAAAACATGTGTCCTGCCTTTAGCTTAAAAGCAGATTTATTGTGTAATTTTTTAATACTAAGTGTTTGTGCCGCATGGAAATGCGATGATCAAACAATAGACTTAACAATCTCGAGGGTACGTACAGGCATACAAACGTACAGGCATACAAACTCAGATTCTGTCTCGTCCGACCTTATCGTCTATCTCTCAATGTCAAAGCATGCAAGTGCATTGGGGAGTGTGACAACCCAGAACCACCAGACAGAGAGGAACAGTACCCTAGTCACCCAATCACTCACCCCTTTTGGTCAACCCTGCATAGAGGTTCATTGGCCTAACCACCAACCGGTCCGGATCGTACACCACAGCCTCAGTGCTCTCATCCTCAAACGTATACCTATGCACTAACTCTACGATCGCCAATTTCGCCTGAGCGAGTGCCAGATTGAAGCCCACGCACCCCCGCGCTCCAGCCCCGAACGGCGTGTAACCCCCCTCTTTTGCCATCCTCGACGCAAGTTCCTCATCCCTTAGCCACCTGTCTGGATCAAACCGTAAAGGATTGTCCCAGTGCTTGGGGTTCTTGTGGATGCTCGGAAAAGAGGTCATGACAACTGAACCTTTCGGAATCAGGTAGCCGCCTGGAAGAACAACATCCTCCTTTGCGTTCCGCGCGGTTTGGTAGTTAGGGGAGTGTAGGCGAAGGACTTCCTTCAGGAAAGCATCTAGGAATTTCAGCCCGTGGATCTCATCATACGTCCACCGTTTGTTTTCCTTCTTGTCCGATGGTTGTGGGTTGCTCTGGATATCTTGGGCTATCTCTTTGTAGAGACGATCTTGATTTCCTGGGTACCGCACAAGCGCATACAGCGCCCACGAGAGCAGCGATGAAGTTGTGGCGAAGCCTGCCCCTGCTGTAACTACCAGGTTGCTGACTACCAAATTGTAGGGAAGGCGTTCTCCGGACTCGTCGACGGCGCGGTAAAGAAAGTCTGACAGACACTTCGCGCTCAACAACGCCTGTGTGTCGGCAAGGGGAATAGTGGGCCCATCTTTGTCGATATTGGCGAGCATGGCTTCTTCGCACGCATCGAAAAGCTGCTGTCGCACGACCTTAAGCTTCGCGTGATAGCCAAAGGGAAGGTACTTGAGCCATGTTGGCTGCATCGAAGACTTCTTGGACAACGAGAGATATCCGTCGAAGTAGCGGATAGGTGCCGAGGGAGGAGTTGAGGGAGATTCGAAGTGTTTGAGGTCCTGATTGAACACGACGCGCCAGATGAGCGATGAAGCGAGCTTGAACATGTACTGATAGACGTTTATGGCACGGTCGGAGGACGCAAGTTGATCAAAGACGGAGAAAGAGTCTTCGATTGCGTCCTGGATGAGTGGCATATAGTGAGCGACAGCCCGCGGTGATAGTGTAGGGGGGACGAATTTGTGACTCGGTATGAAAGCTGGGGACGCCGTGTCACAGGTAAAGAGACTATATTGCTCGCTCATATAGTGGAGTGGATGCGAAGGGTCGGACGTTGTCTTGGTGAAGAGATGGTCCTCGCGTAGGATATGGCGTGAGATTACCGGGTCGTTGTTGTGGTAGATTGTTGTTCCCATGTTAACAGTTTTGAACATCGGACCATATCGTGAGAACAGTCGATCGTAGTTTCCAAGAACGTCTGGATAGATTTCATAGCGGTTACCGACGAAAGGCAATGGACGTGGGCCCGGTGGTACGCGGACGGATTGATTAGATGTTGCCCGCAATTCAATTAAACCTTCGGCCTTCTGCACCTCCTTCATCGTGAAGAGATGATTTTTTTTTTCGTCCACCAACCACAATGCTAGTTTGAATTAGCATAGTCCTCATGTATCGCACCTACGCTATACTTACCTTTGGTATCAGCGAAAGCGAATGCCCGGGCTAAATTCTCTGTAAGTTGACTGAAGTTCGCAAACAGGGAGATGTCCATCTCGTGGGAGACTCCCCCATGCTCATCAGGAATGTAAAACTGCTTAAGCATGTTGGTCTCTGCAATGTATTCTGAGATCCACTCGTTGTTGTGACCGTCTTTCCCGAAAGTAGCGCCTGAGGGTTGAATATGATACGATCCAGCTCTGGATGCAGTGGTCAATTCTGTGGGAAAGCGATAATATGTAGATGGCACGCGAATATATAGAAGTGTGGGAGGTCAGTGCGGGTACGACATTCACTGGGATCACGTGGGGCGACTACACCGCGAGTGTGAATGAATCGCGTTTACATAGACGCCCGCGCTTATTCACAAACGGTTATATTACGTCGCTAGCAACGCAATCTCCATAAGCTCCACATTGTATGCCCCTCATTCACTACATGTAGAGTACCACTCTGGCACTATCTCCCCAGCGGCCTTTACCAGATATAAAAGCACACGTAAGGAGGAAGGAACTCAACACCTAACCACTCTCCACTCCATACAACCAAACAAAATTCAACTTCAACTATGTCTTCCTTTACCGAGCCCGAGATCTCCCTCGATCAACTCTCCACCCACTCCTCTCTTTCATCTCTCTGGATCGCCGTGCACGGCAACGGTATGTTCCTTTCTCTTATATATCCACCGCAATCAAACTAATCTCTTACAATTTACAAAGTCTACGACCTTACATCATTCGTCTCCGATCACCCCGGCGGCATCGAAGCCCTCCACTCTGTCGGCGGAACCGACGGTACCGAAGCTTACGAATCCGCCGGTCACAGCGAGCTGAACACCAAGAAACTCCAACAATTCCTGATCGGGAAGCTTCAAGGAGCGCATCCCTCCCTTTCGGTATCTTTCTCCGCTTCTGTCATAATGACCAAGGGTAAGATCAAAAATACGGCGTCGAGTCCCAAATCCTCGAAGGTTCTATTCCGCTTGGGCATGATCGAGTACGTTCTAGCGCTTGTTTGTCTCGTATGGCTCCACCACATATTCCTCGCCCCCGTTTTTGAGGCGGCTGGGGAAAACAAGGAAGAACGTGATGGTGGTAGCAGTGTAGGAGTGAGTGCTGTATCTGCGTTCGCCATCGGTACTACGGTAGCGTCTTTGGTGGGTCTTGCGATTACAATTGGGATGTGGGGTGTGTTCAAGTCGACCTTGGAGAATGAGAAACAGATTTCCAGCTTCCCGGCCACCATTCCACGACGCAGGAAGAGGTAGATATGATGATTAGTCGTGGAGCCCGACTCGATTCACGGGGTTAGGCATACCGATTTGTTCCAACTGGAGGAGACGGTTTTCAGAGAGGTTTCATGGCTGTTGCACATCTGGCTGTTATATTTTCATTATCAGCCGCATTACGAGACAAATGGATGTCAAGAAACAATGAAACGATGTATCTAAAGTAGAATTATCAAAACTTTGTGTAGAGATGAACCCCGCTCAATGCCTGACAAGATGTTGAGACCGTCTCGACTCAACAAGCTTTCTGGATATCTCCTGGAGCATCTCGTTTGGCATTATTGTCAATCCAGCCGTCTATATCCCAAAGCTGAAAGAATTTGTCGATCTGAAGGATAGATGCGCCATATTAGGTGCAAGATATGTACATTGAAGATGAAATGCAGGGACGCCAGATTGACCGCAGACCCGTAATTGTAAGCTAGTCTAAATATGGACTAGTATGTTTAGATAAGCTGCAGGGCTGTTGTTCAGCAATCCAGAGAATTTCGAATTTCTCCCTCCATATGCTCGCCAGAAACCATAAACGACACTGATTTAAGGACGCAATCTTTTCCCGCGTGGTGTAGCCATCGTTGCCTTTCTTCCTTGCCACTCCCGTTGTGCGTCGCTGCGTGGTGGGGGTATTGCCGGATTTTTCCGCCCCTTTCCCAATCTGTGCAATATCAAATCGACATTTCGAACACCCAGCGACCACCTCCAGGTGCCTCAACAGCGTCCTTGTCAACTTCTTTGTTTACGATGCTCGACAACAAAGAAATTTGGACATTGTGTTGCACATCTCGGTGAAGCCCCACCTCGCTTGCTCGACTTCACGATGTCCCACAACATTTTCTATATAAGACATAACCACGACACACAACATTCTCGGGACGGCTCTGGGAAGTGATCCACTCATTTATTTAGCCACACGACTATATCAAAAATGCCGAAACGTTTGGCCGTGATTCTCGGCAGTCTCCGGCCTACATCCTCACCTAAATGCGTTTTCTCCGACGAGCATATGACAATGTACGTCACGTGGCTCCAGCAAACGTGCAAACTCAACGTCGACGCTTCAAATGCGCCATTCCCCAATGCACGGGAATTCAACGCTTTTATAAGAGCGCAAGGGCCAAGATACCCGCAAGCGCGTTCTCACTGTCAGCACACGCGACACCCGAACGACCAATTTTCAAAGGAATATTGCCCCGTGTGCCTTTTCCAAATCCACACTAATTACATCAAATTCATCAACGTGGCTTGGGAGCGTATAGGCGGTCCATGGAAACAGACCGAGGCAGACGAAGAATACGCGCAGGTCGGACGAGCCCACCACTTTGCTCGAATGGAACTTGCAAATCATATGGTCCAAGTGGATGCGCTAGCTGAGCAGGAACGAGCATGGAACGCACAAAATCCAAAGGTGGAGACGAGCGGCGCATATTCTCACTCCCGGGTACAAGAAATGTATCGCGAGTGGCTGCATCTTACCTCCGCGCCGGAAACGAAGCGCAGTCCCCCGAAGAAAGTCACTTGGACAGACGACACGAAGGAGTATACACGACGGTCCGGCCCTGATGAAATGGACTGGGAATACAATGCATGATATCCTACACCTTTTTTAGGTTGCAGACTTTTCTTTCCTCTGTTTTTTTCTTCTCGCCCTCATCTGCAAGAGCTGGCCCTTTCTCACATTTACCAAACTCATTTTCTTTTGTACATGTATATTGAGCATGGTTTACATATCTGGCATCCACAAATCCCCTTCCTTATCGAATCTCATACCACCATACCAATGAACCGAACGCCTCAACGCCAAAGCTTCTCACGAAATTCCAGCCTGCGGAAGAACAAACCTCTATATAACTCCGCCATAACCATTACCGTCAAACTGGACGCTCTCAAAAGCAATCACCCGCCCAAACCTTGAATGCCTCACACTCGAACCCGAGCTCATCCTCCGTAATCTCACACCCGTCCTCAACATTGACGCACACCTGATCCAATACCAATCCGTCGCTGAATTTGCATGAGCTGGAGGTGTCGCCGATAACCTCACAGTCAGACTCCTCGGGGATCTTCCCGCCATTGGCGCGGACTATGCATAATGAGTTGCTGCGTGTGAAGCCGGTTTCTTGTAAGGGCTGTGTAGATGGTGTCAGTATGTTTTCTTCGCGTAGAAGGAGGAGTAGGAGAGAGCCTTACGATGCAGGATCTATCCTTCGCAGCGCGGGGTTTTGATTGCTGATGTGGGAGAGCGCTGGCGGGAAGAGCGAGGAGGATGGAAGTGAAGATTGTGAGTGCGAGCATTGTGAATAGTGTAATTCCGATGCCAGATGATTCTACGAAGAAGAAAAATAGTATTGATGCTGAGAAAAATAGCCGCAGTCGCAGTAATGGCAATGATGGTATTTGATGAAGATGAGAATAACGCTACGTCTTGATGAATCTCCGCACTTATATATCCCTTCTCCTTCCCGACATCGTAGCCATGTATGGTCAAGCGATTCACACTCAATGTTTATTTCTAGCTCGGATGTTTCGAAGAATTTGACCCGTTGCGAAACGTTGCTTACTTTGTTTACAGCGATCTCCGGCCAAAGTATTGGGATGCAGCGGATCTGACGTGTTTTGCGTGTTCCGGATTTGGATGGGCGGCAGTGCAGTGCTGCAGGACCTTCGGTACGCGCCCGGCAGTGAGAGCATCCGTTGGTATGCCGAAAATGGAACGACATTGTCCATGTGGCTGAGCGCGTTGATCGTATATGTAAATATTTTTGTGTGCATAACATACGAATGCAGTGAAAAGTTAGTGTCTATATTAATCGTCTGGGTGTAGTGTAGCACTGCAGCTACACGTGGGAGTGGAATGCTATCCACATGTGCATGCCTACCTAGATACTTATTGATTCTGAGTTGGAGTTAGGGTGGTCCTACACACAGCGATAGAGTTACGACGGTAAATAGACCAAAAAACGAGCGATTACCAGAAATTCAATCGATGGAGCCTTCACGCAAGCTCATTGCAATACGCAAAAGCAGGGACCGGGGGGCTACCTACCTAGGTACGCGACATTGTTCTACGCCTGATTGGTCGGCAGTTACAGCGGCAATGATAAGAACATGGGGAGTTTCGGTCTGTCAAGAGTGTCAAAAATATTCTCCGCTCCACACGTACCTCCTAATCTGAGGTCATATGCAGATGGTCACGTCAGATGAGCTGTGTGCTCGCTGTTGGTATATGTGCGTGTGATCAGGCGAAACTGAGGCACTGAAACAATGTTAGTCCTTCTTGTCTACTCAGCTCATTAGTGGTTGCAGTACTGCATCGACATTAGTATGACTCTGTTGGAAAGGCCTGTGCAATCAAAATTAGCACTCCAGCACTGGCACCGAGCCATGGAAATCATAACATGTGTGGCGAGAAGTCGGTCCGCTTAATTCAAGATTCGCAACGCTGGAGTTTCAGTTCTTGCATGCGGAGATCGACTGCGAAGATAATGTTTGGATAAGGAGTTCTCTCCTGGTGTTTTTACTAGTCCGCAAGCAACCCCTAGAGTTGCCATACGCAAGTAGTTCCAACAGTATGCTTCGGAAAGTAGGCGGGAGAATAAAGCGAGCCGAATAAGATTATGGGAGACCGATGTCAACGTGAGGGACCTTGAACCGACTTGATCATACATATAAAAACGGACCGTAGACAGCATGTAGATCGAAATCATCGCCCTGGATCGCAGCAGAGAAGACCATGAGAGGAATAAATGAAAAAAAAAAGGAGAAATTGTCGCGGAAAATCATCCAGAAACCCTCCATTACAGCCACTTCATTATTTGGCCACCACTTCATCTTTTCCGCGATGAGTACTCGTGTTTGGGGAAGAAGAGTCCACATATGGTGGAGGTGCCTCTCCGCTCTCTGCGTTCACAAGGTTGCTAATAGGTTGTCCGGCAAGCTCGTTCTTCGTCTGCATAGCAACCGTTGGCTCTGTTCCCTCGCCACGCCTCTCGATTGGTATCAAAGCATCGTAATACTTTGGAACTGCATAGCCAAGGATGACAGCCACCATTGTGAGATGGGCCAGGATAAAGCCAGCAATCATCATAGGATCGTATCGCAATGTGTGAAACTCGGGATAGGCGAATGAGAAGACAATCGCAAGGACTGGGCCGCTAATGTATCTGAGCAGAAAGGGCAGGAATGGAGGAATTTTCCAGTTACGGCCCGTACCCACAATTATGTTAAGGTCACGGCGGAGTTGGTTACCCTAATATCTCTGTTAGTGACTGCAGATTGTCGAGTCACAAATAAAAGCTTACTGAATAGTATGCAAGGAACCAAAACTTGCGCAACGGAGAAATGTTCCAGATGTCAGCGAGGAAATGGAGTTTGAGTTTGCTCAATAGGCCTCTCCGGGCTTGGGCGCCTTTAGAGAATACTGGTGCTGCCTCATCAGGTGTACGTGAAATCACCACTGCTATAATCGAGAACACAATGTAGAATCCGATGCCACCTGCAGCTCCAATTCCAGGGTCACGGATACCATGTGCCAAGAGGATACCGAAGAGTTGAGCGCCGAAAAACCCAAAGTTGTAGATAGCGAATGCGGGCAGTCCGGTTTGGCTCACCACATCCTCCCAGCGGTAGACTGTGGTTGCGCTCACTACTTCGGTCCACGCTACGAAGATGAGAGCGACGTTGTTGACCCAGCGATCTATGCCATCAAGAAGATAGTAGCCAAACTGGGTGCAGTAAGGAATGCACATAAGAAAGGAGAGGACGGTCAATATCGTAACGACCCATGGACGCGACATCTTCACCAAGCCAGAGTCGCAAATCAAGGTCACGACAACGTCCAACATGACGAATGCGGAACTGAAACCAAGAACGACCAAGGTAAAGAACAGGAGAAAAGCCCAGAAGTTGGGAGCTGGCATTTGAAGAACCGCCTCGGGTAATGTCAGAAAGCCTACGACCTAGGGAAAAAGGTTAGATATCAATGTAATGAGTGTAGGAAACATTGTAAGATTTTTTGGAAAAAAAAAAAAAAACTTAAAAAAAAAACTTGGTGAAATGAAGATCCAAAGGTGAACTTACGAAGGCTCCCAGTCGGACCCCATCTTCAGGCCATCTGCGCAAGAAACCAACAACACCAAAAATGGCAAATGCAGCGAAATTCTCGAACAGAACGTTGCTCGAGCAGATAAGAATCGCGTCCATAACCGCATTAGAATGCTTCTGGTTGTAGCTGGCATAGCTCGTGAAATAACCGAAGCCGATTCCGGTGGAGAAGAAGACCTGTCCGACGGCGGTCTGCCAGACAGTTCCAGATGCCAGCTGATCACTCCTCCAGGTTCTCCAGATGAGATTTACACCTTCGGACGCATTTTCGAGAGAGAGGCACCGGCCTACAAAGATGATAGTGGTAACGATCGGCAACCCCATGGTGAAATAAACGACGCGGCCAGTCATACCAACGCCACGGAAGATAGAAATCCAGATCAAGAACCAGATAAAGACAGACCATCCTAGGGTCTCTCCAATGACTGAAACCTCTGGATAACCTGTGAAAGATAGCACGGAATTGCCATCTGGACTCAGACTACCCTCATTAATGGTACCAACTTGGAGAATGTCGTTCCAGTAGAAGTCGTCGAGTCTGTCTTTCCAAGGCAACGGACTTGTAAAACTCCATCGGAAGTAGTTCATGATCCACGCCAAGTTGACAGTGAAATACTGCACGACTATGAAACTGACAATTACAGAGCCTAGACCCACACCTTTCAGCCGACGATTGATATTGTTGTACGCGATGACTGTTCCGCCCCGGTACGCCTGGCCGATAGAGACTTCGAGAATAAGGGTTGGAATCGCGATCAGGAACACGGCAAGCAGGTACGGTATGAACCATTGAAGGCCATAGTTATTGTACATTACGGAAGGATACCTCAAGAGGTTGCCTTGTCCGGCGCAACCGCCCATAGCGGCCAGTAGGAAAGCTGCTCGGGAGGGCCATTGGTCGCGTCCATCCTCGGATTTGGCTGGTGGGGGAGCAATCCAGCTCCCGACTTTTCTGAGGAAATCCATGTTGCGATGATGTTGATCGCAAATATCATGGGCAGGGTACTCAGAAAGAAGGAAAAGATCGGGAAGGGAAGGGTAACAAGAGTATGCAGGCCAAGTGGATAGATGAATCGTTCCGCATATTTATGGGAGGAAGCACGGTAAGCGCAGATTATTTCCTCCTTCCACCATACCCAGTCCGCAGAGGATTCGCCAAGGGCAGCGTGCCGTAGATCCAAGGGTCTTCATCAGAGGTTTTTAGTGGTGTTCGCGAAAACAGTGACAGCACGTCTTGCCTGGCGCACCAAAAGAATGGTACTTGATGCCAAGGTCTCCACAACGCTATGTGGAGAACCAACCGGGGCGGGAACGCGGCGTACGTCAAAAAGTCCCTTCCTGCAAATCAACAGTCGAATGTAGTGCCGGTGCTCCGACTGGGCATCGCTTGGCCTTCCGCCGTCCTGGTCATTGCGCACGCGTGGTGTTTACACCATACCACATGTACGGTTCCCGATTATCAGCTCGGGACTTGAGTTCTCGTTTCTTACTGAGAATGGCGTGTCATTGTGGCGAAATGAGGTGCTCGTGGCGGTTCTTCTCGGTTGTCGGGCTTGCGACAAGCTCTCCATGATGCTTGTATTCCCATAGAATCTTGAGCCAGCGACCCACAAACCCAGAGGGGAATATGGAAGTGGGCCATCGTTAATTTCTGGGGAGGCGATATGGTAGGAGCTTTTATGGTCAATCTCCGTATCAGGGCTATTCTTTCTTCACGATGTTGCGCGGTGAGTGGAAGGCGTAATTCAGATTTCGGTGTTCGCGCAGCCAAGTCCTCACAACACGATTACTCGTGTGATCCACACTTTTACCAAGAGTTGTTCCTAACAACTGAAAAGACCTAGACGACGATTAGTGACGAGCAGTAATGGTAGCAGCTGGTCAGACATCATTAAGGTGACGTTGGTTCGTTTAGTAAGACAGATCGAGGAGCTGGAGATGAGGCTAACCTCGTCAGGCCTAGCGCATTTATCAATCTACTCGGTCTATTTCAAAAAGTTATCTTCACTATCCTTGAAAGACTTTGATATAGGCAAGAGTGATCATTACATGTCTTCATTATAGAAAACTAACTTTCTAGTCGGCTCTGTATTTCATATCGACGATGCTCACTCAGCCGCCTAGATCTATCCTCATCATCTGGAACTTGCTATGGCACGGTGGAGAGTGGAAATCATGCATGATACGCATCCAATTGTTGCTATATACTTCCATATAAAGATCCAACACCTTCTGAATTGATCTTTGACCTTTTTCAAATCTCACGGACCCATATCTAGCAGCCAGCGTAGATTGCGTTGGCGAAAAGAGCGTAAGAGTCAGCGTTGTTAAGCGCCTGGGAGCTGGAGAGTCTGGTGGCTGCAGTGTAACCATAGCCGAGATCGTCTGTGCCTTTGACTTGAGTCAAGTGGGTGGATTCGTGAAGAGTAGTAGTAGCCTGGTCCTGCGCATGGCAAGACTTCGTGAGAGCCGGAATAGCACTGAAGTATAGCGGGCAGTTGTTGATAATGCTCAATGATGGGGCGGTGTATGCAAGAACGTTGCTTCCACAGGCAGCGTAGGGATCTGTGCAGTAGGTCTTGGAAGCTCCTCCTGTGGAAGAGCCGCACTCAGAAGCTGCCTTGTTAAAGACACTCTGGACGGTGGAGATGGTGCTGGAAGAAGTCGACTTAAAGTATTCGTTGACTTTGGCGGTGTTGGAACCGGCGGCGGAGGCAGCAGCCAAAGCGAGAGTGCGGCAGTTGGCAAGAGCATTGACAGTCGACGTTCTCTTAGCACCAGTGCAGTCAGACTGAACAGCAGATCGCTTCCAGCTGCGACGGACCGCATCAGCTACAGCACCATCAATCTGCGCAGAGATGGTGTTAGAAGAGTAGCTGACGGCGTCAGAGATTTGAGTGGAGTCCGCAGCAGCAACACTCAAAGTTCCGACCGCGGTTACATCGAATGCACCACCTGCTTTCAAGTCGTGGAGCTTGGCAATGTCAAATGACGTCTCCACTGTCTCACCGGCACCGATGATCTGGAAAGCATCTTCGGACAGGTTCTCAGTAGTAATACGGAGCTTGATACCATCGAAAGCAACCTTGTCGCCTGTCATGCTTTGTTAGCCTCTCCTACGTTGCCATTTGATTCAAGGCTCTACTTACTGCCTTGGAAAACGGAAACTTTCTCGACTGGTGTGCTGTCCAAGAAGGAACCGACCTTGAGAACCTTCAAGGCTTCAGATCCAGTGTTGGTGATTTTAGCCTTGACAGCAGTGTTGCCGGTCATCTCAAGCTTGACATCGAGCGGCGAGTCACGCTTAGCAAGGTCAACCGACACAGCGTTAGCAAGGGAAACCAAAGCAGCGAGTGAGAGGAACTTCATGATTGCGTTAATGATGGTATAGCTTTTCCGTTACGATGGAAGAAGTGAAGGATGAACTGGATATATGAGCATGAGTAGACTCTTATATATATACCCACTACCATCACCCTACAGTGGCCGGCGATATGGAAACCCCCCTCTCCGGCGCATATGTCTATATAGGAAGCTGCCATGTGCCCCATCGCACGATCAAAATGTGGCATATTGTTTATCTGGATTTGGCCGACATTGCCATCTCTGATAACGGACGCATATGCGGGAAACAGGAATGTCGAGGACAGCAATCACTTGCATCGGAACTATGCTCTCACAATAACACCATACATGCATGTCACGGTGGCTTGATTTGTCTTGTGTGGGGTTCAATCTATCGCATTCAATTCGAACGAACCACCATGATGACTCTAATACCCTTGTCTCCTCTGCCAAGAGAAGTCAAGGGTGATATACAAGGATCTGAAAGTGAAAGCCAGACGATTGGCGCGATATCTGGCTGCATACCAATTTACACCTTCCCAAACTGTCAGTTGTGAAGCTTGTAGTATTTCCCCCGAGCGAAAAACGGCCCACAAGGCAAAAACAAGCAACGCTTTGGCGAGTGTATCGATTGCTTATCATAAGCTTGTTTATGCGGCCGTTCAAGTTACGGGAACATCAAAGGTGATGCGCCACATTAGGGAGAAGGCCCGGCAAGACTACCAAAAATACGAAAAGCAAACATGTAAATGTTGCATCGATTAAGTTTATCCTATCTTCGAAAAGCCACCACAAACTGGATGTCTTCATGCAAGCAATCATTTTTGCAGCAAAGATGGAAAACCACCGCAGAACGGGATGCCCCGCTTATCAATACCCTAGTCCTTTCGAAAGGCGTGCGGGGGCGGCACACTATGATATTATCTCTGCAAGAAATCATTCCTATAATCCCTGCTTTGTTTCAGTCTTGGGTTCGAGGCCAACACCAGCGCATGGGGAGATTGGCAATTCCAACAATCTTCACTCAGATCCATGGGACGACCCGCACCGATCCTAGAGCTCCCGCAGCTTACCGAACACAGAACCAACATTGATTACAAGGCACGATCATCAGATTCAATGTGTAATACAGCGAAGTGGTCACTTGTAAAGTTATCCACGAGCTAATCCACCGTACATGCCCGTGAATACGTTATCTTAAGAGAGGTCTCAAGTCCATCTGCGCACCATCCTAGTACACTAGCACACGGAAAACTCGGAAACCAGCAGGATTCTCAGTGGTCTGGAATCAAAACCCCGTCTCTGAATCCGTACGAAGTGTTTGCTCCGGATGATAGTGGAATTACAACACACCTTCCCTGTTAGGGATTTTGTATGGTGATCACTGGACTAACGTAGCCGGGACATTGTAGGCATAAGTCCGACAACATGTAGTGTGATGGAGATCCCATACACTTATGTCAAGGTTGTGGCTTACATATAGAGCCTGGCTGTTTGTACACCTGACCAGTCAATAGGAAAGCGAGGATGGAGATACACCATTTCTTGTTTTTCGCTCTACCCTGTCAAAGGTGTGTATCTGTCCATAGACTAGAGTTTTACGTAACGGTCGGAGTAGATTTCGTTTTGAGCATATTGACGTTGTACATTGAAAAAAATGCACACTCTTCTTACCCAAACAATAATCAAAATTCGCGAACACGGCTTACGTCAAGATGTTAATATCACCAAAAAGAGACATATGAGATTTCGGTTGAGCTTCATTAGACAAAAGCGCTCTTTGAGGCAGAGAATATGTGGATTACGAGTACAAGGCAAACGTAGAGGCGTTTAAGCTCTACACAACCTCCCCTGCTGAATAGGTAACCCCAATTGAGCCCCTTCCACTACCCACTCCTCGCTGGCTACGCCTGTGACCGCATAAAACAAGCCCCACGGATCTCTCTTCTTCTTGATACTGTACAGTTGCTCGTAGTTCTCGCCGTAGAGTCGCTCTTGAAACTCCGGTTCTGCCGCGTCCCCTTCATTCATGTAACTTCCGCTAGAAGGTGTGGCATTGATCCAATACTGCACATATTTTCTCAAGCGCGTATGCCCTGCAATTTGCTGCTCAGGTGTTGCATCTGGGCCGGCGGACTGAGTATCGAAGCCCGTCGCATGCATGATAGCAGTACGAAGATGGGGGTTTACAGCTGAGTAGGAGCCAGGAGTTCCAGCGGTTTCGAGAGAAGGATGGTAATCGACACTATGAAAACTGTACCCACCCTCCTCGACAAAAATTCTTATTGCGCTCATAGCCTTTGCAAATTCTTTGGATGTTGGGTCTTCAAAGATCTCACGGGGAAAGAGGCGGGAGACCAAGCGGCGGTTCGCGACACCTTCGCCAGGACCGTTTGGTCGGAATTGGGATTCTGGGAAAGTGGGGAACCATTTCGGGGTGGGATTCGTGATGGTGATGCCGATTTTGTTAAGATCTGAAATCAGAGGCGCCATGAATGAGGAGAACTCGGAGGACGACATCGATGGCATCATCACTTGCCCGGTGAAAGTGAACCCTCGGCCACTCTTTCCGATATTATTCCATCCTATCCCCTTGGCATCATTGATGCGCACGAGATGCGAAAAGTACGTACTGATGCCTTTCCAGAAGGTTTCCGCGGGTACTTGCGCACCTGATGTAGTGTTGGTTCGTAATTCGAATGTTGACGTCGCAAATGGAATAGGCTCATATGCTTTGACAACAGCGGATGTAACAATGCCGAAATTTCCTAGATATCATTAGCGATTGCAAATCACCGCTGCAGACTGGGACCAGTATCACCTGGACCTCCACCTCGTATTGCCCAGAAAAGGTCTTTGTTCTCTTCCAAATCAGCATGAACAAATTTTCCATCCGCGGTAACTACTTCCAGGGACAGGACTTGGTCAGCCATGAGTCCGAATTTGGTGGTCATGTAAGAGAATCCACCGCCTTGCATGAAGCCTCCATAAGCCCCCACCGTCGAGGACCCAGGACAGAGAAGAGTGATGTTGTTTGCATTCATATAATTCAACAAATCATACTGCTCCAAAGAAGCACCTACTCGTCCAGCAGCGCCTTCATATCCTGAAATGCTGGCTGAAGGTAGATACTCAAATGCTTTCATGTGATGAACCCATATTTGGAGAGCACCACCGCCAGTGTTTCTCCCAATGAAATCATGGCCCGTATTCCTGGAAGATATTAGCACTGTATTGAACAACTAATATAGATGAGCGTACTTGATAGTTACGCGAATATTGTTGTTCCGAGCAAAATTTACAGCCAATTGAATATGCTTCACGGTCGAAGCATTCACAACGTAGGCTGGGAAGCTAGCAAAGTTGCAAGAATTGTTTAGATTGGTCGATGCAGGGATGGGACAAGGATTGCCAAGTTGCCACATGCCAAATGGTATCAAAGGATCTTCTTTACTGGCAGTCCATTAGTACCTTCGCGCATTTGGAATCAGGCTTTACTTACGCGAATAGCGAGCTCCCTGACTGCCTCTTTACATCTTCACACTTTGCTGCGTTGTAGAATGGGCCCTGATAGCAAGCTGCGAGTGGGGGGACTGCTCGAATCAAAGCACCATTCAAAGTCGCATTCAGTGCGGCCCAACGCTGTGTAGAAGGCCAATCATCATCCCCTGGGAATGTCTTGCAATCTGCTGGGATTTCACCTGGAAGAGAACCGAATGCCAGGTCCGGGTTATTAGCGACATCACTCTCCTGCAATTGGACAGCTTCGTAAGGAAAGTTGTATGCGATGGACTGTCCTATAAGACATGTCGCAAGCAAAACAAGCCTGGCATACTGCACCATTTTCAATACAGTGCGCGAGTCTTAGTACTTTTGAACCGAAGATCTGACAAAGGGGGAGAAGCGGAATTATGTATGTGGCTGGCCACGACAAGATAACCCGGTATGACCAGGGTTATCACGAGCCCCCCGCATCTTACAACTTACATGTGTAGAGAATGAAATCAGAACAACGATAATACGAGTTCAACCCAAAATTTTGCTGTCTTCGGGCTGCTACACCTCGTAAAGACTATCGACGATTATCTAGACCACACGTATCATTAGCTGCTCAAGTTGCACGAAGAAGATAACAATGTCTTTGCAAGCTTTGTTTCAGCAGTTCGGGATGCGAAGAATGCCACCTGGACTTTTGCAATATATCTGCCATGGCAAAGGGCTACATTTGGTAGCTGGATACCCGATGCGCTGGTAATACGGGATTGCATATTGTGAATACTTAGTCTAGGCCTCATAAAGCCTGGAGAGGATGTCGATCAACAAATTCCCGGTTAGCGCACCTTCAATACTATCCTTCTTTGGAACACGGGCAAAGCAGATTGCACCATGATTTCTAATTTAAGCGTCAACGAGTGCATTGTTTTCAAGATAAGCACGCAGAGTGTCAGTCGCTATTGTTGACATTCGAATTAAGGCTAAAGAAATGCAACGGCAGTTCTTTACCTGCAGGTCGACCGGTGTAAAAGCTTACGGAATACATGCATGGTAGAACTGACATCGGGAATGTAATGAAGGAACATTCTGCGTGCAGCAGAAAAGGTCAGACTCCTCACTTCATTACGCTGCAGGTATGTCAAACATTTGCACCAGAATTTATTATAATAGACTGCGAAATCGAGCTTGAATAACATAACTAACTGATATAATTCGAAAGCCATAGAATAATTACACAACATGGAACTAACACCGGGGTATCCATCCTTCAAAAACTCCAAAGGTTTTCCCGATACCGAGTCTAAACGTCCAGCATAACGCCTAATAGCAGACAAGAAACCCCTTCCCAATAGAAACAATTGCAAAATAGAAAACAAAGACAAAGTATCAAGATGCATAACAGGTCATCCAGACCACCCTACAAGTCTGATTATGTCGATATCCTGGAATCCCAGATCACTCCGAACAAAACTCGTTTGGGGCGGATCATGGGATCTAGTATCTGTATATAACAGCCTTCTGAACCTCAGGGTCCCAGTGCCTGATATACCCGCCCGATTCCTTCCAATCGCCACTTGGTAGCGCATCGTCCGTATCACTAGACATGTCACAGTCTTCCGACTCGCTCCTTCTAGAGCTCAACTCCTCCTCGGCATCTTGACCAGTCTGGTACCCGCTGTCATCTGCTGAGCGACTTGGACTGGACATCTGCCTTGCGACTTGGACCGGACATCTGCCTTGACATGAATGAAGGGTCGCTTCGGTTGTCTATCCAGAGCCGCACGCGGAGGGTGATCTGCCTGGTTTCAGGCAATTCGTGGCTGGGAATGAGGCCACGTCTGAGGACCTCATACTGCAACTGTGCGACTGTCATCCGGTTGAGGTCATCACTTTCAGCCAATCCTTGTCCCATGCGGAAGTAGAGCAGGCTCCCCAGCTGGTGGTTGAAAGGAGGAGCGTCGCTGTCGGTCCGAAGATACGCGATTGCGTCTTCGAGTATCGCGCACTCCTCGGCGCTCCGATACAATGTAGTTGAGATTTCGAGGAGTCGATCCCAAGACTTGAGCTGCAAGTTCGCGAGCCATGGGCAGGAGGCGGCGGCGGGAACGATTGGAGAGGAAGTAGGCATTTTCTTCGGTGGCTAGTGAGTTGGAGGTGGCTTTTTGTGTAGGGTTGGTGAAAGAGGCGAGCTTGGTGGTAGAAGCGAGTTTGGTGGTAGAAGTGAGCTTGGTGGTAGAAGTGAGCTTGGTGGTAGAAGCAGAGTGGAAGAGTGAATCGATCGACTGTGGACAGACAGCTAGGGAAGCAGCAGATGGTTGCTCATTTATACCAAGAGCAACTGCCAAAAATTAATTATTCGGAGAGGCTGAGTAGCTCAACGCTGCAAGACAGCTTGAAGAATTCATTATTCGATTGACTTAAAATCGGTTTTTGGTGTTTAAACAAATTGACGATTGAGGCGCGAAAAGTAAACTGGGTCGACCTTGCTGTGATTTGCCCCCCAAACAATCATCAAAGAAATCAACGAATTATACTCGTTGACTGAAGATGTTTTCCCACTTATGATGAATTTGTGAAGCCAGACCGGGCTACAACTTTCAAATATTGTTTTTGTATTGAATTTTACGCAATTGAGGAACCCTACAGTCATTAAACAAGCCAAAAAAGAGTCAAAGAGTCTTCTAAAGCACGAAATTTTTTCATCACATCAATTCATGTGGTCGACAGGTAGTAGAGTAGCGTTGGACTACATTGAGATGCAGTGACTGAAGCCAAGGGCGAGGTAACAGTTTGGTTGTGATGTCTGCCTGAAACGTGTGGCGAACTGAGCATTTCAAGCTACCGCCCATGTTAGTGACGATATAATCATTTATTATTGTGCTACAAGTTGATGGGATGAGAGGTTGCTATTGCGAGATTTCTGATTGGGTACCTCGGAGCAATGAGATCAATTGATGACATCTGCCTGGCTCAGTACTAACCCAAGCAATCTTCACATTTACTGCTCGAAGGGGAGAAAAGAAAACGGCGTGATGTATTACCATATCACGCATGAGATATACGAATTGAGTGTGATCAGGGTTATATGGCGTTGTTAGTATTAGTCATGCTGGATGCAAACAGGTGTCGGAGAAAGGTTCCGCCGATGACCTCGGGGGCGTGTTTGGCTTGTTTGATTGCCGCTCTACAAACTACGGGACAGATACCGCCGCGCATCGACAACTCCACTACCGTTGAAACAATATCCATCCTCTCTCCTCTCGCACCTTACATACTCTCAAGAAGGACGTATACCCCGAAAGCCATCGATCCCGATTCGTTCTAGCCACCAACCGACAATTTACTATTCATAACGCCGCCTTCACGCATCCGACTATACAGCATCGCTGAGGACAAAGGGGGAACAACTGTTACACATCATATTTCTGCGGCAAGATGGGCGGTTACGTCTCGAAGTTCGCATCGCTGATTTGGTCGAAGAAGGAAATTCGGATACTGATTTTGGGACTGGTACGGAGCTTGATTTCCCCACCTCTGAAAGCTCCACGATGCTGATTACAAATGGGGGTAGGACAATGCCGGAAAGACAACGCTTCTGTACAGATTAAAGGTAGGAGTTTATTCGAGTATGAGTAGAGGTCGAAACTAATGAGACTGCTAGATCGGAGAAGTTGTCACAACTATACCTACGATAGGCTTTAATGTCGAATCCGTCACATACAAGAATCTCAATTTCAATGTTTGGGTACGCATAACATGAGCGCTGGCTTCTCTCTTATCCTTCGGAAACATTTAAAGCTGATTGCGATACAGGATCTCGGCGGACAAACGTCGATTCGTCCTTATTGGCGGTGCTACTATGCCAACACAGCCGCCGTTATCTTCGTTATTGACTCCACCGATATCGACCGTCTATCTACAGCTTCAGAAGAACTGGCTGCCATGCTCAACGAAGAGGAGCTACGGGACGCAGCGCTTTTGGTATTCGCCAACAAGCAGGACCAGCCGGGGGCTAAGGGGGCTGGTGAAATCAGCGAAGCGCTGCGGTTAGGAGAGCTCAAAGATCGGAACTGGAGTATAGTCGCCTGCTCTGCTGTCGATGGTAGGGGTGTTGACGAAGGGATGGACTGGCTTGTAGTAAGTGCATGTTGACAAAAAGGCTACGCTTATAATGCTAACCAAGACAGCAAACTGTGAACTCTGATCAGTAATCGAATCAATATGCTACTCACCCACCGAGCGGCGCAAGGGTAGACGATGGTTCTTATTTGGGTGCATAGGCGAGCGCGGGCACACATCTTTTTCGCGTGTCGATTATACCAGCATAGGGGGAGTTGGGGCGTCTATATATCTGCACAGCGTAAATACCATCACTACATCCACACAGATCGACTTTCTCGGCGATATACGATTTATCAATACATTAGAGGGGCATCAACTCATATTGGTCTTCAGGGACCGAATGCAAAATCAACCTCGACTACCGTCTCCAAACGGACCTTGACATCCTTAGGATCTGAGCTCGTCGCAATCAATACAGCATGTGCTCCCTCGCTGACCATCCACCTGCTCTGCACATCATCCCAATATGCGGCGCCATCTTTCCTGAAATTGATCTCCACCTCCTGTGCCTCACCTGCTTGTAGCTCAGCTTTGGCAAATCCCACTAACGTTTTCATAGGCCGATCAATGCTTCGCTCAGCAGGCGGCTCAACATATACCTGGACTGTTTCCGCCCCTGCTATACTGCCTATATTCTTTACCTTCACGATAACTTTGACGCCGTCATCAACGTTTTCCGAGATCTTGCCCAGCAACTTCACATCGCTCAGCTCGAACTGAGTATAGCTCAGTCCATACCCGAACGGAAAGCGAACCTCTTTTTCTCCTCCCCACATCTTATCGAACCATCGATACCCAACGAACACACCCTCGACGTACTCCACTATCCGGGAATCGAAACTGTCAAGGCCGAAGTGCTCGAAACAACCCGTGTGTTCATACTTCTTTGGCCAGCTTACGGGTAGCTTGCCACTCGGACACGTCTCACCGAGCAATACATCGAGAATTGCGTTTCCAGTCTCCTGGCCTGCATACCAAGCTTGGATGAAGGCCGGCACCCTGTCCAGCCATGGGAGTTCGACAGGGACGCCAGTCGTATTCACAACAATAATGTTTGGATTGGCAGCTACAATAGCTGCGACAAGCCTATCTTGCGAGCCGTTGGCGGGGAGAGTCATAGACTCGAGGTCCTGTCCTTCCGTTTCCCACTGAGTGGTATTGCCTACAAAGACGATGGCTAAGTCTGCTTCGCGTGCCAGATCAATAGCTTCCGAAAGAACGTCTTGCTCCATTTCCGATTGTTCAATAAGGCCTATGTGGGTGGAGCATTGATCTTCCATCAAGTACAGCTCTGCGTTGGAATATGGCGATGGGTGTGTTTCGGTGACGATGCTGTACTCTTTGCTTGAGTCGAACTCGTATTGAGTGCGCACTTCTTCTTGAACTCCGAGAAAGAAGCCCATGGCATCCTTGATTGATTCGCGCTGCTCTGCTACTAAGGTGCCGTTGATATAGAGTTTAGAAGGCCCTAGTCCGGAGAAGCTGAGGTAGTGTTGACCGGATACTGGAGGGCGATATGTGGTGGAAAATCGTACCGTCTTACAACCAATGACGTGAGTGTTCATGAGTGTGGTGAAATTGCCGCGAGGAAATTCTTCAGTGCGAAAAGGCAGGTCGCAAGGCTGCAAATTCATGAAATATTCCGCGAGAAAGCCTGGGTTGCCACGCGAGTTGACGCAGCCAGCTTCGAGGTCCGCATATACGCGAAAAATATGTGCGCCTTTAGAGTGTGTTATTTCGACGTCTTTTCCAAGCCTCTCTGTAAAGGCATCATAAGGGGTGACTTTGTAGTGGCAATTCAGGCTTGCACTCCCGCCGCCGTGTGCAGCAGCATACTTGGCTAGCGGACCTAAGAGCGTGATCTTTTTTGTCTTCTTGGGATCAATTGGTAAGATTTGGCCTTCGTTCTTGAGTAATACGAGACCTTCACTTCCGGCTTTTCGAATCAAAGATCGGTGCTCAGGTCGATCTAAGGCCTGTTCCTCTGGTGTGGTCTTCCGGTCATCGAATTTACCCACCTTCTCCAGAAGTTTAAGAGTCGCGAGAACGCGCGCATCAATGTCGCTTTCCTTGATCTGGCCAGTCTTGAGGGCCGCTTGGGTAGCTTCGAGCGTTCTCTGGCGCGGAGGGCCTGGCATTTCCATATCAAGACTAAGGCAATCAGATTTACAGATCAAATTAGTGGTGATAGGGGAAGTTTTCTTACCCGCAACGAACACTTTCGATAGAGCTAGTAGCACCCCAGTCCGACATGACCATGCCGTCGTACTTCCATTCATTCCGAAGAATATCGATCAGAAACTTCGATTGCGCGTCTACGTGTTGGCCATTGATCTTAGGATAGCTGGACATGAAGGACCACGGATCAGCCTCCTTAGCCACGATTTCAAACGGCTTCAGGTAAATCTCCCTTCGTGTTCCATTAGCCAAACGGCGAACACATCATAACACCGCGAGCTTACCTCAGAGCCCTCTCCGATATCATTTCGTTGACTGAAAACCTTCTTGTGTCCTGCTCATTGGCCAAAAAGTGCTTGAGTGCACACGCGACTCTGTTCTCCTGTTGCAGTCCTTTGACATACTCGCTCGCCAATGCACCCGATAAGTATGGATCTTCGGAGAAAGCCTCGAAGTTGCGGCCCCCGAGTGGCGAACGATGACAGCATACTGTCGGGCCTAAGAGAAGATACGCACCCTTTGAGATGGCTTCTTCGCCTAGGGCTTTGCCGACTTGGTAGGAGAGGTTGCGGTTGAAAGTTGCAGCAAGGGAAACACAGGAAGGGAAGCAAGCGGCGGTCGTGCCGTCGAAAAACGAACCTCCTCGCGCACCATTGGGGCCGTCTGTCACCTGTTGATTAATTAGCATAGAGTAGTAGGAAGCGTACCGGTATCATAGGGTGACTGCTGTAGAGATTGATAAACACATAACACCCAAAATCGGTGTGCTTGAATCACCACAAACAGACGATACGACACCATTGTTTTGATGAGGATATACGACATACCTTCAGAGACGGAATTCCAACCCTTTCAATTTCAGGTGTTTCCCATACGTTCTCGGCGCTTAAAAGTCGGATTTTCTCTTCCAGGGTCAATTTCTCCAACAGTTCTCTCATCCTTTCGCCACCACCGCTTTCCATTCTCTGCTGCTCCGCGGATCGATATTACTCCGGTGATTATCGGACTCAGCTCTCTATCGCAAGCTATATGTGACCAGAATATTCCTGTTAATGTCGGGTACAGAATCTGCGAGAAAAATAAGACCGCGCTCAATGAACACGATGAGAGTTGTGTAGTAGAAGTAAATAAGGGGAAAAGTCAAACAAAGATCTTCTGCCGTCTACATATCCAAATACCAGAACCTGACCCACCAGCATGTTCATCTGACTAGCATCGCACAAAACAGTGGGACTTTGCCCACTTCCTTCGAAACCCGATGTCGTGATATCTGTTATCGAGAAGAGAAAAAGCGCACTAACGATGGAGAATCTCGGAGAAACATCCCCACATTATCGGTCTCGCGCTCCATGCGGAGGGAGGCGAACCCACGCGACCAAGGCGGTGGGGCGCAAAATCGATTCATCATCCCACACAATCGAAATTTGCACCTCTGATTCGTCCGTGCGATAACCGACGATCCCATTGCCGCTGGTATGGTAAGCGATCGAGGGAGAAAATGGGAAAGGTAGGTGAGTTTCTCCGAGATACTCCACTAGCTTCACTTTTCCCCAGGGATCCCATCATGATTCATAGCGGTGCAAGCCGTGCGGGGAGAGAGACGAAAGGGTCTAGAGCTTGATCTGGCATTTTGTTTTCCGGGGATAGGTGGTATGGGGTTTCATTTGTTGCTACTTACTTGCTTTGGTCAGGAACTTCTCTCTACGGTGGTTGCTGATTCTCGCATATATATATGCGGGTGCAGCTGCTCGTCTTGATAGGGGCATGAGGTGACGATCTTCCCTTTTCACACATCGGTCAACTTACTCAACTTCTTGACTTTGAATTGTCCAATACAGTCGCTTTTTATTCTGACTTCTCTTTCAACATTGTCTTTCCATTGCCATACCTCTTAGCACCTCTGAGCTTTGCCCAGAAACTAAGAGTGAACAAAGTGAAAAAGGGCAACAGCATCCCAATGACGACAACATCCAAACCCGAAGACCCGACCATGGTCGAGTTATCCTCACCGGCCGATAGCTCATCTGCGGTGATCGCGACGTCGCAGACGGCTCAAGCCTTCGAAGCCCGCCAGCACTCGCTGACGCGCTCCGAAGCGATCCGTGAACACTGGAAGGCAATTGCCTGGTGTTTCTACATGTTCTTCACGTGCATCATGTATGGTTTCGACTCACTAGCTGGTGGTGTGGTCGTAGGTATCACGGAGTTCAGAAAGGATTTTGGGCATCCGTTTGGTGGGGATTACGTTGTGGATGCGAATTGGCAGTTGGGATTCCAGGCAGCGACTTTGGGAGGTAAGAGAATCTTTTCCGTATTCTGACTTTTGTGTCACTTCATGAGAATACGGCGAGTTTACATCTTTATGAACTGCGTGCTAACTGTTCACATCAGGTATCGTCGGTGGTGGCTTAATGACAGGCTTCGCTATCCACAAATTCGGTCGGAAAATTTGCATCTTGGGAGCCTACATTCTCAACACCGGCGGCATCTTTCTCCAATTCTTCGCCAAGACACCAGCACATTTCTTTGGGGGGAAGATCCTGACTGGGCTTCCTCTTGGAGTCTTCGCGACAGTCGCCCCAAGTTATTCGTCTGAAATGGCCCCGCTTTCTATCCGCGGTGCTGTCACTGCCGGTATCAACTTCGCAATTGTGCTTGGCCAACTCATTGGATACGGTGTTCAGAGACAGACGGCGTCCTTCAATGATTCGCGGCAGTACAAGATTCTGTTTGCTACGCAGTGGGGCTACGTCGTAGTCGGTCTTCTCATCCTGCCTTTCCTTCCCGAGTGGGTATTTCCTTTTGCGTGAGCACACTGGAATTTGATATACTCATGCATAATAGATCACCATACTGGCTAGTGGCGCATGGAAAACACGAACAGGCCAGAGCCACCATCTCCAAATTACACGCACCCGATTACGATGTCGACGGCCATATGGCACAAGTCCACGACTCTCTCGCCCGAATGAACGCGGATAACGAATCACAAGGCACAATGCTGGAATGTTTCTCTCATGCAAATATCCGCAGAACTATGGTCTCTACCTTCATATTCTTCATTCAGAACGCGTCTGGGAGCGTTTGGGTGATTGGCTACATGAGCTACTTTATGCAGCTTGGCGGCATGACGCCCGCGAGATCTTTTGATACGACTGTCGGCATGTCCGGATTGATGGTGGTGGGTAATATGTTTGGATGGCTATTCATCGAGTGGTTCGGTCGCAGAGGTACTGCGTTGTACGGAGCGGCCGGTCTGACCGTCACTCTGTTCATTATTGGTATCTTGGGTGTTATCAACAGGCCTGGTGCTATCTGGGGACAAGTCGCATTCATGGCTATCTGGGGTTTCGGTGAGTTTACGAGCAATGTCTACCAGAGTCTCCACAAAACTGACATTACAAAGTGTACCAAGGAACGATTGGCGCGGCAGCTTGGGTCATATCGTCGGAGAACTCTACTTCCAGACTCCGCTCTCCTACGCAGTCTCTTGTGACTATGATGAACGGACTCTCATCATGCATTTGGTCATTTTCACTGCCATACGCCATCAATCCCGATCAAGGTAATCTCCAGGGTAAGATCGCCTTCATCTTTGGTGCGGTGATGGCGGCGTCGTGTATTTTCATCTACTTTTTTGTCCCTGAGACCAAAGGCCGCACCTGGATCGAGATTGATGAACTCTACAAGCGAGGAGTTCCAGCATGGAAATGGAAAGAAACGAAAGTGTCGACGGTGGCTGAGTCTGAAATCGAGGACATAAAACCTTCACATTAGACATTGTCGAGTGTTGGTAATTAGGACTTAGAATGTATGCAGTCGATAATAAAATTACAGTAGTTTATCACAAAAGTCTGCCTGTCATGTAACGGAAACTGGTGGTTTGATAGATGCTTGGCTCATATAATCAAGTCCGGCCAAGATCTCAGCAAATTGTGACACATACTGCCGAGACTCTGCTTCCTGATCCGAAGTAGCTTCAAGGTCACTATCAAGGAGCGTAGAAGCTATCTCACGAATCTTCACAATCTGAGAAGAGGTCAGTCGTGGAATTCCAATGAACTGCGGATCAATTGACTAACCATCGATGATCCGTTGGCTTCTAGTGTTCGCGACGAGCAAAAGTTTAGTACCTCGAGTAGCTCTTTTGCAAGACTCTTCCGAAATATCCAGAGCTGCGTCCGAGGAGTGCATTTCGGACTAGACCCTGCTTCATCGCCTGGAGAGGACACAATGGTACTCGCTTGAGGGCTAGTGAATGCATCTGAGCAGGCTTCTATGATGCAACTTTGTAGGTAGAGGCTGGTGATATGAACATTCGCCCTTACAATATCGAATTGATGGGACAGATCCGGTGGCATCTCGGAATCCGTTGGCGGAGACTGTGATTGACGATCGACATTCGAGATTTTGAGTGCTTGTGGTAGATCTTCCTGTGTATGCTGTAACTGTCGAATGATGCGAAGCAAGGCGCTTAAGCTGATGCTCGATTTTGAGAGCGCATTTCCAGTATCAACCCGAGCACTACCGGTAGAGCTCTCGGGGAATATATGGGTACGCAAAGTGCCAGATGTCATCGCATATGTATGCGGAGGAGCACCAGGAAATCCGTTCGACAACAGATCTACAACGCAGAGAAAGACTTTGACGAGTGCAACGAAACCAGATATAAGGGGCAACGGGCGGCGAACTGGTGTGTCAATGTTTCCTGGAATCGGAGACACTGGTCGAAGATCTTCGTTGATCAGAGCGTCGTCGTCAACTTCAAGAGGAAGCAAGAACTCCCAATCTGTCCGAAGCGGATCGAAACTCAGCCCAGTGTGAGGAATGATGAAGGATAGGCGGTCATGACTGCACACTCGTATCAGTCGCGTGACCTTCTAAAGAGGGGTCTTACCCAAAACTAAGATGTGCGACTAACATTTGAATGATGAATAGTAGCCAAAACGCTCTTTTGCATATTTCGCCATCTAGGAGGCTCAGGCTGTGGTAGCCCTCCTTGCGATATAGTTCCAATGCTCGAAAGAACTGGATTGCCTCGCTAGCATATCCCCAACCCTGGTTGGGGCGCGCAGCATAGTGGCTTGCCATGGTGAGTAGAATAGACACCACGATGGTGCCCATCGTTGGCTTGTCCTGCCACTGCGTTTCGGATGCAATGCGACTGAGAAGTACCATGTGGCAGGATCGATCTACAAAAGCGCCAATATGTGCATATTCAGATCCATATTCTCGGAACCGTCGAGGGATGGAAGCGACAGTGACTGCGCAGATGGCAAGACATAACCGGAAGAAAGCAGGATCAGAAGTATGTAAGCCATCTTCAACTGATTTTTGGAAGCTTGGGCGGTGGACAAGAGGAAGTACAGGGTAAACAAGCTGTATGTAATCCTCTACGATACTGCTGAAGACTGCCCGTGAACATAGGTGTTCAATGGTCAGGTGGCCTATTGGGAAGTCACTGGGTGGAATATGGGTACGCCTGTAGCTCGACACCGTCAGCTTCGACGAACATTAAACGGAGATATATTTACACAACTGACCGTGCCGGTGGCCCTCTCTGCTTCCTATCACTCAAAAACATGCAATTGACATTTCCATCCGAACATCTTCGGCACGTGCTTCTATCGCCCTCGAAGATGCACTGTACCTTACGTATACGGCATGCATCACATGCTTTGGAGGCGATCCTTCGACCTTTACGTGAGACTATAGGTGGCATAGCATATTTTATGGACCGATACAAAAGAGGCTTTGATGCATAAGTGTCGCTGTGGGGAAGGTAGGCAAGGGCCGAGGTAGAAATATGCTGACTAAGCTAGGGGCCTCCCATTTCTGTCATCACTACGATCTATCAGACGTGCTTCTTCGAATCGGTATAATTGTTGTGGAATAAGACGGTCCATTTTTCATGGTCTCCTAGACCATTTGTTTCTTCGTCATCCCTCTGGCAGGCGATCCAGTTGTCTTAGATCCACGGGTAGAATCAGTTGATGATCGTTCAAAACAGATCTTACGTTTATGCATAGTTCGTGTAGTAAGAAGGATTATTGTGTTCAAATATTATGTTTCTATGTTGTGGCATTACCAAAACTCACACGTCTCAGTAATAACATTAAGTGACTACTCCGCACATATCACATCTTGATCCCGACCTCTTTTTGATTGATGAGAATTCGCACCGAAAATACCGATGCTGTTTACACAATCCTTAAAGGGTAATGTCAGTCAGATTGCCAATGAATAAACGAGGAAGAACGAAGGGGGCTGAAAAATAGGGTTCATACTATCGTAAGACATGATGAGTTCTGAGGTGGGATATGCCCTAGAATTTACGAAATACCCGAGTCACAAACATAATACCCAGCTTACATGCTGATTCGCACCAAGCGACGCTTTTACAGATTCCGCGTCTTTCTCCTAGCGACTCCATTTTCAGTATCGTCGGTATGAGCGAGCGACGCGTGTGGGTCGAGGATAGCTGCGGCAGTGTGGCGGAATTTGCCATTTCTAGGACGCCTTACAAATCCGGAGTCCGGTACGATAACATGGGTACACTTGTCTCTGTATCCGCAAGAGAATTTTAACGGAGGGCTCCAGTCTGGAGCGTCTAGCGCAGCTCGGCACACGTGAAGCGGAATGCACTACCATGTGAATCCACACTGTCCACTTCGGCGATCAGCAGGAACGTTAAAAATAATCTTGTGGAGCAGGAAGATAAAAGGTCATCACAATCTTATACCTTTCTCAGTATTCTGATTCTCTCGATCACAAAATACGTAGGCAGATTGGAAACGCAAAGCTGAGGGGGTGATTTCTGAGTCAGGACAATGTCGATAAGGGTTATGCGTGACAGTGAACCACGAGTCAACGGTCTTTAGAGGCTTATTTAACAAGAGATTGACAAGCCAGCCACAGTGAGCCCACAAAGTTTTCTGTATAAATCACCTTTAGATGATGGTTTTTTTGGTTCCTGATGCTATCCCGATGGAGCTAGTTTCCCACCTCCGATTCTCGGTCCTTGAGCTCATCATCTCATCATCCTCGCCCCGATCGGTTGTACACGGGTACGAGCCATGACTTGCAGCTTCTTCAATCATTATGCTTGGCAGCAGAATGAAACCGCCAATCTCAAATACTGTGCATGCAGGTCTTATCATATAGACTCGGCATTTGATTCCCGTTTCCATCCTCCACGCTATCCTATTGCGTGCTCCTGATGCTTGATTCGCCTCCCCCTGTCACCATGTTCGGGGCTTTCAGCGAGAAAAGTAAAGCAGCAACAATGATCGAATGTTTTCCATGTCGTGTCATCTCAGGCGCCCCGAACTAGTATAGCACCGCCAATGAGTACTTGTATTCAGTCCCAACTACACCAGGTCCCGCCTTCCCCTGTGGTAGCCTCCACGTTGTCCCACTTCCCTGGCGACGCCTCCACGCTTCGCGCATCAATGCTTCAGGGATCAATCAAGCTGATGGGGCTTGGTAAGTGTTTTGAGTTTTCTGGCATCCGTCCTGTGGTAGTTTCTGGTAGAGCCATACATATTGAATATGGACCCTTTCAGCCCGAATTCCTGGGACACGTCTTTCCTACTTTTCGCATGCTTGTTCGCATGCTTGCAACCTTCAAAGACAGTCTCCCGATACCTCACTCATTCGGCAGGGGACATCTTTTGCGAAAATGGCATCATTTGTGACCGAGATGTGGACGTGGTATGCGGTGACACTGATGCTTGTTGGCGCGCGATTGTATGTCTCCTTCCTCAGTCGACTACTCATTTGATTACACAAGATACCCGAGACTGACGCTTGATACCAGTCTGTCGCGACGACTTTTCTTCCATTCTTTCAAGGCCTTCCAGTCGGATGATTGGCTGATGCTCTTTGTTATTGTAGGTTTTGATGTATTAGTCTTATCGATGTATACTTATATTAATGGCAGTCTGTATACACGTCAATGCTTATCGTTATCCACATCCAAACGTTCACGCCCACCAACCTCTTGAACCCGGCCGACAATATCGTTCTTACCCCCGAAGATATCAAACTCAGAGAGTATGGATCGAAATTGGTACTTGTTACCGAACACCTTCAGATGGTTGTGATCTGGAGCTTGAAGGGCTGCTTGTTGATCCTTTATTCTCGTATGACGTGAGTAGCCTCATCAGCATTTGAGGCCGTATCACTGACACACAGAAAAACAGTATGAGTTTGCGACATAGCATAATGGTGAAAGTAGTAGCAGGCTATACTGTGGGAAGCTTTGTCGTAATGGAGATCTTATGGTTTATCTGGTGTCGACCCTTTAGTGACTACTGGAAGGTTCCTGCACCAAGCCGTAAGTCAACCAGCAAGACACAGAAGTCTACGAATTATCTAACATGATCTCGTAGTTAACTGCTCCGCCGAAACGAACCACATGATCACAAATGCCGTTTTCAACATCTCGACCGACATCATGATCATCTGCTTGCCCATGCCAATCCTCATCAGCTCGCAGCTCCCACTCCGCCGCAAACTCACACTATGTAGCATCTTTGCTTTGGGGTCCTTTACTATTCTCGCCGCCATCCTTTCCAAATACTACAGTTTAGGCTCTCCCTATGGCACGGACTGGATTTATTGGTATATCCGCGAAGTCTCAACGGCCATCATCACGGCAAACCTTCCATTAACATGGACACTACTCCAACGCATCTTCGGCACTAGCAGCTTCTTCTCCCGCAACAAATCCTCCGGCGCACGAACCGGCGTAACCGGCGACCCAGCCAGACAATCCCGGTTCCGCTCTACATATGGTAACCTCACTAGTGCCACCGGTACTAAGGTTAGGAAGCCGAAGGATCCGCATCCTATCGACATCAGTCCGTCTGAGAGCCAGGAGCAAATCGCTGGGGATCAAGGGATTCAGATGAAGATCTGGCAGCACTCCGAAGTGCTTGTGACTTCGGAGGAAGTGGAATGCGTAAGAGATGGAGCGGCGAGCGCCGCTGATTCAGACAAAGATAAAGAGTCACTGCACAGTCCGAGTGCAAGTCTTGATGGCGACCGGATCGTGCGGACTGTAGACATGGGAGTCTCCACGGACATTTCTCGTGCAAAGTTAAACACTTAGCTGGCCGTAGAGATGATTTTTCTTATATAATATCCTATCTCAGCGATCTCTCCCGCGCGTTTTGATGAAACAATCTCTGAATTGATGCAATCCTACTGATGATTGATCCAACATGAAAAGCCGGTCAATAGCCACTGTCAGGTAACAGTCCTCGGAGAATAATGACGCGATCAATCACGAAACCACTGTACTCCAGAACAGGAAGATCGACCAGAACACACTCAAGAGGTACTTTCAAGCTGGTGACATGCCTCAATTAATCCGATAATGTAATTCATCTGCGAAGCCAGAACAGTGTCGATCTGGTTGCCCTAGGTATTTTCTCGCTTGATCAGATTAGATAGTTAGGCAGATCAAATTTCCCAATTAGGAAGTTTCCATCATTGCCGATGTATAAACGAGCCATCGATCGCGGTCACTTTCATTACTGACTCTCTACTGCTTTTGGTTAGTTTTGAACCAAAGTCAACATACCCAATGCGGCAACTATCGAAGCTGGCATAACTGGTGTGGATTACTGCATCACTTTCACTAAGCTGCAACGCGTTTACGGCAACTGATGGTGAGCCGGTCTAGGGCAGACGTGACGCACAACACTATACCAACACTTTCCATTCCACCTGCACAGGTTGATCTAAGTAAATGCAATGCAGACATACCAAAGGATGAGCGCTGCGCCGTCTTGTTATCGTCAGTGCCCAGCCTACATATCGTATTTGTTTCACCACGTCTCAGCCTTGTTAGCAGTGTCATGTCTCCCGACCTTGCAACTTCCACCCAACGCGCTCTCTAGCGACCATGCTGCTTGTACCTTGGACGCAGGAGATCAACTTTGGAAGCGCATTGTTGTTGCACTCTTGCATCACGATCTTCTTCAAAGAGACCAGCAATGGCTTCGCGATACTGCGTCTTCTCGCCTCTCGACATACTGACAAAGTCGGAATCAAGACCTCTGTAGTGCTTGATGGCTACACCTCCGTCTTCTCGAGAGACCATGATGGCGAGCTTGCAGAGTTGTACTTCACCAATACCGGCTTCATCCTCATGATTGTCTCTCTCGCTTCTGCTATCGCTATGAACCTCCTGGTTCCTACCACCGCGCTCAACGTTATAGTAGCAGCGACATTCGGCCTGACTTTCGTCGCATCGGCGTTGGTCGCATGCCGCAAGAGAAGTCTTGTGATGCCTATTATGGCGTTGAGAAGAGCTGGTCGCTTCATTTGGTCCGACACACCATTTGTGAACTTCTTCACGTTGATTTACGTCGCGGTGGTCTTGAAAGGCTCGTCATCGCAACTGACGCTTCGAGACTATGTCATCTTCCGCTCCATCGCCATCTCTGAGTTGGTGTTTATGAAGGCGAAGCTAGCCGCGTCCTCGGTGCACATGCAGCAGACGATGCTGGAGCGTTTGATTCGCAGCGAGTATGTCATGATTGGGAATGTACGTGCCCATTACCCTACTTATTGGTTGTTCTGCATGTGCGACAGCATTTCTCACCCCAACAGAAAAAAATGCCAGCAACCTCGCTTTCAGCTTCCCCTCCACTGCTCGAGCATGAGCAAATCGTCTCCTTTATCAGCAAACAGCGCCTCTCCGTCATGCTTTACAAAACCACAATCGGTCAGGCCCACGGCTCACTCTGCGGCGCGTATGGTCCCGTCACCATTACAGCCCCAACCAAACCGGGCTTCTTCATCGACGAGGCCGAAGAGCGTGGCTGGCGCATCTACCGCGTCTCGCCCACTCTACTTATCATAGAAGACTGCGCACAGATTATGATTGAAAAGTTGAGAGAGCGAACACCAACTAAGCAACGACGAGGCTTGTTGTCAACGTTTGTCCGATTCAAAACCTGGACTCATGGAGTACTGTTGCGACGGATCGGCAGGCGCAGAGTAGTCTGGCTACTGAAAACGGACGTCGATGGGCCGGATGGAGGCTATTGGAAAGGCAACATCAATCTTGTCACAGGGCTGAAGGAAAACTGGTTGCACAGTCGCGAACACTTTCGACATGTAGAGAGATTGGACAGAGAGAGTGAACTGGTGGCCAGCGAGACGGTACATTAACCCAGTGCTCTAGAAGCGGGAATTACTATAGAACCCTCCAGGTAGGTGATTTTCACGTAACAAGCGCACAGGAAAGACGAACAGGGTTAGACGACAGTTTATCACTGCTACTAAGTATATACAAACGAATGTTCTTATCCCCACTCCATCATCGATCTCAGCAAGCATATATACAGAGAAAATAACCTCCGACCCCTACTTCCTCCCTACCCATTCGACCACTCTAGAGACCGAAGAAGTCAATGTCCATGCTCTCGTGAACGGGGACAGTGTGCCCGACGCCTTGGCCACTGTATCCAACAAGCTGAGCAGTCTTGACGTCGCCTTCCCCGTAGATGGTAGCCGTGTACCCGCTCTGCGGCGAGTTCTGGATCGTCTTGGAAGACGTCAGACCGAGAACGTTGGACCACTGCTTGAGCGATTCCTGGTAATTGGGGTAGCGCAGCGTGTTGTCCGCAGTGCCGTGCCACCTGTTCGTCACGTTAGAAAGTCTATCCATCTAGCAATCACCCCCCGCGAAAAAAGAAGATCAACGGCAAAAAGTCAAGAACTCACAACAACATCCTCGTCCTCGTTCCGTTATACCCGGGATAATACCCCCTCGTCATATCACCCCACTGCTGCGCAGTCTTAGTAGTCTGCCCATTCGCACACGCATTGTTCCACCCCGGCGGGTCCTGCGTCGCGGTCGAGCCTTGCACATAAAAGCAGCCATCAGGGACTCCACTGTACGCGCTGGCAGCCTTGAACACATCCGGGTACGCGCCGGCCAAAACCTGCGTTGTCATGGCCCCGGACGACGAGCCCGTCACAAAGACCTTGTTCACATCGCCGCCGAGCTTATCGACGGCGTACTTGACCATGTTTGCGATGGTCTGGGAGTCGCCGCCGCCGTTGTGCGTGAGCGACGCCGTGGACGCGACGTCGAAACATCCACCTCCGGATTTGGAGTTTGGGTAGATCACCATGAAGCCTTTTGAGTTGGCCAACGGCTGGTACTTTGTTTCTTGCGAGTAGCCGGTCGCGCTGCCTTGGCAGTGGTGGACGGCTACGACGATGGGCGCGGGCGTTTTGAGGTTGGACGGCTTGTAGACGTACATTCCGAGGTTTGTGGGGCCGAGGTTGAAGTCGTTTACTTTTTGGGGGGTTTGGGCGGAGGCGAGGGGGGTGAGGAGGAGGAGGGAGAGGGTGGGGAGGATCGAGGAGAGCATGTTTGCTGGTTTGGTTGGTGTTTTTTGCGTTGGGGATATGGAAAATTTGTGTTCCTTTGGGGACTGGTGGTGTAGAGAATTCCAAACGTTGAAATTCTTCTCTCTTGTGCGCCCTTGTCGTCGAATATCTCTTTTTTTTTCGCCTTCTTTGCCTTGGATTTCGTATCTAGCAACAAATCTCGATGGCAAATCAATCCATCCTCACAGCCCGCGGGGCATCCCCCAATTTATACCTCCCCCTTCCCTTCTCCCAAATTACAATGATCCCCCCCAGCACAGCACGAACAGGGGGTGGGGAGGCAAAGAGGCGTCATCAGACAAAAATCCCCCCAACCAAGAAACAAAAAAACCCCCCCGTTTAATCTAAACCTCACCCTAGCCGATTGTGGGGAAGCCCGAACAGGAGAAAAACCACTATAAACGAACATTAACCCAATCGCAAGACCCGTTTCCGAAACGGCGAACAATCTCGTGTAAATTGAATCTTCCAAATTCGAAAATCAAAAGGACAAAGTCCCCACCTGCACATGAGCTAAGACGACGCAAGCAAATTTAAGCATATTAGCGGGTTAGAAGCTTATCTCTTTTATTTTCCGGTCGTTTGTCTGTCACCACCAGCCTTCAGGGGTGTGGTACAATTACTTCATTTCAAATGCTGCCGCCGTTCATTATATAGGTAGCTATTTAACCTAGCGCGCGCGCAGTGTCGCAAACTCCCAAAATGCAAAAACATTTCCGTGTACTACATTACCTATCTTCCCGTATATACAGCATCTATTTCCAAGGCCTGGCCTAACACACATATACATATATGCATACGTGACCTATTTCCGTATCTACAATTAATTCAAAATGAGGTGATTAGCACCACGCGCATCTACAATCAACTCTTTCGATCCCTCGTACATACATTTCCCGCTCTAGACCCCCATCCTTCTATCCATCCTTTCCATTCCTCCGTATACACTTGCAGGGGGAACGGGGCACGGGGAACAAAAACCCTCCGTTAACCCGTCCGATAAACCCTCCCACCGCTTAAACTAACATTTGAACCCACCGCCCATCCTCGCCACCCCCAATTCCAATTTCCCAATTCCTCCGCAAAAGAGGAAAACAAGCCTTTAAGCCTTAAACCAAGGTCATTTTAAAACAAGCGAAAATTCCAGGAAATTCGCTTAAAGCGGTGACGTTCGGTGGAGGGGAGAGTGGTCAGCGAGACGTTTATGGTTGGCTAGGGACAAAACTTGCAAATCAATCCTTAGGACTAGAACAATATGACTTGTGTTAAAGATTGGTGATTGATGGAGAGACTGTTGGCAAAGTTAAATAAGCGGATTTTCTTGCTTGTTTTTTGATATATAACTAACTCTTTGTTCTTCCCTCGCACCCCGCGTGCAACTAAACACCTATATACAATGGAGAAGTGAAGAATAGTACGTACTTACAAATCCCCGCTAGCTATAAACCAGCAAACGAAAAAGAGATATCAAGACACGAGATGAAGACTTGAAAAAAGAGAGAGCTACAAAAGAACAAGTATTTATTAATTTTCTTATTACCCACTCAAAGGAACAGTAAAACGGTAACAAAAAAACACGTGTTGCTATATATTGCGCAAAGCGCAAACCCACCCCTCTTAAAAGATCCGAAACCTATAACAGGGACGGGAAAAAAGCAAAAGATAACAGAGAAAAACAAAGAAAAAGCAAAAGATCGCTCTGATACAATTGCGGTTAATTCCCTTTCACCCAAAACAAAAAAGACTGATTTAAAACAACAAAAGAAGAAAAAGGATGCACGAACGCCATCGCTAACTAATAGAAAAGGAAAAGAATCTGCCACCCTTCTCCTTTTCCCCTTGAATAACCTTTCGGCAATATCATCGAGATATGAACACGAGTGCAGGCTAGAGAGAGGGAGATGGGGTGGGTGAAGACTTGAACAAAGCAAAAGACCGACCCATTCCTACGTTTCCAAGCGATTAATAAACCGCAGCATTGCTTTTTGTAATTAAAGAAGGGTTAAGAAAAGGACTTTTCTCGATCGACAAGAGTGGTTTTTTTTGCCAAGAATGGAAACTTAGGATCCAGAATGACCCCGGAATAGAACAAAGCAACGAAGCTTTCTCGGTCGGGTTTTTCTTCTTCTTCTCATTTCTCAGGGTAAGAGATGGATGAGAGAGAGAGAAGGAATGAAGTAAGAGAAAGCACGATCCCTCCTTACTTCTTATAGTACACAAAAATCCTCATATCTTCCTCTCTCAAAAAATCAATCAAGCCATCGCCGTAGCGATCAATACCGTCTTTGAAAAGGCACTCGGTGCCCTCGGTATTGGTCAAGACGGCAAGACTCCTGCACAGCAAGTCATCGGAGCTAAAGCCTTCCGCAGTGCCCATGTTTTTCCACTTGAGCCGCATGATCCTGATATCGTTCATGGCAAGCAGGCGGTCTCCCATTTCCGAAGCAGGCACGCCCGGCTTGTACACGAGCGAACGGCGCAGGTGGCTCAGCATGCGGCGCTCGTGGAGCCATGAGAGGAGGATTTTTGATTGCAGGTCGTAGAGCTGGCCCATCTGTTTGCGGAAGAGAGCAGCGCCTACGTGCCAAAGGCTTTCGATCCGATGGAATAGGAGACCTTCGTCGGGTGGTGAACTAGACTTGGGGAAGAAGTACTGCATCAACAAGCCGAGAACTTCACATTGTAACAAGCTGATGTCGAGGGCCCCGGTAGGAGGTTGCACAGGTGGTAAGGACTCGACGGGGTGACTCTTAAGCACCGGTTGAACAGGGGGAGCATAATGAACCACGCCCACGGCGGGTGCAGCTGCTGGGGCATTGACATGATTCGTGCGTGATCCAGGGTGTGGCTGAATTTGTTGCGTCGATTGAACGGCTGGTGCCGCCTGGACCGGGTTTGTAGACAGTTTTCTTGGAGGGTGAGATTCGGTAGGCCTTTCCATGACATGACCGGAATGAGAGGACTGACTCAAACTTGATGTCATCTTCATGTGTGCATGGGCGTCGCCGTTCCTATCGGCGCTATGCGAAGTTGCTGAAGCTATAGAAATGGGGGTATTTGACCGACTGGGTCGTTGAGGAGCGACGGCAGATCGATGGTGGTGGTGATGATGATGGTGGTGATGCGGTACAGGAGTATTGGATCGGCTGCTAGGCCCTTTCACAATGGTGCCATTGGCGACGGGCGGTGAGTTGATGGCCTGGAAACCCTGGCTAGGCGCAGAGGTGGCTGGTGGGGGTGCCTTGGGAAGGTTCCGGGCGTCGTGCGGTACAGATGCCTTGCTGTGAGGACTGACGTCGTAGGGGCTGGCATAGGTCGAGTTAGTCGGCGGTGGGGGTGCAGAGGTACGGGCGGCGTGGTCCTTGGATGGCGGTGAGGTATTAACAGTAGTGAAACCCCCTGAAGGGTTGGACCTAGCAGGGCCGCTAGCTGGCGGTGGTGCGGAATTGAAAGGTCTGGCGGTGCCATTTAGATGGTTACTCGAGAGCGGTGTCAGGAGGTTTCGGCTAGTTTCAGGAGCAGAAGTAGGAGCGAGTTTCGTCTGGAAGCCGTTGTATTGACCCTGGGCCAGGGTAGTGATGGGTGGTATATTTTCCGAGACCGGGCTTCCCGAAAAGGACTTGACAGATTTGCGAGGACTGTTCTTGGTTCTGGGCAGTGTATGGCTCTGGTATGGACGCTTCACGAGAGGTGAGTCGACGTCTTCCCCGTCGGAGGCGGAGTTAAATATGGAGCTCTTGCGCTTCTTGCCGCCAATCATCCTGACGGCTGGATCGGTGCCGGCCATGGTGGACACGGTTTCGACAGAAGGCGATAGAGAGATGGAGGTCCCATTGGGAGAGGGAAGTAGGTGAGGCTTGGTGGGGCTCATCAAGTCATCGGTCTCCATGTCGGCCAGGGTATCAAATTCAGTTGCAGTTGAGGAGCGCTTGAGTTTCATGTTTCTGATATAATAACAGGCCTTGATGATGATCCATCGGTGCAAATGGACTTTTAGTCTGGCGGTAGCATTGGAGTCAGCAACAGCAAATATAAATGAATCAGGAAATTGAAGCTTACGTTTCGCGGTCAGCAGGGTCCTCGTAGTAGAGATTTTTGGTGTAGGTCTTTTTGGCATGCTCGGGGGTGAGGAGGCAGGAGCGGTCGGTATCCCTACCCCAAATGGAAGGACCCCAGTTGCCTAGCAGCTTTTCCAGTTCGACGTCCAAACTGAGAGGGTCGGCAGCAAAGTCGAGCAAGGCATCGCGGTCCTTGGGCAATTCCTTGGATAGACGGGTGACTTCGCTGGAGAGCTTGCGGTAATCGGGGTTATCGAATTTGGGGATGCCACGATTGGTGGTGGACGAGGAGGCGGACAGGCCTAGGCCCAAATTCTCCGCGACCTCCCGGATGGTAGGGTTGTGGGACGAGAAGACGGAAACCCAACGTTGCCGATCCCAGCGAGTGACGGCTTGAGAGTCTTCGGCGTTGGCGGCGGCGGCGGCTGCAGCAGAGGCGGCAATGGCTGCGGTGGCTGCCGGTGAGTCCTTTGTGCTCATGGCGACGAAAGGCAATTGCTGGTGTGGTTGATGGCGACGACGAGGGAAGTTGGAAACAATGGAACTACCGCATAGCCCAGCAGCAACAGCAGGTCAAGAGATGTGCGGCAGCCAAAGTTACTTTTCCTTGCTGGCTGGCTGGCTGGCTGGCTCCACCCGCACACTGCACGGGGCTGCACTGGCACTGCAGTGGTATCAATGTATGCACAGCGCAAAGCAAAGCAAAGCAAGCCGTGTAATCAATCAATGGCTGGCTGGCTGGATGGAATGAATGGATGGAATGGATGACGGGACGGTATGGGAATCGCGTGTCGTCCCCCCCAGTCAAGCAAGTCAAGACAGGACTGGACTGGACAAGACAGGACAATGCCCGTTTGGTTTGTTGGGGCTCGCTAAGGAAGATTGGTAAAGGGGGCGAAAAGCGCTAGTGGAGTAATGGTACAGGACTATCAAGTATATCGAACAAGCGAGAAACTTTGCGCTTGCTGGCTGGCCTGTCTGTCTGTCTGGTCTGGTCTTGTCTTTCTTCTCCGATGCGCACTGCTTGGATGCTGGACGACGATGTCTCGTCTTTGCTGTTGCTGGCTGGTGTTGGTCCCCTGATGGCGCCTCGTTGTCGCTGCTTCCCGCCTTGTTGTTGGCGTCTCGTCTGCCGCGACCAGGTACACACGGTAGGGCTGACTGCCTTTTTCCTAAATGGGGAGCCGAGGATGATGCTTGGAAGCGACGTGTGATGCAGTAGTGTGTGATTGATTGTATTGTCCCGAGTAAGAGGGCCGACAGGTAAGAGGCAAGCAAAGCAAAAGAGGGAGAGAGAAGGAGAGAAAAAAGAAAAGAAACGAAGAAAAAAGAGAAACGGTCTAGAGAGAGGGAAGGGAAGGCAGATGCAAAAACAAGAAATGCAAATCCCTGCGTATACGTGGTACGCACAAGCAGTCAATCAGTCAGTGGTAGATTAGTACTTTCTAGTTAGTATGGGAATTTAGTGTCTGCGTCCGAGACACTACCGCGTGTGAGGATCAAGGGAACCACGGATAGTCTGGCGAAGAGAGAAAAAGAAGAAGAGGAAGGAGCAGAAGAAAAAGAAGCTCTGAAGGGCTGGGGCATAGAGAGATGGATAGGGTAGAGCAGAGAAGACTCGGGAAAAAAAAAGAAACAAGAAAAAGAGGGCGAAGGGAGGGAGTAGAGTAATGAAAAAAGTAATCCATGGCGCGGCCGAGATGAGACGGATTGACTCGTGCGAGCTAGTACTAAGAGAGCCGCCCTCATTGGCCCACTCGCTACGCCCTTGCTTCCCTCTGCGTGCATTGCGTGCATTGCGTGTACTCTGTTCTCTCTCTTTACCTAGGTACTCTCCACTTTCCCATACATTCATTCTCCCTTTATCCCTTCTTGTCCATCCATCCATCCATCCATCCAGCCATCGACACGGGTCGTCTCATCTCATCACTGATGACGCTACCACCACCCTACACAGTCATCCTCTACCTCTTGCATTCTTACATACATACAGACAGACCTACACATATACATAGATAGACTCTACATGTACGGGGTGGATACTCCTTCAGTCCAATCCGTACGAGGCACCGCGCCACCATACCTACGCCCGTCAGCTATCCATAGCCCTCTATAGTCTAGCCATTCGTAGTCATCCCATAGGCCCCCCATAGATAGCCTAATAGCCCTGCCCGTCCCCTGCACCATCCATATACAACGGTACTATGTTTGATAGGCCCTCTGCCTCTTAAACCCAATCAAGAAATATCCCTCCCCCAACACGCATACATACATATATACATACATAACACGGTGAAGGGGGGACAAGACTTGTCAGCCAGACTGGCTAGCCGCGTAGCTAGCTAGCTGGCTGGCTATTGCTATTGATGCTATTGCTATGCTATGCTAGCACCCAAACACCTCACGTAAGAGTGACCTGACCCCTTCCTCGAATCAGCGACGCGCGCCCGCCGCTCGCTGTCTTCGATGACGCTTGGACGGGTCGAAACTCTCTCTCTTTTTCTTTTCTTTTCTTTTCGTTTCTTTTCCTTCTTTGTGTGCAGTGCACACCCCTCTCCCCTCCCCTTGCTTCATTTTCTCGCCTACATACATACAGACATGCATACATACCGTTCGATCAAAAGAGTACTACCGTGGATGCTACCCAAATGACCTGATCAATCTAGCATTCACAAAACCTTGGCAAATGTGATGACATCCCAACTCGCCTATCCAATACTGGTTGCATTCCAAAGTACGATCCGCGTGTTGCGACCTGCTTATCGCAGTACCTTTACCATAGTACTTTACATATGTGCGTGTATATACTCTATACTCGCATGCATACGTATGCTTCTATACATCAGGTACATTAAATCCTCGCTAGTCGAGCTAGGGGGGGCGTGGTCCCCCCCAGCCGAACGAACCCTAATTAGGTATTCACACCCGCTTTGGAAACATTGCTTTGCTCGACTCGCCGTTGCGAAACCGATAACAACCAGACACGCACACGAAAAAAGTGCCGAAAACACGGCGAAAGGGGGGGGGGAGGGGAGAGGGGAGAGGGGGGGTGTGTGTCATGATCAGCGTGTTGCTTGTGCGTCATCTTTCCTCGAGATTCGATAAAAGCGTTTGTGTGTCTAATGTATGCGTGTGCAGTGTGCGTGTGGGTATGTCTGTGTTGTTGCTTGTGTGCCCGGGTTCTGTAACAGACGAGTTTCTGCTTTTGCTGAGCGCCTGTGTCGCGCGGCCCATAGCTTTCCAGTGCCCTAACAAAGAAGCACAGACGCAAGCGCTGCTCTCCTCATACAACCAACGTGACCCACACCCTCTACAGAAATGTCAGTGATGGGAGGCCCTGCGACCGTGTAACCCGCCGTAACATCAAACAAATCTATTGTGCTCGTATCGCTTGTGCCATCTTTCAATAGCCATCCGGGACGTGACTGTAACCGGTCCGCCCTCGCTCGCTCCTGTAGGAAGGTGCCGGAGCCACTTGCGGGCGGCGCTTGTCAGAGATTACAACATTTGAAGAATGAGAGAGACACTCGCACAAGAGAGACAAGAACATGAAGGCACAGTGATGTAAAGGGAGTAATGAGCGAGCTATGTACTCAACGTACTTCAAACCATCAAATGAATCAACCAATCCACGGAATTCCAAAGAAAAAATAGACTTGCACAAACCCAACAAAATCCGCATACAATTACATTACACCGGCGTGCACGTCGTCGCCTTACCTTACCTTACCCACAACTCACCATTGGAAACAAATCGCCAAGACAGCTTAGTGACCTCGCGACTAGCAAATCAAACCTATTGCGATCGGCTCCGACAAGCAAGTTTTTCCCGCTCCTTGCTATCTATCTTCCTTTTCTTATTTCCCCGAATGAAGGCGGGGGCTTAGGCTAGTAGATTACATGAACAAGAAAAAAAATTATAGAGATCGACATCATCATCATCATCATCATCAGTTCATCATCGTCATCGCCTGTCATCGTCATTCACCATCATCACCATCTTCTCTCCGCCATGGTATGATTACCGTTTGTACCGATAACCAAGTCCACTTTCTTTTACCTTTTTGACCCGCTCGCTCGCCCGCCCACCAAACCCTCCCCCCAAAAAAGAAAAAAAAGAAAGAAAGTGTGTTCGAACAACATGGGATCTGGATTCGCATTTATATTTATTCCCTGCCATTCGTTCCGCTCCTACGACTTTTTTTTAGTCAACTTAAGATTGACCGCAGAGCGCTCTTTCGCTCACCCGCCCAAAATATGCGCCCCACTTTCAAACAAACCTACTTACCCTTACCTGCATGCGTAGGGGACCTTACCCGATTACTGATTCGATACTAATATACGCTGATACGGTGACATACCTTCCCCCACCTCCTCTCTCTTCCCCTTTCCTATGTTGTAAAGCTTGGTTTTTATGCAACCTAACATGTACATGTACATGTCCATTCTCTTCTCTCTTTACATGTACAAAAGGCATGAGAATATCTCAGACGAAAGATGGCTTATCCGTGCAGTTGGTCGCGAAACGAGCCTGACCAACATTCCTTGAGCTGGTTTTCGGCTCCTGCATGTAAACCCCGAACGAGTTCCTCGCCGCTGTACTTGGAGAAGCAGGATTCGTTCATCGCGGAGAGAAGAATATAAAACCGTGGAGCAAATCATGGCATAATGAAGATACATTTCCAAGGACTGCGACACGCTGCGAGAACACCAGTATAGATCTAGGTTTGAGAGCACGGATACAACAACCGATCCGAACCGCGCTCAGAACAATCGCCATTCGACGTGCCTGAAAAGTAAAAGACTTGCTCAACACAGTGGATCAGCGTCGCATACAAAAGAGCACATGAGAACCTTGCGCGGGGAGACTATCATTGTACTGACTAGACGGTGAGGCTGCATGTTGTGGGGGCCAGAGCTGTTTAGTAACGGTTTGCCTTGCTCTTTACAACCTCCGTGTACAAGTACGTACATATGTAAGCTCCAGCGCTGTTCATCGCAAAACAAGCATCAAACTACATCTTATATATAACAAAAACAAGAAGTGTGTATGTACTCTGTCTGCTATCGACCTGACTAAAGCTTTACCTGCGCTACCCCTTAGAACCCAAGACAACGAGTGTAACCGTGGTTTTATCGACTCAGGATACGGTTACACATAGCAATCAATCCAATAAATAATCTACTGGGTTAAATTCCAGCAGCAACACTTCGCTCCGCGTAAAGAAGTTTCGAACATCTATATGTACCGTTCCAATCGAAATGAATGGCAAGAAGGGTCTACCGATCATCCATCCATCCATCCTACGAGTGACGCTTATGCCAAATCGTGTGACACACACACCATCACCATCATCTAACCCCAAATAACCGCTACCCTTAATACTTATCCATCACATGCACATATGCGAGTGAAACTCCCATGTAACCGCCATTGTATCTATTGGAAAATACACGACCAACACTGCACTACGTCCACACATTTCCATGCTGATCAATCGAGCGAACGCGCAGGGCCAGATCCTCTCTTGTAATCGTAAGCCTTTATGCCCTCCAATCGCTTCTTCGCGCGCCGATGATGATGATGACCATGCAGCTCGCCAGCGGCAACAAGTCCAAGCCAAGCCAAGCCAAATAATAATAATGATAATAAATCCATCCTCGCAAGCGAACCAACACAAAGATCGAGAAATCTCACATTTCTCGGCGATCAATCCTGTGGAACCCATAGGGGTAAGGTAAAGTAAAGTAAGGTAGAGTAAGAGTGAGATTTCTATACTACATTAATGCTTACTATACAATACTTTTGCATTAGACGCCTGCCAATGTTAATGCACATGTAAATGTTTATGTGCTGTTTGTTGTACTGTACTCGGAACCCGGATTCTCCCCTATTACATGTTAGGACGGAACAGAACCATGGACGCATCTTTTCTCTCTCTTAGATTCTGCTCTTCCCCTCTCCCTCGAAGCGGATTTCTTCGCCGGCAATAATGAAACAACAATCAATAGAATGGATATCCATCAACTCTTTTCCAGTAACAGAATTACTATGCATAAATGACCAACACTCGTCTACTTCAAAAGTTGTTGACCTACATAAACAATCTCCTCATTATTACGATATCCCCCCCTTACAATGTAAACGGGAAATGACAGGGGGTGTGTGCGACAAAGTTCGCCTTTGTCGCTTCTCTTTCCTTGCTGCTCCCCTCCTCACTCAGATTACAAGAATTTTCATCATCGCTGCTGTTGAACTACCAGGCACCAAATGAGAATGCAATGACGAGGGGGGTTTTTTTTTAGCAAAGCTATGCTAGTTGCGTGGGAGGAGTATGTATGTATCCACGTCTACGGAATAGAAAAAGGTAAATGTATACCTAGCGCGCATACATCCAGACATAATAGCAAGTACTAGATAGATTGATCGATGCATCAAACAAACAAGTGGTCAGGAAATACGCCTCGGCAGGAACAATCTCATACAACATACCCTTTTTTTTTTCTTCTTCTCATCATCGTTTATCCACCCTTCATTCTTCTATTGAGGAATAGTGCAAGGCGGACCGCCGCTAACCCAGCGAACATGTCACTCACACCACTACGAACGCAACATCAAACCCGTAGGCGTTTTTCTCCTCTTGCTTTATCGTTGCATTATCCATTTTAAGTTTTTTTATTTTTTATTAGTTTCAGCTTAACAAAATAGCATAGCACAGCATAACATAGCGCCATGTTATATTGCAAACATGCATGTAGTGACAGATCGCAAAACGCATATACCCCTACCTACTTACAACTAGGTATGTAGGTAAGGTATATACACTGTTTATACTGTGCCATGCGATTGCGATGCCATTGCATCCATCCATCCTAGCGCGCGTCATGTAGCGAGCGAAGAGCTTGCTGGATTAGAGAGAGGATCGAAAGAAAATCAAAAGGAAGCGGATACAAGTGATTTTGGCGCACGGATGATTCTTGGGGATTGAGTTTGGAACGCTGCTCGGGTGGGGAGAGGGAATCCTTTGTCCAAGGGGGGGGGGGGGATTGATTGATTGATTGGGGGATGCTGGTTTGCGTTGGGCTGGGTGGGGTTCGAGGCGTACTCTCGGTATGCAAATGTCATTGCGGTGGTCCTTATGGGTATTCGAGGTCTAAATTGGATAAAGGGTTGGCGGTATGCAGGGATGCGCTGGGTTTGAATATTGGTTGGTGTTGGTGTAGGGCATGTGTATGGTAAATAGAAGGTTGACTGTGTTTGTTTCTAGAGTGTGTTGCGAGTGCGCGCCTTTGGATACGAGGTCGCGCATATTTGCACACTTTTTGTCTGCCTTGATTGAATAACTTCGGGTAGGAGGAAAATTAACGGGAAAATGTTGCCATACACCCAATCCTTTACACTAACGGAAAACAAGCGCGAGGATTAGAAAGAATAAGAAAAAAACGACGCGTATGCGCATCATCTCTACCCATCGCCTAGAGTAACCAGTCGCAAAGGCAAACCCTCCACGCCCACATAGACTCACGCTACATAATACTTCCCTTCGCCCTGCTCCTCCTCATCGCGTATGAACCCCTCAAGGTGGTTCGCAAGCCAGCGCATGACGCCGTCGAATTCGACGCTGGCCCACTGCATTTCAACGGCGTACTTTGACCCCGCAAGAACCACGAACGCCTGACGCAGCAGCTCATCGTTATCGCTATCGCGGCCCGACGAGATGGGCGCAATGTCTTGATAGGCTCGCAGCAGTTCGCGCGTTGCGCTCATGAGCGTGCGGTGCTGCTGGATGCGCCGCTCGATTTCGGGCGCCGAAGTGCCCTCTTCGCGCCAGCCTAAAAAACCCACGCGTTCGTTAGTTAGTCTTTGCAAAACGTCGTGTTCCGATATCTTTCGCGATAACCCCCCTCTTTTGCTCCTTATTGTTTATTTCCGAGGAGGGGGAAGCGAAGAAATGGAGAGATACGTACGTTTGTCAGCGCGGTCAAGATCGGCTAGATGCCGTTTCAATTCGATCCAAGTTAGAAGGGCGCGCTCTCTCGCCACGAATGCTTGGAGATTGTCCATGATGATGTTGCGATCTGATCGCACACCCGTTCGCCAGATTGTCTCGATACGAAGGAGTAGCGCCTCCTCGTCCCACTGGACACTGGTTTCCTCGTGGTAAATATAGGCTCGGAGCGCTTGAAGGGTGTCCTCATCAAGCCCGCGATAGGGTTCGTTAGTAGCACTCCGGGCCCCTTCTTCGCCACTGGGGATATGGTTCTCGCTGGCTGCGACCCTAAACGATGTCGTGGTAGCTACGAGCTGCGACATGTCTGCGGCAAACTGTCGTACGGCGGCTGAGGATGCCGATGTGGCTGGTGGAGGTTGTGATGTGATCTCTGTAGCTAATGATGATCTTCTACGGTCTACCGCTGCTGGTTGTGAAGCGTGTGCCATAGACCAAGAGGAAGCTGCTTGCGATGAAGTACTTCCGTTGCGAGATCCGTTGACGCCCCATTGTCCTTCCGCGTGACCGTTGAGACCATTCGCTGTAAGAGTTCCATTCGCATGCCCGTTGGCATGTCCGTTAGCATAGCCGTTCGTAGAAGTACCTTGGTTTAGATGGCTGCCATTCGCATCCCCGTTACCCATGCTGCCTCTAGCAGCTACAATTGGGCTTCCATTTGAGTCGGTCGGTGTGACCATGGTGGTCGAGATGGGGCTATCTCGTGATAGGTTCTCGACCTGATAAAACTGCATGTGCCGTGGAGGCTCGAGGTTTGTGTTGAGTGTTGGCATCAAGGGGATTGCTGAATTCGGCGCTAGCGCAACGAATGAGGAGGAAGGAGTATCTTGAGGGTCGAAATCTATTCGAGCCTTCTTGTTGTCCTCTTTCTTCTTGCGCTCTCGATCAAGACGCTCACGCGCTAGAATGACATTGATCGCTTTCATACCAAGCCACCAATGAAGTAGACGCCGGATGCTGCAATGGTCAACCCTGCATATCGATCCAGAATACTTCTGAATTAATATACTTACGTGGTCCTGTCTTCTTCATTCTCATAATACAGATCCGTCGGGTAGACTCCTTCTTCGATGCCTTCCTCGCCAGCGGTGATGAGATGCTCCCTGTTCTCGCCGGCGAGGCGGCCCCATATTGCTGAACCATGCTTTTGCAGTAATTCCTATTCGCCATGTACATGTCAGCCATTTATCGTGCTAGGTATTGCAGAGTCTCTCGTGTATGAGAGTGATGCGAACAAATGACATGGACTGGACCTACTTCTACCTGCTGGCTCATGCTTCCGTCTTCCGATAAATATTGAATTAATTCATCAGAGTCTTTCGGGAGCGTCGACACGACTTCTCCCATATCTAAAAAAGTGATTACTATGTCAGTAAAGCTCGTTGTGTAGGCACAACCGGGGTTTGAGCAAGGACGACCTACCCGTTACCAGATCTCTGACCAAAGCGCTTTCGAAATTCGTTTTACCGCGCTTGTTCTGACTCCATTTGGCGCGGAGCCCCAGGCGTTCGATAAGCTCATGCATGCGTAATTTGGATCTGTTCTTCATAATATCCAGCCAGTCCTTTGCGTTGGCATAATCGAGCGTCTGAAGAGGCGTGCCAGCGGTTGGTTCCTCCATGGCGATTGGTTGCAGCATGCAGTCGCTTGGATGAAAGTCAGTATGCACGGCTCCGATATACGATGTGGAGCGGAAGTTGCTGCAACTTCGAACCCGATGACGATTCCTGCCAGACAAATCCTCGAAGACCAGAAGATGAGTACGGCGCAAAAGAACAACTGCTCAACTGCTTAGCACGGTAGGTGAGACACTGAATCACATTCGTGGGAGACGTTATAGGAGGTGGCGAAGGGGCACTCCGCGTATTGACAGAAAAGTGCAGCTCAACCAATCGCACAGATATTCCATAGCAATGCGGTTTAATATGGCTTTGATGGTTCCCTGGCGACGTGTACACTGTAGAGAAGGAAAATGAAAAAGATGAAACTCGCACTCGTTGATTCAGCCACCGCACTAAAATGGTACACTAGCCACATAATATTATGTCATCCTACAAATCTTTACACAAGCCTGTCAGCGCTAGTGATCCGTAGATACTGCGGCATTACAGTACAGTCGCTTTTGTCCAGACATTTTACCTTGGCAAGCGAGATCCCCAATAGTTCTTCCAGCATTTCATGCAAGTCATAGACTCAAAGGTCGTGCATGGCCCCACTTGTTTGTGAGCCTGCTGCACCCTGTTTCGACCTCCTATTGCTTGCCCCATATGGTGGGTGACCATCGAAAGATTCACCCAGACGGCATTAGGCTTCCTCCCCAGTGATCGCCATATGCCACACACGCATTTGCTCGTGGAAGGCTTTGAGTCCCCTTTCGAGCCCATAGACGACGATGGGTTGCTTAGTCACAGCCTGGAAGGCTTCCATCAGTCTGCTGACATGATCCTGGATGCTGCCGTCCTCATATGAGCGCATGCGATAGTCATTCAACTGGATGAAGATCTCTCGGTACCTATCTTCTCCACCAAGCATTGTAGTCCACTCCTCATATGAGTATTCGGGAAGTTTCTCAAGGGAAGATTCCTTATGGCCCGTGAGGCCGCCTGTAGGCACCAAGGCTGTTAGTGATTGCGTACTGTGACAATAGTCATACGCAAAATTCTATCAACGCGAGAAGCGTAAGTTGCTCTTGTACGTCGAGAGGGTACTTACCTAACGCCCCTGCTACCTTTCGCCAGCCCAGCCAGTGCTGAACTGCTTCATTGACCGCTTCGTATTTTTCGTGGCCCAGTCTATTTGCTGTCGTCTCCTGATCCGTGTTCCAGATGTGGAGGAATTTTTCTTCCAGGGTTGCCGAATAGGATGAAACGTGTTTGCCGTACAGCTCGTTCACCATCTCTCTCTGCAATTCCCAGCGTAATTTGGTCAAATCCGGACCCAGACTCGAATTAGGGGTGGGGTTCTGAATATGCACAGGTGTAGAAGGGTTTGGAGCGCTAGCAGAGCAGGATGCTTGCGTGTTCGACCCATGTGTATGAGATCGAGGCGACGGGAGACCTTCATCAACATGTTGTGTTCGTGCAGCGAATCTACGATGATTGCGGCGTGAATTGGCTGTCCTCATGAACGGCTGTCGAATCGTGTAGTTCTCTCCGTGTTCCTCGTCATTCTCGTTTCCCTCGAACGCGGGGTCGCCGTCTTCATCGCCACTCTCGTCGAGGACTCGATGCTGCTGTGACGAGTTGAGACGCCGTTTGACACTATCCCATTCTCTCGAATCCTCCACTTCGTTCTCCTCCACGTAGGCCCTTAGGTTTCGCTTGCCAATCATGATTGCGCTGTTCCTCGGCTTCGCGCGTGCTACCGGGAGAAGGTATGGGAGTCGCAATTTGACTATCAGGCTCTTTTTGGTAAGCTTTGGTACAGCATCGGGATGATTCCTCGCCCACGCAAATGCTCTAACAAATGACAGATGCTCAAGTTGCAGAGCAATAAAATCGCGGTGGTCTTTGAAGTCCCAGAACAGATCCTCGGTACAGTAGTCTTGTTCTCCGCTCACCAACAACTGTGATACCTTGAAGGGATTTTTAGGGCGACGTCTATCCATGGCATCGTCCCAGATCTTTGGACCGAATTCCTCTGCGATTTTCCAGACTCGGGGAGTGAAGGTTTGGTCGTCCCAGGCCTGGAATAACTCCTTGTGGCTTTGGACAGGTAACCCTAAAGCTGTGGGATCAAGCTCCTTGTAGAGTTTGTTGATGATATCAGACGTGAACTGTGGTCGACGGGCGACACCTTTCTCTCGAAACCCCAAGGTTTGGCGAAGGCTCCTGTTCTCAGGCATTGAAGAGTCAAGGTTGTTCGCTCTAATTAACTCCCGTGTCGCAGTGCCCACACGGAGATGTGGATGATCTATCTCGAAAGACTCCATGGTGTTGAATTATCCAGTGACGGGATGGAATTTGCAATGCAGTGGCCAGCCGTACTGGGAAAAGTGAGCTGGCCGTGCCCAAGCACAGAAAGCAGTCCAAAGTGGTTGTGACCAGAAGCTGGGGAAACTTGGGGAGCTCAAGGGGAATGGCAAATATGTAGAACAGAAAAGAACTTACACAATTGGGGCACAGGTATGAATGCCACTTACTCTCAAATGGCGTGGTAGTTGGCGAGAGTGCAGAGATCAAGTGGGAGGATCAGTGGGTTAATTAAGACGCAGGCAAGCTGCTGCTAAGCAGTGAGGCAATAGAGCTTCCAAGTGAGACTTTCGGCTGCTGTGTTTTCTTGCGTGGGGGGGAGGGCAAAGGTGACTGTCGGTCTGCCAAAGTAAGAGGCTGGGTTGTTTACATATGTAGGTACGTTGTTTGCATGCATGTGATCAACTAGGCAGCCACAGCTGGCTGCGACTACCGACGAATGGCAAACGTATTCTACAATTCTAAATGAAGACGTTGGCTCTTTCGGCACATATTACCTTACCAAGTACTTATTGCAGTCCCTGAAACACGCGTAAACTCGTTGGTGTCTCAACAGGATGTTGAACTTCATAACAACGTCGTAATCGGGGCCAATCCAGTATTTTCCCGGTCTCGCCAGTTTCATTTTTCGACGAAAAGATGACCAGTCGTCGCCAAGCCACGACTGAGACAGAAGGACGGTGAAGAAAGCGGCATGCACTGTGCCGTGTACACAAACAAAGAAGCTGTTAATGTACGCGAGAGGCGGTAAAAACCTTGCTCAATGAATAGCATCTGGAGATATGCAATTGACATGACGGTATAACTATGCCGTGTGAGACTGCATAAGAATCGGGCGATTGATGGGTAGTCATGAGAGCTGATGTGGTCTCTCTCTATATTCACAGATGATTCCCAGATGCTCACATATCTAAATGCCAATGAAAAGAATGCTGACTGCATGCGATGCAAGGTAATAGGGCCAATCCCGATGATCAAATGGCCCAGCATGCTAGAGCCATTCAATGGATCAAATCACGCTTTTGAGCGTCGTCTTTGCCCCCCACCCTGGTCCACGGCGGTCGTTCGAACTCATAGTTGCTCAATGGCACTCTTGAGGTATATATGGCTGGCTGTCGGTGCTTTTCGGACTGCGCACCTGTTAGCATGTTGAAAACTCTAGGAAACAGAGCGAGTTGATGCTTCAAGATGGCGCATATTACCGACCTATCACCAGTTCCTCAGGCCGAGCATCGCATCACCCTCGCATCGCGAGAGTCAACCCGTGGATTGTGTGCGTGGGCCTTCCTGTAGCACGTGCGCATTCCTCAGCCCACCGCTCCACGTAGTTACGCCTCCGAGTTTAAAATATTGTATTGGGTGTAACATTGGCTTTCTGGGATGACTGAACGATGAATTAAACAAATCGTAAAGTGAATCAAGTAAAGCGCCGGCTTACGTCGCTTGGGGCGCGGCCCTAGAAGTACGTACCAAGTAGCTGGCTACCTCCCACGCGTCCGGCGGAGGATTAGCATCATCTTTCTTTCTAAAGCTTCTTCAGACCACATGTCACCACCCTCATCGCCCATCACGTCTGCAGTCTCCATTGACCCTTCATCCCCTACGACCAAGCGCCCGCGGTTCACCCTGCTGCACTGTCACGCCTACGCCAGACAGGAATAAACAAGCCGCTTCCAGCCCCCAAAGGCGCCCCGCCCGTGTTCGTTTCACTCGCCAATGTGGTAACGATAACCGAATTATGTGGCGGCGTCGTATTTTTAGGACGACTCACTACGATAACTCTTTAAGCAAGCATGTGTACGGCTGAGCTGTTACCGTTGCGCGAGGGCATCAGGCTGTGAGGCAGTAGCTAAAGGCCGTCCTCTCGCTTTCCACCTCTCCGCATCTTCCACCGCCACTCTGCTCCTCGGCTCCTCCCCCTCTGCTTCAATCCATCTTGATTGTTCTGCATCTTTAGCCGACAGCTATTCAGTATAGCTTATTCCGTCCCCCTACCACTTGTCGCAAGGCTGCTAAGAGCGGTTTTTCCAGATCGCGCCAATCTTGCGCATTGCGGATTGTCTGCCAGTGTAATTGATATTTGTACCTGGTATGACCGGCAACACGTCGCCGTGGGTGGCCTGACCAAGCTCTCCGTGGGATCAGAAGGATCTCAGTTTGGCCGACACGTTCAGCAGCGAGCTGTGCATCATCTCCTAGTGTTAAGACCATCATACCTCATACACAAATCAAGTGTATATTTACCGAGTCTGGAACCAAGATTGCTATTGAATACCTGAACAGGTCCTGTACGTTAGCGGTCCTTTGCGATAGAGCCGTTTTCTCCACTTGGACGCACCGGTGTGTTGCAGTGCAGGGTAGGGTTGACATGGAAGACACACCATTTGCGCTTAGAGCTGGCTCTTCTGCCATCGCTAAGAGACAGTCTGTGGATAATGTGCCTGCAGCTTTGCGTGCTGGGTCTCCAAGCATCGTGTCGCCCATCTCAGCCTCGCGACCACCTCTCACTCGAAAGAACACATCCGGGTCAGACAGGCTTTCGCAGCTGTTCCCCTCTCGATCGTCTTCAACCGCGCCTATAAGTCCCCTAGACACACCTCTGCTATCAAAGCGGAACTCGTTTCCCTCTCCCATTACTCCTCCCGTCGATCCTACGTATAACATCCCGCGTGCACCGGCACCGCCGTCTTTCTCCGACGATACATCCTATAGTTCGACGCCCGATGCATTCAGCCCGACCGGGGCGCATCAGGCTTCACAAACTCGTAACGGCGCACATCGCTTCATAAACCGTTTAGCGTCGCTCAGAAATCCTAGATCTAGGGGTGGAGAATATAACAAGCTGGACGATGAGGAATCGAGATTTGACAGAGATAGACTCGGGAATGTCGCCGAGGTGGATGAGCCCATAGGGTATGACCTGAGTGGTATAGATGGTTCAATTTCCATGGACAACATCAACACCCGTCGGGGCGTACTGAGCGCAACAGATGCCGGAGGGCAGGAGGAAGACTTGAACGAGGCAGGCTACGCCGCGGAATATGAGCGACTCGAGGCCCAGCTCGGCGCAGGCATGGCTACTGTCATGGAAATACAACAACCCGCCGGTCACGGCCCGTCATCCAGGGAACACGCAGAGAATGGCCATCGGAGGGTGCTATCCGACCCCAAGATAGCGCAGCACGAAGCTGAGAAAACGGGCGAGATAGTTGCGATTACAGAGATTACGGTGGATATAAGTGATCTGACGAACGATAATCACGACATGGAAACACGTAGTGCCCTTACTGTATCGCAGAAAGATGATAACGAAAAGAGTTACTACTTTCCGCCTGGTACGTGTTTCAATTTCTTTCCTGTGAGACATCTTGGTGAAGTTCGAACCCGGATCGCGTGAACACAAGTTTCATCGACTGGAGACACGCTAACGTGCTGCAAGATCCGGAAAAACCATCATGGCGACCATTTTGGATGGGCTGGCCATGGCTTTCCTTTCTCGTGCTTATTGCGCTGATTCTGGCTGGCCTTCAAGAGTTCATATGCCAGCTATCACTGCGCAAAGTTAGGGAAGACCCTGAGGGTGGACTGATCCAGTTTACGAAAGCCAAAGAATTGACGGTCATTGCGTACTTTACATGGAAATATGCGCCGATACTGTTCTTCATCATATACGGTATCTTCTGGCAGATCACGGATTTTGAAGTCAAGAGATTGGAGCCTTACTATCAGCTTTCCAAGGAGAATGGGGCCACAGCAGCCGAATCTCTCAACATGGATTACCTTACATTCATGAGCTGGCTTGTACCATTGAGGGCGCTGCGGCACAAACAATATGCCGTGATCTATGTATCCTTGGCTACTCTCATATCTAGTAGTCTGGTACCCGTATTGCAATCGGCATCTGTGGAAATGTGAGTTAACTGTTCAAATACCTGGCAAGATATCAAGCCATTGTATCGATATTTCTTCCAGCATTGCTAACCACTAGTTCATTCACACAGGTATCCCCCTCGTAAAGAGCGTAAGAGCGAAGGCATGAAATCCATTCGAATAGATCCAGCTTGGTCAAGAGGAGTCACCGTTTCCTTAGTATTTGTCGCCATCTTTGGTCTTGTGCTCATGCGCGACATGCGTCGCAAGAGCGGGCTACTCTCCAATCCCAAAGGCATAGCTGGTATCGCGGCCATGGCTACCAAATCCCACATTCTGACAGACTTCCGCGGCTTGGACACTGCGCCATTAGAAAAAATCCACAAGCAGCTCCGCCATCGACGCTACAATCTTCACAAGAGTGCTCTTTGGCAGGGTGAGTTCATTCGCAACAGCACGGAGAAGATCCCGGATACTGGGTCCGATCCACGCCCGCTTATGCTTCGGCTGAGGGCCGGGATACCTTATATCTGCTATTTGTTCGTGTTCATGGTCGCGATTCCCTCGCTGCTGTTCATCAAAGGGGCAGACATTGTGGTTGAGAAACTGCCATTCCTCTTAACTGCGCTGGCTACCGCCGTCAAAGTGCTTTGGGGCACTCTCAACAACGACGTCCGTAAGTTCATATCACTGCAATTAATCATCCCAGTCCGGCATTGCTGACATTCTCAGGCATGCTCGAGCCTTTCTACATCCTCGCGCAAGGCCATGCTCCCCCCAAGATCCTCACTCTCGACTACACTGGCACCAACCCCATCTTCCTCCCCGTCGAAGCCTTAATGAACAAGCACTATCTCGTCAGCCTCGTCGGTACAGGCGCCATCATGGCCGAAGTCCTAACAGTCTGCGTGTCGGGCTTCTCCGTCAACGGCCAAAAGTTCATCGCCGGCCACGGTGGCGAAGGCAAAACAGAAGAAGACGACCAATGGGACCGCGCCAACACTGACCAAACCTTCACCTCCTTCTGGACGTCCTTTTGTCTCTCCATCGCCATTCTCATCTTCCTCATTTCTGTTGCTGTCGCTGTGTATCTCCGGCGCTCTCATAAGTTCATGCCCCGCCAGATCGGCACCATGGCGTCTGTGCTCGCATTTATCCATCAGAGTAAGATGTTGGTGAACTTTGTGGATACCGAGGAGATGGATAGTTCGCAGATGACGCGGCATCTGGAGCGGAAGGGGAAAACGTATTCGTTGGGTTGGTTTTCGGGAAGGGACGGTGATGATCATTGTGGGATTGATGAGGATCCGGTACTTGCGCCGTATCAGTATGGGAAGGATTGGACGAAGACAAGACTTTTGGGTCACCAGGTTGGGACTTGGGAACACTACTAATATGTACTTTTAGTCGCAACTAGGGGAGAGTTTTAAGCTTGCATAGGTTCCGCATTTCACTGGTCTTACATTGTAATGTACATATCGACGTGAATTCCGACCAAGATAATATCATGCCACGAACTTGAAAGGAACTCGTGCAAAAGAAGATATCTCGCACCCTCCCATCGCGCATCTCCTCATTACCCAAGTGAGCAAATCACCACATCCCTCTTACCCAAAGGACAAAACAAAATTCCCTAACCTCCTCACCCTCCCTCCGCATCACCTCTCCCCCAAAGGCCCCTCACCATCCTCATCCCCCTCCTCCCTCCCAACCTCAACCCAACCATCCCCGTCCTCCTTCCTCCCCCCACCCATCCACCTCCCCTCCCAACCCCCTCTCCACCCCTCAAACACAACCTCTTCCTCTCTACCCCCCTCCTCATCAACAACCTCCGACTCATTCCGATCCCACCTCCTCATCTCCTCAACCTCCTCCTCCCACCCATCAATGTACAACTCCAGCATCTCATCCGAAAACGCCGCGTCGCGGACCTGCGCTACGAGCGCTGCGTGTTTTTGCGCCTCGTGCTCGGTGCGGGCTTGCCAGGCTAGGTTGTTGAGGGTCCAGAGGCGGTAGGAGGTGGGGTTTGCGAGGGCGAGGGCGTGGAGGGTGGCGCGGGTTTTGAGCGACGTTGAGAGGGTTTGCAGGGTTGTGTGGAGGGTTTGGAGACGGGTTTGTAGGGAGGATGGCGGTGGTGATGATGAGGGGGAATAGGTAGGGAGGGGAGTTAGAGGCATGGTTTTGAAAATGGGCGGGTGTTGATGTAGTAGGATGGCTGTTGTTTTGTGTGTGGTGGTGTTGTTTTTGTAGGTGTGGGAGCAGGCTAGGTATGGGTGGTGTGTGAGAGAGGGTACTGAGATGGGGGATATGTGGTGTGTGTTCTGGGAGTGTGGTTTTGTTATCGGGGATGGTGAAGATGGTTGTTGTATGAATACAATGTCGAGCTAGCAATGGGACGTGCTGGATCGTGCTTGAATTTACTCGGAGTCACACTGTGGTCTTGTTGGAGACAACTGTCACGTTAGTATGTTGATGGCTAATGATTCTTCAGAGTAAAAATATTTGACAGAGGGGAGAACTACATTCGCGTTTTATGAGGAATCAAGGCATCTTTAGTGTGAAACTTAATTGATAATTTTCAGAGACATTTCGTTTCATTTTTCATCTACGCTGCGTTGACTGAGCGAGGACCGTCTAAGACCAACTCTCAAGACAGATCCAGAGTCAAGACCAGATGGTAGTAGATGGGGAAAGACCTGCTCAACGAAAGGCACCAGTGTTTCTTTTGTTGAAATTTTTGCTGTAGTCCACCCCATCGTCCACAATATCCGGATTCTTGTTCTCCACGTCCTTGGGATCTACTGGCTCTTCGATCCCAGGTCCGCTTCCCTCCGGCTGATCCCAGCCCCAACCCTCCGTGAACACCCCGGGCTTCATCCCTAGATCTTCATGCTCAATGTCGATCGTCTCGGATTGGTTGAGGGTGTTTTGGTGGAGGTCCGAAGCGATGCGCTCCCAATCCTTCACCCTCGCCATCTGCTTCGAGATGTCTTCCCCAGCGATCTCCATCTTCCTCTTCAGGTTTTCGAAGACACGCTTATCGCGCGCAGCGTCTCTCCGCCAAACCATACTCCGGACGCTGTTGAATGCGTACTCCGAATGCTTTTCAGAGAGCGCGAGGAGCATATCGCGGATCTCGACAGACTCGTTGATGTCTTCGAGTTTTTTCTTGAGTTGAGCCATACGCTCTTTATGAGCGGCAGCGACTTCTTCTGGAATGGCGACGGGGCTAGCCGTCGCTTCGGATTCTTTCGAAATCGACATGTTTGTGGAGATGTTGTTTGTGAGGATATTTATGTCTTCCTTGGTGGTTGACATTTTCGATTTTCGCTTGGTTACTTTCGAGTGGATCCATCGTATAACTCGAGGGAGAAGATATATGGGATTGTACCGCGCATTGTGAGCGGGAGAGCTTTGTGTTTGGTTCATGTTGGTGTTTGGTGTTGTGGTTGCGAGGTGTATGCACAGACAGTAGCGTTGTTTCTGCACAATGATTGAGAGGGGGTGGGTGGAGGTTGAGCAGTAACGGGGAAGAGCAGGGCTTGTAGTCATTTATACTTGGGAAATATTGAATATTTGAGTGCTGGTAGTCAATCCTCTCTTCTTTTCGAATATGTTGTGTCGAAATAGTAATCACTTTCACTTGTGTGGCTAGGCAGGCAAAGCCCCAGCGCCATGCGTCCTTTCCCCAAATCCGATTCTGCGTTAGATATTGGTGAGCGCGCCTTGGTCGGATTCAACGGGCTTTGAAATGGAAAAGAATCCGTATGCAGTCCTGACTTATTCTTCGTACATGATTTCTGCTACAGGTTCCTTAGAAACGAGAAATATGGTTGTTTCTCCTTGAGTATGCGCAAATCCATTATTAGAAACAAGGTGAATTTCAGATGTAGAAGCGAAATAGGGCATAAACAGTCATAGTTTCGAAGGCAAGTACTACGGGCATTGACTGTGAACCTCTCTCAGTAAAATGTGTTGGACCTCATCCGCGCGAGAGCAAAGAGTCTTGGGGGTAAAAGATTATATAACATGCGCGCTCTCAATGGTTCCAGCAACTAACCTACACATCATCGAACACGAATTCGCGCGCGAAGCGAGATAAGGAAATTGTTGAGGTCGTCAATCAGTGAGGCATCAAGATGACTGGGTGGAAACAGGAATGATGAATCATAGGTTGGAGCGCGCGAACACTCATGCAATGAGAGAAACAACCTTTTACCCTCTCACAATGAAACCTCCAATGATTCGCATCCAGACAACTACAAGCTTTTTCTTTTGAGACGCAGAGGGAAATACAACGAAGCAGCAAACGCCCAACCCCAGGGATCTTGGAAAACGCACCGAAAACGGCAAACGACAAACATGGCACATGCAATCCACACGACGTGCAGCATTGCCTCGTCCTCTTCCTCCACCTCCCATCATTCCACAATAGCCAACGAAGTCTCACCATCCTCCTCCCCAGAAACCCACAGCACGAAATCTCTCCTCCCCAACTCGTCCTCAACCCCCACCAACCTCACTTACTCGCAAAACAAAAAACCAGAACCCAAGCCCAAGTCCAAGACCAAGAAAAAGACCGGCAAGCCCCTCCATATCCTTAAATCTCTCCCCCGCAAGCTCCTCGAACCTCTCAAATCCATCTTCTCCCACCCACCACCCTCCACCTCCCCCAAATCTCAAGCCAAACCTCGAGCGAAAGCAACAACGGACCCCAAGACCGCAGAGGAACAACAAGAAGGAAATAAAAGTGAAAGCGGTGCAGTGATCCGCACGTACCCCAGCACAAAAGTACGGTGTATGCGTCTCAGTGATCGGGATAGCGAGGGGAGAGAAACTGTCAGGAGGGGGACGATGAGGTGGAGTGGGGCGTGGGAAGGTGAGGAATGGGGGAAGGGACGGGCGGGGTTTTTGATGGGTTTGGAGGGGAAAGGGGGACGTGGAAGTGAAAGCAAGTAGGGGAAGATGGTGATAGGGATATTTGACGATTGAGGAGGGAGAGAGTGTATATATCGGGTATGTACTCTTTTCCCCCCCTTTCGACTATATTGATTCCTTGTCTCGTAACTTGAATGGCTTTGTATGCGCCGTTTTCTACCAGCACCAATTGAGTATACTTGACGCACAGCCGCACGCGAAACCCTCCACTTCAGACTCATACGCTCACACGCTTAGATCCTCCACCCTCAGATACCCGTTATGCGTCCCCGCCACCGCCCACGTCCCGAATTTCAAATTCGGATTCCACGCCAACTTGGTAACAGCCGACCGCTCCTCGAAAATCGCGATGAGATTCCCGCCCTCTCTGGCCCGCTGCTCCGTCTCATCGCGGGCCGCCGTGGTGACTTTTTGCGGCGTATACCCTTCCGTGATGCGCGTAAGCGGTTTATCCAACACTGACTGCGGAACCGGATCGTTTTCGTTGACTGGGATGGAAGTGGAAGAAGAGGTGGCGTCTTCATGGAGTGGGGGGTGTTGGATCCCGCGCAGGACGTGCTCGACGGGAGGACGGTATTCGTGCTTGAACCAGGTTTGTTGCCAGACGGGGTTTTTGGTGTTGATGATTTTGCCTGTGGGGTTACTCGCTGCGACGGTGCCGTCTGCGCCGCCGATTAGAATGCATGGTTGTACGGGGCTCGTGGCGCAGCATACTAAGGAGCTGTCTAGTTTCATTGTGTATGAGTTGGCGTAGTAGCGGCGGAGAGAGGCATGTTTGAGCATGTAGTACTCATCTGCCATAATCCATGTCTGTGTGTGTTCGTGCCAGGCCTGGCTAGAGATCAGCATGCGCGTGCGCGCTGAGGTGCAGGAGTCGACGTTGGGGGAGCGCAGGTCGATGAGCCGCGAGAAGCCGTCGCCTGTAGTGATGGAGAGGAAGTTGGGGCGTGAGGGGTAGCCCGAAGAAAGGGATAGAATGTAGGTGTCGGACAATTGGCTGTAGAGCCAGGGTTTTGGTGACGAATTGTCGTTGGTCGTGTTTGAGGGGATAAAGACTCCAGGGCGGTTTAGTGACCATACTGCGACGTTACCAGCTGCTGTTGCGGCAGCGATCGAAGTCCCAGATAGCCATGATATGTTGGTCGGTATAGTGTCTGGGAAATCGACATCAAAAGCCGCTTGCGAGTAGTGCGTGTATACTGTCTGAAAGGTGCCGGTCTCAGGTTTTTGGAAGGATATATCGATGATGCGAAGCTTCCCGTCTGACCAAATACCAGCAAGTAGACCCAGGCGAACTACCTCCCCATTTTCATCGTATCGATGAACCGCCTCATCATCAGGCCCAATCGGCGACCATGCAAGACGTTTCGGGGCTCCCCAATCTGTGCATATGACATGTTCAAGTCGTGGAGCCTTCTCGGGGTCCATGTCCCCATTTTCTAAGGATTCAAACGCCCATATCTGTATAGATGCTGGGAAGGTACCAGTAGCAGTGAAAGCGGGAGCAGACGAGTTTTCGAACATGTCGGGAGATTTCTTTGTGGATTTCTGCTCCACGGCGACAGCAAGATATTGCGTCCTGCCTTCTTCGTTGGGAGCCCATTGTGCTTCATGAATTCGGGCGCCGAGATTGAATATCCAACCACGTCGATTCGTGTTGGGGGCAAATGGCTCAGCAGCTTTCATAAACTCGCCCTTCTTGAGCGTGTACAGCTTGGGCGCCGTCGCATCACCCATAAGTAGATCCATGGTCTCCGGTCCAGTATTGTACATATAAGGCTTCCATTCTTCCCCCGTGAGAATCTGAGTCTGCTGGCCGGAGGAGAATGCCGCCTGTCCAGAGTTTTTATACCACTCCCGTGTAATTTTGATCTCCTTCATTCGAGCATCCTCGGCCAGATAAAATGACCTCATCAAACTCCCCTGGGAACGACTCGGGAAAATTTCCTGGAATTTGAAGTAATCTCTCGTCTGCAGCGCAGGATATATGTCCTCCACGGTAGGGCCAAAGTACATCTTAAACCGTATAGCCTGACCAGCGGGCATCCATTCGTCGACTCCTCTCTGGCGTATTTTGACAGCCGTAGCAATTCTGTGACTTTGACTGCGCCATTGGATCATACTCCCTTTTCCAAACGCGTTTTTCTTGGAAGGCCGCTCAGGGCCCTTCTTCTTCTTCTTCTTTCCCCTTTCTGTGGGCGCCTTGGCTGTACTCGCCGCCGCCGCAGATCGCCTTTTAGGTACGCTGACGCCCCCTTCGTCGGCTTCAGATGCGGCATCTCCGACTGATTCCGCCGAACCATCGTCGTCGTCTTCATCTTCGCCAGCCATCCCATCCTCTTCCATGAACTCATCAGCGTCCTCCTCTTCCTGCCCCATTTCAAACTCATCACTCGAAACCCCGTCGTCAACTGCCCCGCCGTTCGCCTCCTCTTCACCACGTGCCTCACCATCTGAACCATCTTCTAGCTCCAGCCCCGCAAGAGGGTCGATGTTGTATGATTTGCGCTGGCCGCGCGCACGGCGAGTCGCTCTGCCTAACCAAACAAATCAGCCTTGATGTTGCAAACAAATGTATAGAAATTCACTTTGAGATGGATCGCGTTCGCTGAACGGGAATGAATCAATCTTACCTTCTGCCATACGAAAAACGTCATGCGTCTCGGACTATCGTTACGATGAACAATGTGGGTTGGGGTTGGGTGATTCCACGCTTTCGGGGGCTGACGCAACGTTGATTGGCTGTGTTTAAAAACGGCCGAAAAGGCAGATTTTTGAGGAGCAAAAAGCAGTTGGCTTTTGCGCAGGGAGTCGTTGGAAAATGGCAAGCGGAAGATCTTGCAGGCTGCTGAGAGGTTGGCTGGCAGAGATGTGTGAAGGTCTTCCGGGTACGAAGGTGGGAGAGAATCAGGTGTGGATGGTGGTGTTGACGTCTTCAGCGCTCTTTCCCTAAGTCTGCGCTGTGTACAAGTGAACGACGCCAATTCTGCTGGTGAGGGCTCGTACCGTTCATGCGCGGCTGATGACTTTAGGCCCCCATCTTACGTGGAGTACAGGTTTTCAAACGAGCGTAACGTACTAAGTACCACGCTCAAGTCGTGGGGCTTTCGTCTGATGTTGAATCAATGTGGTATATAATGGATGTATGAGAGCAAATTTTCATAACAACCGGCGCTTTGGCGGAGTGGTTAACGCGCGGGCCTGCTAAGCCCGTTCCTTCGGGAGCGCAGGTTCGAATCCTGCAGGCGTCGCTTTATCATAAGCCCTACATTCGTAGGATTTACGGCCTTATCTTTTTTGTTTTCTTTTTGCCTTGTTGTGTGTGTGTGGTGTGCTGTAGATGGGCAAGTTGGAACTTGAACTGCGATTCCCTGCAGTTTGCGTGCGAGGGGAAAGTAAAAGAAGACGCGAAGGTTCCTCATTTTTACTCGTTTGACAGAGACAATTGATTGCCCACACCCTTCCTACGTTCTCATGGCCAGTACATGGGAGATCAGTTCAGCTAGGATAGGCGACGTAGAGGGAAATTGATGATAGACTTGACCCTCACAAACAAAACAGCGGTATGAATCTACGGGAGCATCATACGCAGATAGAGGCACGTAGATCAGACGTGTCTGTCAATCATTCATATTTTTTCCAAGCTAGATATGTTCCTACTCCGAACAACTATGCAAAGGTATTGTATACCTCCTACGTTCTGATATGCAATGCGAGACATGCAGAAAAAGAAGTAGACAAGATAAAAGTCGTGCGTACATACCCATCTCAAATTTCATCTACCGTTCCACACAAAAACAACAAAAAAAGGGGGGGGGAATGCGCGAGCATGCAGAAGATGTGCTGAATTTTTCCTCCAGAAAAAAGAACTTTTCAAAGAAAACCGCTCCTGGTATAAACGCCCTATGCCCACTAGTGAAGGGCATAGCCACACGACAGGGGAAAGAACAAACAATGTACAGTGAATGGATTACAGGGTTGGAAGTTAGGGTTTACCGACCGGTCCTTTCTCTGGTCTGCTCGCGTTTCTTCTTTTGGGTGGCTGTGTATTTGTTAGTAAAATGATCTAAGATTGATACATCAGGGAATGGAAACGTACCTTCGTCATAAACCAAGAACTCGTGCAGACCGTTGCCTGCGGGCACCATAGGTAGAACAGGTACCTTTTGGTCCGTCACAACCTCAAGAAGAGCAGGACCTTCAGTGTTGATCAGCCACTTGAGCTTCTCTTCGAGCTCGTCGGGCTTCACAGCGCGCTGGGCTTGTACACCCATAGCGTCACCGAGCTTGACGAAATCGGCGTTGCGCTGATGGGTATGCGCGAAGCGATCGTTGTAGAACAGAGACTGCCATTGAGTGACCATACCCTGCTCTTCATTGTTCAGAATGATGACCTTGATTCCGATATTGAATTCGGCAGCAGTGGAGAGTTCGGTCAGAGTCATGCTGAAGGACGAGTCGCCATCGATATCGACAACAAGGGCGTTCGGACGTGCAACCTTGGCGCCGATCGCGGCAGGAAGACCGTAGCCCATAGTACCAAGACCACCCGATGTAATCATGGTGCGAGGATTCCTCCATCGGTAGTGCTGCGCTGCCCACATCTGATGTTGCCCGACACCGGTGGTAATGACTGTCTCGTCCTTGATGTTTTCCGTAAGCTTGGAGAGTTTTTCAATCACAGTCTGCGGCTTAATTAGGCCGTTTGCGCCTTCGCGCTCAAAGTTCCAGGGGAAGCGTTTCTTCCAGTCAGCGATTTGCGAAAACCATTCCGGGCGCTCCTTGACATCGTTCACATACGGCAGAAGAGTGCCGAGATTGGTGATGACATCACCTTCTACAGCCTCGGTAGCTTGCACAACCTTGTTGATGTTCTTGGGCATGATTTCGAAATGAATGATACCACCTCGACCCTCGGCCGCTGCGGCTCTTGCAGCAGGGGCAAATTTGCCGACATTCAGCGTAACACGGTCGTCGAAACGGGCACCCAGTGCAATGATGAGATCGGCCTCTTGCATGGCCATGTTGGCGTATGCCGAACCGTGCATACCGAGCATGTGAAGAGACTTGTTGTCGAGCTCATCATATGCACCCAGACCCTGAAGGGTAGTGGTGACAGGAATCTGAGCTTTGTCCGCGAGCTCCTTCAGCAATTTCGGGCCCTCAGGGGTGCTGACCATGCCCTGACCAGCGTAGATAATGGGCTTCTTTGCTTTATTGATCAAGTCGGCCGAGCGCCTGATTGACGTTTCGAGGTGTCTCCGGCTCACTGCTTTTGCGGCGACAGTTGCGGCGCTAGGGTGCGTGGGTAGCGAACTGGCCATGGGGATTGGGCGACGAAGGGTACCGCCCGTGATGTCTTTTGGTAGATCAATCAGGACGGGGCCAGGACGTCCACTCATGGCAATTTCAAAGGCCTCGTTGATCCTCCTAGGCAATTCGGCAATGTCCTTGACCATGACGTTCCACTTGGAGCATGGTCGTGTGATGCCAATGGTATCGGCTTCTTGGAAGGCGTCGGAGCCAATCGCGCTGGTCACGACCTGACCACAGAAGACAACCATGGGAGTTCCGTCCATGAGGGCATCCTGCATGGGTGTGACGACGTTGGTGGCACCGGGGCCGGAGGTGACAATGACAACGCCAGGCTTGCCACTGGCGCGGGCGTAACCTTCGGCCATGTGGCCAGCACCTTGTTCATGGCGGGGGAGGATGAAGTCGAAATGGGGCGAATTGTAGATGGCATCGAAGACGGGGAGAATAGCACCACCGGGGTAGCCAACTGAGTCACATCGAGTCAGAGTGTGTTGTGGGGAAGCATCATAGGATGTGGGCGCAAACAAAACAAAGAAGTCGGCAATAGAGGAATGGATGGCATGGAAGACATACAGACGTGCTTGACACCTTGACGCAGCATCATCTCGTGGACAATCTCTCCACCGGTCATGCCCACGAAAGAGTGGTCCATCTCAGGTTGCTTGCGCCTCAATGGCTGGGCAGCATAGTCGTCACGATTGAAGGCGGGTGCGGGCCGGGGTCTTCTTTCTTGAACGGGAGGGGTCTGCGTAGCGGTGGCTTGGGCAGCGGCGGCTGCTGTGCTCTGTGTTCTCTTCACATCTTCTTTTATGACTTTGACTCCGGCAGCCTGGGTGGCTTTCCGGTAGGGCGAGAGGGCGGGTTTGGGAGTTGAGGCGGAAAAGCACCGTGTGCCCTTGAGAGCCTGGATGGCTTTGCTGCGTGAATGCATGCTGGGCTGGAGTCCTTACGGACAATGAATTGAAAAGGGGGAGGTAATTAAGGAAACAATGGCCGAGGGGAGGGTGGCAGAGAGTAGACTGGTGGGTTAAAAGAGGAATTGGGCGAGTCTGGCGGAGAGGGCGTGCTTTTGATGGCCTGCGGCTTTGAGTCAAAAGCTCGAATTCTTGCCTCGCCTCGCTCTCCGCACCTATGTTCGGCGTATCCCTGCTAGACGACTGTGAAAATTGATTACGTTACGGCTGGCATGACGCCGTGACGGCGGCTCGCTAATGGGGTATAGCCATCGATGGCAGACGCACGTTCAAACCCATGTGAAGTCCCTGGCCATCGCGACGCTATTCCGCGTGCAGTTTAAATCTGGGGGTGGAAACTGTACAGGCTATTATCCTGTCAACATGACCATGAACGCTTCGATGCCGCCCATCTATTCTCTCTTCGCGTCTTGCTCTTCATACCAGATGAGCGACCATGATGAAAACCCAAAGCATGTGAAACCTCTGTAGCATGACTAAACGATATCTTACAGAGGCCAATTGGCTAGCACCTCACCATCTGGAGGCGGCGAGTGACGGTGAGCGGCGTGATTGGGCGAATGCATCCGCTGCTTTGTTCCCCGCCTCCGACGTCGGACCTTCCAACGACACGAGTTCGACATGGCACTTGCTACACATACTCTACGGGTAGAATCGTGTTCAATGCAACGACTCCGCCCTCGTTAATATGCGATACGAATCAAATGATGGCGTGGCTGGACCCTCATACCTGCTTCCATGACATGTATTACGTACCTAGGTAGCTGAATTGGCCATGTAGCAACACCGTTTACTGCCTTTGCGGGAAATGCTCCTCCTGATGCTGCCCGGCGGTTAGCCCACTCCAACCACTCATCTACCGGACCCATCTGCCCACCTATACAACTCAATATCTACATGCTGATGCACTACAACGGCCATGAACCCTCCGCCGCACATCCCTGAACCTGCACGCAGCCATGGCCGGGCCCCAAGCGGTGATGAGCGACGCCGAAGTTCGTAGTCTTCTCACCTACATACACCCCCTCGTCCACTACTCACCCCTCATGCAGTCGCCATCCCTCGCCGCTCCACCAAGGGCCCTCTGGATATAGATGAGTACGGCTCCGAATCCGCTTCCATTGTATCCCATATCCTCCTGCGCGCGCCACTAACGTGACCGCCAGTCCGCTGTCGGAGGAGCCCTCGTCGTCCTTACCACCGCTCTCTACACTGCACCAGCAACATCATGCACGCGTCTTATCGCCCACACGCGCAGAGTCGCCGGCCTCGTCGCAACACCAGCGCCATGGAAGCGTCAAGAGTCCCGTGGTCGTTGACATGGAAATGCCCGCCAAGGACTTTTCCTTCATCCAAGATCCCCAAGCCTACCATGTCCTCCCGGCCTCCAACATCCCACCTCCGTTCCTGAACGCTCCCACCAACCCGTCTCTCTCGTCCCCCGTCGACACGCTGCTGCTTTCAGGCCACTTCCGCCTTGCCGCCATCGCCGCATCCCGGAACATCTTGCAAGCCGCCTCCCCTACCGACTATGAGACCCTGCTGCACCTCTTGCACATCCGCCTCGCATGCCTGTGTTTAATATCAGAACATGCTTTGGCCGCTCAGGAATCCAAAGTTCTGGGTGACCTGACGAGCACCTTCTACCGCCATCCCCTCACAAACACCCATCTGGCTCCCTGGGACCTACGCCTCCTCGTAGTCCGTCTCGCGGCCCTGGGTTTTGGAGAATGGCGAAAGGGCATCATGGGCTACTATGAACTGGCTCGCGAGTGCCGCGAAAACATCATCAAAGCCGATTCAGACGAGGACAAGGCACTATGGCGCACAAGGCTCCGCGACTGCGGGATCCGCGTGGCCAACGTCCTAGTCGAGATGGGAGACCTGGAAAGCGCAGGGCGCCATCTCAGCACCCTCCCGCAGCACTCCTCGAGCGAACACGACAACGACATCCGCGTCATGGAGATCCTGGTCCGGCTACGCTTGGGCGATCTGGCAGCGGCGAAACGCCTCCTCTCCCTCTCGCAACCTTCCGATCCTCCATCACCGCCATCAGATAGCAACTCAGACGACAATGACGACCTCATCACCGGTACGCTGAAAGCACTAACCCATCTCGCCTCCTCCGCCTACACAGAAGCAGCATCCCTCTTCCGCACCCTGCACACGCGCTTCCCATCCGACGCCATGGTCGCCCAGAATCTCGCCGTCTGCCTCTTATACACGGGCGACATCGCCGCAGCGAAGAAACTCCTCACTGATGTCGTGGACGCTGGGTCTCCCTTCCACTCCAGCGTCTTCAATCTGTGCACCGTGTATGAGCTCTGCACAGAGCGGAATCGCGAGAGAAAAGTGCAGCTTGCGGAGAAGTTGGCGGCCAGGGATGGCAAGGCCGAGAAGGGCGCTGTCGGGTGGGAGGTTCTGAGCGCGGATTTCAAACTTTGATCATGGCCGTTGTCTCGAGTCTGAGTGTGATGGGTTGATGGAAATGGTATCGTAGGGTGTGGGGAATTGCGAGAAAAAAAAATGTATAAAAAGATTAAAGCGGATTGGAGCACACGTAGCTATTGGGAAGCAGGAGGTCGAATGTCGAATGTTTTTTTTTTTCTTTTTCCTTTTGAGAAAAATCGTAATCTGGTCCCCCCCCCCCTTCCGGTCCAGCACAGTTGCTACTGTTTTTCTAGTTTCTGTTTGTGTATACGTTGTCGGTAAATCAATCTACCATATGCTCATGGAATGTTCGTCACAGTAAGGTATCATAACCACGAGAGGAAAGCCAAGACAGAAAAATACAAGAATACTAGAGTAGAGAGAGAGAGAGAGAGCGGGTAGGAGAGCTAGAAGGAGGTAGAGGGACTGGGTATTCATATTCATAGGTATTACTCCTTTTTTTCTTCGCTGCCAATTAGAAAAAAAAACAAAAACCCCCTAGTTTGAACAAAAGAGCCAAAAAAGTTGAAGAAAAAAAAAGAACAAAAAGAAGAGGTGATGATGTTGCTAGATTGCTATATTGCCGTGTTGTTCCCCTCCTCCCTCTTTTTATTTGTTTCTCAACACACCTAGTAGACACACACATGCAACAAGAGAGAAAAAGTTCCATTTACTCTCTTCTCTGTTAATACGTTGTTCCGCTCTAGACTTGGCCAGGCATGGAAGCGGCCGTGCTGTTGTTTCTCTCTCTCTCTCTCTCTCTCTCTCTCTCCTTGTCTTTGCTTTCCTCCCCCAAACCCGCCTGTGAGTATACCAAGATCAACAAGCATCCATCATCCTCATCATCCATCAACATCATCCGTGTGGTCCATCGGCCCATCGTAATTATCCACATCGTTGCCGCAAGAAAATCACGTAGATCTGCGAGGCAAAGAGAACTGCTCCGCGCCTTCTTTCCAACCGCGAGTCCTTTGCAAGCGGTCCATTTTTCAACTCAATCCGCTCCAACTCGGGGTCACTTCAACCCAACGCACCTTGCATTCGCACCTGCTCAAAGAGTCACAACTCATCGTCTTCCTCCATCTTGGTCTCTATCAGGTTCGGGACCGGGATGCTGCCTTCCGAGTTGCCGCGCTCCTTTTGTTGCGACGACGACGACGATGATGCACCTGCCAGCGTCGCGCCTAGACTCTTCCGTACGCTTTCATCGAAGCCAGGGAGAGATGCTCGGTGCTTCTTAAAGGGTGACCCGACTGCGCCTTCTGCGCCGAGATCCGGTGCTGAGCTCTTGGATGCGGTCAAAGGTTCGCCTGGTGTGTCGCCAGCGGCGTTGGGTGTGCCTGAGATTGGTGATCCGGAAGCACCTCTATCATCGGATGCGGATGCTCGTCCTACAGGTTCGGCTGAGTGCTGGCGTTTGAGCTGCAGGCAAGTGTGAGCGAATATCCTTTTATGTAGTCCTGCAATATTGGAGGAAACCCTTACCTTGATCTTGCGTACACCCTCTGCCAGTTCACCCTGCCTCAAGGCATCTTCTGGTGACAGCATTCCCTCTCCACTGGGATCAGTTCCATCGTCGGCATCGACGTCTTCGGTCTTGATCTTGATATCGTCTTCCTCGTCTGCGTCACTGTCCATAGCGTCGCCATCCTTCTTCTTGGATTTTGCATCCCTCTCTCGATAGCCACCAAAATTCTTTGTACCTGCAGTGGCATTCAATGGTTTCAACGCACTAAGGTCCAAGCCTCGGGATTTTCTTCGCGCGACTACGGGTGATGTTTGCGTTTTGTCGGCAGCCAGTATACCCATCTTGCGGAGTTGACCTGATGTTGATTAGCTAGAATTCTCTAAAATGGAGGCATAAACTTACGTTCACCACGGTACAGAAAAGTGAAAACAGCGTAGGGTTTATCCGGGGGATCGATACCGGTCACGGTTTGGGTACTAATCGACTTGGGGTCCAACGTTTTTGGTTTTGCAAAGCTTGTAGTATGGTCAACATCCTCACCGTCGCCGGTACCGCTCTGGCCGGCTGTCTCATCATCGTCGTGCGCATCGAATTGTGGTGAGTATTCGCCGCGCTTGATCTCTCCGCTGGCCAATACACGGAACAGAGCAACTTTAATTTGTCCTGCAGCCTCGGGTTGGGGACCTTCATCCTCGGAGTCTGAATCGGAAGTAAAGAAATCTTCGTTGCCCGACAGTGATTCGACAGGTGCATCTTTGTTGTCGCCGTAACGCAGTATGCCGTTCTTATGTGTCTTGAGTTCTTCCTCGTCGTCACTCAGTTGAGCCTCTCTCTTTTTTCTGCGCTTCTTCTCGAGACGTTGTTTCCTCCGCTCAATGGTAGCTGCTACGTCTTTGCCCTCTAGATCCAGACCGTTGAGCCACCGCTCCAGGCCAACCTCGCGGAACAAGAATTCACGCTCAGCCAGGCCACCGCCTTCGGACGCGGGGACGCTGACCCACCGCGAATTCACCCAGGTCTCTTCGCCACGGCGAAGCAGTGTAGCGACCTCCTCCTTTGCTCTCCCGTCAAAGTATATGTATGCGGCGATTGTCTCGTTGGGGGATGTGGTCAAGGGCTTGTACGGGGCGATGACAGGGCCATTCCTGCTCCGATCGTCAGCCGGGTGGGGTGTGCCGCCAACGACCTTGGGCTTCGGGTTGGGATCGTCTAGAGTAGATTTCGGGGTAGAGTACGGGACGTTGAGGCCGGGGGTGAGTAAGGTGATTGATATGGCGAAGGTTGATTGCTCGGGCTTTGTCGAACCGGCGGGGGTTTTGGCAGGCGGCACAGGGATGTAGGAGGTGATGCGGTGGGCTCTAGATTGTTTCTGGACGGAATGCTCAGGCAGCGGGCCATTCGGAGTGTGAATGCTCACGGCGAGCCCCAAGAAGCAAGGCATTGTGGGTTTAAACGGGACGCGGAGATGAGGGGGCAACAAGTCAAGGGAAGGCAGGCAGAGGCGGGGGGAGCTCGGCGTGGACACGCCTGAGAGGGCCAGGCAGGACAGAGCAGCGCGGAGGGCTGCTGTCAATATCTGACTATGCAGGTAGTTGGCAGGCAGGCAGACGGGCACGATAGGGTGTTTTGAGTCAAGGACGGAAAGGATTGTTTTGGCGGGGGCCGACTTGGACTGGCTGTGGAGAGACGGTGTAGCTAGTTTTGGGTGGTGGCCAGCTTCAGGGCTCGGCTGGACGATAAGAGCAGGCAGATCAGAGCAGTCAATCACGGGATGGGCACGTAGGCGCGTGACGCGTAGGGCGTGTAGGATGTTTGCAGGCCAGCTGTACTGTGAGCAGCGACAATGCCAGTATTGGACGGGTGCATGTAGTAATAGTAGATGTACTCAAGTGTGAGGGGGGGGGGAGCATCAAACAAACAGCAGCAAAGGCAAGGCAGAAGTGTGCGGTGCGTGCGTGCGAGCGTGCCTACAGCAAGCATACAAAGTACCAGTACCAGTACACTGCAGCACAGCTCAGCACGGTACACGGTACAGTACATACCGCTCTCTGCCGGCCTTTGATTGGCCCTTGTGTGCCCCGCCCGGCCTGCACCCATCTTTACCCACGGCTTGCATCCGCTCGCACACAACAAAACAGCCATTCTTTTTGCCATTCTTCTCGTACATGTGATTCATCATTCATTATTCCTCTACGCCAAAGTCCCATCTCCTGTGGCTTGCGGTTTGCAGTGTCTACACGCAACGGTGCGTTTGATCATCCAATGCATTCCATCATCCATTCAATTCCCCTTCATTGCCGAGTGGCCGCCGCAGCCCCCAATTTCCACGACACTAAATTCCGGCCAGATCCCCCACCACCACAATGGGGTTGCCATGTTTCCGCTAAAGCCATGTGCATGCATCTATGCATGGGCATACATATGCCATACTTGTAGTCACGCCCGGCTAACCGCTCCCTTGAGAAATCCCCCTTCATTTGCCTCTGCACCCTTGTTTCCACTCTCACTCTCCATCGGATGCGAACATGTCCTCCGCTTTAGGCCGCAGACGCCGCGCTCGAGCTGCTGCCGTTTCTCCACCCATCTTGTCCACCGCCGCCGCCCGTCTGCCAACGTCTTCTTCCATTTCCGTGCCTGCATAATGTTGGGGCGCCGAGCTTGGCTCCGATTCCATCGCCTCTCTTTCAACCTCCATTGCATCCGCCCTTGCCGTTCCCTCTTCCCCATCCTCCGAACTGTCCTCCTCCATCTTCTCCACGTCCATGGCTCCATCCATCCCGAGCATGGGTTTGGAAGCTGTCGACGCCGCCGCCGCCGCTTGCCTTTTCCTCTGTCTGCGTCGCTCTGCCTTTTTGTCCAATTCCTCTTGATCCTTTCGCCGCTGTCGCTCGTTGAATGCATCGTCTATATGCTCGAGTATACTATTCTCGAACAACTGTTCATCCATCCATATTTTGAGTATGTAGTTGACATCTGCGCGAAAATGGTTCCGGGCCACGAGTCCCATCCTACAGCGGCTGGGTACGGTTTCAAGATATTCGAACACTTTTCGCTCTTTTAGCTGAATCCCAAATACCGACCGGTATTTATAACATTGACCACCCTCCTTGGAAGTGGTCATGATGATGTCTGAAATGAGATGCAGTCCAGTTGCAATGAGCGGTGGTAGCCGCTTCGCATCGACTCCATCCTCCTCACTTGTCTCAGCACGATTCTTGGGATTGGCCGGCGATAGTGCGAAGGGCTGGAATAGGTTGGTGATGATGATTTCAACAACTTCGCCGAGCCCTTTCGTGGCGTGGTGCACGGCGAATTGTGATATTGCAGCAACTTCCTCGTTCATGGCGCTAGTAGGTGGGATTGTATAAAGCAACCAGATAAGGAGCGCCCTTGAGCGTGGGCTCAATATGCCGTACCCTGTATCTGCTCGGCCGGGGTAGTTGTCTCCAGCGGCCACCGTCATTCGCTTGGGCTTCTCCTCATCCTCTGACTCTGACTCTGACTGGTCTTGTGGCTGACTCAAGTCGCCTAGCTCACTGGCGAATTCATCCATCAAAACCTCATTGGGGCCTTTCCAATCCGGTTGTCGAGAGAATACGTCGGACCTTGCTGTAGTACTGACAATCTCATGCAGACGCCATCGATAGTAGCGATTTAGAGGATGTGTTTGATCGAAAAGCCAGGCAAATCGTTCCTCTTTCTGAACTTGATCATCTTGCATAAGCGCTGCCTCGAATTCCACTCCACCTTCAATGACACCTTCGATTGTCTGGTGAATAAGCCTCATGGTCGCGACATCAGGTGGGGCGTTAGCTGTGATTAGACTCCTCTTGATAGAATTGTTTATATGCTGGTGTCGATTGCTCTGCCCTCCCAGACCAGGTGGTGGAGCAACGCCTTTGGGCAACTCTACATCAAATATTGTAGCCGCGAACGGCGCCTCCGGTTGCTTGGTGCTCTTGCTATAATCACCAAGATATCGGTCCAGATGCAGATAATATCCTCTCCCCAAGTATCGTTTGTCGTTGAGCCTGTACATGGCATCGTCGAGGTCTCGAGCGCTTGCGTCTTTATCGAAGGTGATCTTCATCGTAGCCGACGGCCGGGACTTATGCGACGAGCTGTTAGGGCTCGAAGGCGTAATTCGCTCCACCTTGACGACGTTCAGCGAGGGGAACCCGGCGAACAGCTCTTCCACACGGCGGGTGTCGATGGCAGGGGGTAAATTGGAAGCTTTTGCGACAACGGTCGTGAATACATTCTCTTCTTGCGCGCCTTGGTGAGCTGCAGAGCCCCGTGATCCAGCATTGCCAAATTGAGGCTGTTGAGCTGCGAAACCTCCCGGCCCGCCCAATCGTGGGAATGATCCTGCACCAGGTTCGGGTCCCAGAGTCCCCGGGCCACTCTTTGTAGACTTGGGCCTGCCAGTAAAGTGCCGTCTCGCACCTGTCGGCACAAACACGTCTTCTGGGGCCTCATATTCCTTCTCGCTGTCGCCGAGTATTCCGCGCGATTCGCCGTGCTCGTCCATCACGTCGGCCATAACCTTGTCCATGGCATTCTTCTCTTCGCGAGCTTTGGCTTCGTCTTCGGCCTTCGCTTTGGCACCCATCTGGGCTTTATTGGCCTTGTTGAGAGATATCCTGAACGCCATGTTAGCTGACCTAGTCCACAATCAAGTATCGAAAGTCGAGGTGGGGCGGGAGGTAAGAGGATGGAACATTTCCAGAAGTTTAGAGTACGGGCGCTAAACTAGCCGCGCGGGCGCGTACCTGCCTCGCACGTCATGGCGCTAGTGGATCTGGGCGACTCACCTCCGCGTGTGGAATCCGACAATCGTCGACCCCGCTCGGATTCAGAATCGATCACCATGACTTCAGCGCAGGAAGTTCAAATTCTGCTTAGGTTCTTGTCTCAAGATGCAAAGGTGCCGCTCGCCCAGGCAATGGCCAAAGTCAAAGACTTGCGCGAAGACAAACTCATCACGTGAGGACCGGTAACTTTCGTGACAGCTGGAGATGCAGGGCGCTGACGCGCGACCAGACCAATGGAAATTGCAAAATCCGACCTCCACCATCTCACAACCTTGTTTGGGGACGAAAAGCTAGCTCGGCAAGTTCTCAATGCTGCTAAAAGGGTATCGAAGAAACGGCTATCAAGTGATGTCTCAACGTCATCGGCTGTACCCTCCCCACCTGCGAAAAGAGCAAAACCCTCATACGGGATCGCAATGGATCCTGCCAGCTACGAGGCTTCTCTTGCTTTGCCAGAGCTTCATCTTGATTTAGATGTGTTGAAAGAGGCTGTTGTCTACACGAACCGCGCACCTTTGGTACTAGCTTTCGCGGTCACGTTGTTGAAGTACACCATGCCGGAGCAGCCGTTATCGAGCCGACTGAGTCTGGCGCAGGCCGTCTGCAGTGCTAATAGCCAAAGCAAGGCTAAATACATTGGGCTTCAAGCTGGGAAAACAGCCGAGGAAGAAGGCTGGGGTGAAGGCCAGCCTGTCATCACGGTCATGGGACGTGACATTAGGGTCATGAAGCGCTGGGGCTATGAGTGGAAGGGAACAGACTCACAAGACGACTTTCAATCGACACAAGGCACCGTAACAGCTGATAGTGAAGACACACAACCGAGGGAGGTCAAGCCAACACTCTTGCGAATTATGACGGATGAAACAATCGTGCAAGATCCCTCAGAGATTGCACAAGCTCAACAACAACCAGCTCTTTGGGGTGTAGATCTAGAAGCACTCAAAAGGTCAAATGGTCCGGTTGCTCCTGGTGACCGTAATAATTCGACCACGCAACTCCCCATATACAAGCCAGAACCCACGAGGGCTTATCTGCTCAAAGCATTCGAGAGTCAATCCGATAAGACCGTGGCAACTAACACAAAAAAGAAAAAGCTGTCTGAGCAGAGGGAACATAATCTAGGGCTGCTTCTTGTGGCTCTAGAGCATCTCTATGGATCATGGGCGGCCACTTTGAGTAGCGAGGATTTAAATAAGCGTGCATGGAATTGGTACGCAAAAGTACGACCAGAGGTCAAGCAGGGAGCAGCTGGGTGGGGCGGAAAGGGCAACGTCCCACTGGCCGACATATTAGACCTGAGGAAACCAACGTCTTAAACTATCTCCAGCAATATGCTCTGGCAAGAGACTGCGTACTACATTCACGGCGTGATATGAATTTCACCGAAAAATGAATTATTGGGAGCGACAGTTGCTGGATCCAGCGGATTTGCCATACAGATGATTAATGAACATGTATCGATACTATACACGAACAAGCGTTGCAGAATCAGCTCAGACTTGATCGGGAACCCAGGACGTCAAGGCCGCCAGGCTCGTACATACGCCAACTATCTGGCCAGCTTGTTCTCCGTCTGTCAGCTCGGCCATATCGACTTTCTTCACGAACTTAGACTCCTGCCCTTCCCGCCCCCTCCTCAACAATACTGCATTCCATCCCGCTGCTTTGGCACCCAAGTAATCTTTCTCAAGCGAATCACCTACATACAACTTTTCATACTCATCTATGTTTCCTATATTGGCATCTGCTCCCTGTTCGGAGAGTGTCTGACTCAAAATTTGCTCAGCGGCCTCGAAAATGCGCCGGTCCGGTTTCTCGTGTCCAACGTCGTACGAAAGAACAACGAAGCTGATGTCGTCGTCGTCGTCGGTTGTTGCTTTCGCTGGGCGTTGAACGCAGCTGCCCACTCGTCGAGGACCTATGTTCAGACCGAAAGACTCCAAAACAGAGGGTACACGGTCGTCAGAGTTTGTGATGATACCAACTACTGTTTTGTCCCACTTCCATGAGGAAGCAGAACGGTCTTTGGATGCATGATCCTTCAACATGCGGAATAGAGGCAAGACATCTGTGAAGAGATTGTAGCCTTGCTTCGTAGAATACCGAGTGAGCAGTTCAGAGATCAAGGCGTTCGGAACCTGTTGAGAGGGTTTGAGGAATGGTTGGAAAGTCCCGTTGATTACCTTTCAGACTATTACTACACAATTGGGTTTGATGATGGGAGAGCGTATGAGGGGAGTATGTTACGTTTGCCCACCATTTCTCCGCCCCTAGACCAGTTGCCTTTCCATAATTTGGGTTGCGAGTTGTTTCCGACTTGAATGCTCGAGAGAAAGATTTTTTCACTGGGTCATAATCTTTCAACACAAGTTCATGCTCCGGTTTATCGATGAACGAGATGCCGTGACGCAAGGCCGCTTGGCCGTAGGCTTTGGGAATTGATGAATTCGGTTCAAACAGAGTCCCAAATGCATCAAATGCCAGAAAGAGATTTCTTTTTGATGATAATTGCCTCGGTGGTGACATGGTCGATAGTCATCTGAGGGTCAGACTTTACAGCGGTGGCCATGCTCACAAGGGGCGAAAGTGGCCCGAGCTCGCAGCTTATTCGGGGGTCTGGTACGGCCAGATTTCTGGACTCTCACGTCCGCATTCACTTGCAGTCGCTCCTTCAAAACAATACAACAGACAAGATGCCTCCCAAATCCACCAAGGACAAGTACTCGGTACTTTTGCCTACGTACAATGAGCGCCGCAACCTGCCCATAATAACCTGGCTCCTCAACAAGACGTTCACCGAGAAGTGCGTACACCTCTCGCCGCCCCGCTTTACAATCGGCGCAATTGATATGCAATGCTAATTCAACGGCGATAGCAACCTGGATTGGGAACTCATCATCGTTGATGACGGTTCCCCCGATGGCACGCAAGAGGTAGCCGCTCAGCTCCAGAAAGTCTACACCGCCCAGCGCATCCAGATCCGCGCGCGCGCCGGCAAACTTGGACTCGGTACTGCATACGTCCACGGTCTACAATACGCCACCGGAAACTATGTTATCATCATGGACGCCGATTTCTCGCATCACCCTAAATTCATCGCCGAGATGGTCAAGGTCCAGAAGACCAAGAACTACGATATCGTAACTGGTACTCGCTATGCGGGTGATGGCGGTGTATATGGCTGGGATTTGAAGAGGAAGTTCGTATCCAGGGGCGCCAACCTTTTCGCCGACACGGTCCTGAGACCGGGCGTCAGCGATTTGACTGGTAGCTTCAGGTTGTACAAGAAGGCGGTATTGGAGAAGGTCATCAGGAGCACCGAAAGCAAAGGATACACATTCCAGATGGAGATGATGGTTCGCGCAAAGGCTATGGGCTGCACTGTTGCGGAGGTGCCTATTAGTTTTGTGGATCGTCTGTATGGCGAAAGCAAACTAGGCGGCGACGAGATCGTCGAATATGCCAAGGGAGTGCTGAACTTGTGGATGAAGGTTTGAGGAAGGAAACGGCTATAACCGGCTTGCATGGCGTTGGCGTTGGGTGGATAGTGGGCAATTGAGTTGTGTGGCTTCGACCATCTACGGTATCCAGACAGCAAGGCTGTGAGTGATATTCTGAGAATTGTGATGGATTTCTATTTCAAACAAGCATCATACTACTTCTTTGCTTTCTCACTTTTCCGAAAGTAACATGTCTCCAAATTCCGTGGAACATTGATTGAAATATCAGCTCTGCGCAGTGAATTCTGCTTACGAGATTACTCAACTGACACCTATGGCCGACTGCGCCATATATACCAATCCGATGGACACCTATCTGATTCGCTCGTTCTCACGGCACTGCATGGAACTGCATGGTACCAAGTACTCATACGAGGGCACGTGTAGCACACATGAGCCCACATCAATTACCTCTAGAGGTTAGCGGTCTCAATTTTGCTACCCCGTCAGATCCGCCGCCCTCACAGCAGGGTATTTAAGGCATCATCCTTCCCCGCCAGAACCTGTTATCTGGTCTTCTTCTTTCTCACTTCTTTCGCTGATTTTTCCCCTCACTCTGCCAAGTTTTCTCAACTTTTCACGATACCTGAGTGATTACCCCTTTTTTGCTTACTTCAGCAAAGCTGCCCCTCAGCATGTCTTCAACCAAAATGTTCACTCCTGTCATTGCACCTGGTGGCACCATCGTGGTCACTGGCGTAAACGGCCTCATTGGTAGTCTCGTCGCCGATCTACTTTTGGAAAGGGGGTACGCCGTCCGAGGGGTAGTGCGCGACGTGGAGAAGTCCCAATGGCTCTCCGAATATCTTGCCAAAAAGTACGAGCACACCAAGTTCGAGTTAGTATCCGTGCCAGATCTAGCTGTAGAAGGATGTTTCGATGAAGCTCTCAAAGGTAAGCTTGAGCTCTATCTGGTGCGTCCCATAAAAGATGTAAAATACGTCACTGACATGCGACCGCTCGTCTGCAGGAGCATCTGGCTTCATCCATCTCGCTTCTCCTCTTGGAGGCGAAGCACCCGACATCATCATTCCGAAAGCCGTCAACATCAACTTGAACGTTATGAAAGCTGCAGCTAAGGCCTCCAGCATCAAGCGCGTGGTCGTCACATCTTCTGCGCTCGCCGCCTCCTACCCAAGTATAAACGTCAAGAAGGTTGTCGATCAATCGTCTTTCAACGACGAATCAGTGGAAGACGTCCAAAATAACAGTCCCACAAAAGAGGTCATGGCCCTCTATGTAGCCATCAAAGTCTCTACTGAGCGAGCATGCTGGGACTGGGTCCGAGAGAATAAGCCAGATTTCGATTTCAATACAATTGTAAGCGCCTTTATTTCTCACATAAGCTTCGAATTCTCTTGGTGGAGCCCCGCTGACGAATTCCGGATTAAACCACGTAATACAGCTCCCCTACGTAAACTTCGGAAAACTCATGGTTCCCGAGAAACAAGGTGAGCCCTCCACCATCGCATGGGCAAAAGCAGCATTCGACAACAACGAAATGTTCGCCCCGCTAAGCCAGGGAATCAAACCTCGTAAGCCCAATTCCCCTCTAATATTCTCTATAATGACACCAATACCTGACTCATGATGCCAGAATGGTTCATATCGACGCGTGACTGCGCACTCCTGCACGTCGCTGCACTCCTACACCCTTCCATCATATCCGAGCGCATCTTTGGATATGCTGAGAAATGGGACTTCAACAAGTTGCTGGCTATCATGCGTGAAGCGTATCCGGACCGCAAGTTTGCAGATGATGTTTCAATTGCGGGGGAGGATATGGTGGAGGTACCGCGAGAGAGAGCTGAAGAAGTTTTGGGGTGGGTGAAGAATGGGCAAGGTTGGGATGGATTGGGCGACTCTATCAGAGAAATGATTGCGCAGTGGGCTTGAGAATTGGCTCTGGGTATGGAGATCACCAGGGGGAGGGGAGGCGTCTTGAGGCGACAATTATGATTGATGTCTTGGAATTATAATGATCAGATCACACAATTTTAACAATTTATACGATTAATTGAAAGCCTTAGTAGTCTGTGGGAATATCTCTGGCATAGTATGCGATCTTTCTTTTCTGTCTGTTCTACATGCCAGTTGTCATGAATTATCCGCCTGGAACTTTTGTACGCAATTTTTCTTAATCTTTCAATTAATACCAATTCAGTCTTTTAGCATCCTATATTGACAGCAATGATCGACAATTATTGTTTTGAAGCAACCAGTTGACCGCCATCTGGGTCAATATGAGGAGGTGGGATCACGTGACCAGCGAGCTATCTCATGCTTCCAGATGTCCTCTTAGCTTGAGCTGAGGTTCAACCCCTGATTGAGCAAAGACACTGGAAAGAACTGGCGATTCTGCCTTCCTCGTTCTCATATATCGCATTCCAATACGCTTGATCCGTGATAGCTCGTGCGCGGATAAATGCCGGCAGCGAGATGATTAGTCAGACTCTGCTTGCAAAACAGCGGACGTCAGGACTCAGGAGCATGATAGATTTGGTCCACCAATATCTTCAGTAACTACATGCATGAGCTGGCAGTCTGGTAGTGATGTCAGCTAGCCTAGACTGTCTTGGATGGCCCCGATGATCTCTTCGGTGCTTCCATGGAATTAATCACTATGGGACTTTGTCACATTCATCGATCGCCGCTTCACTTCGGGCGCCGTTGCGCACAGAACTGGTGCACCCAAGCCATTCGTCGTCAACCTCATCAAATTGAGAATGTTACACGGTTCGTTTTTGATTTTCCTTCTTGATGCTCTGCTAAGAGTTGTCAAATAGATTCAGACTTGCTGATTCTCACCACTAGTTGCTTCTTTCAATTCTTGCCACCAGTAAATTCTTTCGCATCTTGCGCAAAACTCCAGTCACGATCATCCGATGGTTCTCGACACAAACTCAAACATAATGATTCAGCACCACCCCATCCCACCCTCCCAACAGGCCCCCATTACCATCTTCTCACCGACAAGGTGGCCCTCGACTGTGAGATGATGGAATCCAACATAGGACGAGTCCTCGGCCGTGTCTCTATCGTCAATTACAACAGTGAAACAGTATACGACACTTTCGTCTATTACCCTGCCCCAGTCGTCATTCGGAGCACCAACTACAGGTACTCTGGAATCAGCTTACATGATATCAAACGAAAGAACGGCGCACAGCCTTTTTCTAAAGTTCAAAGCCATTTGATCGAGCTTCTTCGCAACCGCGTCGTGATTTTCCACGATATCAAAGGGGACAAAGGTGTCATGGGACTAGATTTAACGACGGGAATCCACAATATCCTAGGTCCTAAGAAGTCGCCTGTTCCTGTCGCTTTCGAATTCGAAGCGCGGGATACGCTCACATACATGGGTTTCCGCCAGTATGCGCGCCCTGGCCTTGACTCAAATAGACCTTCGCTCAAGACGTTGGCGCAGAATCTACTAGGGCGGCAGATCAAGCAAGGTCGGGTTTCGAGCGTGGAAGATGCGATTGCGACTATGGGAGTGTACCGCTTGGCGGAAGCCGGAATCGATGAGGAGCAGGGGAAACAGGAAGGAAAACGCGTGTCACCAGTGGAAGTTGTAGTCAATGAGGTGCAAGGGGAAATTGAAGAAACACGCATACCGCTGGTGGAAGCTGTAGTCGTCCCAAAGAACTTATGATCCAGACGTGTTTGGAGTTCCAATACCAGACGAGTTGTAAAAAACACTATTGCTTGGAGTGGTTGCGGTTAGAGTCTTTCGATATTGTAATATACGTGTACATGTCTCATAGGGAGTATGCTGTAACGCTTGTTAATGAATGGATTGCTTGAATGCTGATGTAGCATACGTTCAACTGATAACTGGAGAGCATCTTCTGCCTCATGTTGCTCGTGCAACTGCTACGTTGAAAGTATGCACAAGCATCCACGACAAAGTGTACTGCCTCCGCACAAGTTACACCTGATTCGAGCACTATGCAAGACCCCGACCATCACTTTAATAAGCGCAACATCGTAGCTGCGTTACTCGAAACTGGAAAACAGATCGGGAAACAGATCGACTAAAAACAATATCTAAGCACGTCATGCCAGCTGTCAGCGGCCAAATTATTCCCGAAACCGCCCCAAGAACACTACCAACGTTGTTCGTGCAACTACCCCAATTTTCCCCCGTTTTGAAACAGGGCATAACAAAAGTGGAGCTCGGGAGAAACCCAACACCGCGCTAGATGCAGGCCAAGTAACTCGATGGAGGTCAAACATAAAACAACCCCTCCAATTCCAACGAAGTGTTCATTGCGCCCTTGGCGCTTAGTTTTCCATCCTGAATGTCAGAACGACAACCTGGCGGTCGGGTCAAATTAAATGCTTTGAGGAGAAGGTTAAAAGGAACGGAAAAATTATCAATATTCAAAGACGAACTGGGCACGACAACATACATCTTATGAATCGTATGGTGGCCCCTACCGAGGCGGTCTTTTCCCCATCTGTTCATCGGTATCGTTCTTCTTCAAACATTACAAAATCACGCAATAGCGGCTGACGTCTGATGTAAGTAATTCCCGACAAGTGGAACTGATTCAAGCAAAAAGACTATTGAGTTTCGCATGCAATGATCAGAGGTAAACAGCAATCTCGAAATCGGAGGCTCTTGCCCGTACAGTACTGGCTTTGCCGCTATGCTGACGCCTCCCGTGTTCCCCATTCTCGGCGCGATGTCATGCGTCATGTCGTTATTAAGGGTCACGGTTCGGCACAGCGACGACCGGGAGGGGGGTAAGATTGGGTATAGTTCAACAAACAACGTGCAGTACCAGGATCATGTATCGGGGGTGTTTCTCCACCATAATTAATCTGATGGATGTATAAGACAGAGTCCGCGAGCATCTACATCTTCCCTCAAGAGTCGAGCTCTTTCACATTCGTTACCTACCTACCAGTCCGAACCCTTGTCAATCTTTTCTAAAAGTTATTTTCTTCGTGTCCTTCGACTTTCTACACATTTGTCTCTCGGGAAGAACGACTACCAACACAACAATCATGCATTTCTCTACAATCACCGCACTCTTGTCTGCCGCATCTCTAGCGACCAGCACGCCCATCACTCGACGTGCCGCAACCGTCGACGAGCTCGTAGGCTATGCCGCTGGCACGACAGGCGGCGGCTCTGGCTCCGGAACAACTGTTTCATCGTGCTCCGAACTCACGGCAGCAGCCAAGAATGGCGGCGTCATCAAGGTCAAGGGAAACTTGAAGGGATGCGGCATCGTTAAGCTCGTGAGCAACACATCCGTGTTGGGCGTTGGTAGTGATGCGGGTATCGAGGAGGGTGGTTTCAAAATCAGGAAGATTGAGAACGTGATTGTGCGCAATCTCAAATTCACCAAGTCCCCTGAGGGAATGGACTTGATCGACATCGATGCCGCCACCAACGTGTGGATTGGTAAGTCTTTCCCTTTCTTCTTCTCGCAACCTTCTTCCCACCTTCACGTCTAGCGAAGACAAATAAAAGTATTGAACTAACAATGAACATAGACCACAACGACTTCTCCAACGTCGGCATCACCGGAGACAAGGACTTCTACGACGGTCTCCTCGACGCAAAGCACGGCGCCGACAGTCTGACCTTCTCCTGGAATAAATTCCACGACCACTGGAAGGCCTCGCTCATCGGACACTCCGACTCCAACGCCAGCGAGGACAAGGGCAAGCTCCGCGTCACCTACCACCACAACCACTGGACCAACGTCAACTCTCGTCTCCCGTCCATCCGCTTCGGTACCGCGCACATTTACAGCTCTTGCTACGAAGATAACGGTGTGTCTGGCATCAACTCGCGCATGGGTGCCCAGGTCTTGGTCGAAGCATCTGACTTCAAGGGTACCAAGAGGGCCATTGTCACGGATTTGGATTCCAAGGAGGAGGGGTTCGCGGTGGAGAAGGATAACTTGTTCGATGGAGCTAGCAAGCCCGAGATCACCCAGCAGGGTAGCTTGGAGGTTCCTTACAAGTACACTATTGACGCTGCTGAGGGCATCTGCGCGATTGTCAAGAAGAGCGCCGGTGTTGGCGTTGTGACCTTCTAAATGTTTTTCTGTTTGACGAGTGGGCAACAGTCATGTGCTCGCTCTGCTTGCCTGTGGGGAAAAAACTTATTATTGTTATGATGGCCTAGTTTACCCACTTTTTGTTGTATATATAAATATATTCTCAATCCAGCGCCTCGCTATCAAGTTCATGCCTCATTGTTGTAGAGCACACTCTCTGCTATCCACTAATCCCCAGTTCCGGTCCTGTTGATTCATGATTTGGATATGCATGTCGTCCGATAGAAGAGGCAAAACTGTGTTGAATGTAGTTTACTCTACCACCTACCCTTTTCATATGTCACTCGGTAGTATCCTTGTAGATAGGATGCGCTACTTTACGGAAACCCTATAGGCTATATTATATGACTTACACCACTAGCGCACTTGGGCTAGAAGTTTTTGCTATCCGCCTACTTGAAGGATCCTTAAGTAAGGCTGGGCAAACTTATTTAACCAGACATTCGGATGAATTCTCCGCATCTTTAGTGCACGAACTTCGCTGTTAATCGAGCCTTGTGACGTAACTTGAATCTGCGTCACGTCTAGGTTTGCTCTCGCGGGATATATATGTCCGCTACCCTCGCCTGTCTGACTCAGACTTTTTTACCTCGCAAAGCTTCTTCCCTTTCTCCAATTGAAGTCGTTGTATATGTACGCCAACAATTTCTTGCGGTGCACCACACCCTCTTCGTCTAGTCTCTACGATGTTACTGTCGCGAATCTCGATTAGCTTGATCTCCTTGTGGTCTTGCCGTAGCTTCGCCCTTCTCGAAGAGCAATTTGTCACTTTCAATGCCTCAAATTCAACATTGAATATTGCAGGTGCTGCGATAATTGCAGATGCAGATGATTTTATTGGAGTGCACATAGCGGTTAAGAGCCTGGGTCGTGATTTAGCCGCGATCACTGGCACAACACCAGAAGTGCACAACGTGACGGCAAACACAACGTTCTCCGGGCTTACTACATCCACTACAAATACAGCCATTATCGTCGGATCCGTTAATTCGTCACTTATCCGCCTGTTGTCAAGCAATGGTTCCATTGAAATTTCGGATATCGAAGGGCAGTGGGAGACATTCAGGACTTCAATAGTCGCAAATCCTCTTCCAGGAGTGAGCAAAGCCCTTGTGATTGTGGGAAGTGACAAGAGGGGTACTATATTCGGTATTCACACGCTTTCGGAACAATCTGGACAATCTCCGTAAGAATCTGCCCCAATTCTCGAAAACACCATAGACTTATTGCATCGGAGTTAGCTATCATTGGTTTGCCGACGTGCCAGCGAAGAAGCATCCCGCTATCTATGCGCTTCCAAAATCCACAATTCACGGCCCACCTACCGTGAAATATCGGGGACTTTTCATCAACGACGAGGAACCGGCCTTGACAACATGGTGGGCGGCTCAGCATAATAGTACCTACTACCCTCTAGATGCAGAGTTCTACGAACACGTCTTCGATCTACTACTTCGTTTGAGATCCAACTACCTCTGGCCTGCGATGTGGAGGTCCACGACTCCACCTCCTGGTAATATCTTCTTTACGGATGACCCGCGAAATATGCAACTTGCAAACGACTACGGCATCGTTGTATCGACAAGCCACCATGAGCCAATGCAGCGTGCAACTAATGAATGGAATGCCACAGAAACAGGACCCTGGGATTGGACGTCGAATAAAGAAAACGTGACACAGTTCATGGAGGAGGGGATCCGACGAATGGGTCAGAATGAGAGCTACGTGACTCTTGGAATGAGAGGCCCGGGCGATGCACCGATTGAAGGACCGAACGCCATTGAGATTTTGAGAGAGGTGTTTGACACTGAGCGGGAAATCTTCAAAAAGGTGTTGGGAGACCAAAAGGTCAATCGTAAGGAAGCTCCAAGAAAAGTCCCAACACGCAAGGATGTGCTAACGATAGTAGAGGTTTGGACCATCTATAAAGAGGTTGCAACGTACTATGCCGCAGGCTTGAACCCACCTGACGACGTTACCATTATCATGCCCGATGATAATCACGGCCAAGTTCAAAGACTACCCACAGGAAACGAGAGCTCACGAGAAGGAGGGGTTGGTGTATATTTTCACTTCGAATACTTTGGATCTCCAAGATCATATAAGTGGTCCAACAGCAACAACCTGGTGAGTGAAGCGCGTTCCTTGTATTAACACAACATGACTGATTGCGATGCAGCCAAAAGTTTTGAAGGAGCTCCTCCAGGCATTTTGGCGCGATGCGAATCGAATTTGGGTCGTCAATGTTGGTGACATCAAGCCTATGGAGTTGCCACTCAATTTTGCCATGGACATTGCTTGGAATGCAAATAAGTTCGACTTCAACATGATACCATCGTACCTACACAGCTATGCCTCCAGAGAGTTTGGAATCGCTTATGCTGATGAAATTGCTTCTTTGCTAATGGAATTCAGTAACCTGATTGGCATGCGACGATTCGAAATGGTCCACCCGGGGACGTTCTCTACCCTCAACTACCACGAAGCTGAGACGATTCTGGGACGATGGAAACATCTCGCCAATCAGACAAAGGCTCTCTATGATATAATACCACAAGAACTTTCGCCAGCTTACTACGAGCTTTTGTACTACCCTATCGTAGCTGGAGCAACGTACCATGCGATTAACATTGGAACGGGTTTTAACCATCGATACGCTATGGAGCGCCGAAACTCTGCCAATACACTAGCTCAACAAGTTTTGAAAGATCTCGATTACGATTACGATTTGATAGAGGATTTTGACGCGCTCTTGGGCGGGAAATGGGAGCATATCATGTCGCAAGCAAAACTTGATGCGGTTACGGAGCAGCCGCGCAACTGGGCAAATCCATCCCGAGATATGGCCACCAATTTGTCATTCGTCCAGTTGCGTCAAAACATGCAATTCTCTCAGGGCAATTTGGGGATCTACGCAGAGGGCTCAACAAGTCCGATCAACCAGGGTCGTTGGGCTGAATCCATTGACGATTCGATGCCGACGGTCCAATTCCCGGCGACATTGCCAGCCATGAATCGATATGGACCGTCTGTCCGCACAATAGACCTCTACATGCGTGGAGATTACCGGATCCCGCTCCACTGGCAACTCGATGAAATTCCTGTCTCGTGGTTGCGCATCGAACCAAGCTATGGCACAGTATCTCAAGAGCAGTCTGATCAGCGGCTGAATGTAACGGTTGAGTGGGACCAAGTCCCCGAGGGCTTCAACGGAACTATTGAAGTCGGAATCACTTCCGAGCCCTCCCCATACCCTTACTTTGATTTGATCCGCATTCCCATCCAGAATCAAATAGTCCCCGCAGGCTTTGAAGGCTTCCCCGAGACCGCAGGCCTGATTTCTATTGAAGCTCCCCACTTTCAACGCTCCAACCCCCCATCCTCAAACACGACACATCCGGAAAGTCCTCCTCAGAACAGCACAGTAGCATTTTCCCACATTCCTTATCTTGGCACTCGAAGTGGATCTGGATCCCTAGCGCTCCGACCATATACCTCCTCGCGATCCTCTCTCTCGGCATCGACGTCTGCCTACGTAGAATACGACATATATCTGTTCAACAAAACATCGGCGCTAAATGCCACTGTCTACATCAACGCATGTTTAGATACCGATCCCAATCTTCTCATGAAGTTCTCGCTTACTCTAGACGAGAGCCCTCAGAATTTCTCAAGAGTCCTCGGCGACCCGAAAACTGCAGGGGATGTGCCGCCAGAATGGATGTCTGATGTTCCCAATCAAGTTTGGACAAAGAAGGTCTCTTTAGGCTCTGCAGCAGAAGGTAAACATAGTATAAGATGGAGCACTAATAGCCCAGAGGTGTATCTTGAAAAAATTGTGCTTGACACCAGAGGTGGAGTCAAAGAGAGTTATCTAGGCCCACCAGAGACTGTTCTAGTGTAGCGCTCACGATGTACATATGTGTATAAAATTATTTATGCAAGCAGTAAGCTAGCTTAGCAGCTATTTACTCTAAACAATGACTTTATAACGTGATGGCAGATATTTCTAGACAAGTGCAGCAAGTTATCAGTAATGCACAACCCGTTCTCTCACGAGTACACTTCTCCGGGCACCGGATCCTCCACTGGCCCAGAAGAGAATGAACAATGCATCTTTTGGTCAAACATACGCTCTTCCACCACGCCCCACTTGATCCTGCGCAAGTGCGTTTCCTGCTCTCTCTCTGGTGCGTGGCACGCGGCGCTGATGACGAGACTACACGAAGCGGCAAACGGAACCCTTGCCTGAATCCGCCTACGCCCTACAATCCCAACTGCAATCACGAAGATGTAGAAAGTGCCGCACAGGGTAAGGAAACTGCTGCTGGAGAAGCCCATTCCGGATTTGGACTGTCCTGGATTGAGATTGCCCTCGCGATCCACTGTGTCTATGCGTAGGAGGAACAAGCTTTGGGACAGGAGCCTGTTATCATGTCAGATGCTGCCTGTTAGCTTATTAGGACGACGCACCAATGAAGACCTCCACTTATGGCTATGAGCGGTAAGGAAAATCGCAGCGGGAGTTGCAAGAAGTAAGTACTCCGCTGCTCTCCAAATGGCTTGGTGACTCGCAGACCCTTGCGCACTAAGGCCATCCTGTTCCATTCGTACGCTCCGGCCATGGACGTACACTCGCTGTTGATGGCGAAGTAGAGAAAGGAGAGCACGATTTGCGGCGCGTTAGACATCCATGCTAACGCCAGACTGTTCCCGGCATTATGGCCGCTATCCCCGAGAACCGTTGTCGAGGAAGTGCCCCATTTGGAGCTGACGTTTCCCGAGATCATTTGCGTTACAAGGATGAAACCGAGTATAAAGGTGACGAATATCACCAGGAAACTGGGCGGATTAGCGTTTCGCATGTGGAGGTGGGCAGACGGTGGCTGTGTCAACATACATAAAGGAGGAGCCTATTTCTCGGTCCTTGCCTAAGGCGGAGGAATAGGGATACTTGAAGTCACGCCATACGCCATTTGAGGTGAGTACCAGCTTCTCGAAAGCATCGTCTTTCAGGGTACGTGATCGATCGTCTTTCGTTTTGGGGTCAATCTGTTTGAACATATCTTCTTTATATTGCGCTTGAGAGCCGAAATCCGGTTCATCCTGGATGGTTTGACGAGTGGTCCGATGGGCAACCTCAGCCGTGAGGGCGTGCTTGTTGAAAACGCAAAACTTCTCCGTGTTAGGATCCCGGTGTTCGAGAAACGAGGCGACGCCATCTCCAATAGTTACTATGAACTCTGACTTCTCTCTGTAAAGTACCAACATCATAACCGAAAGCTTGATAGCGTTGCATACAATCACGATGATGAGGAAATTCAGACTGAGCTGTATGCGATCCTCAGGATTGGCTTTGATGGCGTAACCGTAACTTATGTGTGCAAAGCTGGGGAAGGGGTCTTTCGTGAGGGAGCTTACACCCAATGCTTCGATTTTTACCCAGCTGGTTACGTTCGTGAGCAGGGCATCAAAGGGAACGTCGGCCTCAATTGGTAACGTTATGTTTTTCGGAGTTGCCACTTCCTCTACAACCACAGATGCAAGTCAGTGGAGTTCAAACTTATCCAATACACGTATACATTGCATGTTAAGAAAGCTGATACGTACCCCATGGTTCACCTATCTGATTCGTTATGTTTATTGTCGAAGCCCATCGATCAACAACGAGATACAGGTCTTGGTACTGGATCAGTGGCGCAGTAAAATCCGGTCGCCACGTCTCATTGACAAAATGCGTGAAGGTAGTGTTGGTACTCATTGACGGTATCTTCGAGGACTCACTAGGCAGTAGATGAACATCAAACTCGCTTGACGCCGCGATGTAAATGGCGGCTGAGTTGTAGCTACCTGCATGTTAGCACTAATTTGTAACAGCTTAGTAGACAACTACGAACAAAAGATGCAAAGGAACTGACGATAGAACCAAAACTGCGCACAAAGTTGACCGCTTCATTGTAATCTGCGTCAAATTGTGCACACTCAAGACGCCGATATCGAACCACTGAGCCTTTCTATGCCGCTTATCGACTTCTGCTCGCGTAGGGGAGCTCAGCACCTGCATGGTGTAATTGCTCGCGCTAAGTAACAACGTGCTGAGAACGTTGATGACGATATGAATCGCGCTGCTCAGCTGCGACATGCGAGACGGAGCAAAGTCAAACGGCTCTGCAAAACCTCCTTTGAATCCCGCACGTCGGACTGCGGCGAAAATCAACACGCCGACGTTGACACATAGGATAATCGCAGACATGATGCAGCCCAGTAAAATCCCCATACGCCATCCGTGAAATCGGGATCCTGCTCGCCTATTCTGTATGCGTGTAGTGAAGGATTGGTGAGGTTCCAGGCTGCGCTGATATGAAGAGGTCATTTTTAAGGATACTTTGTCCTCTGCACAACAAGGTGTTGACGGTCTATGTGGACTTTTGTGTTTGGACTCTTGTTCTGTCTTGTCTAATAGTCGAACGCTGTCATCGTCCAATGTATAAGGCGAAGAAGTCCTGAGATTGTTACGTTTAGCTTCTGCTTTCCTATGCACAAACTTCAAAGTGAACCCACGTGTACGTACGTGATAGACTCCATCCATATGTCTTGCTCAGGGGAGACGCCTCCATGTCTACCATGCTGCTGTTTGGAAGCTTCGCGGGACATGCCTAATCAATTGATTGTGACACAAACTCACGAAGATCGTGTGAGGAGCAAAGGTGCAAGCCTTATGTATGGGAAAGTTGTCTTCCATAGGTGTGAAACCACACTATAGCACGTCATTGGGTAATGACTGTAGCACAGCTCCGTTGATAGGGGCTGTGCGCTTAGGTGTTGTACTATGCCCTTGCTTCACTGTACATATTATTCCTATCTTGGCCAAGATGTGGCTAACAATACAGTTTCCTGCCCCCAAGCCAAGGAAGCACAGACGAACGGATTGTGCCGAACCCGTCAAATCAAAATCGTAGACAGGGGGCCAATCCTTCACCTTCAGCTTCAGCTTGGCAATTCCTCCAAGCTTTCAACCTCGACAGGTTGCTAGCTTGTACACCAAATTTCCATGCTTCGACTCCCGGGTCAGACTCTGCCGCGTGACTCCCTATATTATTAGATATTCATGGACTACCAGTACCAGCCACTGGCTTCGGAGCATCATGTCCGTATTCTTGTGCTAACGCCAGCCGAGCAGGCAGATGCGCGACTCGAATGCTCATTGATACAGATAGACCTCAAGGATCACCCTGGATCTTACAAGGCTATATCGTATACATGGGGTAGTCAATCGCGGGATCAGGATCTTCATTGTGAAGGTGCTACCATCAAGATCACGTCCAATCTCTCTTCAGCGTTGCGACGATTCAGATCGAGATTCCAAGCCCAAATATTATGGATTGATGCTGTGTGTATCAATCAGGATGACGTAAAGGAAACGAGTGTGCACATTCCACTAATGAAAGCAATCTACCGCGCCGCTGGAAAAGTCTTGATCTGGTTGGGAGACGGCGAAGAGCAACGTTTGAGAGATATCGACGCACTCAGAGTTGCCGCAAATCTGTTCAAACCTGGATTAAATGGCCCCAATCCCTCTACGGCGTCAGGAATGATTAACCAAGAGCCGCATTTTCTACCAGAGTTCAAAGGCAGCAAACACGATATGCAACTGTTTTTTGAACTCCCTTGGTTCAGCCGCCGATGGGCTGTGCAAGAGCTGGTTGTGAACAACAATCCCGTGTTTTACTACGGACAATCGAAAATTCCTTGGACCACAATTCACTTAGTCATCAGTGCATCACCTGCACATTTCTGGAGAGACGACTCCGGATTGCGGATTCGCGAAAGATTACGGAAGTTCGGCGATCTCTGGCAGTCATGGTGCTATTCCGCACAGTCTTCTACCAAACGCGACTTCTTCAGCCTCATGACCTCTTTCCGCGACTTGGAATGCGAAATGGATAAAGATATCATCTACTCTATCGCAGGTATCGCAGATGATGTGGACGTTGCAACAGCAACCACGGCCATGTCAGCCGACTACGTCTACAAGCTTCCCCTCATCATACCCGACTATAGCGCAACAGACTATGAAGTGTTTCGGGATTTTGCACTTGCAATGATGGATACTCGATATGCTTTCCGCACGTTGTCTTTTGCTGCGGTGTATCAGCCTGCCTGTAAAGAGGACAAATCACTGAGTAGCTGGATTCCGGACTTTCGACATGCTCCTCAAAGAGCTATTCTGGCTTCCAAATCTAGCTGGGGTCTTCCGAAAATCGAAGTACTTGGAAACAACGGAACAGAACTCAAAGTTAGGATTACGACCCAAGCATGGAAAAGAGAGAAGTGCGGCGAGAAAACCAAGCCAGGCCAGGAACTACTCACTCATAAGCCACTACCTCCAATACCATCCTTGCCCCCAGTACAAAGAGGCATCGCCCATGTGAAAGAAATCTTCACATTTCCTGAAACTGTAGGGAAACACAACGCCATCTCTTTCTATTCAGCTCTAAGAGATTGGCTGGGCAAGTTTGTGAACCCCGGTCGAATCAAGCGGATCATGTCCATCCTCGAGAGTGCTGAAACCGCATTCGACAACACTTCGCGGAGCAGAAGTTCTCATTTCCAGGATTTCAAAGACTGGTACGATAACGGAATACTCTCTGACGATTTTTTCTTGTCGTCCTCGTACGAGCTGTTCTGTCATTGGCAAACCATTCTATCTACGAGGAAATTCTACGTCAGCGCGCCCGTTGCGCGGTTTGGAGAACGAGATATCTTTGTATTTGGAGCTGGACCTTCGGATCTCCAGGTGGATGATATTGTCGTGAGACCGTTATTAGATGGCAATATCTCGTCATTCTTTCGGCCCACTGAAAACGGGCATGAAGTTCTGGGCGATGGAGTCGTCATGTACGGCTATGAAGGCTCGACTTCTGGCGTTAAATACTGGTGGGGAGGGAATTATGTAACGGAAGATGTAGAAGTCGAACTGGATTTAATATAGTACTTTGATGAAGTATCTATTGTCTTCGCTACGTTGTGCACAAATCCCCTGAAAAACGACATTATATACGCCTACAACAGAATCAGGTAGTGATTACATCTTACAGGCAAAAAGCAAAAAATCGTTCAAATCTAGGAAAAATGATAGTCTACATCTGCAAGTTGCAGCGGAGGTGGTATAGCGTACAGAAGCCCATATTTTCCTTTTCTTCCCTTGCCAGTACGCCAGATACCATGTGACCATGCAATGCAGTGTCCGGAAACTCAAGGCAAGTAGCTAAGAAAGGAAAATATCCGAAAGAGGGAGAAATAACAGAAACTCGTATGCCTTCCACCCGCCCACAAACAGGACCTCCCATTCAGAAAACTATACAGGAAACAAAGTTCACAGCAGTATTGTATAATAACCAGATCGATTCCATCGCCTCAGCATACATAGAGGATTTGTTTGACAGCCTCAAAACACATCTGGCCCCAAACTATCTGTACTCTCCTCCACCGGCAGTGGCTCAACATTCTCCTCGTTCTCAGTCGTTTCAACCACATCCTCACCGCTATCCGTCCTGGTACCCGAAGCTTGGCCCCTCCCACCAGACAATCCATGACCGACCCGATCCCCAAGTAAATTCTCCGTCGTACCCACGTGATCATCGAATCCCTCGTGCTCTTTGTACGTGGTGATGCCCTTGATGTAATCCTCTTCGACGCGTAGGAGCTCGCCGCGGCGTGCATCAGAGACTTTACACGAGCTGAGTATGCGGGCGCGGAAATCGGGATTAGAAGCGTAGAGAGTGGTATAAAGCGCATGTTCGCGTTGGCGGGGTGTGCGAGACGGAGATGCGGGTGAGCCGTTCTCCCGAGTGTTTGTATCGGTCGAGAGATGGTTTGATGCAGGAAGCTGACGCGGAGGAGATGATGCGATCTCATTGAGTGAGATGTGTTCTGGGGACGCCGAAGCAATATTGCGGTTCCTCCGAGAAGAAGATTGAGCGTCCCCCCAAGGATTGTTAGCGAACTGGTTAGAGGATGAAACGACATAGTCGCGCTCGAATCCCATTGCGTCGCCGAGCTTGCACCATGCTGCTACGGCATCGAACATGATGACCCTTAGTAGATGACCTGCATCACCCTCCTGGACTGTCGTGCACACAAAGGCCACGTCGTCGGAGCTGAACGGGGCCAGACCGATTCCTTCGCAGTAGACGCGTCGGGTTTGGATGCTATTGTTCCATCTCCATACTTCGGGGGGCGTGAGGAATTTGACGATGGAGCGAAGTGCAGCGTTTGAGAACCAGGTAGCGCCCGCGTAGAGGCCGAGAAGGTATGCGCGCATGTGGGATTGGAGGGGGTGGTAGTCGGAAGAGCAGGTGTTGAGGGAGTAGATGCTGGAGTGCATGAAGTCGACGAGGTTCTGGAAGGTGGAGGGTGCTACTTGGGGAAGAGTTAGTGAGATGGGCTTGTAAGCGAATGTATATGAATAAGGGTTAACATCGTCGTCATCGGCGTCGCTATCCTCGATGGCGCTGGCAGAGAGGTTGAGGCTGGTGTGTTTGTACACCAGCATCGTTGGGACTTCGAAAGTACGGCTGCTACTCCTTGGAGAAGACATAGATCCTCCCACCGTAATCGAGACAAAGTCTGGAGGGGCGATCGAATGCATCCCGTTCGCGGGTAGTTGGACATTTCTATTGCGATTATGGCTTGTTTTATGAGGCATAGTAAAGACGCTGTCGGAGGACGAGGCACTAGAACTGGGGGGAGGGTTGTAGAGCTTGGAGTGAATCGCAACCAGCGCCGGGTCGATGACAGATGTTTGGAACCATTTATAGCGAGGAATTGGTGGGAAGGCATGTTCCTTTCTAGCTTGATCTCGATCGCGGGGAGGATCCATGGCGGGTGGTCGACAGTGTCGTGTTGGCTGGTGGACGTGAGGTGGACCACGCACGTGCGGTTATATAGCTCGCTGGCTACAAACGGACTGAGGCTGTGGTGTGCGCTGTTTGCGTCGCCACAATAGACAAGTTCGTGGGGGGAGACAATATCACTACACGATATCAATAAATTCATACGTTATTATTGAGCACCAGCCAGCTCGGGAGTCGGGACTCATTATAGCGACTTTTGTTAAAAACAGTCAGGCCCCGGGTTTGCGAGGGCTCGGTCATGCACTTCAATCTTGATGTCTGCGTCATACAGGCGTTTGAGCTGGACTGACTGTGACCCTTGATTTGAGTCACATACATCGGTCACAGGATATCAAACCGCGATCATGGCTTTTTTATGATGCTGTCAGCGAAATTTCCAAGAGCGTGATGCAGATAAGGAACATACGTGGTATCATTACGACAACCACCTGTATTGAAGTGCTGTCAACTTTCACAGCTACATAGGGTATATAGACACACGACGAAAAGCATGGCGATTCAGCCGGACTAAACTTTTCATCGGCCAAGGAGATGGTATAAACTTTGCGACAGGCAGACGTTTTTACGTCTTCTTGGGCAACTTGGTGAAAAAAGAACTCATCTTTTTCATCCCACTGGTATCCACCTTCTTCAGCTGCTTGATGCCACGACTCTCATTCTTCTTCTTCAATGTCTCCTCCTCTTTCTTTCGCTTTTTCTCTTCTCGTTCCGCTATTTTCTCGTCATCCTCCTCCAGGCCCCGCTTTCGACTGATATTGTCAGATATGGACCGCAAAGCAGCAGCTTCGGAGCGCAGTTTGGCAACTAGCGCGAGGTGTGCTGTTAAAGGCTCAAAGTCGACCAATGAAGACGTTTGGAGGAATGAATTTATGGAGGTTCTGATAGTAGATGGTAGGTATGAGGATGTCAAATATGTTAGAGCTGTCCGTAGGCGGAGAAGATGTGGTATCTCTGGCGGTGTTACAAAGGACGGGGAGGACGTAATCTCTTCCTTCACAACTTCCTCATGAGTGACGCTTGTAGCAGCTGTGCTGGGTGATTCAGTGCTGGCTTGAGAGTCTGCGCCCGTAGTTGTCGACAGCTGAGATCCTGTAGTCTCGGAGACAACGGTAAGATTGCTCTCTTCGCGCTTGATGTTCATGATGGGCACTTCGAGTGCGGTTTTGATGAATTTGTTCTCCAACGATGGTGGTAATCCGTTCTTACACACCCGCTCTGCTTTCTTTAGCAATATCGCAAGCAGCTTTTCCTGCGATATCCGATACATGGATTCACCTCCCATTGAAACTGCATCGCAGATGGCTATCAACTTCTTCTCAACCATGACCTTGAGACTCGGATACTGTGTGAGCAGGGCCTTCCACTGCCTGGATGCTGCTGAAAGAGCTTCAAGGTGATCGAAAAGTTCTAGATAGTGCTGTTCCGTCTCTTTAGCGTTCTTTGGCGCAAGAACAGGCAGTATGAGAAAGAGCAAGTCGATGGGAGTCGCGATGAAGAAGTTGGCGGTTTGCAATACATAGCCAGTTCCAAGCTCCGCCTTGGAATCCGAATTCAGTTCTTCACCAGCCTCATTGCTACTCAAACTCTCCTCCGAAGTAACTAGCCAACTTCTGCAATCCTTCTTGGGCGCCGCTATGCGTGTAAATTCGTAAAATCCCTTCTCGGGGCAGAAGTAGTATCGTGACGGCGCGCTGGTTGCAGGATTATCCAATGTGACAATGCGCGAGTCTTTCGAGGTATCCTTGGGGAGGAGAAACAGCTTCGGAGGGTTTGCTTCGCTGGGTGGAACTGATTTGGTCGTTGAGGAGGATTCGAGGGTGCTTTCTTGCTCTTCCGTCGTGGTTGCCGCCGGCGCCGGCTTCGAGCGTGTGCGCGCCATCTTCTGTAACTATACTGAATCGATGTATCTATGATATGGGCATAAGAAGGTATTTGGAGAGTGCAATGTTTTGTCGATATTCCGATCGTAGTCAATGAGCAATGGATAGTTGGAGCCGAGGAGTCGCGTTCCAATCAATTAATGGACGCGTTGCCCAGCGCGTCACCCCGGCGGCCGCGTTTCGGATTGGCAGGCGCACGGTCAACCTTAATCGCACCCCAGCAAACAACGGCCGTGTGCAGTCCAGTCTAGGTCCAGTCAACAATCCCCACAGCCAGATCCGCGAGATTCGATTCTCTCCACACCACTCGTCTGCAATCTTCATTCGGCCGCTTCCCATATTTTCCTGGTGCGGACATGGGCGCGAAAACAAATCGACAGCACATGCACACTCTACAACGATGATTGTGAGGGAAAGCCCCAAGGCTAGAGGTGAGTCCGGACCAATCTACCGCATCCTCTGGGGATGGATGCACTTACTCATGTACCGTCAGCGAAAAACCCTCCACCAAATTGGCCGCCAAAATCCCCCCATGAAGCCCTTCTGAGCTCGCCCTCGGGTCGCCGCAAGTACGAACAGCGTCGACAGCGTAGTCCCGGCTCCCCATCCCCTGTTAAGCGCCGCCCACTATCCCGAGCCCAGTTTGACGATGAACATGACGAAGATGATGGCGATGAAGAAGATGACGAGGAAACATTGCAGTTAAAACTCGAGGCTATCCAGGCCAAGTTGAAGCTGAAGAAATTGCAGCAGAAGTCGCGAAGGACAGCCGAAGGCGACAACGACAATGCCGGTGTCTCGTCGCGACCCGGCACATCAGCAAGCTCGAGAAGACCAGATTTAAAAAGATCGCAATCGGATGTACAGGTCCCTGTTTCACCTGTGAGACGCAGTCGTCCGCAGGAGGAGCAGAAAAGTCCTGCAAGAGTGTTGCTGGGTATAGACAAAGGGCTGAGGGCGCAAGATGTCAGCCTTAAGCGGCCTAGCAGCTTTACCGCTCGACTCAAAGCTGCCGGAGTGTCACGATCCAACTCGACACGAGAGGCAGAAACCCCACGGGGCAAGACTTTTGGCGAACGTATAGCAGATAGCAGGGGCAAGGAGAAGGAGCGGGATGAAAAGCAGGCACGAATCGTAAAGAGTAGGAGTCGTGGATTTGGTTTGCATAACATTCAGGACTTGAAGGACAGGCCGGCATCTCGGGCAGCATCTGCATTAAGCACTGAAACAAGAAGCTTGCAGGATACAGCGTCTTCATCCCTGGCAAATCCTGATAGAACACGATCTCGCTCAATCACGGAGCTCCGCAGTGCTGCACTATCACGACCTGGTTCAAATCTTTCCCAGCGGACAGATACCTCACGGACATCGTCGACCACTTCTAGGCCATCATCAGCTTTTGGCGTGACGAAAACGGCTGCCAAATATGCTGAAATTGCCGACCGCGACGACAGCGCCGATGCCCCCAGTTTCGAATCCTTCTCTGGTCTGCACCTTAAATCTCGTGAGATGCAGCACAATGTGGTCGCGCGAACGCTGGAAGGCAAAACTGTTGTGACGATACAACAGTTGCTCAAGACCGTCAAAGCGCCAGACTTTGAACCACCGGACATGGAAAACGACTTTGTTGTCATGGGAGTGATCGCCTCGAAGTCGGCACCCATGACACCGAAGAATGTTGTCCAAGACCGATCAACCAATAACCAGGACACGGATGCGCACAAGACGAACAAGTTCATGGTCATCAAATTGGTGGATTTGAAATGGGAGCTCGATCTTTTCCTTTTCGACACTGGGTTCTCCCAATTCTGGAAGCTTACAGTAGGAACGTTAATCGCTGTGCTCAATCCGGAAATTATGCCCCCTCGGGTGCGCGATACTGGAAAATTTTCTCTCAAACTCACGAGTTCTGACGATACCGTGTTAGAGATTGGCATTGCTCGGGATCTGGATTTCTGTCACGCTATGCGAAAGGACGGCAGAGAGTGTGGATCATGGATTGATGGGCGCAAGACCGAGTTCTGCGATTTCCACATTGAGCTACAGGTGGAAAAGAGCAAGCGAGGGCGTATGGAAATCAACACAATGGCCGGTTTTGGAAAGGGTATTGGTGGCACAGGAAAAGGCGGCATGTTCGGCCCTGGGAAAGGTGGTCCCAAGGGCGACCAGCTAAGAAGAGAAGGCAAATATCACGACCCTGTACTCCATGAAACCATGTACATCGCGCCAGTGGCTGGAGGGGCCGCGCGATTGATCGACCAAGACGAACATACCTGGAATCCCACTCAAAGAGGAGAGCGACATCGAAAACAGCTGGCCGATAAAGAGAAGGAGAGAGAGCTTGCCAAAAAACTGGGGGAAATGGGCAGTGGCGCTGGGAGTGACTATATGAGGCATAAAGGAGCTGCTGTATCCCAAAATCTGGCAATGGAAACAGCAAACGATCTCGACAAACCAAAAGCAACAAGCGACGACTTTCTGGGTCTTCTCGACAGGAAAGCAGGGGATGTTTCGCTGGCTCCATCGAAACGCAAGCGCAATCTATCTGGTAAATCGGTGGCATCGAGCGAGCCGGTCGGTTGGGGAGGTGCGTTCAAGCGTGGTCTTCTGCCATCTCCCACGAAGAAGATCGAGAGCATACTATCTCGTGACACCCGAGAAGCCAGTCCTGCGAAGAAGAGGGCGCGCCTTCTGCTACCTGAGAAGGGCATCCGAGAGCCTGGAAGAGACAGCTTGGGAACATTTGATGTGGGGCTGATTGCTGCCATGGACGAGGACGACGATGATGATTTGGAGGTAGTTTGATTCTCTATGATATCCACTATTCAATCTGTCTTTTCTTTTGAGTAAACCGGGGTGGAAATGGAGTTGGACTGGGGAGAGTTTTGGGATGGGTCCCCAGACCGACGCCATTGGTGGACTAAGCGAGTCCAGCATTTGTATTTCACTTTTCAGGGTTACATGCCCTCTACGTTTCGACGACAACCGTTTCTTAGTGTACAATTCAAAGGGAGAGACATTCAGTGGTCACTCTCTACCTTTTTCTTCTGTGAATTTGTTCTATCTTCCAGTATTCATATCTTCATAGGGCCAAACTTACACAAATCACTGGAAGGAGTCTTCCTCGCATCTCGTCTACGGCATCAAAGTCGCGAGGCTCCGTTAGGTTTATACACACACATCCCGTGAATAGCAAGAGTTTGGAAACCCCGTGGTATCTACATCCGGACCACCTGAGAAGCAGACAGCAAGATCATCATCCAAGGAGAGAACACCAACCATGGCAACGACAACCCCCACCACCCCCAAATTCTACGCCCTAGTCGACTACGAAGACCCCTACGTCGAACCTCTCCTCCTCTCGGCCCTCCAAACCCACCTTCCCCCCAAATCCTTTCAACTCATAAGCTCCCTCTCGGACCTCCCTTCTCCTTCAACCCCTTTCCTTCAATTCCGCCAATACGAAGCCATAGATTTCGACCACCAACTCTACCACCCCTCTACGTCCCTCGCAAACGCCTACGTCATCCGCAAAGCGTTGATCCGCAAACACTATCTCAGTACCACCATCGCGAACTGGATTATCAAGTACCCTGACAGCGTGCTAGCGCGGCACGTGAAACCTAGCGTTGAGTTTGAAGTTGACTATGCGGAGTTTTTGGATGATGCGCTTGTTGAGGCTTGGGAGCTGAAGGAGAGCTGGAGCCGTGGCGAGCAGAGCGGGGAAGAGGGTAGGGAGTGGTGGATTCTGAAACCGGGCATGAGTGAGCGGGGGCAGGGGATCCGGCTGTTCAGTAGTGAGGAGGAACTCCAAGCTATTTTCGAGGAGTGGGATCCCGAGTCGTCTGACGACGAAGAGGAAGAGGAAGAGGACGACGCGAGGAGCGATCGCCAAAACGACAACTCTGATGATGCTGATGCTGAAGACGGGAAAATGGGAAACGGGATTATAACATCCCAGCTCCGCCACTTCATTGCGCAGCCGTACATTCATCCTCCCTTGCTCTTGTACCCCCCTTCCCCTTCTTCTTCTTCTTCTTCACCCTCGCAATCAGAGCTCAGGAAGTTCCACATCAGAACATACGTCCTCGCAACCGGCGCGTTGAAAATCCACGTCTACCGCCCCATGCTCGCGCTCTTCGCAGCAGCGCCATACACATCCCCCTCCTCCTCAACCTTTTCTCCATCCACTGCGTCGGAAGAAGAGAGGGATAGAGCCATGCAAGCGCACCTCACCAACACGTGTCTCCAGGACCCCGCGAAACGAGATGGAAGCGTAGGTCTATTCTGGGACCTCCCCGATCAAATCCCCCCACAACCATCCTCTTCTTCCTCTTCCGGAGACCACGCAACAACCTCCACACCCGAACCCAAAGCAACAGAAGAAGAAGGAAAGCAAACTTGGAAACACAAAGTCTTCAATCAAATCCTCGCCACTACCTCTGCCACCTTCGAAGCCGCCGCCCGCGGAATGAGCATTCATTTCCAACCTCTGCCCAACTCGTTTGAGGTGTTTGGATTGGATTTCATGGTCTCGCTAGATGGAGATGGCGGGGTCAGGACGTGGCTGCTCGAGGTCAATGCATTTCCTGATTTTCGCCAGACGGGGGATGAATTGAAGGGGTTGGTTGAGGGCTTGTTCGGGGGTGTGGTGAATGTTGGGGTTAGGCCTTTTTTCTTTGGGGAGGAAGAAAGGGAGGGGAAGGAGGGAGATATGGTTAAAGTGTTGGATATTGATCTTGGACGGCGGTGAGATTTGGATGTTAAGAATTAAGATGGGGGTGGGTATATTGTGGCACTTCTTCATTACAGTCCCATTGATTCAAGATGTGGATGTGTAGACTGATCCAGTAGCATTGGATACTTGGTGAAAAGCAACATTTCGTCTTGTTACTAGAGAGAAACGGACATCCAAGAGCATGTGCGTTCCTTCATTACACAACGACGCTTCGATCAACATTCTTTCAGTGGATGACACGGCACTGCGACTGTGTTTTTGACTATTTCATTTGTTTGTCTGTTGGTTTAGGGGGAAGTAAAGTAGACTCCCCGTCTAATTATGCTAAATCGCCCTGGGATTGCAGAGCTACCAGATTCGTAATTCCTCCACTGCACTGCATACAAGCATGCGTACTACCGTCGACCAAGCTGCCCGAAAAGAAAACTCAAAACGAGACCATGAAGAATCCACAATCCCGTTGCAAATTCCTGTCAAACAAGCATGGCGCCCAGTCCATATAAGACCAGTGAAAAGAACGAAAACACCTAGCTAGACTTACAACATGTGCAAGTCTCGTGCAAGGTAATGTGAGAAGCAGAAAAGCAATTAGTGGTGAAAGAAGGGTATCCCGCAAACGATGAGCAAAAACCCAAAGCTGACTTCGCCCTTCTCGTATTACAATGCAGTAAAGTAACAACCGAAGGCTATGTTATTCCGTGCAATCGTAATCGTTTTGGCCATAACGCCAGGCAATGAAACTAGAAGAGACAATAGAGACCGTGCGCAAAACAGATAGTAAGGCATTCTAAGCGGGGTCGTTGGCTTGATCGACAGACATGGTAGAGTTGGCCGAGGGGGTTGACTGCTGGCTGCGGCTGCGCTTGTCTGTGGGACCTTCTAGAAGAGGGCCGCTACGCTTTCTGCTGCCTTGACCGGAGCTGTCTGCTCGAGAGGATGACTTGACACGGCTCCAGGACTCGAAAGAAATTTCTGAAGAAGCTGTTAGTCTACGAAAAGTGCAATTGCTGGGGATTATTTACGACGCTGCACTCGCTTGGTAGGCGGTGGGGTTGCTACTTGGAACAATGGAGTAGCGTTCTTGGACTTGCGACTCGGAGTAGCAACTTGCGGCTCAATATCAGTGAGGGCTTCCTCATCATCCTCTTCGCCACGCTCGCGTGCTTGTTGCGCGATTTCCTCCTTGAACAGAGTACGCGGTTTGATGGACGAGCGCGTGATGCGACCAGCAATAGCCACACCAGCACGGCGGCGAGTTTCATCCTCCTCGAACAAGATACGCTCTCCCTCCGAGGCATTGGAAGGCGGGCCATCGTGGAACTTGCGAAAGATCTTCTTGCCCTTGCTGTTTATTGTTAGTGTCGACAAGAGACGAGGAGGATTGGTGGATGGCTTACAAGGTGAAGACGACACCTTCGTCGCGTTTCAACGAAGCGTCGAACATCTCCTGGCTATCTGGATCGCCCTTGCGGATCCTCTGCTGCGGGGTCGCCTTGGGTTTGGCTTTGGCCTTGCCCTTGCCCTTGCGGGTGACAAAAGGATTGTCGTCGTCATCATCGTGGGTTGGGATGCGCTCCTTGGAATCGGTGAAGATGGAGATTTTGGTATTGTCGTCCTCCATCTGCTCAGCAAAGCTCTCCAGGGTGTAGGCGGTGGTCTTGCGAGCCTTGCGCGGGGTGGGCATGGCCTCCTCAATGGTGGCTGGGCGATTGGGGAACAAAACACGCGCTGTTGGTCCGAGAGAGTCCGACGTCTTCAGGTCGCGCTTGCGCGGGGTCTTGGCCGGGGTAAGTAAAGAGCCTTGCTGCGACAAGAAACGACGTGCAGGCGTGGGAGCAGCAAATTGATCAGACTCTGAGTCGTCCGCGGCGGTCTTGGTGTGCGCAATGCGTTTGGCGGGCGAGACGGGTGATGATGGAGGGGACAAGGTGAGCGACGACGAAGGCGGGGCTGCTGTCTTCCTGGAGGTTGTTGGGGTCACGTCACGGACAGTGCGCGAGCGCGTAGGTGAGGTCGACTCCATGTGAAGGTGAGAGTTGTGACGAGCCGCGACTCTGGACGAGCGACGCGGCGAATAGGGCTCGTAATTGGCCCATTTCGGAGCGGGCGGCGTGCGCAACCTCGGTGGAGGAGAGGGAGTCCTCTCCATGATGGGAGGAGAGAAAAGGGGGGCTTGAAGGAAGGTGGAGGAGTATCGGAGGCGGTCGCAAGTGTGAGGCAGTCAGGGCGTGGGTAGGTAAGGATGGATAGGTGGAGAGCACAACAAGGTGCACGGCGCAATTCCAAGTCTTGCTCGCTTCTCTCGGCGGGTGGGACGATTGATGTGATGGAATATTGGGATGCGTGTTGGAGGTGTTGATGTTTACAGCAACAACGGTTGTGGGGTGACTGAGTGACGGTGGAGTAAAGTGGGCTCGCGGCTGCGATACGATGGGATGGGTCGTGGTTGTCGTCGTCAATTCCGAAGGAAGGAAGGGAGGGAGGCTGGGAGGTTGGCGGTTTCCCAGCCATCTCCGATTTGACGAGGCGACGCTCGGGCCACCCCAGATGGTAAACAACACAACACCACCAACACCACACCGCTCGCTACCGCCTTGCCCCACTATGAACGACTCCAAGCGCTAACTCGAACATGCAAACACGTCAAACACCAAACACTCGTCCCCTCTTCGTCTGTCTTGGACACTCGTGTAGTAGTAGTAATCGTCCACCGCCAATCAACTTCACGTGAGAGCCCCTGGCAATTCCACAATCTACACTTGGCCCGCGTTGACACACACGATCAAACACAAAAGAAAAGAAGATGGACGACGACTTTGTGGACTACTCTGACTCCAATTCAGAACCTCTCCTCGATACCCCTGCAGCTCGAAAATCCAAGCAAAAGGGCCCCGATGCAGCCGCCGGTGCAGCGGGAGAGGATGCTGCAAAACCACGCACAAAAGAATCGCACTACACGACCGAGGAAGCTCGCGAGGCGGCATTGCGCAGGGAGTTGGAGAGCGTGCGCAATGTGAACAAAGTCATCGAAGGTGTAGTTGAAAGCCTCGAGAAAGCAAAAAACAACATGGACGTACGTGCATCTTCACTTACTGCTGTCTTTGCCAACCAACTGACGTCGGAGCGATACAGACCGTCTCGCACACCGTTCACAACGCATCGACACTGCTCCAGACATGGACACGCATCCTCTCTCAAACAGAACACAACCAGCGTCTGATTTTGAACCCCCAATGGCAAGGAGCGACTCAAGATCTTGCCGACATACAGGACGAAGAGGCTCAGCGACAGCACGCCGCCGAACGCCGGGCCGCTGAGGAGGAGAGAAGAAAAGAAGCGGCCGCAAGGAAAGCGGAAGAAGATCGGAGGAAAGCCGAGGCAGCTTCTAAGACGGGGACCAGAGGAAGAGGACGGGGAAGTGTCAGAACAAGGGGCGTACCCAGTTCTGGCTATGGAGTCAGCAGACAGACGGGGCAGGGAGTCAACCGCAGTGGCTCTACTCGCGGACGCCCAGCAAGTGGTATAGGACGGGGCTTGCGAGGCCGCGGAAGAGGTACTGCGTCGTGAGACTTGGTGATAGAAAGAAGGAGGCGGTTGAAGAGAGATAAAAACATGATACCCGACCAGGCCCGCAATCGAAATTTACAGCTGTAACCGCATCCTACTCGCAATCCATCAAGACATCCCAGTCCAATATTTCAGCAGATTCATCTACCTAGTCGCAGCGACGTTGGTGGAAACGAACCGCAGCAGATGCGGCGGCTCTCGAGGCGGATCGCATGCCCAACTAGGGTAGCTTCCTTTGCCCCCCACCAACCCCGCTGTCGCACTACCAAGCTCGTAGATGGCGCCCGCCTTCATTAACAAGCCAATCTCTCCACTGCTCGTGCTATATTTTGTCGCGATTCCTGTTGCATTGCCGCTCTCAGACGAATTTTGGATTCCTCACGTTTTCACTGCCCTCACACTCTCACTATGGAGGTACCCACGGCGACTTCTCTCCGCGACATATACCCCGAGGATGCCGTCTCGACACAGGCACAGCGATGGGAGAGGCTTCTTTCGCAATTCAAGGAGTTGTATGGCAAACAGGCAGAATTTGTAGCGCGGAGTCCAGGGCGAGTCAACATCATCGGCGAGGTAAGAGAGCAGTCTCTATCTGTCTCTGCCACCAAACAAGATTAACCATGTGTAGCATATCGATTACTCCTTGTATGAAGTTCTTCCTATGGCTATCACCGCAGACTTCATCATGGCTGTTGCCGTACGGCCTGCAGACGAGAAACCACGGATACGCATCGCGAGCACCCAATCGCAAAAGTTCCCCACGCGCGAATTCGAGATACCTGCTGAAGGCGACCTGCCCATTAATGCCACCGAGCATGAGTGGACAAATTACTTCAAGTCTGGTCTTCTTGGCGTGTCGAAGCTTCTGTCCCGGAAGCAGGGCAAGCACTTTGTCTCGCGCGGTATGGACATCTTATGCGAGGGAACCGTGCCTAGTGGAGGAGGCTTGTCCAGTTCCGCCTCTTTCGTGTGCACAAGCGCCCTGGCCAGTCTCATCGCCAATGGAGAAACCAAGGTCGACAAGAAAGAGCTGTGCGAGCTTGCTATCGTGTCGGAGCGGGCTGTGGGTGTCAACTCAGGCGGCATGGATCAAGCCGCATCCGTATTTTCCCTGCGAGGCAGTGCCCTCTACGTGACATTCAAACCCTCCCTCGACTACACAACACTTAGCATACCGCAAACGGACCCCGAACTTACTTTTGTCACGGCCCAGAGTTTCGTTGCCGCCGACAAACACGTCACAGCGCCCGTATGCTATAACCTACGTGTAGTTGAGTGCACGCTGGCGGCTGTCTTCCTTGCAAAAGCATTCGGACTCAAGCGTCAACTACCACAAGACTCCTCCCCTCTCGGTGTCAGCCTGCGCAGCTTCCACGATGCTTACTTTGAAGAGAAGAACAGCATAGCAGATAATACGAAAACCTCGGTATCTGATTTTGAAGGGCAGCTCACACAGCTTATCAAGCTAGCAGAAGATTACCTCCCACAAGAAGACGGCTACTCCCGCGCTGACATCTGCGGACTTCTCGGCACTACCGAAGAAGAGTTGAACCAACAGTACATGTCCAAGTTCCCGGTCCGGGCGGAGAGGTTTTTGCTTCGACAACGCGCGCTCCACGTTTTTACAGAAGCTCTCCGTGTGATCAAATTTCGCCAACTACTTGCTGCGCCTCCGGCGGACGGCAAAGAACTTCTCAAGGGTCTCGGCGATCTGATGAACGAAACACAAGACTCTTGTCGCGATGTCTACGATTGCAGTTGCCCTGAGCTTGACGAATTATGCAGTCTCGCACGAGGTGCAGGTGCCGTTGGTAGTCGCCTGACTGGTGCGGGCTGGGGAGGTTGCAGCGTGCATCTTGTGCCCAAGGACAAGGTAGATGCCGTGAAGCAGGCGTGGGTAGAAAAGTATTACAAGAAGAAGTTCCCCGATATTACGGAAGAAAAGTTGGAAGAGGCGGTTGTTGTCAGTAAGCCTGGCAGTGGCAGTATGATTTTCAAGGTTGTAGGAGATGGTGTCGTCTAATCGAGGACTTCGATTTCGATGTGCTTGCACATGGATGATGGACGTTAAGCTTTGGACATTTGTAGGTTTATGATACCATATATCATTCCATTTCCAAAAAACTCACCTACCCTAGTCACATGCCTCTCCCAACTTGTCTATACAGCGTTTATTTGCACGGTCCTACTAACTTGCTCAATCAACCAATTTCTCACTCGTACCCCTAATCATTTCGTACATATATAATCCGCATTCAATTCACGGAACATGGAATATTGAATCCGTCTTCACATACTAATGGCGCCGGCTCGTCTGAATCCCCTGGTGGTCAAACCAGACGGTACCTACAGTCGGCTAGGCCCAGCTCCTACACGTATTCCCGCATTCACCTTGGGATCGCACTCGTATAATCCCGTTGCCGCCTTCACCCTGTAAATAGCCCGGTAATATTTATTCCATTCATATAAATACCCCTCGGCCCCCAATTTCTTCACTCTTCATCGGCTTAGACCGACATTCCCCTCGCCCAAGAGCTTAAAAACTCTTGTCTCTCTAACTCACACAGAAGAACACAATAGAGGTAAGCCAACTCCAGCCAAACCATGTCGGCCATACCCCCTCGTCCTTCCTCCGCCCCTATTCCCGCCAAACCCTCTCCCCCAAAGCCTAAACCCCCTCCCCGCGTCATACCCGCCGCCTCTTTCCATTCTCCGGCATCAAGTCGCAAAGAAGACGACGACGACGACGATCAACGCGATACACTCGCACCTTATAGCCCCCAGCCTATCCGAGTCGGCTATCATGCGCCCAGGTTCAGTCAAGCTTCGATAGAGAGGCAGCTAAACCAAGGCGTACCGACCCCACGCCGGGCTCGACAAGCGTCAAGTATCCACCCTAGTCTTTCGTCCTCTCGCGCAGATTCACGGCACAAAAGTACTCCCTCAAACGACAGCCAGCGTCACATGGCAAGCAATCCGTTTGAAAAGGTGTCGAGGAAGAGGAGGCCGAGGAGAGAGCCAGGCAGCTCTCATACGAAAAGCCAAAACGCCCCCCGCTTTGCCCCAGGCCCTCAACATCCAGTGGGAGGGCAAGACCAGAGCGAAATGGTGAGTGAGAGCACAGCCACTGGGTTGATTCGGCCTATCCAGCCTACTACGTATGATCTTCGCCTTAATACGCCAGCGTACCAGATGAGTGGAAACAACAATCCTCACGATGCCCACAATTACGGGCAGTATACCTCCCTTCAGCCTCCGGCTGCCTACGGCACATACCCGACTTTACAGACGTTCATAGACTACCTTGACCATCTTTATGCTACCGCACCCACCGCACAGGATCGGGAAGTCATCAGGAAGACGCTAGTGCCACCGGAGCTACTATCCCGATACCCCGAATTTCAAGGTGAAGTCTCCTACCAGCCTACCATGGCCCCAGTGGCCTCCCACTATGGCCAAAATCAAGGTGACCTCTCCTATCAGTCCATGGCCTCTCAGTATGGTCAAAATCAAGGTAATTTATCCCACCAGCCCGCCATCACTGCATCTCCTACATACGCCATTGCCCCCCAGCACGGCCAAGCACAAAGCAGCCATATGCAACATCCCTTCATGACCGCTCCCCCTTCTTCTTTTCTAGCTCCCCAAGCCTTCCAAGCACCTACTCAGCAAATGGCACCTACACCCACTCCCTTCCAACCTGGTGCTTCGTACTGGGCTCGCCAAAACCCCAACCCAACCAACGCCTTCGCTGGCACGGCCGATATAAGCACAAATCAAAAGTCCGGTCTGTCGGCTGCCTCCCCCGCTTTCCTCCCTCGCTCGATCTACCCTGCCCAGCCCTATCCAGAGCAAGGAGACGCGCCCATGATACCCGAAGTCAAGACCACTTCACCTACTAAATCGGAACTAAAGCCAAAGGCTGAATCTGTTCCCGTGGGTTTTGGTCATTCACCTGGGGGTCGATCTGCTTCCCCTTCGCAAGTAAAGACGACGGCATCTATACCGGATCCCAACATCCCGTTCCGCATTCCAGATCAAGTCCGGGCAGTTGAGGCTCCTGGAGCTACTGTCCAAGCTGAAGGCAGTGGATTTCAAGGTACGGAAGGTGACGGCTTCCCACCAGCGGAACACTTCGTCCCGAGTTTTCTTCTCGACGGCGGTGCTTTCGCAGAGGCGGAGAGTCGAAGGGATACTTGGTACTGCCAGTTCTGCGGCCGAGAGTGTTTCTGGAACCATGACGATGACGACTACGACGCTTGATCGTAGAGAATCCCAGGAAAAAGAGAGAGTGTTTTCATTTGGTGAAGATTGCAACCATTATGCTGGAGTTTGGTTTTGAACATTCACGACGAACACTCAATTTGGTGGTAATGCGTTTGGGTTTTCTGTATATGAAGTCGACGGATAACCTGGATACGATACACATACAACCACGAAACACTCATATGGAAAAAGCTTTCGGATATGGAAGATGGTTCGGAGAAATGACGGCGTACTTTGGAAGTAGGAAACGTACGCACGCATACAAATGCTTTCTGGAATCGATTTGAGCTGAGTTTTGAAAGATGGAGAAGGTGGGAAGTGCGGTGTCCGCCAAAGCACCGCAGTACGAGATCGTGCTGCCTCATTTGAGCTGGGTTGAGTTGATTTTGGGAAGAGAGAGAAAGAGCGTGGGAAGTGGTTCCGCTCTTCCTCCCTTCCATCTATTCCACACCACCCCCATCTTGTTTCATTTCATTCCATCCCCATTTCACTTTTTTTTTTATTTCCACTCGAGGATAGCTTTCCCGAGGCTTCGCGCACATTCATTCCTTCATGGGTGCGTATAAGTCGTCGTGTGACGATGTCCACTTGGACATATCGTCAAAAGCTTATTCTCATAGATATGATCAGACACTCGGGTGCTATTCGAGTCAGGTCAGGTAATTCCCATTGATCTATGTATAAAATCCCCCCATCCATCCGCCCTTCCCCCTCAAGAAAAGAAAAATATTCAGAATTCACAATTCGAACATCGATTCTCAAATATAGTGATGGACCCACTCGTACGAATGAACAACTAACCATAGTCCGTTATGCATCTCCAAGACTCCACCACTCCACGACTCAAAACCACGCCACACTCAACAAATAGAAAATATTGAAACGCTGTTGCCTGCTGTCCAGCCTCTATTCCTCTTGTAGTACAGCAAGATGGATGCGCTTATGAAACCCTGAGTCTACGCCCAAGATTTTATGATCCATTTACGCCCGAAAAATTAGGCACCCGGATTTTTGGAACGTCAATTGGTACAGTTCATAACTACAACACAGTAAGACCAAACAGGACCGCAGTATCAACAGATTAGGTGCAGTAGGCTAGGATTCCCACTACGCCGCAGGGAATAGGATTTTTGTGGGGTTGCTAGGCAGCGACTTTAAGCGGAACAGTATATATAGCAGGAGTCTGCGTGTTCGGAGGGTAAGTATGCAACTCTCTTTGCTTTCTGGGTCCTGTCTATGATCAATTGATATACCCGGAGAGGATTGGACAGAAGAAACAAGAGATATCACTTGAAGACGGGATAGTTTACTCTTCGGACTCCGATGCATCCTGCCAAGTAAACAAAACAAACCCCTCTCTCGCAAGACTCTCGACTATCGCATACCAATTAAACGCACATACAAACGTCGGGCGGTTCATCAAGTCAAAGAAGAAGAAAGATAAACAAACAACACAACTCAGGGAAAAAAACCATAAAAGAGCGACCAAAGACAACCTCACAATGGCAACAGCTACCACTTCACCCTTCGACGCCTCGACAACCTCCGAAACCGTCACCTCGGCATTCTCCCAGCAAATCCAGCACAAAACTTTCCTAATCACAGGCGTATCTCCCAATGGCCTCGGGCTAACCACCGCCCTCGCCCTCGCCCCGCACGAACCAAAGCTCCTCATCCTCGCCGGCCGCTCCACCTCCACGCTCTCAACTTCCCTTTCCCTCCTCAAAGACTCCGTGCCCTCCGTCCACGCCCGCACTCTCCTTCTCGATCTCTCCAGTCTAAAAGCTGTAAGAGCCGCGGCGGAAGAAGTCTGCAGCTGGGACGAAGTAAAAGAAGGGGGCATTGATGTATTGGTTAACAATGCAGGGATCATGAGTACGCCATGGGGGAAGAGCGAGGAAGGTGTTGAGAGGCAATTTGCGGTGAATCATTTGGGGCCGTGGTTATTTACGAATCTGCTATTATTTGGGACGCAGGGGGAAGGGGTCGAGCGCGGGGATAAAGAGGTGAAGAGCAGGGAAGGACCGGTGATGAAGGCGAAAGGAAGAGTTGTTTTTCTGGCGAGTCTGGGACATACGTATGGTGGAGTGAGGTGGGGGGATGTGAATTTCGAGGTATGTAACATGTTCTCGAATTATCGCAAGCTTGGTCGTTCCAAGTTGAGTCTCTGCTTTACACTCTTCTCGTCAGAGAAAGGGAAGAAAATAGACATGGTGCGATGGAAAGTGGGGGAAGGGGGTGAAGGTAAACCCAAAAAAAATACTAACCAATCGAACGTTGAAACTAGGACGGCAAAGTCTACGACCCAGATACAGCCTACGGGCAATCCAAAACCGCAAACATCCTCAACGCCATCGCGCTAGCGCACTCTCCTTCTCTAAACGCCGCAGGCGTAACGGCATTCAGTGTGCACCCTGGGCTCATACTGACGAACCTCAGCAATCACATCGAGCTGCAAGTCTTCGTGGATAAGGGTTATCTCGACAGTGAAAGGAACGTGTTGGTGGCTACGAAAACGCACTCCCAGGGCGCTGCTACGACGTTAGTGGCGGCGCTGGATCCGAGTATCAAGGAGAAGAATGGGGCGTACATGCAGGATTGTAGGGTTGAGCATGATGGGCCGTGGGAGGAGTATGCCAAGGGGCGGGAGAATGCGGAGAGGTTGTGGAAGTTGAGTGAGGAGTTGGTTGGGGAGAGCTTTGAGCTCTAGGCGGGTGGAATGGGGGGATGTTTTGTTTGTGTTTGAGAGTAGGGGTTGTCTGGGGGTTCGTAAAGGCGTTGAATAAGTAGAAGCTCAGATGGTGCATATGTTTGGACGGTCTCGTTGTCAGTAATGATGTATTTGTGGAATTCAGGATTGTATATGAGTGGAGAGGATTGCGCGTTTGAAGAGACTGAAATCTGTGGTTTGCGATTAGGGACGATGTTGCGTCATGATAATAAACCGCAGAGTATTATTATGTTTGATGCAGTTGAAGTTGATGGAGTGACCAACACATGATAGTGAGTCCAAACTAGAACAATCGAACCAGAACATATTCGATATCAGTATATCTAATGAAAGCGCTGCCACATGACAATTACTCCTTCAGCTACATTGCCAACCTAACGGGATACCAATGACAATGGTACGTGATTTCTCAGCATATCTTCACCGCAATGTTTTCAAAAAAGATCATGAGACAATTAGAATCTTATTCCCCCATCAGTGAAAGCAAGATTCAGGATCGAAAAGCTGACTCAAACAAACCCCAAGAGCGATCAAGACATGACGGAGAAAAGCTCGGCATTTGACAACGGTTGCAGCCGGTCCGCTCCAACTTGGAATGCCGCTTTGCCGCTTTGCCTCGAGACGAGAGGCTGAGAAAGTGAACTTACTTCGAAATGTCGTCGCGCAAAGAAAAGTTTCCTCATTTTATATTTCCTTCTTAAAAAGCCCCCATGAAATAAGAATCAAGAGAGACAAGATCGCCATCAGCCGTCCTCTTCAACCCGGCCAGTCGACACCGACGCGACATTTATCCCACGCTCAAAAGCCGAGGCGTGCATGTTCACCCGAAGCCGCCCCACCAAACAATCGACAAGCATCACCATCAACCTTTCCAAGCCCGAACCGCGGATAGCCACATCCAGTTAAGCCTCATTCAACGCTACATGTCGTCACAAGCTCCAAAGGCTTGGTATACCTGCGTATCCATGATTACCATTGGCAAGCCGCTGCCGTCGCGCTACCCGTCAACAATGTCCTACCCCAGTGATGACGCAGGCGGGGACTCGGGGTAGGAAAGGCCCGAATGTTTTCCTGGGTGCATCTACTCCACAGCTCGAGCATTTTGATTCGAACGGTGGACAGCGAGTATGGTGGATGACCCACTTATGCAGATGTGCGATGGACAAAATGACCTGCTTGGGATCGTGCATAACGGTTGCGGTGCACTATATAACCATGGTTGTCTCCCCGCCTTACTGACAGGTGTTTTGATTCACTTGAACACTGTCCCTTTGCACGAAGTTGATATCGAAAGTGTTTGAGGACGTCGTCTCGCGATGGACAAGATTCACAGACTCAATGTCGTGCATCGGCTGGAGAAGAGAAGCCTTCTTATAGCGTCAGTGTGGTTTCGTGGTTGATGATTTGTGCTTCACTAACACTGGACATAGAATAAACTGCATTGCAGGTCTTTCTATTCTCTTCTTCGGTTATGACCAAGGAATGATGGGAGGTAGGTCAAGCAATCAGTCATTCCCTACAAATTGCATACTAACAATCACCAAGGCGTCAACACGGCGTACGATTACTACACGCGAATGGGCTTCGGTCACAAAGGACCTGACGGCGGAGTCGTCGTAGACAATGATCTCCTCCAGGGTGGCATAGTCTCAGTCTACTATCTCGGAACTTTAGTAGGCTGTCTCGTAGGAGGTTCGTTCGGAGATCACTTTGGCCGCATCAAGACTGTGTTCCTTGGAGCTGCCGTCGGAGTCGTGGGTGCAGCGCTGCAAACTTCCGCCATGAACCACGAATGGATGATCTGCGCGCGCCTCGTCAACGGCTGGGGAACAGGAATCCTCAACGCCATCATACCTGTTTGGGCTACCGAAACCGCTGAGCACACTTCGCGCGGCCAGTTCATTGCAATCGAGTTTACGCTCAACATTCTCGGTGTGGTGATTGCGTATTGGCTTGAGTACGGGTGCTCGTTTTACGGCGACGGCACCTCGTCTTTTATCTGGCGCTTCCCCATCGCTTTCCAGATTCCCATGCTCCTCATCCTCATGGGTGCCGTTCTATTCTTCCCTGAATCGCCGCGCTGGCTGGTGAAAGCTGGACGAGAGGAAGAGGCGAGGTATATTCTAGGGCGCCTTCGAGGCGACACAGATCCCTCCGATAAAGAGAAAGCCGAGGCCGAGTATCAAGACATTATATCGTCCTGTGAGCTCGAACGTAAGGAGTTCAAACAGCAAACATACTACCACATGCTCTTCGGCATCAACTCAGGCCGTCTCCACACAGGACGACGTGTGCAGCTCGTCATCTGGCTCCAAATCATGCAGGAATGGGTCGGAATAGCAGGAGTAACCATCTATGCCCCGACCATCTTCGGCATCGCAGGCATGAGCCCCGCGAAGCGACAATGGATCGCCGGCCTGAACAACATCTTCTACATGTTCTCCACGCTCATCTGCGTCTTCACCCTCGATCGCATCGGGCGCCGCTGGACGCTCTACTGGGGCTCTGTGGGACAGGGCATCGCCATGGCGCTGGCAGGCGCCTTTTCGTACCTAGGCCAGCGCGCTACAGCCGTCGACGACGCCGCCAAAGCCGCAAGCTACGGAAACGCAGCCGTATCCATGGTTTTCCTCTTCACCTTCGTGTTCGGCGCCACCTGGTTGACAGTGCCGTGGCTCTACCCGGCCGAAATCTTCGGCCTCGAGATCCGCGCAAAGGGCAACGCTTGGGGCGTTGTCGGCTGGTCGATTGGAAACGGCTGGCTGACGCTGCTGTGCCCCATCATGTTCAAGAACATTGGCGAGAAAACTCTGTATATCTTCGCCGCTTGCAACATCATCTCTATCCCGATGGTCTGGGCTTTGTACCCCGAGACCAACCAGCGCACCCTCGAGGAAATCGATCTCCTCTTCGCGTCGGACAGTATATGGAATTGGGAGGCGGAAAAGAATTTCGCGAGGATGAAGGAGGAAGGGGTGCAGGTCGTGAGGAGGAGTTCCTTGAACGATGTGGAGCACGGGAATGGGAGGAAAGCGAGTGTGGTCAAGGATGTGCATCATCTCGAGGCACCGCCAAAGGCTGAATTGTAGGGTTGTTTGAGCGAGTTTGAAAGTATTCCTGTTGATGTGATAGTAAGTGACTAGGCCTGAATCTAACTAAGCATGATCGTGACATGGAATTGTCCCCCCCCTTTTTTTTTCTTTGTTTAAGTTTATTTGCCTTTCCCTTCTATATATAGCAAATATAAACGAAAAGGTCAAGTTCAGAGGGAAATGAAGAAGAAAGAAGGGAGGGGGGAACTAGGGAAGATTACTAAGTGGAGAGTTGGACGGATGATGCATCGCCGGGGAAAAAAAAACTACTAAAAACTTAGGTACCTACCCCACACACCCAACACCGCGAACCCAAGGAAAAATTTCCTCCGTCGTCATTCGTCCAAATTTTTGTGGAAACCAACAGCTTCCGTCTAGACCCTTTTTTTTTGTACCGGATATGAAAAAGGTATGAGACAAAATTTTCATAATTCACCTCAGAAAAGTTCGGACGGTTGGCGCAATTGGTAGCGCGTTGGTTTTCGGTTCCAGATGTTGCTTCGATTTCTTCGAAACTCAAGCAATTAAAACCGCCAAAGGTTAAGGGTTCGAGTCCCTTGCTGTTCGCTTTCTTCTTTGTTTCATTCTTTTTTTTTTCATAATACTATCTCCTTTTACTTTTTATTTTCTGGGTTTTTGCTGTTGTGGGTTGTTGGTTGGGCTAGGCTGTGTTGGGACCGACACACACACATACACGAGAACGCGTAACTTTTTATTAGTTGATTCTTCCATTATTTTTTTAGTCGTGAATACTATATAAATAAGGAATAGGGAGGCGGGGGTGAGTAAAGTGACATGTGATGAAGAAGAGAGATGGATGATGGGTGGGAGAAGGGAAGAGAGAAGTGCGTTATGTCTCCACTTTTTTTTTCTCTACGATAAGAGAACGCTTCACGTCAGTCGTTTACCTGGAATCATGTTTTCTCGAGTTGGCGACTCGGGATGTACGCTTAGACTCTGATTGATATGTTTGGCGTTGGGGGGTTTAGAATGCAGAGGGGAGTGGGGAATCTGTTTCGTGAACTGGCTGGGAGCAGACTAGCATGCAGTATCTTCCTGAAAAATCAAACCAAGGGATTAAATAGAGAAGACTTTATATATTGGGGAGGGGGAAGAGGCCTCAGCTAGTAGGGAAAGATTGGTAAAAATTGATTGTCCTAGATAGCTTGCTGCGTGGAATACTGTTTGCGGGTTTAACTGTATGGAGAACAAATCGTAGTCTTCTTTATATATGACGTTTTTTCTTCCCCTTTTTTGGTATGCTGGAGGAGAAGGAGGGATATACCATCAACACTTGACAAGATTTTCCAGGGGGAGGGAGGGGTGGGGTTCCTAAGATATTAAGATGGGAGATTACCAAAATCAGGTTTTGTAGATCCATCGCCCACATTTCTGATCTCGTCATGATACATGTATACAAAACAAATCTCATATAGAACCACAGTATGTATATAAACCAGGGTATACATACATACCTCCGTGTACAAATAGCCCTGTCACATCTTAGTGCAGGGACACAGACACTTACTTAAGTGGGTCAGACCAGTCGTATACAAATGAATGAACGAAGAAGAATACGTTATTGTAATCCGCGTTGATCTGTTGCGCTGGTTTTGGTATAGCGTGTAAGGTATCTGGATGCCCCATCGGTACTGCTGTTGGGGTGTTGATCATGAGGTGTGGGAAATTTGGATGTATGGACTGCGCATTTGATGCCGACGAACCAGCGGAGATGTACAGATTGAAAATATGCGTGGTGTTGAGGTGGTTGAAGAACTTCCGCTACACAAGAGCAGAGTTCTCACAAGGCTTCCCACTTCCATCAACCCGTCCGCCTTGCCCTACCATCCTCCTGATCTCACTAATTTCGATGTATGCTGTGCGAACATTAAGATGGGGTTTGGGAGATGAGTAGGGAGGGATATTTGTATGTACCTAGGTATTTTCTAACTGCGGATCCACTCTCAAGGAGGGGCGAGAAGAGAGGGGAATATGTAGAACACACTGCCGCCTCTTCCGCGTTCTAATTACGCAGTTGATACACCACCCTTCCAAAAAAACATAAAAAAGAGAGAAAGCGAGAACCGAAGAGCGAGAAAGCTTCCCCATCAAAAACTTCCCCTTCTGTGGCAAAAAATCACTCGCCTCCCGCTTCCCCCCTCAAAAACCTCTTAACCCTCTCCCCCCAAACAACCTCCCTTTTATAAACTTTCATCCCAGGAACATTACCCTCGCCCAACCCCTCAATCGCCTTCGCCAGCGCCTCGCCATTCCCCTCGTCCACTATATCCCCAAGGGGATACTGATACGTTTTAAACGCAAACACGACAGCGCCAGTCCGTGGTAATCTGTGTAAAGTCTGGCGCTCGATCCTCAGCACGCAGTCCTTTACGTCAAACACCTCCTCTTCCTCTTCCTCTTCTTCTTTTCCATTGTGAGTGCGTCTATCCCGAAGCTCGTCCTCGCTCATATGATTGCCGCTCATGGCGAACAAGCGATCATCGGTAGTAACGCCCCAATTGCACCGCCGGACGATCCTCCCCGCAGGCAACGCCGCAAAGAACTTATCCATGCTGCGCTCCAGTTTCTCCGCGTACCCCGGGACAGGGGCGTGGATGTCTGCGAGGGAGAGATTGAGTTTCGAGAGAGTGGCGAAGCCGGATGGGAAGCATGTTATGAAGCCCTGGAGTGTGTACTTGGACCCTTCTTTCCCGGACGAAGGAGGGAGAGGAGTAGGGAGGAGGAACAGGAAATCTGTGTCGATGTTCTCGCCGAGAATGCGGAGCGCGGCAGCCGTTGAGGGCGGGGTTAGCGGGATGTGAGTGTTTGTGGTGGTGTTGAAGAGAGTGGTGGGGTGGAGGGTGTAGATTGTTGGGAAGCGCCGTGGGAGGTAGATTGTGAGGAGGTAAGTGTAGTACTCTGTTACTGCGGGGGTGATGATTGGGTTGTAGGCCAGGACATCGGACGTGTGGGTGTTGATGAGGTGTTTTCGGAGGTTGATGCGTGCAAGGTCTGCGAGTGTGTATATGTGTTAGAGGGGGGATTTGGTCAGTGTTGCGTATCGAGGAGTTTTTTTGGCTTACAAGTTTTGTCCATGACTATAAGATCATTGGCGGCGATGTTCTCGATTCCTGCCAATCTCTCAGTACACGTGATCAAATCAATACATCCAATTCCATGGACACAAGAAGGGCAATCGCCGTACCCATAGTCAGATAATACTTGTCTTTAAACGGTCTTATCTTCAGAGGTTCTTCATTGTCCAAATCAAACTCCTCCAAAGGATCAATCTGATCATAACTATCCACTGAAAACTCAGATTGCAGCTCTTTGCGAGGTGCTGGAACGGAAATGGAGGATCGTGTCTTTGAGTTGGAAACCTGTGGCGAACATGGTCAGATCTTGAGCTGTGGATTTGAGGGAGTGGTGGAAATCATAGGGAGAGGAAAGAGAAGCGGGTATTACACGTAGCCAGACAGTGCGGAAAGCAAGAAGGATGATAAGAAGTCCTGAGATTCCCAACCATAGTGGGGATTGGTGAAAAAGGGTATCTCTCATGGTATCTGAATTGCGGGAATAGAATGAGTAGTGAATGGTCACAATGGAGCAAGATATGTTGTGAGAAGTTCATTCATCGGATTCATTCTACGGGCGCGATGATGGTAGTTAAGCAGGTCCTCGAGCGTCTAGGGCTTGTAAACAGCGTGGTGTTGTCGCAATATATAACGTCGCATACATATGCTTGATTGGGTTTAGCGCCGGGCCACCGAACACGGTGAATGAGCAACATGGTATTCTCACGATGCAGTGTTCCTTGTATATCCAATAATAGCATGATCAATCATGATAGCGATGTTTGAGGTTTTAACATTTGGACAAGTCAAGCTAATGGATATATGTTTTCTATGATGTTTTTGGTTAATTGGATATGCCCTACGTAATGCCTGGAGCTGTGCTGGCGTCGAAACGTCATAATCCCCCAAACGATATTCAAAGCAGCAATAGCATCGTGCAATTGTTATTGTGTGTTGTGTATAATCATTCCCAACGGCAGAGTTTGCCAAATGAGCATCGTGATACTTGGCGCCTGCCACGCAGCGGAAAGCCCGGATTGCTGTCACTTGCAGCAGATGTCCACAAGCGCACTCCACCCAGTTGTATAGGTTGTACAGCCTTGGGTCAAACAAAGAGTACACCTCACTCGATAGTGGAGTTGTCCCACGTAGCCTCGTCATCGGGCTCCTCCTGAACATTCCTATAGCGTGGATCCGACCAATTTGTTTTCGCATCGCTGCCGGTGTGGGTAGGTGGAGGAGGAGGAGCAAGACGAGGGGCGAGGCTGAATCTACGGCGGTGGCCATCGGGTCGCGCGGTCAGACTAGGAGCGCGAGGTCTGGCTTTCCCGCGAGCGCGGCCGCCAACGACGGGGATTTCATATGTAGCGGAGCGGAAGATATAGAGAAAGAGGTCGTATACCAAAAGGACAACCCATGGGCCAAGTAGGAAGGCGCCAAAAAGGAGCTGGACAGAGGTAGTAATTAGTTGTGGGCGGAGCGATTGGATCCTAAAGTGGATGGCTTGCTTACAAAAGTTCGTCCCACCCAAGTTTCTACAAAAAGGTAGTCGGCGGGGAGAATGGAGAAAAGGCCCATCGCAGCAACGGTAGAGGCAGGGCGACAACAAGTGACAATGGTGGTGACGGACGGGTATTCAAGTCGGGATGGAAGGCAGGTCGAATTACAGTAGAATGGGATCTGCACTAAAAAGGCACGGCTGCGGCGGCGGAAGGAGGCGGCACATCAATGGCGGGACTGAAGAAAAAATGAAGGGCAAAAAGAAGGAGTGAAGACGACGAGGCAGAGTCGGGAACGGGGAATAAAAAGAGAAAAGGGACAAGGACGACGACGTGTGAGAAACATGTCACGGTGACATGTGAAACGAACGAGGATTGAATGAATGGACGGAGGGTGGATTGTTGACTAAAGGCAGCGACGGTGGCGCGCTGTGGCTGAGGCGCTGGAGGGGAAGGTGCGAGGGGAACGCTAGCGCCTAGCTGCATGCATGCTCGTGTGGAGTAACCCGCCCACCGAAGTGGCAGGAGCAACCTGGGTACCTATGTACTTAAGGAAGTAGGCAGGCACCTCTGTACCTACCTAGGTATGTACCTTAGTAACCGTCACCTCCCCGTTCGTCCTCACTTTCACCTCCCCCCCGCCGATTGTTTTTCTCTTCTTCTCATCTGTTTCTAGCCAACCCGCGATGCTTTGTTCCTTTACATACCCACATGATTGATTGTGTGCTGGCTTGCTTGCCCAATGCTTTCCAAACTGCTCTGATTCCATGGCGTGTCTGCACGTCATTCAGCTGCTGCAGGATGGATGCTGCGGGGATCACGTAGCGATGTGAGAGGGTATTTTGTAGAGCATACATACATACCTAGCTAAGTACATAGACACAGCTAAGACAATCCCATGTATCTTGTATCAGTCCAGCTTGCCATCCATCCATCTCACCGGTGCCCCCCGCCATCCAATCAGGGCAAGTCTGCTTCTCCAGTGGTCGGTATAAGCAGCGGAGCATGCTTCTTGAGCCTCCTCTCCAGTCTACTGCCCCGCCTACCCTCACCCACTTCACTTTACCATACACTCTTGTCCACCGTTTCACCCGTCTCAGACGCTCGGTCCTGCTATCCCACCCAAGTCCTTCGTCTCTGGCTTTTACCATCCTCTCCCACCGTGTTTGCTGTCTCGCTCCATCTCGTGGCCACCGGATCGTCCATATAACGTACCGACTGCTGCCTAGCCACCCTATAGCCAATCCGCAATCACTCACCATCCACCCATCCAGCCAGCGCCCCTCTCCGGCGCATCCAGTCAACCGACATTGGGGATCCCGCAAACTTCTACCTTGACGCCCGTCTTTGGCATTTCCATTGCTGCCTGTCTTCTGCTTTGATAGTCACCACTTCATCAGCCTGCCGCCATGGACGACGACCTGGCTTTCCTTATTCCCGACGCCTTCGACTCCGACACGGGAACCGTCATTGTCCTGCTGCCTGACAACTCCGTCTCGCATATCTACAATGTCAACCCTTCTATCATCAAAGAGCAATGCCCGCTTCTCTATCATGCCTTCGAGCTTGGGGCCTACAATTTCAGCCAGGCCAACATCGAGGCCACCTCGCGTGCTGCTGTCGTTTCTCTGTTGCGTTTCTTGTACACTGGAAGCTACATCACAACCGCTGGCAGCGATACCCTCCTGCACCATGCCGTGACCTTCAAGATCGCCCAGGATTTTGACGTCCCTGCTCTCCAAGTCGCCGCCTATGCCAACTTCAACAACAAAACCGAGCTCTCGTCTTGCTATGCGACTCCCCCAGCTGATTTGTCCGAAACCATCCGCTTCCTCTACGAGCATCTCGCGAGCCACCAGGCCCGTCTGGAGCACACCCTCGTCGACACCCTCCTGCACTACTGTCTCTCCATCTTCGCTTACCAACAGCTGGGTCATAGTGAGAGCTTCCGTCAAGCTGTCTACGACATTCCCGCCTTTTACAAGGACCTGTGCAGGTTGAGCATGGAAAGGAACTTTCAGGATGACGGTAAGTTGTCGGATTATATGATGCGGAAACCGGCCACGGTTCAATCAGCTAATATAACACTCGTTCTAGGTGCCTCCGAGCTCCTACAGCTTCCTGCCCCCAAAACCATTCCCGAATTCAAACTGGACGAGTGCAATCATATCATTCACGACTTCTGGCAGGATCCAGAGGATGATAATGCCATGCTCATCGATGACGTGGAACCCACTAACGCGAATGACAACAATCACTTCGCCGCACTCGTCCACAGGCCAAAGAATAGCACCGACATGGCATTCCTCCCAGACTCTCCCTCGAGCGCAGAAGAAGATTACGGTTTCACACTCGTCCATCGTCCCAAGAGCCATGGCCACGGCTTCGACGATACTACCGGCGCGGTGTACGAGAGCGACATGAGCACTATGACGAGCCCCGAGCTCCTGGCAGCCCCATCCGATCTCGACGCAGACGGCGACACCGACACCGAGGATAGTTGGTCCCTTGTCTGATTCCTCTTCTTCTTCACCATCATCTACGTCCTCAGACGTCATTCCCTTTCGTCTACGGAAACACAAAATTCAACTCTGACAGAGCCATTTTGTCTCGGGAGTTGTACAGCACATGGAGTTATATGGTGGACACATACAACTAAGGGGCTGGCGTTTTCATCACATGGCTGGACGGATCTTTTTTTTTTTTCGTGTTTTTGAATCGTGGCAAGTGTTATATCAGGGCGCCATGGGCTGGAAGGTATCTAAACCAACTTTCTTTTGCTTTATACGTCCCTACACAATTAGCAGGCGTGAGCATACCATGAGAGGCGAATGAAGGAGCCACGCCGACAGGTGTTCATACTATTGCGCCATTCTTCAGTCTCAGGAGAAATCAAATGAATAAAAATATTTCGACATTATTTTTTCATGACTTCATCAATCAGTGTCCACCTACGCCTGACTCGGTCATTGGTCAATGCTAACGCAGCTTAGGAAACGTGTAGCGACATGATATGTCTCCATAAGACACAACAGACGCCCGATCTCGATATCGCATACCCCATCTCATCCTCATTCAAGTACCGCCAAACGACCAGCATATAGTCCCCTACCGTATCCCACTTACTCATGATATCAATACACACCAAATGAGAGATAACCAAGCTCTTCTCAACAGCCAAGCCCCAGGATCGTTGGGACGTCGTATACGTCAAGTCACTACGTCAAATGCGCAGTCAAACCCCAGGATATCCCTTGCCACCCAAGTCAACACCCCCTACCTCCCCTCCTCCTGCACACGCAATTCAACGTCTCCGCTTCTCCCTCGGCTCCATCGCCTTCGGCCCCGTTGGCGGCAGCGACCTCTTGACGCCCCTCTGCTCCCTCTCCCTCTCCCACTCCTCTTCCCTGATCGTATCTCTATCCCTTGAAGGCCGGAAAGAATCATGATATCCCTGTTTCTCAAACGCATCTGCGTTGGCATCGGCGTAGCGATACTCTTCTACAGTTGTCTGTCTCCGATGAAGAAGAGTATCGCGGGACGGGGATCTCGGCTCGACGCTGCGGTACGGGCGCTCGTCTTTCTGGTGCGCAGCAGGAGTGGGATCTTTTATAGATCGGGATGGAGTTCGCGGAGGAGGGGGAGGTTTGGTATGCGATGGGGGTGAGCGGACCGGTTGTCGGCGCATGTTTGCATTCTCCGCGAGAGCGCGGTTCTCTTTATCCAATTCCTTGCATTCGAGGGCGTACTTTTTTTTTCGCTTGTTCCAGCTCAGCGCGTTGAGCTTTGAGATCCGCAACTTCTTTCCCGAGCTTCGCCTTCTCCGCTTTTTCTTTGAGTTCCGCTTCGGTTTTTTCCTTGACCTTGGCGTGGAGCTGTTCCACTTCTTTTTCCAGACCCTCGATTTTCTGCGAAAACGTTTGGTGGTTTTTAACGTGCCTCTCGATATCGCGTTGCTGGCTCGCGCTGACATCTCGCAGATCCTTGGTTTTATCGAGTTCGGTGTTGATTTGCTTCATGATTTTGTGTTTATCGCTAGCCCAGTTCATTGAGTCTTTGAAAATGAGTCGGTATTTCTTGTAGACATCTTAATACTTTGTTGCGATTCTGGCGTTGTCTTCGCGGAGTGCCGTGATGTCCTCGTTCAGCCTTATTATGCAGTCGTTGAGGGCTTTTATGCCTGATTTTACCTCGGGTGTTAGCAGTTTGAGGGTGAGAGAGAGACAGAGAAGAAACGGATGGAGGGGAGGGAAGGAGGGATACATACGTTCATCATAATTGGTTGGATTGATCATGGGAGGAGGAGTGTCATCGTCGGCCGTGTGTACTTCGGAGGGCTGCGTAGTTGCAGCGTTCTCGGTCGCTCTATAATGTTGTGTCAGTCCAAGAAAGAATCCATGTCTGAATGAGAGAAATTGGCTATACGTACGCCGTTTTCGGTGCCGCGGTGGAAACCTGCTCTTGCCTGTCAACCGGCACCTTCTTGTCGTCCTGGTCACGCTTGGTATCCATCACGATGACACCAGTAGCTTCCAAGCAGCCAGAATCTCTTTGAACGACAGATAAATGTGCTGCGATGATCTCTTATATCACGCGCGAGCGGGGCACAAAAGCGGTGTAGGTATGATTGTTTGTGGTGGTGGGCAGGATCAATAAAAATGCAGTGAAACAGCAGGCGGGTGGTTACCTAGCCAGGTCCATACATATGCAGGGTGGTGGAGCTGCATGGAAAGTACGCTTGTTTACGATTCTAGCGCGTTGGTTTGCGGAGAAGCTGCCCTGTCACTTTCTCGGAGTTTCAGTTGACTGTTTCCACGTGTGCACGTGACTTGGTGGCGTCCTGGCAGTCAATCAACTGGCGTCAACCACAATCGACTGATTGGAGAGTGGCATGATATGATATGACGGTCAAAGAAAACCGTGTAAGACAGTCTGAATTTCATATTCTGGCTGGTGGAGACTGCTGATTTAGCCCCATCTGAATGATTCAACATCTGAAAATGCATAGCTACTAGTGACTGCGCATTTGATGTAGTGACATATACGACGTCCCAACGATCCAGTGGAGATGTACGGAGTTGAGATACCTGTGGTGTTGAGGTTGAAGAACCACCATAGCTACATACTATCTACATGTGTAATCGTTTATAATGCTTCGTGTGTAGCGACGAGTTGGTTTTTGTTTTTTTGCACTGGTTCAACCATGGTTTCAGTGAGCCATGATACATAAGTCTGGAAAAAAAAGCCAAAGAGACATAGTTTTAGTCTCCTACATACCCGTACCCATCATCAATTCATCCTTGTAAAACATGATCAATACGTGTGTCTGACCCTAAACATGCTCAGGGTGGCCGTATCAAACTTGGCTTGCTCGAGCCATATCCCTACAAGCCACAGGGCCCTAGTAACAAAGAGACAGCCTCACCGCCTAGCATGTCTTGACACGCATACACCGGCACAACCCTGCCCCTATCCCAAAGCGTCCATACTCTTACTCCATGATAGGCTTGCCCTCTTCCTTATTCCCGCTCTCACGGCTTTCGGCATGCATACCGCCTTCATTTCCGCGCGTAGCCTCCAATAAAACCAACGTTCGGTTGCACTCCCGCTTCTTGGCCAGCATTTCCTTCTCTATGTCTTCCACATGCCGACTCATACCCCGGAAAGCTTGCACCATGATGAGCGTCGTATCAATAGTATCGAGATGCGACCTAGCCAGCTTCAATGCTTCCTGTAGAATAGAGTCGTCGTTTGGTTTCGCGACTTCGATGCTGGAATCGGTGGATGATGAATCGTTGTCTTCCTAGGCCCATTATCAGCATTTCAGTTCTTCTCCTCCAATGTTTGGATAACGAGATGCAGTAAAAGATACCTGTTTTGCCACCACTTCCATGGCTCCCTGCATATCCTCTGGTAACTGCTTTTCTGTATCCCCAGCTTCCCGCCAATAGGACGTCAAAGGCGTACTTTGTGGTCGCGGCGGCCGATTCTGGTTCTCGCTTTCCACGTCCGAGTTTTCTTTTTGGCGAGCATGCATGATGTCCATCGATTTCTTGTGGTAAATGTTGCGAAACACCTGCTTTAAAAGGTTTTTGGGCGCCATGATTGTCGGGCGTAATCCGGTACCGCGTAACATGTGGCAATCATGTATGTGAGCTTGCTAGGGCTCCGGTGAGGGTCGCAAGCTATATTGTGTGTGCGCGTCCGTTTGGTGGTCGATGGGTGATGTTTGTTGTGAGGTCGTGGTTTGGAATTTGTCGAGCTGCGGGATTTTATATTAGGGTGAACGCAAACAAACGAAGACTACGTGATACTACGGGCGAAAGTTTTCCCAGCGTCGGATTGATTTACTTAATTATTCTGAGTTGGAGTTTAGGTGATCCTGACACACAGCAGAGAGTTTACAGCGATAAAATAAACCAACAAAAAACAAGCGATAATCAAAAAAACAAACAATTTTACCTTCACCAAGCTTATTGCAATAAGCAAAAGCAAGGATCGGGGGGCACCCCTTCCTAGCGTCGGGTAGCATACACAAAACAGACTCGTGGCAATTTAGGTATGAGCAATAAGACCTAGTGTCTCTGTAAGTACATATGTACTCCTACTATCAGAAGTAACTGCAAGGAATCTCTAGTAGATCGCGTATTATGATACTAGGCCATAGAAAAACCTTTATTTATCTGTAACGCAAGTGGATTGTCCAAGCAAAATTTTAATTGGAGTAGAATAACAGATTTGTTGATGTCTTGACAATTGCACGTGATCTAAGCTTTTCTTAAGATCTTTCTTTTACCTACGGTCACCTTCTGTTACAATCTAATCTCTCACCCTACCCCACTTCACTATAAATACCCTGAGCTCAGTTCTGACTCTCCCTCACTCTTGTTTACATCTCCCCTCCTCCAATCCAAGTCAGCTACAGTGACCCTAGCTTCGAGATACTCCTCAGCACACCACAACAATTCATCATCCAACATGCCTATGAACTGGACTGCGGAGAACGATCGCTTGCTGCTCCTCAAGATTCTGGAGACCCACAACGTGACTGTGGATGGCAGCAAGATATTGAAGGCCTGGCGTGTGTATCCCTTGACGTGACTGTTTGTGCCGGATCTCATCGATGACGATGCCCTGGCACCTACCAGACAGCACGACTGACATCTCCCAGCACCCAATGCTCCTGCCGTTCCAACAGAGAGGGCCATCAAGGAGCGCATCTTCAAGCTCCGCCAGATGGCAGGTGTCAAGGCTCCCAAGTCTGCCACGAACACCCCGAAGAAGACCGCAGTCACTCCTAAGAACCCTCAGTCATCTGGTATGTACACCCACATCATTCCTGAGGCTCTTCACAAGACTTACATTTCAAAGGCACGGGTAAGAAACGCAAGGCCAACGACAAGCTCGAGACCCAGGAATCCGACGCCGAAAATCACATGACCGACGAAGAGTCCCCCACAAAGGCCAAGTCTCTCAAACGCAGTGGCGGTGCTGTACTCTTCAACCCAGAGCTTAAACCTGTCATGGATGACCCTTTTGCCCAGCGGCTTGCTCAGCCTGTGTTCAAGGCTGCACAGGTTCCGCGCGCCCGTTCTGCTCGTCAAGCTTCCAAGCAAGCTTCCGAGTCGTTCCGCAATGTGAGCGGTAGCTCTGCATCTACCGAGGATAGCCAGGGCTCTGCCTACGAACAGAACCCGAGTGATGTGGAGGTCTAGGGAGCTTTGCTGCTGCTTCTGGAATTATACTTTTTGCTTGGTCTGGGGACTTTGAGGAACGCCTGCAACTTGCATATGTTCTCGATGAAATGATTCAATGGATAGGATTAATACGATGTCCGGATATCAACTCTGGTTTTCGTCGTGAGGCCAGACTGACTGTCATGATGTACCTAGCCAGAATACAACTATGATTCAACACTGAAAACAGAGTAATAACGAAACGTGCCATCGCTCTTTACGGTGCATTCTCATACGTCTGGATGATCTGTATATTTGGGCTTCGAATGGACTGAAGTGGAATATAACATTTGCAATATTGCCAACTCAACTACCCAACTATAATCGCGCAAGGTCGTTGCCAATCTCGAAGCATTACTGTCATCTTCACTTCCAATCACCCCCACCAATTTTTGACCATTTGCACCCCCTAATCCAGCCATATAAACCTAATCAAAGTCCAGAGATTCCAGATCGATTTCCGCCTCCCTTCTCTTGAATCTGAAAGCCTTTGTCAGATCCACAACGTTCGCAGTGCCGAAAGTGGGCAGTTCGGTAGTTGTCCCAGGAGCCAACTCCCAGTCATACTTCAACAGGAGGTGACACAATGCAATCTTCAGGGTATTCGATGCGAAGAACCGCCCCGGACAGGCGTGGATGCCGTGTCCAAAGATCAAATGCTCCGAGCTCGTGTTGACGAATTGCGCCTTCTTCTCGTATTCCGGTGTCTCCCCCATGCGGATCCAGCGGTAGATGTCGAACTTCTCTGGATGTTCGTGCAGAGTGGGATCTTCGGTTCGAGTAGCGTCGACTGTGATGTACTGGCCTTTGCGGATGGTAAGGTTCTCGTCTCGTATGTGCACGTCCTTTAAGGCGAAGCGTCTCATGGTAACTGAAGGAGGTGGTTAGCCAGGTGCTCAGTGGCAAAAAAAACGCAGTATGCGTGTACTAGCTTACTTCGGTCGTTGGGCATCATTCTCTGGACTTCTTTGAGTGCACTGTCGACCAGCCTCAGGTTTTGGAAGGTCGATTTGCGCCACCCTTCTTGTTTCAAGACACACAATATTTCTTCTCGTAGCGAATCGACTGCTGTGGGATTGTCTGCTAAGAGTAGCATGATTTTGGTTAAGAGGTCTGCGGTGGCGTGGATTGCAGCAAAGGATAGACTCAGTTGCAGATAAACAGGATCATACTCTATACCCTTACAGTCCAACTCTCCCCACTCAATCGCATCATCGCATCATTGAACTCTGGAACAGACTGTGGGTCGTTCTTCTTGTGAGCTTGTTCTTTTGCGCGCCGCCGGTTTTCGATCACAGATTTTATAATTTCCTGGGCGCGGCGTGCTTGGTCACGAACAACTCTACATTTGCGGGAGAAGATGGGAAGGAGAAACTTAAATCTTTCTGGCATAGTAGACAGCTGCTGAGCTGCTCGAAACCCGTCCCGAGTATAGTTTTTAGTTATCACAAGCCACTCTTTGTTGCGACAAAGCTCCTCGCCTAGGAATGCGCGACAGGCGACACGGGCGATCAAGTCTAGACTGGCATCTTGTATTCCAGCCTCTTTCCATTCTGTCTTCATTTTTAGTGGCGGTGGTAAACTCCTGCGGATGGAAGCCTTGCCTGAAGTGTCCCCAAATATTAGGTGAACAGCGAAGGCGGTTTCAGATTCCACAGGCCTCGTGATAGTATCTGCAAAGGCATCGTAAGTACGTTGTATGCGATCTCAGACTCACTATATACTTACGCAGAAGTGTAACAAGTCGTTTCTTTATGATGTTCTGCAATATCTGTCCCTGATGGTCTATAAGTCCCAGCGGCTGAAAGCCCGGAACATGAGCATGAAAGTCCTATTATTTCAGAAAACATCCGCTGGCAGTCACAGTAGGCAGCTTACTCGGACGACGGTCTGACTAAAATTGAGGGTCTTATTGTTCTGGATAAGGTTCGCGAATCTCGGAGGCAGAACAAGGGTGTCTCCAACATTGGTAATCATTCGGAACGGCTGGCCTGGGAACTGTTTTTTGGCCCTATTGAAAATTTTGGTGCCATGTTTGGCAAAGTCTAGCTGTGCCATAGTTGCTGGAAAGAACCTCATTTTGGGGTTGGCATGGGGCAAATCGTCAATTTTCCAATTCAGGATCGCCAGTGCGGCCGCAACAACAAACAGAATGGGCGCGAAGACGGTCGAAGAACCGATTAACGAGCCTGGTGTTCCTGGATCCAGTATAGTTGTATTTTGCGGGGGTGGATGATTTCGCCTGGACAGGTGCCGTGTTGTTGATTTAGACAGGTAGTAGAGACTTGAAAAATAGACAATCAACCGCAAAAAATGGCATAAAAGCAGATTATAACTGGGCTTGAGATACTAATTGAGAACCCGGAAAGAATCCAGATCATTTATTATGTAGGAAGCATACCGGCACACCGACATCTCGGGAAGCGAGGACTTGGGAGCTTCAAGAAGTTACCGGGCAGCAGAGTGAAAACTAAGAATCCGATTGACGGAAGAGAGAAAAAAATTTGACATTTCATTCCTCCGAGTTCTGAGGCTCAGACGTGGCATTACCCTGTAGGTCGATCAACGGATCAATTTGGACTGTACGCGAGGAGATCAAGTTCGGTATGTAGGCACAAAGTCAAAAACCCAACTTGTGCATTCAATGCGCGCATGCAGTGGATATCTCGGGAGCTAATTTAGCGTTTTTTACAGAATTATAGTTTATGGGGACGAGGTTGGAGATTCGATTTGCAAAAACAGCATGCAGGATCCTTGGGCATTCGTAAGCTCATATAACCTTTCGCTTATCAGTGTTCTGAGGAATCCGGTAGAAGGTGAGCCAGTAGTATAACATCACCCTCAAGTACTTTCCTCTGGCTGAGCGACTAATTCTTTACCTGGGGAGTATTAGAACTGCTATGTGATGCCAGTAAAGATGAGTTATAGCTAAAGAGCATTTTATCGGTAAAAATAAGTATTATGAAGTGCGTCTGTGCTCCCCAACGCGCAAGTTTCATAATAGGAAACGAATTAAGTAGTATAAAGTACCCCTCTTCCTCGCGCGCTGCATGGTTCCTGGCCTTCAAAGTGCCGGAATCTATAGTCGCCCACTGTTCCTCTGGACTTCGAGTTTCGCAAAGGGTCGAGCACTGCTACCCGAGGAAATATCTCTATTAACAGCATTCCATACTATTTATCATTGTTTTGAGGCCATGGCACATTCTATGCTAAATAATGTCTGCCGCCATGGGTAAGTTCATATATCGGCAAAACGATCATTGGATGTGGGCCATAACTCAACGCCACTAATCCGTTTCCATAAGGCGTTCGCGCAACAATCCTCGATATAAGAATGATGGGAAACTAAAATATCTGATTCTAGTTGATGCATACGTCTAACCCTTGAGGTTTTGTTTGCTGTGAACTCTTGGTTGCACTTCCTTATACCAAGGTACGAAATTCACTGTCCTGGGACGAGTTCCAGCGTCTCGGAAAAGCACATCTGTCTTATGAAACGATACCCCAATGTATAGTCAGGTCTATGTGTTTTCGGGGTCATGATAATGCTGTCGTCTTCACTATCATCAGAACTGAAAGCACTGAAAAACGCCGACAGCAGCCAGAAGGAACACACGCAAAGGAGCTTAGAATGACCTAGCAAAGAAAACCAACCACATTGGCAATACATTGACTACGGAACTAATGGAATTATAGCGTGTATGATTTCAAAGGGTGAGAAAGAAAGGCTGTAGTACTACTGCCGGGGAGTCAATCTCACCCGAAAGACCTGAAAGAAAACGGGGTGATAGATGAAAGCTGGGAGGCAACAAAACCTATCTCAAGAGCTCCAATCGCGCAAGAAGATTTTCAATATGGATAAGCTGGATGCGCACACTATTCATGAATGACGAGGCGCTCAAGGTCTTCTTCTCGTACAATTCAACCAAGGAGTGACGATGATCACCCGAAGCGCAACGAATGATCAATCGAAAGCGGCAAGTACACATGGCAATTGGTACTCATCATTATTGAATGAATTTAGTGAAGAAATATGGGGTGAATCGAGACGCCATTGGGGTAATAGAGGCTAGCGTACAGCAAATGCCAGTGCATAGCACGCGCAGACACGGACGGCTACGCTACATCTGGTTGTCCCTGCACAAATATTGATTAGCAAGATTTTCGTGCAATAACTACCCTATTCATAGGATTAAACATGACGTAGATGCATCGTGAAGTAGCGCTTAGAGCGGTGTGGTAAGCACGTCTTACTCTAATAGGCCTACCGAGATCATGCGCCCGCTTCTTCCTTGTATATGTGTATACATCTACCCGAGGCAATAATATCGAATACTCTCAACGACACGCAAACTCCAATAATCCTCAGTAGACCTGAATCTCTCGACAGTCTGCGAGCACTTGGAAAAAATGCGTGAATCCGAGAAACTGAAACTCGGGCATGGGCGCGTGCTGTCCTACGCGATATATGGGTCGCCGGTCCCCAAAACCACAGTCTTCTACTTCCACGATTTTCTTTCCAGCGGAAAAGAGGGGAAGCTTTGGCATACGGCATCGTCGAATCTCAACATCCGCCTCATATCTCCCGACCGTCCGGGTATGGGCGATTCAACTTATGACCCAGACCGTACGCTTCTGACCTGGCCCAAGGATGTCCTCGCACTCGCGGACAGCCTGAAGATCCAACGATTCTATGTCATTGGGCTGGGAAGTGGTGGTCCGTACGCCTTGGCTTGTGTAAAGGAGATTCCACGAGAGCGATTAGCAGGCGTGGCGGTTGTCTCTAGTCTTTATCCTGTCTCTTCAAAGGCCGTACATATGCCATTCTTCCCGAAGTTCTTGACAACTTGGATTGGACCTTGGGTACCGGGTACGTTTCTTAGGTATACAAGATGCATTGACCAACCACGTCTTTTGGCGTGTTGAGCCATGCATCACTTATTGAAGCACCCCCGTTTACTAACTTTATACCCTTTCCGTTTAGGTACGCTCGATATCTTCATTGATATGACCATGGGAAACGCTGCGCGAGATTCAGATCCCAAAGTTTTCGACGATTGGCTGCTCAAGGAAATCGAATCCCGCCCGAAAGTCGATCAGGAAGCCATCAACGATGAGAGGAATCGATGGTTGTTTCTTCAGGCTGCCCGAGATGGTTTAAAGCAGGGAAGTCAAGGGCTGGCATGGGAGACAAGATTGATTCGGACGCCGTGGGAGTTTGAGCTGGAGGAACTGGAGATCGGAGGCGAGGAAGGTGTATCATTGACTCTGTGGCATGGATCGCAGGATACAAACTGCCCGTCTGATATGGTATTGAAGGCGAAGGAAGTGATGCCAGAATCGACGTTGCGCATGAAGGACGAAGCGGGTCACTTTAGTTTTGCTTTCAGTCACCAGGAAGAAATACTGGGTGAGTTGGCAGGCTTACAATCCTAACTTGTTAAGGCTGATGACCCCGTTACCAACTGCATTGATTCGGAAGCAATGGTATCATTGGATGTATACCCTCGTAATGGAGAGTGTGTTGGGTAAAATGCATGTCGCCTATTCCCGCTAAGGCGTTCGGCCCGGAGACTCAAGTCAGACTCGTACAAGTTTCCCTATCCAACTTGTCACGGGACAGTCTCCTCACTACGAATCAGGGCATACTTGAACAACAATGTGGTCTCGCTTACGCAGATGATAAGACAGAAGCAATGTGCCGTGTCTAACACCTAAAAATAAGATGTTGCTCACCGCTTACTGGTTCCGTGCTCGCTCGTAGGATTTGGAGGCTTTCCAACATCAAACATCTCCCAAGAACATGTACTTGTAAACCCCTTTCACCATACCTGGACATCCGACAAAATGTCCAGCACAATGACTTCTTTCCACCTCTTCCCTCGTCTACCATATGAGCTGCGACTTTCAATCTGGGAACTGACCGTCGAGCCGCGCATTGTCAATGTTCGCGTCGAGCCTTTCAATGGGGATGGCGATACGGGGTCGCGTCCAATTTCGCACAAAGAATCTGCAGTCTGTCTGCGCTCGTCAACCCCAACCCCATCGACACTCCACGTTTGCCAAGAATCTCGTAACTTGAGATTGTATCGAAAAGCTTTCTCTGAGTTAGCCAGTAAGGATGGGATCGGATTGCAGTAAGTGATAGTCGCTATTGTGTCTCATGCGAATTTTAACCATTCGGCGTCGCTTCTCAGGCATGTCTGGGTCAACATGGAGCTCGACATGATCGACATCGGGACCACCCCTTTCAACTGTTATGCACTTGTTGCACCGACCATTCGCAGGCTCAAATTTGAAAGGGAGCACAGGGATGGATGGTTTGTTGGTGCAGAAAACGACCTCGGGGACTTCACCAATCTGCAGGAGACACACGTTGTGTGTGTCAATGGACCGTACACGTGGTGTGAAGGTCTGGAAGAGCATCGCTGGCCGTGTGGAGAGGAAAACGTGTCGTTCATCCACTATCAAACAGGACTGGTGGTCGCCAAGGGCGTTAAAGCCATGAGAAGGATAGCTTGTATAGCTGGCCGCCGTTCGCTAGACAACTGCTATCTTTGGTAAATTTTTGGGGTCCAAAACGGAGGGGAAAAGCGAGCTTCGGCGTGTTGCAATCGCATCTTTAGCATGACCATGCCCCAGAGAAAGAAAGCAGCGTTAAAATCTTCCCATTAATATAGTGCATTGCGAATAAGTAATTTTGCGCAAAGTGTCTGGCATGATACCGTTCATGAGAGCTGTTGAATGATCAGTTATTGCGTTCTATCAGCACAGCAACTATGGATACAAACATTGACAGCGGTGAGGTTTGGCACAAATAGTAATCAGTATTACTATGATCATACTATAGTAATAGTAATAGTGATTTATAATAATAATAGTATAGTAATGGTATTACTATTAAATGCTGAACACTGTTTCGTTCGATCTGGAAAGAAGCGCGTTCCTGTAGCAGGTACGTCAGCTGACAACAGACTACCTTTACACCGAGTATAAGACGCAGGCGTTGAGATGTGAGTATATGAGAATACATTGAACGGTGAGCGCAATAAATCGTGTCGCGCCACATACATAATAATTATCAGACGCCTGGCTGGTTCAGCTGCCTTTTATGAGGGCATGACATGACCCGATGCTTCATGCACAGCTTCGTTCAGTATTGGCCACACCGATTGTGAACCGGCGATTCACGGCCGTGCGACTGGTGGCGAAGAGATACAAAGCTTCGCCACCGAAGCTTAAACATTTGCCTAGTATTCGTTTGCCGCGGAGCTACAAGCGAGCCAGAATGATAGCTACTTGCAACATGTTGAGCTCTCACTGTCCACCTGGAACTCGGTGCAATGCTAGTTTTGTGGGGGAAATGAGATTCAAATGGGTATTCACGTTGTAAATAGCTGGAAGATGATCACATTGACGACCTTGAAGTTGGACAGCTGTGCGAATCAATTGCGCAACATTCTTCTCAAAGACAGCATAAGTGTTCGACCTAGGCAATCGAGTATCCACGAGCAATCGTCATCCTATCACGTACCTGATTCATATTAGCGTTGAGTAGTTGGCCGATAACACCTACTACAACGGGATCCACACCCGTTCGCCCATCCATCTTACGATCTTGCCAGAAGAGTTAGGTGCACAATATATTCTCAATCGCATCCTTGAAATGTAAGAAATTAAAGGAGTTGTGTATTTCGCTCGGAAAACAGCTGATTGTTGGACTGACATGTTCATGCTTCTGGGTTCAGGGGTAATGGCAAGGTTCCCACAGGCCAGCATCACTTTCGTGGAAATGTTATGCTCTCACACTAGAATTTCAATACCTTGATATGCAATGATGGGAGTAATATACAGGTACCTTCTACGCCCCCAATAGATCTCCCGGTGGACTTTTGGGGGTTCAACAAGTATCCTGTTGCCGCACAGGATTCGGTATGTTATTCCAAAGATGCGAGAGCATACGAGGCTGCTTCGTTTCCACGATTGCGGCCCCGATCTCGTCATCCAGTTGGTTCCCCCAGTTTCCGGCAACCTGGGCGCAGTGGCAAACAACTTTCGCAGGAACTCAGCGAGCCATTCAAAAGCGAATCCAATGAAACAGCCATCAACGGCATAGATGCTTAACGAAGCGTCTCCGCGCCGAGATTACTTGGCACTGTCTTTCCACCTTCCAAAGCTCGTTAGCGCAATATTGGCATCCAAATCCCCAGCAAGGGCCCTTGCGTTCATTGTGCTTACGACTACGAAGTGCTAATGCGGGTTTTTCATCATGTTAGGAAACGATGAGCGATGATTCAAATGAATGGGGTTGTATAAATTCAGGTCGTCCGCCCTTTGCTAATTGATCCAACCACGGTCCTTCAATTACATCGCCGATATGGTCCAACAAGCAACCTTGGTACTTTTGGCGTCCGCAGCCGGCGTGATCGCTTCACCCGTCGGCGAGCTTCAACGTCCTTGTATGTAGCGATACCTCCTCGTTCTCGACAAGCAACTAACCATTTAAAAGTCAATGACTTGAACAAACGCGCAAACCCAGCACGACCTCCTCCTTTTGTTGGTGGATGGTCGTCTAATGGCGGGGTGCATCGCCGCCAAGATGGGGATGTTTGCACAACAGACTCCTGCAAGAAGTTTGCAGACTCCGTCATAGCAGGTCGTGCAGAAAATTACACTGAAGTCGACCCGTGCACTGACTTTGCAACTTATACTTGCAGTGGGTGGTGGGCGTCTCATGACTTCAGGCCTGATCAGTCCAACATCGGTGTTCTGTCCATCATGGCAGATGTCAACAATGCGTTGATGCGCACTATTTTGGAGTCTCCCTACCCGGACAACACCACCATTAACAGCACTTACGCTTCGGACAATGCTGATGAACTGGACAAGCAAAACTTTGTAAAGATGACTGCAGCCTACGAGTCATGTATGGATGTTGAGGCGATTGATGCCGTTGGTGCCAAACCTTTGCAAGATATCCTAGAGGCTTACCGATCTGAGTCCGGAAACGCGACAAGTCTTACAGACAAATTGATCTGGGTTCAGAAGTACGGAGGAAGCGGTCTTGTACAAGCCACTACTTGGGCAGATGACAAGACTCCCGATGTTACTACTGTGGCTCTTGGCCCTGGCCAGCTCGGCCTTGATGCTAAAGAATACTACGAAGACGCGGATGCTATCGCAAACTACACGACCGCTATCGTTGGAATGTACGACAACATCTTTGGCGAGGAAGAACATGATAAGCACGCCAGCCTTGCTAGCGACATCGTCAAGCTCGAGCAAGCCCTCTCTGCAGCCACACCGGACCCCGCTGACGCGGCCAGCGTGGAGTATTACTACAACCCCATGCCCATTGCTGAGGCCGATGCTCTGCTCCCCGACGTCTCGTTCGCAAACTTGATCAAAGCGTTCGCCCCCAGCAACTACACCGTCGGCAATGTTATCGTGCTTGCCCCCGAGTATTTCCCCAAAGTTTCGACCATTCTATCAAATGCCACCAGCCAAACCGTTGATGGTTACTTGGAGTGGGTTCTCATTCAGACTTGGGCCACGCGCCTCTCTGATGATGTGTCTGCTCCTTACCGTCGCCTTCAGAACGAACTCACCGGTAAAGATCCTGAAGCTGTTGCTGAGCGCTGGAGGACTTGCTTGACCGATGTTGACACCAACATCCCATGGATTGAGAGCGCTTTCTTCGTCCGACAAGCTTTCAGCCCTGAAGCCAAGACATATGGTGAACGCATCATCACCGATATCGAGAATGTGTTCCAGGAGAAGCTCAAGAGCTACGAATGGATGAGCGCAGACGTAAAGACCAAGGCGATTCAAAAGGTTCTCAATATGGTTGAGAAGATCGGATATCCCGATATTTCTCCCAACGTCCAGGACCCCAAGGCCCTTGCAGATTTGTATGCCCCTGTCAACGTCACAGACTCTTGGTTTGAGAATGGACTTGCATACAACAACTTCACCCTTACCAACCAATGGAACGATTTGCTTCACCCTACCGACAAGAACCGTTGGTACATGACTGCACCAACAGTCAATGCCTACTTCAACCCTCCCACCAACGAAATCGCTTTCCCTGCTGGTATTATGCAACAACCCTTGTTTAACCTCGACCTTCCCGAATACGTCTCTTACGGAGCTTTCGGAGCCGTCGCCGGACACGAACTTACCCACGCTTTCGATAACGGAGGATCGCACTACGACGAGACTGGCGCTTACAATGATTGGTGGGACAACTCGACGCTTTCAGCCTTCAACAACAAGACCCAGTGCTTCGTCGATCAGTACTCCAAGTACTCCATCACCACCCCCGCTGGCGAGCAGCTCAATGTCAACGGCCAACTTACACTTGGAGAGAACATCGCTGACGGTGGAGGTTTGAACGCCGCCTATGCCGCGTGGAAGGAGAGGAATGATGAAAAGGCCGATCAGCTCCTGCCTGGTCTTGAGGAGTACACCAGGGAGCAGCTCTTCTACCTTTCTTTCGGTGGTGTTTGGTGTGGTGAGAGAAGGCCGGCCGAGGCGGTCAGGAGGATCTACTCGGATCCCCACTCCCCGCCCAACTTCAGAATTATTGGCACCGTCGCCAACCAAAGAGGCTTCAAGGAGGCTTTCAACTGCCCTGTCAAGGAGCCGACTTGTGAACTGTGGTAAATCATGTAACAAGAATTGTTTTATGTATACGATTTAGTGTACGAAGATGAATGAAATGAAAGCGACTTGAATTTATGCTTTTGCTCCACTGTGCTTCTCCCAACCAGTAGTCATTATGGAAATCCGCTAGTGTGGGTATGTTCCGAGTGGTCCAAAGAGGCCACAAGAATGCCTTCTGTGTCATGACAACTTCTCAAGTGTGAGTAATTAAGTATTCGTGGGCAGGTTGCATGATATCTATATATGCTAAGAAACAGTTCCCTTCATCAAAAATGCTATAACATGCAACACCAAACACGAGCTGACAAGAAAATCCACGAGACGTACGCCCAGAAAGCTTAGCAGAGATAGCCACGCACCCACCCCTACCCAAAGATAAGCCAAAAACCCGCTCGCGATACGCGACATGCATGGAACCTTGTATGAAAACGAACAACCCAAAAACCACAAATCAAAAAGCTGGTACCCCACTCTTTCCAGTATCCCATCCCGTTCACTGTTCACACCACTTCTTTAAATCCTCATTGAACCCCTCAAACCCCTTCCTAGTCTTCTCCCTCATCCCCAGACTCTTCGCAACAACTCCCTCTCCAACCATCCACGTCAGCGCCCCTGTAAACTCTTCTTCGTGCACCAGTGTAGTCGCACCGGGCGTTGTTGAGGAAGGATGGAAGCGGAATGCGTGAGCGCCGTTGAAGGTACCCATTAGTCCGTTGCCAATCCACCGGAAGACATTTGGTGTGTTTTCCTGATGCCGTTGTTTAGTAAACATCTTGAAGGATTAGGGGGGGAGATAACATACCAGTAATGTGGGTTGCATTTTCCCGAGCTGAATGTTGACGTCTAGGGTGTCTTTTTCTTGGAGGTCTTGGGGCGCTTTGGCGGTGTCGGTGGGGGCGATTGATAGGAACCAGCCGTTTTCTCGCTGGAATTTAGGCCAGGAGGGGAAGTCCAGAAACTTTTGATGAGTGTGTTAGCTCCAGTCTTATCATTTTTGGGGGCTGAGATTGAGAAAGAACAGTGATTTAGGGTACCTTTTGTCGCACGACTTCTGGTGTTGCTGCAATTTCGATGGCGGTGCTAATGAGTTGCATGATGTGGAATGTTTCGCGCGTGAGTAAATACTTGTATCGTTATCTGTGCCGTTGTTGTCGTTTCTTCGATTTATTGGATATGCGCCACGGTAACGAGAATGCTCCTTCGTTGTGCTGACTTCGTGTATACGAGTACTGAGTTCGGACTGTTGAGAATACACTCCACTTGCGACGGGAGAACAAATGAATTTATAGACCTTCATCGTATTACTTCACGGGAACATGATCATGGCTCTTTCACCGAGTTTCCACATCCGCTCGCCCAGCAATAGGCGTCGGTCCTCCAAACTGTTTCTCTATCCGACTCCATCTCGGTGTTTAAGGCGTTTAGGAGGATTCGGATTTTATTTGGCCCCGACCAACCGTGGAGCTACTCTCCACGATAGCAACCAGGAATAGGGCCGATTAGTATGATGACTATCAATGTAAAGGCAGAGGAAAACTTTACCTTGGATTATTGAGCGAAGCAGTTGTTGAATTTTGCCAATAATGCAGAGTCCTATGATGATCTATGGGCGGGCACTCAGTAAAGGCGTCTTACGCGGGACAGCGACACGACGCCACCGTCATCACTTCGATCTATGAATGTCCGTCTCCTCTCATCTACTTTCGGTCCTAGTGTCCTGACAGTACCATCACGAAACACATACGCTAATTTGCACGGCTGTAGCTTGGAATGCGAAGCCTGCGACTTCCAGCGTGAAGACGATAAGGAAGAAAGAGAAGTACCCCGATGCTACACTAGGTGTAAGGTCGTGTACTACTGCGATGGCCGAGGAGCAGGTTTTGTGATTCAATGTTTAGTAGGCCAATCGTAGATGGCAACACTCTTTTTATTAGCAATGTAAAATATAGAGGGTAGATTGCACTTTTCTTAACGTTTTCAATAGAAACTCAACATGTGACTTACGGATCTGAGCTATTTCTTGGTAACCAGTGCCATACCGTGCTTAAGTTAAGTATAGCTTTTGGGGTGTGTCAAGCTCCCCTTTCATGAAAATTGTGATGGATAACGTACGTAACTGGAAATGCGCTCGTTATTCTCTAACTAGGTTTGCAATTCCAAGCACCCATCTAAGTAATTGAATCGCCAAACTCCCTTCAACCAAGTTTAAGTACGGAGATGTGGGGTCCAAGTGTCACGAATCTGGGGTAAGAAAGTAACTTGTTCAAGTTAGCTTTGACGATATAGTCCCTCACGTCGGAACAGTGTGTCAGACTATTCCCCTTGACAAACCCCGTAGAATTTATTGCGGTTATATCCAATTTCTACTGTACGCAGTATTTACAACGCTTCCAGACCAATGGGAGTGGATATTCGTCAATGGAATCGGGCGGCCAACCCTGCTATCTGTAAACGTAGTGCTGACAGACCGGTATGTCGAGTCGCGCTCTTGAATCGCCAACGCATTGAACGATGGTAGCACATCACAGAGACTAGCAATCCGAAACCACTGCTACCCTTTCAGTATACGGGCATGGTAGATGGATCTATATACTTTCGTAGGCGTCAAGCCCACTCTCTGTTACGAATCTTAGTTGCTCCTACTCTGACCTCCCAGATTGACTTAACTAGTAAAGAAGTAGGAGGAATACCCTCGTAATGATATTAACATCGACTTCTCTGTGCTATATCATGGGACGGATATCACGTCTTTTCTCCGGACAAAGTTTCATGTCACGGCTTCACGTTGCAGACTTACTGTCTTATAGAATTTGCAATGCCCAGCAAAATACCGTATAAGGCTAGGCCTCACGGCGGTACGTAGATCACCTCGTGTGAATCGGAGATGTGGCCCCCATCCTCATCCTGAAGCCTTGTAAAGCCAAAGCGCAATGTCTGCATTCGAGAGAAAGTCTCCCAAATTCTGGGCATGCTTAGATTCATGCGGGTACTACAGGGCAAAGTGATTAATAGGGCTACCTAAAATACTGTCAAACATTGGCCCGCAATGCCCTTAATGAATGCCTATATATTGGCCTACTCCTCACTCTTTGTCTCCGACCCCAACATTCACTCGTTTCAGTCGTTACACTTGTCCCCTGCGATCCAATCTTTGACAACATGCGCTCCTACACTCTCGCTTCCGTGCTCGCCGTAGCAGCGACCGTCGATGCTATTGGGGGAAATCCCGCAGGAGCCGAATACAAAACCGAAGTCTCTCAGAACGGCGTCAAGGGCTGGTTCGAGCTCAAGTCTGGTGCTGGTGGCGAAAACGTCGGTGTAAACTTTAACTTTGATGGTGTCAGCATGGCTAAGGGTGGTAAGTAATACACAACTCAAGACCTCACCTTCTCCATCTGTCTAGGACATCTTACTGGAATATTACTGACGCTAGTTCCTTGTTTATAGGCCCCTTCAAATACCGAATTCACGAAAAGGCACTCTCAGGAAGTGACTGTGCGACCGCTGGCGCTGTATTCGATCCTACTGGCACCGGCTCTCTCGATTGCCCCTCAGGTGGAAACTCGGAGTTGTGTAAAGTCGGAGACTTGAGTGGGCGCGCCGGCCACATCAAAGTCGAGGCTGATAATAACAACAACGGGTGAGAGATGCACCTTTTTTTTTATGACTAGCAGTCAGCTAATTCTTCCAGCATTCTGGACTACTACATCTCACTCGACCCCAACAACAAGGCTTTTGTTGGTGGAAAGGCCCTCGTCATCTCGAACGGCAAGGACGAACGTGTGGCATGCGGTACACTTTCGCAAGTCGGTGCTGGCAAAAATGGAACATCGACGCCTGGAACTGGTGCGCCTAGCTCGAATGGTACGGCCTCTGGTCCCAACGGCAACAATGGCACTGTCAACTCTCCCCAAAACCCCAACGGCTCGCCTGGTAGCAATGATCCTACGCTGTCCAGCTCTGGTTCTAAGTTGGCTGCTGGTTTTGGTGCCTTCTTTTTGGCGGTCGCTGCCGTCATGATCTAGATCGATGGTTATTGATAGGAGTTTCCTGGGTATTTAAAATCTGTAATTTGTAGTTTTCTGCATTCGCATGTACTCATTCCGTTTTTAGCAGATTTCTGCATGTATAGAACTTTTGAATGTATAAATGGATGTGATCTCTGAATGAACTTGCTTTATTTTTCCACTAATATTAAACGCGATATGAGCAGTTGGAATGCCCGACTGCGGTGGTTTGTTGGGTACAGCCAAGTGAACGTGTGTATGATGCGAAACATGTGGCTGGTAGACTGCTAGATATTACCGTGTAATCTAGTTTACGAGAATGGCTTTCTTTTGGGAAGCATTGACATTCACTGGATGATGTCTCGCAGAATAACACGCTCAAGTAAGATGTGAACCTTGGATTTTTTACCCCACCGATACAGATGTTTTGGTGTTCACTCGGTCATTGTGAAAACTATGATCCAATGAGTACACCAACAGTACAAAAATGTCATTTTCCAAAAGCCATAAACTGATGAATAGCCCGCATGTTCGAATCTCGAACAAATCATGCTGAGATTTGCATCATACATGTTGATTCATTTCGGTGATTGATGCCGGGAATCAACTTCGTAACTTGGTGCAAGATGATGAAATCGAACTTGAAACACCTTTTCGCCAGGCAGAAGGAAAGACTTTGCCTGTTGTACATGACTACCGTCATATTCCGTATTCAACCCTTGTCATTAGGAATTCACCGGATAAATCCGACGTGCAGTTGCAGAATGCATCGCCCTGATTTGCAACATGGAGTTCGCGTAACACCATTCTCTCTTTCAAAGACATCGACCAATCAATTGTGTACACACCTGGCGGCATTGCTTTCGAAAGTCAAAATACAGGTAACAAGCAGCCTTGAAATGTCACCAATTACGTATTTGCGGGCTCTGTTTCCCTCTAGGATGACTCGTAGTAACCGGTGGGTCTGACGGGCGGCTTGGCCCCGAATTTACAACATCGTCAGCCACACCACGCGGTGGCGCTTAGAGCACGACAAACCGCGCATTCGTTTCATTGGTAGCGCTGCCCAGATTTGGAGCTCTTTTCTGGCAATTGTTGGAATCGAGTGCGTATGCCAAGCCAAGTGTGGTCTGTTTTGAGCCCATCAGCTTACCCCACAGCTTGGACTCGGATCGACCGGGATCTTTAGTGTCTTTGTTCGCTGACTTCACCTCATTCGTTTGCGACTTTGCGATGGATGAATGGAATTCGCTGTGCGTGTGTAGTAACAGAATAGTTGAGTAGAATTGAATCCAATTGAACAGTTGTGGAGGGAAATTGGTAATAATCTACAGCAGCAAAGGTTCAATTGTATCAATCCATCCATCACAAACTTGTTTCAGCGATCGCGAAGAGATATTCTGTACACAGCCCCCATCTTCACCCCAGTACATTTGGAGTCTATGACCAGTGCTACGTGCGACAATTACTTGGCCATCCATCCATTCCACTTGGCAATTCCCTTTGTATGTTTTCACGCGATCCGGGTGATTTCTATTCATCGGCGACAAGACGACAAGGCAACCCAATACGAATGTGGAGCGGCTAAAGCATCGTGGATACCGATGAGTGGCAAGCTGGGGTAGAAAAGTGGGTAATGGATGTGATCGTGTTTGAGGGGCATTGGACATGAACAAGTACAAATTGCACGGGTTCGGACGACCATGTCTGCCTGTGATTGATTTCTTCGTGTTCTTCTCTGTCCCCATTCCTGGAACCGTCCTTTTCATTAAACGTCGATCACATCCATCTCGTACTATTCATTGTACCACTTGAACAACACAACCATCATCATGCTCTTGAAGAATCTTCCCGTTGCGGCCTTGATTGGCTACGCTTTGGCTCAAGAGGAATCTCAATCTCTCAATGCCACTCTCACTGGCAACTCGCAGCTTTCCAACCTCACCCAGTTGCTTACTGCCGACCCGTCCCTTATCAACGCTCTTTCTCAAGCAGACAACATCACAATTCTAGCTCCTAGCAATGAGGCATTCTCAAGGGCAGCTGAACAGCCCGCTTTCCAGGCCCTTACTTCGGATCCTCAGCTTCTCTCTGCTGCCCTTCTTTACCATATCCTCAATGGAACCATCCGCGCGGATGATATTACCAACACAAGTACTTTCGCACCTACATACTTGAACAGCAACACGGCGGCTTCGAACGTCACTGGTGGGCAAGTTGTGGAAGCTGTTGTTCAAGGAAACCAAACTTCCTTCTACAGCGGGCTTTTGTCCAGAGCCAACGTCACTGAGGCTGTAAGATATCCCCTTTCTGGAATTTGCATTTCGAAAACTAATATGTATTGCTAGGACCTCAATTTCACCGGCGGTGTTCTCCACATCATCGACTCTATCCTTGTGCCTCCAGCCAACATTCTCGACACCGCGTCTGCCTTCAAGTAAGTCTCCCCTCACATCCCCAATCTATCTATCGATTATGGAATCTAACAATCGCACACCAGCCTCTCCGCCTTCCGTGGTGCCGTCAACGCTACAAACCTAGCAACAACCCTCACTTCCACGCCAGACGTCACAATCTTCGCCCCCAACAACGAAGCCTTCACGAACATCAACTCGGAAATCACCGAGCTCGACACCGAAACCCTCGCCAACATCCTCGCGCACCACGTCATCAACGGCACAGTCGGCTACTCCACCGATCTCGAAGACGGACAGAACCTTACCTCCGCCTTTGGCCAAAACATCACCATCACCGAACGCAACGGCACTGTTTTTGTCAACCAGGCTAAGGTTGTTACCCCCAACATCTTGATCGGCAACGGTGTCTTGCACATCATCGATGCGTAAGTCCTAACCCCAACCGCTTCCTTTTTATATGAAGATTGATCTGACGCACACAAATAGTGTTTTGAACCCCCAGAACGCATCCACCCCCGACGAGGGCGCGTCCTCAGGCGCAAACGCTTACCCCTCTGCGACCCGCAGCGGCAACGAAGTCCCCTTCACCAGCGGCCAACCTACCCCCACCACTACTGTCGACCCCTCTACTGCTGCACCTACCCCTGACGACTCTGAAGAAGGAGGCGAGGGTCAGGGCGAGGGTCAGGGCGAGGGTGAGGGTGAGGGATCCGGTAACGCCGCGGCTGGACCCAGAGCTACTGGGGCCGCAGTCGGATATGCCATGATGGGTGCTGCCGCTGTTTGGTTCTTGTAAAATGATTTATTCCATTTATGATGCAGTATTTTTATGAGTTTTTTTTCGGGTATGATGGGTGCGTCAAAGGTCCCGAGAAGGCGTTGTTGCGAGGAGGATTACTTTATTGTAAGGCCCACGCTCTCACTCCCTCTCTTCCTCCTATAAACCCGCCTTTTTGGATCATTGGCGTTTAGTTTATTAATGTCCTGTTTCTTCATTCCTTCGGACTCGATCCTACTTCTCATTACCTTTTGTATATATACTCAGAAGCTTCCTAAAACGATACCACGATCGCTATTCCATCTATCCGCAATCGTTTTAATGAACGATCAATCATACCTACGTGATCACCCATCTGAATAGCTAAGCATCTTCCCTTGATATGTATTGATTTAAGGTGATGCGTATTAGTCCCATCCGTGTCAACACGCCTTCCTTCCCAACCTCACTAGGCCCTCGTTCCTTCCTTCCTATACCCATACCCAGACTCCAACATACCCACGTACCTTCCTTCTCCACCCTCTCGGTTCTGAATCCCTCATAGATTCTCCCTACTCCTATATATACATTTTCAACTACAAAACCCCCCATAAATAAGAGTCCCTAGAGCACGTAGTCTGGTGGCAGAACACTCGCCGCCGCCACTAAAACCATGGGAGATGCCCATGGTGTATATAAAGCGCCAAGGTGGTAGACCGCCTTGGTGCAGGTGGCCAGCACCTTGAGAACCAGCCTTGGTGGCTAGCACCTCGGTGGCTCTCTATCAGTTTCGGCAGCGCGCGAGAGACCTGTGGTTCGATTCCCAGCGTTGCTTCTTAGGGTTCTCTTATCTCTTTTTTTTTTAATTCCTTTTTTTTTTTTCAGTTGATTATTTTTTAAGGGGCATGGATGCATGTACATTGTAGCATAGATATATGTGTCATGACGAGCCAGGGTCAGAACAATGCTGATTGCGGAGTGCTTCAAACTTCACTATACCTCTCTCTCCCTCCTCTTCACTCCCTTCAGCTTTTCTACGCCAGGAAAAACAAATGCACCTATGCACGACACCTCGCCTCAAGCAAGAGAATCCCAAAGAAAGTGAGAAAAGCCAAAATGGCGGGAAAACAAGAGAACATGAAAACAAGAATACAATCCGCGAAACAGAGCAAACCCAGGCGGACGAAATACAAGACGCCGACGCTATACATGAGAAATAGCAAAAAGAATAAAAGAAACCCCATAAGCAATGCAAAAAAACAATCACCGCAAAACCTCATCCCCGCCCATACCAACAACCCCGTCCTCTTCAAAAACCCTCCTCGCCGCAGCCACCGTGTGTGTCGTAAAACTCGCGCCAACGCGCGTAGCCGCGCCGACTTTTCTAGTAGCCGCCGCTGCCGCCCGCTCATCGTCCAAGCCAGAGATGTAGTTCCAAAGCGGGAGGAGGAGTAAGGAGTAGAGAGGGCGCCACCAGGGACGGATGAGGGCGCGGTAGGTGATTGTTGGGAGGACGAAGGGGAATTTGGGGGCGCCGTAAATGACGCCGTAGCCTTTCATTGAGGTTGCGTAGACGGGGTTGCAGAAGGCGTCGCTGTTTGCATATAAGATTAGTCAAAAGATGTTGAATGGTTGGAGTGAGGATCGTGGGAAGGGAGAGAACGGGGGAACGTACCAAGCAAGATTTTCCGCAATAAACCACGTTAGAAATGTCAATAGCACGATGCTTAACCCTGTTAAGCCCCACCCTCGTTTACTCGTCCTCTTTAGGTTTTCATCGTAGAAGAGGCTCTTCAAACCCTTCCAGAACGTCCATCGTTTAGCTGGTTCGGGCGCACGCTCGCCGTGGTGGAGGCAAGTACACGTATTAGAAGTGGCGCGTGTTTGTCCACCTGCCCCCGCCTCTTCATGGTGCTTCAACCGACGCTCAAACTGTCGTTCGATCTTGCCAATGCCGTTACTGGCGCGCCGCACACTGATGCTTGTTGATTGTAGCCGGTTATCCAAGCTGTGGAGGTGTTCCCATTCATCTCGGCGGCCGCGATCGGCTTCGTTTCTGGGGTCGCCGGTGGGCTTTTGGTAGTCCGGGGGGATGTCGTCTTCGGCTTCAGAGGTAATGGTATGGTCGGCGATTAGCTCTTCTAGGGAGTTGATGGTGGAATCGCCGAAATCAGAGGAACGCTTTTGTCCATTGGCTCGCGCCTTTTCGATGATGGATTGCAAAGCAGAGTCGGGAAGTTTGGGTCTGATTACCTCTGGCTGTAGAACTTGTGGTTTTTCGTCGGCTGAATCTTCTGTTTTTTCTTTCTTCAAGATTTTCCTCGGGCTGCCCATTCTATCCGGTTTGGTTAAGTCAGACGGAGCTTCTGTTGGTTTCTTAAGCACGGTAGCTGTCCGCGGCGTATCTACCCAAGCCCCAGTCACTACAGGTGTTTTAGGATTGAGTAAAGTTCGCTCTGTTGGGACCGGCGTACTGGCAACGGGTTCTGTCTTGAGTTCCTGCGACGAAATTCGGCTTGACTGAGGCCTAGCACTATTCCGAGTATAGACTTGTTCCCGTGACGTGTTTTCGGGCAAATTGAGAGGTTCCTTGCGACTTTCAGCTTCAGACTGGCTGACCTGTGGAGCTTTCGTGCTCTCCTCAGGTCGGTTGGTTCCAGTGGAGGGTTCTCCTGCTGCTACGGACTTTTCACCCATCGATTGCCCGATGCCTCTGGTCGCAATAGCAGTGGAGGCGTTATGCGTTTGATTTTTAGATGCCCGACCAGGACTGGGCGTGCTTGACAGCCTTGCGAGTTTTCGCAGCAAGTCTTGTGAATCTTCCTTGCGATTGGATAGACGCGGGCGCATATTTGGAGTCGCGATTATAGATTCCACGCTCTTCTTGTACACGGTAATAGGCGAATTCTCTGTGCCTTGGCTGGTGAGTGCCTGCGACTTTCCGATTGTTTGCCACGAATTTGTGCGTTTGCGCAATTGTTGCGTGGAACCTGGTTCCCGACCTGTTTGCTCTGCGATTCCGGTCCCATTGGATGGTTCAGTAGTCAACCCCGCAGACGTATAGCGCGAGTGTCGCTTCTCTTCCAGGGAGTTTTGCCTCATTACATTCAGCCTACTTGGTGTCGCTGCCTCTTCTATTATGTCCTCAATTTCCCTCTGACGGATATCATCCAAGGCAGTGTTTCGCGGAATATACGGAGTAGATGCTATCACGGACGCATTATTCAGATCAAAACTCCAGTCGTCGTCGAACCTATTCTGTCGCGAGGAGACGGGCGTGCTCTGAAGGGAACTCTTGTGCGAAAGCGGGCTCTCCTCGACTGATGGGTGCGGCAGGTCTGCGGCGGGCGCTCCCGGACTCTCTCTATAGCGTGGAGTCCCAGGATTCCGGTTTTCCTCGGGCATGATGGTGCGCATCCAATTCTTACTTGTTCTTCCTTTTCTCCCCCAGCTGGTAGGAACATGTATAGCGGGGTCTGATCTCACTGAAGCCGTGCTGCTGGCAGAGCTTTCCCTCTTGAAATGCGCATTCGCGCCTGCGGCTATGGCGTCGTTGCCAGAATTGTGTCTGTCCAGGTTCTCCAACGTGACGGCGACATTTGGGTGTGTTCGTGCAAGACGAAAAGGCTGCGCGCGGCGGCTCTGCTCCTCGCGCGCATTGCGAATCAACTGCTTATCGAATTCGTCGGCTTCGGGTTCGTTTTCCAGGTCGGTCAACTGTTCGTATACGTCCTCGTGGGGTGCGGGTCGTTCGTTCGGAGCCATCTCAAACAGTCCATCTGTGCGATTCTCTGGTACGCGGGGGTTGTAGGCTTTGTGGCGGGATTCGAGGTTCGCGCCGGCGAAATGGGTGGCTGGAAGTGGGGAGAAAGGTTGGAAGCGCGTACTCATCTCATGTGCGGCTAGTGAGATTGCATAATAACGCGTCACTGGCGTGCAATAAAGCTTCGGATTTTGGTGATGTAAGCGTTTGGGGCTAAGAGTGAAAGGTTGTATACATATGTATGTGTGGCTATGTATTTCGTAGGAAAAAAAAGTTCAAGTCGCGTCAATGTATTTTGCACGCGTTGACAGTCAACCGTCAAGGGCAGATAGGCCCGTGCACCATGATGCGTGCAGGGATCCGCTGTACACAAGACAACCACTCAATTCTACGCGCAGTGTATTCATCTCGTTTCACCTATATCTGCAATGCTTGCTATAGACCACGATCATGCTATCTTCGTAGTGTCAAACAATGAATTGATATGATTCGCTATCTTACCTGTTCCCTATTATGTTACAACACAATGCGACATGCTGGAAAAGAAGAACATTGTATGAGAGAGCAAGGGCCTTCATCGACCCGTGGTGTACCGAAAATTCTTATATCATTACATACATTTAGTCATTATGGTTCCTGTTCGTCAATTGCTTCCAGTCTAGTCTGTACCATAGCCGGATCAGACCGTCCCTGTTCGTCCGTCCAAGATCGCAGCACCTCCTCCCGCATTACCCTGCGTGGTGCTCTTTTGGCAGTAAATAGCTCAAACTGTGCGAAACCTTGCTCAGGCAACAAATCCAATCCATCCATGCATACCCATGCACGAGACCTTACCTCTCTGATCTGTCTCATCAGAGGCGTATTCAACGTTCTATATGCGAGCTCAATCACCACACCTCCTGTCAAGCTATGCATCCACTGCTGAGGTAACGTGAAGCCAGGTGAAGGCGCACCGTCAGCCGGGTGTGTCGGGATGCACGAAAGTATTATCGTCGGTGGTCGAAGATCAGCTGGCCAAGCATCATCTCGGGAGAGGAGAACGTGGAACGTCGGCTCTGCATTTTGCCCGCTCAAGGGCAGCAGTCCCGTATCCGCCGAGGAAGCAACCAGGCGGTCAAAATGTGCCACAAGCTTCTCCGCATGCGCCGCTGTTCGATTGTACACAGCAATATGCTTCACTCCGAGTTGCAACAACGCATACACTGCGGCACGTGCCATACCGCCTGCACCAATTACCAAACTGCATGTGCTTGGCCTGACCGCGTTGGCGGGTGAAAGCCCTCTTCGAATGCATGATTTAATTCCAATCCAATCCGTATTGTCTCCATAGAGGGCTTTGACAGGTCCAGACTGGTTTCGTTCTTTGAACAAGTCCAAGTCTCCAGGTATAGTGCCATCATCATTGATATGACGCACTGGAATAAGAGTGTTGACCGCACCGATGGCGCGTGCGTGTCTACTCATAGAATGGACCAACGAAATAACTTCTAACTTGAACGGCTGAGTGATGGCAGTACCCCCAAAGCTGGGGTCCTGCACTAATTCTTGCAGTGTGTTCAACGTTGATGTTTGCACTGTCGTGTAGTTGTGTGGCATACCACAAGCCTTATAAGCTGCATTGTGCATGGCTGGAGAGAGGCTGTATCCAGCATGTGCCCCTACGATATAGAACCTCATAGGATCGTACGTAAATGATGCGTACAAGATGTGGGTTGCTTCTCGTACAGTAAGCCATGATGTTTCCGGGTTATGCTCGGTCCTAGACTGGAATGACGGTCCGTCTCTCACTGATGCCGGAATGACGCTGGTAAGCACTTGATTAAAGCATGCCGAGCGGCGTCCTGGACGGCCAGTATTGAAGCATATGAGGGGAATCGACCGAGGCTTATCATATATCTTGTTGCGAAAACTCTGTATAGCCTGGTTGTCGTCCATAAAATTGGCTGGCCGAGTGAATCTCACTGCAGCACATCCCAGACGCATGGCCGCCTCGTACTTTTCAATCCAAAACGGATTGTACCAGTCTACCGAAGTGTGCAGGTGCCCGATAATCTTGGTCGATCCTCGCGATTCGATGATGTCTCGCACATTCGCTTCGTCCAAGGATAAATCGATAGTAGCGAATTCCGGTGCCATCCTCAAACCATGGCGTATATGTTCTAGGTAGGCAACATTTGAACTGTGTTCTGCTGCCGGTGTTACATGATATATGACAGGAACTACAGTGCTCCTCCGAATCTTGGCTATCGCGTTGCTGATGCGATCTGCTCTGTCCGTAGGAAGCTGCTGGAAACGTTGTTCGATTTCGACGGGCTCAACAACCACTTCAAACGCATCCGACCCGAATTCTAAGCCTTCAATATCCACCTCTTCTGGATCTAAATCGGAGAGGGGCACTTGGACGGCACACGTGTATTTTCTGAGCTCTACAGGCACTTCGGATAATGGGAAGCCAGGTTCGAAAGATATTGGTACACCTTGGCCCACGCCGTACGTTGCCGCGGGTGATATGATCATGGAAAGAAATTTGAGAAAAGTACGCTCAGCCCTTTTCAGAGTGAGAAACGCGGGCACCGAAGGTTGGTTCACAGGTACCACTGAAAGAGCGGCCTTGCTCTCGGATATATTGTAGAACTCGTAATTGGAACAACGTCGGAATATTGGCGCAGTGAATGCCACCAAATCCTGTAACTTGGATAACTCAACGACCTCCAGGTAACTGTGAACACTCGCAATGTCGCGAAAGATGTGGATTACGGGATGTGCATTGGAGAAGTCCTGGAGCAGAACCTGGCCGCTTCTCTCCAAGGCACTCCCATTGCATACAATGATAGCGTCTTTATCATGTGTCTGAAGTATATTACGCAGCAGCTCCTCCTGCCGCAAGTTGTGGTTTGATGCCCCAAACTGCTTTCTATATTTTGCGCTTGAAAAGCCCGTGGCCTCCTGGAACCGGACCTCAACATCGACGACTCGACGACGGCATGCCATTGAGGCCATGATGGCCAGTGTAGACTTTCCTGTGCCGCGGATTCCCACCAGCACAATGGATGCATTCGACTCGAAACGTCGGCGGCATTCTGTAGGAGGAGGTACAGGTGTTGGAGTGGTTCGTGGAGTGGATCGAGCGCTCGAGTTGCGCGAGTCTGCTATGCCTCCCAGATGTCGGTTGTACCCATACGAAGCGGGAGTCTTGGCGCGCTGGAGCGAGGGAGGTGATGCCCACTCGATGCTGGGCGCAGCATTGTCAATCATGGTCGAGAACGAGCGTTTGGACCCGACGGTCGCAGTGGCCATGGTTGCGCCTCGGTCACCCAGTCGGGGTTGTCGCTGACGAAGAAGTTCAATCTTCTTTGCATGCAGGATGAATTGCAGAATTGTCAAAAGGGTCGGAATGGAGTCTTGCAGAGGAACTTCACCTGAGTGGTCGGGGGATCCATCGCAATGGCATGGTGGGATGGGCCTTGGATGGGACGGCCCCGGAGGTAGAGGCCCGGAAGAGACTTTATCCGATTTTGCGGGGGAAGCGAGCTCCACTTCTTCCTGCTTATCCTCTCAGCTGCTTTGTATTAGCAACAGCTCCAAGAATGAGTTCCATCTAATCAAACATTGAACCGGAGCAATTCCCTATCAACGACTATTCAACTCTGATCAGGCTGTGAGCCGTAAGTCGCTAATCCTTGCATTCGCAATATCGTTCTTGCGCCCAATTGACCTTGCTGCATCAAGACGTGGGGGGAAAGGCTGCTATGACCCCCAGAGTTGCTTGGACGACTAGGTAGACAATTGTCTCGCGATTCCCATACCTTGCACATGGGAAATCATCGCCTTGATCAGCTACCAAGCTCTTCTGAGGCGGGCCCCCTATGCCCGCGCAGTCTTCATCCAAACGCTCCGCGGATGAACCTCCTGCGAAGCGTTCACGCGTATCAAGGGCTTGCGATCAGTGCAGGACCGCCCGTGAGAAATGCGATGGCACCCAACCGACATGTATGAAATGTTCGGATCTGAAACGATCCTGCACTTATACAGCACCTCCCAAAAAGAGAGGTATCCAACCAGGTGAGACATTCGTCTTGTTGTTCACCATCACACCCTGACGATATTAGGATATATCCGGACACTCGAGCTCGCCTTAACATGGTTGTTCCAAAACACTGACGGCGAAACTCTACTCCATGAGAAACTTGCCCGGGAAGGAAACTCGTCGGTATTCTTCGGCCGCGAGACTCGCGAGTCCAATCGTCTACACAAAGCTTGGCGCAAGAGCAGATTCTGCAAGGACATCGATAAAGTCCTGTCAGGGGAGCAGATATCGCGCAATGGAGGCGATGCCGATACATTAATTAGCGAAGAAGACGATAGCGATGTAGAGCCCCCTTCAGCTGGTTTGCAGGACCCATCGCATATGCAACCTTCAGAGGAAATTATAATTTCTCCCACTACCCAATTCGCCTCTCCCACTCTACCACATCCGATCCAACACCAATCATCCCATTCTCGCACGGGCCCAACGTCCTCTATATCGCTACCTCCAAACAGCTGGCATCTATTGGAAATTTACTTTGCCTATACGCAAGCATGGCTTCCTATATGCGAAAAACACGATGTATTGAGGACCTCATATCTTTATCCGGAGCAAGGTCTTCCTCTTTCAATTGCAGAATTATCGAATTCTCATGATCATGCAGAATTGTGGAGTGCATTGGCCGTAGCCGTTCACCAGGCCAAACTTGACCCTGAGCATACCAGCAATCTGCCAGATGGCGAAAGCCTGTATCAGATTACCAAGAGTTTGATCCCCAATGAGGTTGGCAGCTTCGATACTGGGCACGTTAAAGCTTTGTTGAACTTGGCAGTGGTCAATATTGGATGTGGGAGAGTTGAAGCTGCCTGGTTGCTGGTCGGGTCAGCCTCGCGGATACTGACAGCGATTGGACACATGTCCCAGACTTCCAATCCGAAACTCAAACATCTCTTTGCTGGATGTTTCTTGATGGACAGTTTCTTGTCTCTTCACCTCGGGAGGAGTCCATACCTACATCGGTCCGACATAGAGAGAATTGGAGAAGATGGCCTCGAGGAATGGCAGCCATGGACTACACCGACCATGTCATGCTTGACAGCTACGCCTAGAACACCTACTTTTGGGCTGAGCAGTTTCAACAGGCTACTAGATCTTGCAGACCTTCTAGCGTCATTGGGCCGGAGACAACCCGACTCATTGCCATATCCTACGGAGCAGCTGCTATCGAATTTGGACCACTGGAAAACCATGCTTCCAACTAGGCTCAACTACATAGTCGATGAGCGCAAGGATGTCCCACTCAACCCGCCAGCATTGTTACTCTCAGTTACATACATCTGTGTATTGTATGCTCTGCGCTCAGCTCAAAGTCTTATTGATCGCCTTCTTGCCTTGCTAGAACAGTTTCGCGAGCTATTAGGGGTACCATCGATGCCTCCATTGATTGACTGTCTACTGCAGGATATGCAAAAGAGAGACTCATATACCACATTGGAACAGAATTCCAAGATTCGCATCGAAACAATCCGGGCGGAAATTTGTCACGCGTGGTCCGTTACTCGCCAAAGGGGTCCAATCAGCGTCGTCAGTCAAAGAAAACAGTCGCTACAACAAGTTCCTACACCCGAATCAATGCAGATTCCAGCCAACTACAATTTTCCCCGATCCAGTAATCGACCTGGCAGCGCCAGGCAAAAGCAATCCTCATCTCTACTAGAAGAGCTGCTGCCGGATATGAATCCTGCGCTACCAGCAGAAATATCCACAATGGGACCACCGAGTGAAGACGGGTTTCGGCGGCATTCGCTACAGCACCGCCCTTCTCTAAGCAGTACAACACTTCCACCTGATCTAGAAAATTACTTTGACGAACTGGCTTCTTTGGATGGGACAGAGAGATTAGACAGCCAACCACAATTCATGCAAAATCTTGGTTTTGCACCCGATGCGAATATGGCTGATTTCCTATCAGCTGAATTTGGACAGTTTCTACCCGGGGTTTCAAGCACTTTTCTGCCACAGCACGATGACTACACGCATCTGGATCCAGCTTTCTTTGGGGCATCCTGAGAAGTTGAATGAGCCTAACCAAACCAAGAGCATAGCTATGAGAGCTTAAAAATCGTTTCTGTGACGGCTTTCTGTAGCCTCCAGAGTCGACGAAGGAATTCGATATTTCCTTGCTAAAGGTCACAGGGTTGAAGGTTATATTGTTTCTCTGTGTGTCCGGGATGTCTTGCAACAGCATACTCGTTCGACCGCCGTCTTGTCTTGTACTTCACGGTCTTCTTTTGCCCTTCGACTAGACACCGTAATATCTACATTTCGATATTGGGTTCTTCATCAATTCATCATCTAATATCACACACGAAGCCATGGTCTCTGGCAGCGCAAATTTATCCGCAATCACAATTCGGAGCCATGGGAATCGATATTCTACTTCCAAAACATGACACGTGTGGATCTACATTCACTGAGTCGACCATGTGGATTAGGGTGATGAAAACAGACATCCCTAGATGGCGTTACACGGCTGTGCCTGGATGATCTGGATACTACAGGCCCGTTAACCAGAGTCAGTATATCCAGCGAAACAGATGATTCTGTACATATTACGCCATGCCAATCCAATCTCAGTAGCTGTCTTTCATTAGAGTTCTTGTGTGTGCAGACGAGGCTTTTTGGGACGACTTGTTTCAGCAGCAAGTACATGTTCAGTGGGACCGAATCTCGTGGAACGTAAAGTTGCCTCAACACTCTTCCTAAGCTGGAATAAGCTCCAGCAACATAAGACTTTCCATGATGGAGAACTATGGAACTACGCTTTCAGTGGAAGCAGGGTTCATCAAGCGCGTCCATTTTGCCGATTCTGAACGGTAGAGAAGTGATCACGTTTTATGTAATTTTATGGGAACAGCATCGTTTACACAGCGATTGATATGATTATGAAGTGATGTTTCACGAGAAATGTTTTTTAATTGGCCTACATGTCCACTGGGAGAAAAATCCGGTGCGACATAGCGTTACGATATGACGGTACTAGAAGTATAGTAAAGCACACATGAGGACGTACTTTAGTATATATGTATTGATATCTCGCCAGCTGATGAGTCCACTACGTGTAACCCTTTCAGTTCAAGTGCAACCAAGGTCTAAACCTTTTACACAAGACAAAAACCTTTCTTCTGCTCGATCCACATTTTCCCGTCTAGAAGCACAGGCGTTAGTACAAGAGATGCAAGACATAGACACACACATAATGCAATCCAATCAACCTAACTACGTCTCACCCCACGCCCCCCAGATTCTCTCTCAACACCCCAGAACTCCTAATCAACCAAGTCTCTCAAATCTCTCCGCACAAAAACTCCTGGATGAACATTCTATGAAGTGGAGGTGGCAAGAACAACCAAGGCGGATAAACACATTCCCGGTACGGCCTGATCGCCCACGACGTCAAGACCACACTACCCTAGAGTACCCTCGGCGAAGCGGCGCAAACCGCCCGATAAGCACTACGAGACACGCAACGCATGGTTGAAATGGTAAATTATCTTCCAGGAATCTGAAGTTCTGGATTGGATAGTTGTAATGATTGTGCCTGTGCGCCAGGGGTGCAAGATTTGTACAAGGCGCTTGGTTAGAGGGAAGAGTTGATAAGTGGGAGATTTTTAGATTGAATATCTAGTTTTCTTGTTACATCGAACTGGTTGATTTTCGAAGACTTTGACGCAAGACGGTATTCACATAGATATCTTGGTCTAATATTTTGATTTTTTTTCTAAGACGAGAGGGATATCTTACTTTGATATCGCGGTTTTCGAGTGAACTAGACGACAGGTTCCTACGCTTTACACCACCAAACCCACCTTTCCGTTCCTCTCTACCAGAAACCAAACCAGGCCACTACCCAACAATCCAAAAATGACACTCCTCCCGGGCATATCAACAATGTCGCTAGGCCGCAACCAAGCCGGGCACACCCTCTCCCACAAACTCCACTGCACAGCACAAAACGGCCTCCGCGGCATCGAGCTCTTCTACGACGACCTCCAAGCCCTCGCAACGCCACCCACACCATCTAACCTGCTCAAAGCCGCAACATACGTCCACGATCTCTGCACCTCGCTGAACCTCACTGTCATCTGCTTGCAACCATTCATGCACTACGAAGGCCTCATCAACCGCGTCGACCACGCAAAGCGGATCGAGGACATGAAACTCTGGCTCAAACTCGCGAAAGCGTTGGATACGGACTTGATACTAGTGCCTAGTTCCTTCCTCGGCGAGGACGAGTGTACAGGCGATTTCGACACCATAGTCTCCGATCTCCGCGAGATTGCGGAGTTGGGCGTCAGCGAGGGGGTAGAAGATGGCAAGGTGATTCGGTTCATGTATGAAGGGTTATGTTGGGGTACGCACGTCGACACGTGGGAGGTTTGCTGGGATATTGTTCAAGCGGTCGACAGAGGCAATTTTGGCATTTGTCTCGACTCGTTCAACATTTTGGGCAGGATATATGCGGATCCGGCGGCGGTGGGGGGCAAGACGGCCGATGCGGAGAGTGTTGTTGGAGAGTCGATGAAGAGGATGGTGGAGAGGATAACGCCGTTTAAAGAAAAGATTTTCTTTGTGCAGGTTGTGGATGCAGAGAAGTTGAGAGAGCCGTTGCAGCCGGGACATGCGTTTTATCAGGAAGGTCAACGAGCGAGGATGAGCTGGAGTAGGAATTGTAGGTTATTCTATGGGGAGACGGAAGAGGGAGCTTATCTGCCGGTGAAGGAGGTTGTGGAGACAATCTTCAAGAAGATCGGATACGAAGGGTGGGCTAGTTTCGAGTTTTTCAACAGGGCAATGGAGAAGAAAGGGGACGGAGTCGTGGAAGGATTGGCAGCGAGAGCGGGAAAGGCGTGGGGGATTATGATGGAGGATTTGGAATTGGTGGATGTAAGGGTGAGCCGGGCAGGCCTGAGGAAGGATAGTAAGGATTTGGAAGAGATTGCGAGATTGTAGAAGTTTTGGGGGGCGATTCGATTGTGCGGTATTGCGATTGCATCTGCATCTGGCGACGGTGTTTTGAGATATCATATATTAGCAACTTACCAATACAATGATCTTTACGGTTGAATTGTTCCGGCGTCTTCCATACTGTATAAGACGAAGGAAAAATTCTAGTTATTCGGAAACTCTGAGCCTAAAACTATTAGCCATATCTTACACTTCGGGCATGTACAGAATACTCTCACGGCAGTCCACAAAGATATATGAAGGTTGGATGAATTGAGAAACCAAATTTGAATATTCTCGAAATAAGATACGAATGCCCTGTCCGTATCGGCAGGATCGATCCTTGAACGCCTTTTAATGCTTCCCAAACTCCCCGTTTTCCGAAGGGTATACTAATCGATCCCTCGCTCATAAAAGGACTAAAGTCCTTGCATCACCGCCTCGCCATGGCTCTCGCTTGTTCTCGTTCGGCGGCGTTGTATCTAGTGGATGTTAGTCCCTGATCGGGACGTAACCTTTGCAGATCACAAGTGGTCGGGGTTGCGTCGCTCTCGCTCTTTGCGAAGCTCGCGGGGGCTGACCATGCGCTCTGCGCAAGGGACGTACTTGAGAAGTTTCTCGATGAGATCAACGTGGGTGAGGATCATGCGGCGGCAGCAGTAGCGCTGGAGGTTTAGGTCGTCGATGGCGTCCCTGCGATTTGAAGGTCACGGTGGTTAGTGGGAAGACTCTGTGTCAACTGCATGAACATGGAAGCGCATACGCATCACTCTTGCCACTGTCGATGGCTTCGAGATACCGCTCCCACAAGTCGCCAACGACCTAGTACAGTCAGTATGCGCCTTCAGCGTAGAGATTGAAAGCCGTGAGGGCGTACCTTGCCGCAGGAGAAGCAGCGGATGGGGATGATCATATTGGCAACAGATGTCACAAGAAGTGGTGATTATGGATTTGCGCGACCAACAAGGCGTTTCGTCAACGAAGGCTGAAGCAGTTGACGACCAAAGGTTGATTGGGGGTGTCTTCTCGGCGAGTGAATGTCTGCCAAAGTAACAAAGAAATTGAAGATGCGGGTCTAGCTGCACTGCCGAGGTTCTCCCGGCGGTGTAAAGCTTTGACCTCCGGCGCCAAAAAATATTATCCTCTCAAGTTTTGCGACACCAACAACTTTTTGCAGATCGACCGCCCGATTGAACTGCACGATTTCTGGGCTCTCCAATATGGCTGACCTCAATGGCACTCCGAAACTGAAAAGGAAGGGGGAGACTACCGAAGGGCAGCGCAAGAAAGCCAAGACGCAGAAAAAAGGTCAAAACGAAGCCGCAACGCCCGTCAAAGAAGCTGCGACTGCAGTATCCGAGTCCGGATCGGCTCAAAAGGCTGCTGTGACCCCTACTCCCAAGAAAGGCTCCAAGTCGGGTCCTCGCAATTCGATCGAAAACGCCATTACCTCCACCCCCACCGCCACAGGGACACCGGCTAGCTCTCGTAAAGAGAAGAACCGTGCAGACACGAAAAAACATAAGAAGAAGGATGCTGCAGCTGCCGACAAGGAGGAAACCAACCAAACTACCATTCAAGTTCTGCCCGTGAACGGCGATGCGGAGACCTCGAAGCAGAAGAGCAAATCGAAGAAGCTCAAGGAAAAGACTTCCGAACCTTGGTCCATATCCGAGGCACAGGGCGGATGGTTCCTCCCTCAAGACCCAATCTTCTCTGTCGACGAAAAACACCTCCTTCTCCAAAAACCCAAGGCTTTGGAAGTGTATGCCGCCGACACGTCTCTGCTGGTACGAGAGCTTCCCGTAGGCGGCTCGGGCGTCATTCTAGCTTCCGCTCTATCTACCTCGAGACCGAATCAAGTCTACATCACCGAGTCGAACGGAATCGTTACATTGTGGGACTGGACTGACGGCTCCAAAGTTGCTCGGTGGGATATCAGTGCAAAAGTCCAATGCGTTGCTGTAGTGAACGCGCCGGACTCTGATCAGGATCTGCTTTTTTCTTACGAAGCTGGAAACAACCATGCCATCACCATCCACGCTCTACGACAGAAGGGAGATGCTTCCAAGACCGAGTTCAAACGGATACTCAAACTCTCAAATGCCATTACCAATCTCCAGGTGCTGTTGGAAGGCAAGATCGTGATCCTGAGCACTGTCGACCGGGTATTGGTCGGCAGACGGAACAAGGTTCATAAGACTGCTATTCAAGAGTTCGAATACACATGGAGGGAGCTCGAAATGTCGAAAAGAATCACAACCGTCAGTGCGTTCGTTCGACCACCCCGCACAGAGAAGGGCAAGACCCTGCCAACAGACCCACGGGATCACTTGGATCTTGCGGTTGGTGACGAAGAAGGAGTGATCCATCTATTCGAGAATGTCATAGCTTCCTTCACAGCGATTGAGCGGGCCCAAAAAGCGAAGACAGGCAAAGCGATTGGGCTAGAGAACTTCCACCCGAAACGATTGCATTGGCACAGAGACGCTGTAGGTGCGGTGAAATGGTCTGCGGATGGTAAGTCGTTTCGAGTATGGTCATGTTAGGAAGTAGTACATACTGACACATCTAGGCAATTATCTCATCTCCGGCGGTGAGGAAACGGTTCTCACCATATGGCAACTATCTACCGGACAACGGCAATTCCTACCTCATCTTACTGCGGCTATCGAGAACATTGTAGTCTCCCCTACAGGCACATCCTACAGCATCTCTCTTGCCAACAATTCGTTGATTGTTCTATCGACATCAGAACTTGAGCCCAAGACAAATATCATTGGTATTCAATCTCGTCGATTGAATCCCGATCAGATTTCTCGCGACTCTCAAGCACTCATCGGTTCAGTCCCCTTTGCTGTGGATCCCAAGCGTCATGGGCATGTTGTGTTTTCTACCCCTTCATCGCAACCTCGTCGTCACCAAAAAGGTTTCCTTGCCGAACCATACGCTCAAACGTTTGATATCACTACTCGTCGACCAGTCGCCCGGCAAGCCCTTACCCGTAACAATGCTACTGATCCAAACATGGCTCCCGATGGCCGAAAGATTCATGAACCAAATGTCAAATTTTTGCAGATCAGTCAAGATGGTACATGGTTGGCCACCGTTGACGAATGGACTCCTCCACGTGCAGACATGACTCACATAGAAGAGGGGACATCTGCTTTCAATGAGGAAGAGCGTATTCTGCGTCGCCAGGTATATCTCAAGATTTGGCGATGGGATGAAAAGGGCATGCAATGGGTGCTAGATTCACGTATCGACGCACCACACCATCACGACGATATTGCTGCCCACGCTCAAGTCTTTGACTTGGTGGCGGATCCTTCCGGCGCTGGCTTTGCTACCGTCGGCGGGGATAGGGTAGTACGACTATGGCGACCGAAAACCAGGCTTCGAAATGGAACAGTTGTTCGTGGATCAGACAAAGCCCAGGGATTAGTGACCTGGTCGTTGGACGGCTCAATCAAGATTGCCAACCCGATTGATGCGGCTGATAGTACAACCACTTTACGAACCTCTCGTTTGGCATTTTCAGCGGATGGTTCTGTCTTGCTAGCTGGAATCTCTTGGTCCTCCGAAATAGATACCGGAGTTATCCATGTCATCGACACGGAAGCAAGCGCCATCCGCCGTTCAATCACTGAGATAGATATGACAACCTTCTCAGGGCTAGGCATTATCGGCCGACATCTGATCGTCCTTGGCAATGCTGTTGTGGTCTGGGACATGGTCACGGACCAGTTTCTACACAGCTATCCTATCGGGGCAGCCGGCAGACTCGCAGTTCACGAAGAGGATAACACATTTGCTGTCGCTGTACCCCGTTTTGAAAAAGAAAAAGGAGGCTCCACGAGGATCGTTCTCTTTGAGCCCAGCCAGCCAAAAGCCCGTTGGGAACGTAGCGTATCCGGAGTCGTCCTAGCTTTTGCGCCTGTGAAGAATGGCCGTGGCTACATCATTCTGGACTCATCTTCGAGCCTTCGAACCATCAACCCCAAGTCCAATGCGGTGAAACTTCCCACTCCTCCACCGGAGGCAACAGCGACTCCTCCCGCTGATGAAATGGAACTGGATATGGAAGAATCGGATGCGAACGATACTGTGCAGTTTGACACAAACGAGGAGCTTCTTCTTCAATCAGACAACGACAAGCCTGTTGTTAGGCCAGAACAACTGCAAGAGATTTTCGAGAGCAGAGCTTCTCACACTCTCCCTCCAGTGCGGGACTTGTTTGACGCAGTAGTAGGATTATATGCCCGGAAACCTAGAGCATCTAGTGCCGCATAGACGGTATGGCTAAGTGGGGGCGCGGCGCCTGTGTATTTCATATAGTAGAAAACAATTTCCATAATTCGGAACAGAGACTGTGTTAAACCTTACTATTCGAGCAGTGTTCTTCTATGTGTGAATTGAATCGAATATGGCAGATGGCAAAGCTAAGCGCATACTAATTGGACACGGTCCCACGTATTGTACTTCGTTGAACCATGTAGTGATAGTTTGAACTGTTCATGCTCTGCTAAATGCAGCCCCCACAACAGGCCACAAAAAATATATCGTTTACATGGCCGACAAATGTTCTGAAATTCCGTAGCGTCGCCAGCTACGACTTCCCCAGCGACTCAACTTTACGAGCTCAAACAAAAAGCTGGTACATCGCGAGGTGCTTGCCACATCAGTTTAAGGCACTCTTCCACCACTCGGTCGATGAATGGCCTTCAAACATCATCTCCCACCCATGTCCGAACACAATGACATATCCCCTCCCCCTCCTACTCTATACAGTAGGTACTATAACCACACGCATGAATCAAACCCTGCGCCACAGCACATGTCCAAAGGCATAACACCATGTCACCGTGATTGGCGCGACTACTCTCCAAGGATCTATTCTGAGTGTCTGTTTACGCTCGCCCGGACTTCGGACTGACCTATCAGAGTCCACACCCCGGAGATATTGAAACGGCTTTCCCCGAAACAGACTTTCGGCAAAATGCCAGACAGGCCAACCGCACCACTCAAGCTCGGATGGCGGACGCGCGGGAACGATGGAAGGCAAAATAATGCCATGCGGAGATTTTAATGGGTAGGTCGATGGGATTTTAGCTTGGCGGGTGGACGCGTGGGTGGATCTTGGGGGTCCTGTGGCTTTGTGTGGTTGAGGAAGGTATATATGCACTCACCGGCATGTCCGGTGATGGGTGTTCCGGTTGATATAACCTGTACATTCGTTTTATGTTCTTCTTCGAGTTATCTCCGCATTCGAGAGTCATTTGACTGCGTTTGAGACGCAAGTTTTTTTTATCAAGGGTGGATTAGCTATCTCACTCATACTTTCTTTTTATATTTGCAATTCGATACCAAGATGGGTTACGGTGAGTTTTGCCCTTCTCTGCTGCATAGTATGAGTCGAGAGATGTAGACGGCTGACATGGAGTCTAGGGGGTTTTCTCACGCTGGTGAATGGATCACCCAATGATTGGACGGTGACGAGTTCGCCCTCATACCAGATGGATCAGTGGAAATGGCCCACCGTCAAAGCCAACACCGCCGAAAGGGTCTACGTAGAATGGGGCACCAAGGGCAGTCAAAAGGACGACGCAGGGGAAGCCTACTACAAGATCGGAGACAAAGGCGAATTCGCCATCCGGGGCAAGAAGCCTAACGACTTCATGTTGACTATTACCCTGGACAACCACGCCACTAAACAGAGCCCCAAGGGCTCGAAGATCGACCTGGGATTCCGCCACGATGAGTCCGTTGACTGGATCATGAGCACTGATGAAGCCGGCGACTGGTGGTCTAACAGCGGTGACTTGACCGATTGGATGCAACAGAGCATGGGGTCGATTGGGAATAGAACGTTGAAGCAGATTTGCATGCCTGGTTCGCACGATGCAGGCATGTCTGAGTTTGATCCTGGGACTATTGGTGCTTCATTCCAAAATTCGCAAACACAGGTGCTGAATATCTATGATCAGCTCGTGGCTGGATCGAGATACTTTGATCTGAGACCGGTAGTCTCTAACGGAGAATGGAAGGCTGGTCACTACTCAGCACTTGGTGACAAGGTCTGGCTAGGTGGTAACGGCCTCAAGATTTCGGATGTGGTCAAGCAAGTAAATGGTGAGTTCCTCCTGACAAAGGACAGTAAACAGGGAGTCCTGCATCGAGCAAGAACAACTTACTAATTCTCATCTCAGACTTCACGGCCAAATACAAGGAGCTCGTCATCATCAACCTCTCACACACCCTCGACACAGACCACGATTACAAAGACCTATCCCAAGACCAATGGAACAAGCTCTTCGACCTCCTGAAAGGCATAAACAAACGCTACACCCTCACATCCCCCGGCAAAACCGACCTCTCCAACAAAGTCCTCGATGACTTCATCGGCAAAGACGCAAGCGTGCTCATCATCTCGCAACTCCCGTCGGGCATCAACCTCGGCTCCTACGCTGACCAAGGCTTCTACAACCAGGACAACCTCCCCTTCTACGACTCGTACGCCGAATCCAACAGCATCGATAAAATGCGCGACGACCAGCTCAAAAAGCTGAAAGACGAACGCAACCTCGTAGCCGACTCTTCAAAACGCAAAGACAAATTCTTCGTCTTCTCGTGGACGCTGACCCAGGCACCCGAAGATGTTCTGAACCCTGAAAAGGCGATTTTGAACATGGCGACGGATGCGTATGACGGGTTGTTTGTGGAGGCGTTTAATGCGTTTACGCCAGAGTCGTTTCCGAATGTGCTGTATATCGATGCTGTGGGTGTGAGGGATAAACCCATTCCGTTCCCGTATGATAAAGTTAAGGCGGTGGATAAGAACTACGATATTAGGAGCTTGGCGATCGCGATCAATAACGCGAAGGCCGGGAGGAATAAGTACATTACGGAGCAGAAGTGAGAGAAAAGAATGGAGATTGTTTTTTGGGTGTGACGCTGGAGAAGAGTTGATGGAACAGAGCGGGATACCCCTTACTAAGATTCTTTTCCTATATTTTTTTCGTTGCTTAGTTACGAATTCACCACTTGCTTGGGGGTTTTCTTGAAAAAAAAGATTGTCGATTTCGTAACTTTGGGTGACTTGGGCTTTGCTGCATGGCAACCATTCTTTCACCCTTGTTTGTTGGCTTGGGTCTGAGATCTGGTACTATTCCATGCATCGAGGTGAATCATGCCCCCAGTGTTTGAGATACCCCGCGCATCGAACTCTATGGGATTTTCCCTTCCGCGGCAATATGATAGTGTCATCCAGGGAAACGAGAGCGAAGAGAAGCGTCAATCTATACTGCACCGGTCCGACTACGTGGAAGAATTCGCAATCAAGCAACGGTCAAACCTTGTATGACAGCAGCAGTCCCAAGCATCGAAGAATGGATCGGTGATAAGGTTCTGACAGCTGGTCATGACGGAGCTTTTTGCATCTTTGATGACGACGATGGTGATTGTGGTGACGGTTCTCCGCGATCATGTACCCGGCAAACATACTGAGTACGTAGCAACGGGACGAACACAGGGAAAACTCCGATTCTACACAAATACATTCGGGTACTTGGAGTCTTGGACATCATCAAGGGGCAGCACTGGATCGACAACAAGTGTCGGCAGTCGGCCTCACAAGGAACGCAGACATCCACTGCCCAGGAACCGGTGCCCTACGAGTATGCCGAAGCCGCGGGATCTTGTAGGCAATGAATTTTCAAGGCGTACTCTGCGCCCCATCCAGAACCATCGCGGCTTGGTCTTCAAGCAGTAAGCCAACCAGTTTCTTTCAAAGCGTCGCCAGCGTACACTAGTGACCCATCGAATAATGGGATGGTTGCAATGCCATGCAGTCAACGATCGGCAGCGCACGCTAAGTAAAGTAACCCCCTAGAGCACACCCTCAGGCTGCAAGTCTGCACCTGACGCAATGCAATATTGCAATTGGAGGGAGATAGAGAAGGAAAGAAGAGGCGATCCAACGAGGCGATCGGAGCGATCACGCGGGTGCTTTCCCCTGTATGGAACATGATCTTGGCTGTAGAGTAAACTAGCCGCTGAGGTAGGCTTTACTGCGGGTGAATCTGCAAGCGAACGCGACTGGCTGTCGACTATGGAAGAAAGGTTTCGTTGCAGTCTTGAAATACCGAAACCCGGAACTGCAAAAATCTGGTGTGTGGAATAAAAAAAAGATGCACGCCAAGTAGACAAAAATGAAGGAGGCGCTAATAAAGAGCCAACTCCACTGCATGTATGGCAGATAGTGAAAGCTTGGTGGAGGCGTGGGAGAGTGGACTTTGAAACAGGAGTGCCAAGACAACCATGGGATTTCTTTTCGAAACGGAAGAAAGAATAGCCCCTGGCCCGCCTCTACAAGGGTCAACTTGACCGAATCTGGACGGGTAGAATATCGTTTTTTTAGAGCCTTTGACCCGTGTGGTTCGAAAATAGCGTTGCTGTTCCACTTTTGCTTCTTCTGCAAGTCTGCTAGGTGCTTCAGACGCCTCGTATTTCCATCTTGCAGATTCGCGGGAATAGATTGAAGGTGACTACTGTACTCGACAATGGTGGGTGAACTCTAGGGCATGATGTAAAGAGAGCGTGCATAAAGTTGCAATGTGTGGGACAAAATGCCAAAAAATGACTGGGACACTGGACACGTGTGTTGGGTACACCCGTATTCCCAACATCACGCAGAAGAATCGATGTCGCACAAGTAGGGAGTTGGATATTTACTCGGGTAATGGCCCGTGAGGGGAAGGGTCTCGGAGGGATTGCTTTATCTTCATGGGGGGCAAGGGAGGGTGGTTTAGCCAATAACCTTTAAACTCGCTCACTTCGCCAGTACCCTCGCGCAAAGGATAAAAAGCGCATGTAACTTAACAACAAGTAAACGAGCAAAGCTGCCTCGATCATACAGATGCTGACCCCAGGTTCTTGCGAGAAACAAGCAACCTCGAGCGCGACGTGGTGGCGATGGGTGTGGAACGATTCACAGGGCGGGCCTGTCGGCACCCGTTTTGACTCGCCTAAACGCCTTCACCACAGACGATTCATTGTCACACCGGCTCATGCACTCAGTCTTCCGCGACGAAAACCGACTTTCGTGGTGCGCTAGAAGTTGATTCTGGAGCAGACATCGTCATTTACTGCGATGAGACGTCTGGGGCCACCCGCCGGCTCAACGTACAGTTGATGAGTAGCTAGTAAGGAGCTCTTGTTGAATCCACCGTCGTTTTACAGAAGCTGTACCTAAGTGACGGAATGATTGAGCTCTACGTCATGTTTCCTCGACTGTATCTTGATAATTATCGTATTCAATCACTTCACTAAAGCAAAGAGACACGGGTTCGGCGAGAATTGTCTATAGGTGTGTATACAAGTAAACGGCCAACACCACATAGACTATCGCTTTGCTGGGCGTTCATTCCTGATCCGATCTTAATACAGCTGTTACTATGACACTACCGATTCAGACAGAAGAAACTATTGATATCTTTGACAATTATGCGAGGTAGCCCATGTCTTCCCATGCATTATGCCTTTCCACGACCAATCCAACACCCGGCCACTCGTAGCGAACCCGGCAAGTTGGAGCTGCACGCTTGCGTGTTCTGGCAAGATGCCGCAATGCGGAAAGGCGCTGCCAAAACTGCGACCAAAAAAGGTACCAAGACCCCAGACATCTTCGGGCCCTAGCTAGAGTGCAGCTGGTTTGCCGTTCAGCAGGGCTAATGCGCGAGTCACGATCTGCGCCTACGTCGCATCGCAACCAGGGTATCTGGAACGAGGTGGGAGATGCTCGACTCGCTGCATATAAACATCTGATGCTGCTCCCCTGATCATGTTTTCCTCTTCCCCTACCTTTCTTTCCCATTCGTAATTTGGTTACTCCCATATAACCTATAGGAAAAGAGGTTCTCATCCAGTGTGGAAGTTATTCGTAAATTTCGCACCAGTCACTCGCTATCCCTTTCAAATCGCAACCAGCAATTCTGCTATCTTTAATATATTAATTACCCTTTCTTTTCCAAGAACTCACCACCTTTTCCGACGACCATGCGTTTCTCAACCACTCTTGCCACCGCTGCGGCGGTTGCTCCTTTCGTCAGCGCCCACGGCGATGCTCCTATGATGCCTAGCATTGTTGGGTTGAACATGAGGGACTTGAAAACCCGCGATATGATGAGTACTCTGAGGGCTCGCGCAGTCGAAATCGCCGCACTAGAGAAAGAGGAAATCCAAGCTGCCACCGCAAAGCGTCACCAGAACGTAAAGAGACAAGGAAACACCAACGGACAATGTGGAGGTTCATTCGGAAAGTGCGCCGAAGGATACTGCTGCAGTGGCTCAGGATGGTGTGGAAACACTGGCGTAAGTGATTCACGTTAAACCGCAAGATGACCAAACCTTTTGACAATACTTAGGACTACTGCTATGCTCCCGGTTGCAATTACGAGTTCGGTCCCGGATGCCCCGACAACGTCGTTCCTGCTGGAGACGACACTTCTTCGATTCCTCGCACAAAGGTCGGATCCGTCCCCTACGGAGGAGCTGGTATCTACCAGTGCACTACCCCTGGCACTGTTGCTCTTACATACGACGATGGCCCACAGAAGGAGTACACCGACCACCTTTTGGACGTCTTCAAATCCTACAACGCCAAAGCTACCTTGTTCATCACCGGTAACAACATCAACAAGGGCGAGATCGACACTACCCCCGAGTTCTCAGCAACCATCAAGCGTGCTTACGCAGAGGGTCACCAAATTGCTTCGCACACCTGGACCCATCTGGATCTCAGCAAAATCTCTGAGACCGACCGCAAGAACCAGATGGTGAGGAACGAAATGGCCCTCCGCAACATCCTCGGATTTATCCCAACATACATGCGTCCTCCTTACTCCAGCTGCACTGCCGAGTCTGGATGTGAAAAGACCATGTCCGATCTTGGCTACCACGTCACCTACTTCAATGTCGACACTGATGACTACAACCAAGATGCTACCGATAAGATCCAGAACGCCAAGGACAACTTCCAGGGCAACATCACTGCCGGAGGTGCTACCCCAGCCAACAACGAATGGCTCGTCATCGGGCACGACATCCACTACCAAACCGCCTACAACCTGACCGAGTTCATGCTTTCTACCCTCACCCAGCTCGGCTACAAGGCTGTCACCGTCGGCGAATGTCTCGGCGACCCAGTCGAGAACTGGTACCGCAACGGCGATGGCAGCTCCCCTGCCCCATCTGTAAGTCGATGATCTCTTTATCAACAGAGAAAACCCAACGGGATCGGAGGATCTTCAATGCATCCGCCTTTTTTCTTTTGTTACACCCAGGGCTCTGTGTGTAAGTATAAACTTCTCTCAAAGACATGGAATTAACCTAAGTATCAGGATCCTCCTGCTGGTGGAAAGCCCGTCACCACCGACGCCACATGTGGTGGTACCAATGGATACACTTGCCAGGGCAGCACTTTTGGCAACTGCTGCTCCGCCGCTGGATGGTGCGGAAGCACTGGCGATTACTGCGGCACCGGATGCCAATCTGACTTCGGCACTTGCGGTACTGGCTCTACTCCTGCTCCTGGCAATCCCTCAACACCTGTTTCCGACGACGGCACCTGCGCTGGTACCAAGGGCCAAACTTGCACTGGCTCTCCCTTTGGTAAGTTGGAAGGTTTCCTCAACAAGTGGCTTCCCTTCAACATCGATGGACGTCCGTGATTCATCACGTGATCACCGTCGTCATCATCTCTTATTCCCGCACAAAAGCTCCTAGGTAGCCTGGCGTTTTGTTTTATTTTGTTTTCATGTCCTCCTTTGCTTTTCTTTTCCGTATAGTTCTTCGCCAAGTCCGAGGACTCTCTGTACCGTTCCATATACCTTTGTTGTTTTTAAAACCTCCTACATGTCAAAGTGATAAAAAGGATGAAGTACCTACCTTACACGTAAGCGTACCATCATAAACATCATTACCCCCATCTAAAACATCTCCTAAAACTTTAATAAGTCTAAACATCCGGTCTCCACACTCGCTACCGAGCTACAATTATGGAGCTCTTCTCCACTCGAGTCATCCAACAACAATAACAACCCACTCAGCTCAACCACAATTCTAACCATTCTTTTTTTATAGGAAACTGCTGCTCCCAGTACGGATGGTGCGGATCCACCGGCGACCACTGCGGCACGGGATGCAACTCCGCGTTTGGCACTTGCCAGTAGAGAATTGCTTCTCTCTCAACTTTCGGAAGCGAGGGTGGGGTAACGAATCGCGACGGCTAGACACGTTATACAACACGAAAAAGCAGAAAACCGGTGTATATAATTAGATGGAGTTGGGGCGCGGGTGAGCGGGCGGGCGCCTTGAAACGAACAGGGTGTATAGAGGGCGAGCTGTTGATAATGCGGGTGGGGTGGGTGACGAGGAAAAGAAATGTAACAAAATCTATCGTAACTATATTCATGAGTCTTATCTAATTGGATACGATATTCGAACACTAATTTCTTCTTCTTCTTTCGTTTAGTCATGCACTGCCTGTTGGGGCTGATGTGTTTTGTTCTAGCCGCAACAAGTGAGGATAGCAGTCCAGTGGAAACAAGCAAAGATCAATTCGTCATCCATCATGATCGTAATTTGTTAATGGGCAAGAGATAGGAGGTGCAACCGCGGATTCTCGACGATCAGGCCTCCCAGCGCTAAATATATAATCTACGTTTAGTCCGCCGTTTCGCGAATTTGTATTTCTACGAGAGCGCTAGTTTCATGGACCCCATTTCTCTCCATCTTTCATCTAGATCTCAGGGGGATTTGTCCCGTACGCGTACCCACTATCACGGGATCTGGCCCGCTACCACAGAATCGTGCCCCCCATTGTTTCAATGCCGGAGGTTTTGTGCCCTCTACTTGTGAATCGTGCCCGCTACCATGGATGGTATGTTTTAGATGGCGAGATTGTGCCCTCTATCTTTGTTTTGATCTAGTGTGTTCTGTTCAATGAATCAGATCGAGTGTCCTCGTAACGCACCAGGTATCGGCGATGGTTGATGTGTGGAATGAGTAATATTCTGTGGTGACAAGGGTCTGCCATGAGTGGTATTGGGCTTTGATGATAAGTTGGTCGAAAAATATATGTATTAAGCTATATATGTGCCAGATCTCATCGATCTCAATGGCCTCATAGCAGCGCAAAAAAGTAGAGTGCAGACATCTTATTCGCTATCAAGATCCTACGAAGCTGACCATATAAAGGCATTCTGGAGTCTCATACGCCTCCACTGCTCTTTGTAATGGCTTAGGATCTTTCGCAAACGAGACTTGCTAGATTGATATGGCCATTCAAAATTTGCTGTTGGTACAAAATCTCATGGAATTTTGGCCTTGGTCATGAGGGTCTATGTTGAAAATGATCTTCGCGCTTACATTGCGGGCTTCAAACTGCAGGAAGCGCTCAGTGGGTATAATTTCATCCACGATTTGAAAGGTCTTTGAATTGTGAATGACGAGCAGGCACATCAGACACAGCTAGGCTCTGCTCGTCCTGTGATTATGTTTCTGGCTCGAATCAATTTATCCGAACAGCTCCTGTTTGAAGACAAGTTGACATCGTAGGATATCCGTGCATTGAGAAATATCCGCTCTTGCGCTCGGAATCAGGCCTCAGCAGAATTTCAACCATATATCCTTACCTGACTCTAGTCGAAGAACGGCAAGTCCATGCAGTGACTCTGAACGTTTAGTTGTGTAATACTTCTGCGATGTTCCCTCCATTAGCACTGCAACTTCACAGTGATATGGGGAAATAATGTCTCCCTATTACTAAAGTATAGGTGGAGACAGATTGATCTTATTGAGAATGGCCAACCCCGACATTTCAATGAAATCAATGTATTCTTTGATCTACCTTTGGTACTGAAGACAATATACTCGAGCTACTTCCAACAATTCGGAACAATATTCGCAAACACTTTTACACATCCTCGCGTCTCTCCTCCTTAGTCTTCTCAATCGTTAACCCCGCTCCCTCGGCGTCGTGGCGGAACTCCTCTTCATCCTGCCTCAACTTGATAAGCATCTCTCCGTGGGCCTTGCGCACATTCTTGTAAGAGAAAAGCTCATCCATGTGCTCGAGCGGGATACCCTTGGTTTCGGGCACCAAGAAGTAAATGAACGGAATGGACAACACCATAAGCGATGCAAAGAAGAAGTAGACACCATATTCCATGGTGTTGAACATCTGAGGAGTGAATCTCGAAATGATGAAGTTCCAGAACCAGTTGTTGGCTGCTGCGGAAGCTTGACCGAGAGATCGGGTGTTTTGACTGTACATTTCCGAGTTGATGACCCATGGTGTGCCGTTCCATGATGGTGTGTAGAAAGCAGTCCACAGGTAGAAGAAGAACACAGCGGCGATTCCACCGGATGAGAGCTTCGTATTCGCGCTGGCAGGGCCTGACCCTGCGCCGGCCAGCTTGATGTAGGCACCGATGAACCACATGCAGAGAGATCCACCTGTAGCGCCAATCAAGAGCAGTTTGGTGCGGCCGAGGTGATCGATAAGCCAGAGAAGCCAGATCACAGTCAGTACCGTTTTGACGACACCAAAGATGCCAGTGGTGAGGAAGCCGGTGCTAGTGCCAGTGATACCGATGGATTTGAAGACGGTGGGCGAGTAGTAGTTGATCGCGTTGATACCTAAACAATCCGTGTGAGTATTTCTCGTTCATATCAAACACGTTGAGGAACAAAGGGTTTCTCATACCTGAACCATTTTGCCAGAGGAAAAGCATGCCTCCAATGAAGAAGCGATACTGAGTCTTCCTCTCCTTGAGCGCAGCAAACGGCTTCCAGAAGCCAACACCCACGTGGACACGGTCCCATTCAATTTGAGCATCGATAGCTGCAACTTCTTCAACAATGTAGATATCGGTAGGCTCGAGTTTGCGGATCCAGCAAAGGTTAGCCATAGCCTTTTCGCGCATGCCCTTCTGGAAGAGCCATCGGGGAGATTCCTTCATCCAGATTGCTCCAAGGAGAAGACAACCGGCTGGAATGAGTTGAACAGCGAATGGGATAAGCCACTGGCTGTGTGATGGTGCCATGGTCTCAGTCAACCCATAGTTTATCCAACTGCACTTTGTTAGCATTCGACCCAAAACGATTCGTGGAAGAATGGCGACTTACAATCCCACAAGACCACCAATCTGCCAGCCTAGCTCGTAGATGCCCACGAGACGGCCACGGATCGCAGGAGGAGCTAGTTCAGAGATGTAGATGGGAACCATGTTACTGGCGGCACCTACACCCAGTCCTGCAAGTACTCGGCCTCCAATGATGAGACCGAGCCCTCTCTCTGCGTTCGCGCCCAACATCATGCCCGCACCAACGATGAAAACCATGATCCAGATCAACAGACTGGTCCTTCGACCCCAGTAGTAACTGGAAACATAGGCGCCGAACGATCCGAAGAAGGCTCCCGCCTGGTACACCGAAACGATGTTGGCTTTGGTAAGCGCAAGTTTGGCAGGGTCCATTTCAGCAGGACTCAGACCGAACTCGTCGACGAAAGATGGGAGAGCAAGTGTGGTGCCGATAAAGGCCGAGTCGTATCCGATCATACATGCGGCCCATGATGCTACACAGGCGCAGGCGTATACACGCCAGTTGTAGACTGCTTTCGGCGTAGGCCTATCTTCGACAAAGGCGAGAATGCCCATGATGGCGGGATGATTATACTGTCAATAATGTACTGATGGACGTCCGCGAGGTCCGATGAGTTGAAATACTTGTGGTCGCTCGATGACTCGAAAGGAGACTAAGACTAAAAGGCAAGTGAACGAGAAAAAATTGATCGCAGCTCCAGATCGGACCCCACTCAGATAGATGCGGAACCGTACTGATGGGATGAATAGAGATTGATCGTGGTGAGATTCCCCTTCATATATGTAGGTGTATACCCCAGAAATTGGTCAGAGATTACCCCGTGGAGAAAGCCCAGCCATCCCTTTCCCCAGTTTGTCCTTGTCCCGACGCCTTTCTTCGACTTGTCATTAAACGTTCATCCACGCCCTACTCCCCCCTGATCCCCATCTGATCAAAGTTTTCCCCAGGCCGAAGAAATACCAGTAGCTTGCGGGGAAAGACTATAACAGTGAAAGGGTTTACGCCAATGGCAGGAAGCGATATCGGATACGGGCCGGTTGGAACATGGATGGGGCTCCTTGATGTCGTCAGTTGACAGGGGCGGAAGAACCCTTAACCGCCCACGAGGCGTGAACCAATAATGCAAAGCGACTCGTGTACACGCTGGGGAATTAAGTGATTTTCCAGCTGGTAAGCGCATTTTGCGTCGCAATAATTGGCAACATCCCAAGTGTATGCGGAGCATTGGCACCACTTGGAAGTCTTCTACATAATTCCGCTTTGGTGTGTGCTCTAAATCAAGGACATTATCAACTCCAGATCCCCGGTCCCTTCCCAGAAAGCAAATTCTTACTCTGTTCTCGCCAATCCAATACATTTTCACAATGACACAAGAAATATCACAAACACCTACCACTCAAATCGAGAAGCTCGATCGCCATGGCTATCTCTTTGGCCATGGGATTTCACATTCCATGTCCCCTCTTCTACACCAAACGATATACAACAAATTGGGTTTGAACTGGGCTCAAATACCCCTCGATTCCACCGACATGGACCTCTTCCTCAAACTGCGGCAAGACCCAAAATTCTACGGTAAGCCACACTATCAGCTCAACTTAGCACAGCTCACTTACTTCTACCAGGTGCTTCGGTAACAATGCCTCATAAAGTCGCCATCCTAAACCACCTCGACTCTCTCACACCCGAAGGCGAAGCCGTGGGCGCGGTAAACACACTCTTCATCCGCGAAGACCCTGCCACGGGTAAGCGACTATACATGGGTACCAACACAGACGTCGTTGGTATCAGGGAAGCTTTCTACCAAAACGTATCGGACCCAGATGCCACATTCCACAACCGCCCCGCAGTGGTGGTAGGAGGGGGAGGAGCGGCACGAAGCGCCGTATACGCTTTGCGGACGTGGATGAAAGCAAGCAAAATCTACCTCGTGAATCGGGATCGAGCCGAGGTCAAGGCAGTCATTGATGAGTGCGCTGCAAGAGGCTACGGCGATGCGTTGGTCGATGTCGCTACCGTTTCCCAAGCGCAGAGTCTGGAACCCGTGGGTGCGATTATAGCTTGTGTGCCGAATTTCACGCCCAAGACAGAGGAAGAGAAAGAGGCGAGACGGGTACTAGAACACTTTCTGAAGCAAGAGCACAAGGGTGCGATATTGGAGATGTGCTATCATCCTTCGCCATGGACAGAGATTGCGGATATCAGCCAGCAGGCTGGTTGGAAGTTGATTTTGGGAACAGAGGCTTTGATTTGGCAAGGGCTGGAGCAGGACAGATACTGGCTTGGAAGGGAAGTGAGCGAGTTGCCGGTGGACGCGGTGCAACAAGCAATCGCACAAGAATTGAGCGCGTCGAAACTATGAGCTTGTTCAGCATATTAAACATACACGAGGAAATGCATATATGTATATATTAGCTTTCAGGATAGAGAAAATCTTGTAATATTTGAAGCTGTTGTGATACTATGCTCCAGGCCGTGAATAGTCCAAACGACGCACTCGTTTCCACACTTCTCGTACAGTCCTTTCTTGACCTTGACGCCCTGTTTCGTCTTTAGACTCTCCGGCTGGTCGTATGGCAAGATAGAGCCGACTTCCGAGCCTCACTTCATCAATAGGGCTAGTTTCAATGTTTTCTGGTGGATTCGCAGTAGTCACTAAACCTCCAGCCTCCTGGAGAATAGCTATTCCAGCGGCCACATCCCTATTGTTTGTCAGAACACTGATAAATGAACAAAGTTGGGGAACGTACCACTCCCAACATCCAGCCTCCCACCAGATATCAAACGAACCCATAGCAACGTACGCTAGATCCAATGTAGCACTTCCCAAGGATCTTACACCATGCACCATTCCTCCTTTCCCATCCCGACCTCCGATCTCTGCAGCCATGTTCACAAAACTTTCAACCTTCCGATGCAAATTGCCATCCGGGATATCTTTCCTATCTTTTCCCCACTCGCAAGAAAACACACATCCGCTCGGCGCTTTGGCCGGCATTGGAGGCACCGGATTCCGGATAAGAGGTAAAGGCTGAGTTTCGTTGAGAAAAGCACCTCGCCCAGCGCAGGAGCTAAAAAATTGGTTCAAAAAAGGAGCATTGATGACGCCGACTACGGGTTTGGATTTGTAAATGAATGCGATAGAGACGCAGTACATCGGAAACAGGTGAATGTAGTTGACGGTTCCGTCGAGCGGGTCGATGCACCACGTCGGCGCATCGTCGATCAGATACTCTCGCGAGGATCCTTTCGAGTACGATTCTTCGCCGACGAAATTGTGTGCTGGGTATTTCGACGTGATTTGAGATTTGATGTATGCTTCGATGTTTTCGTCGGTTTCAGTAACGAGGTCGACCGCGTTGGCCTTCTGCACATGTTCTTGTTGTTGCTGTTGAGGGGCGGCTGTGTCTCCTGTGCGAAGCCTGGCAGCTTGCATGAGCATCTGTCCAGCATATTTGCCCAACTGGACTGCGAACTTGTGAATGTCGTCTAAGTCATCTCTCGATAGCTCCTTCATCTTCACGTTGGGTGTTTAGTAAAGCGTGAGATATGACAGTGAATTCTTTTGATGTTCGATTACTAGTGGAGACCACCACCGATTGCGAAAAGACCGGCGTCAACCGAGCAGATAGGGAACGGCGCTCTTGTACACATCAATTCTACCACTCTATTTGCGGAATAATCTGCTTGAGCCTTCCTCTTTATGAGTTGGATAACTTATGTTACTAGCCTACTCTCCGCTGTATGAGGTATATCACAAAACTCATTTGAGACACACGTGTTATGTAAAATCTTCATTGTCGATGATGTCTCCTACTTGTTCAAATGTACGCAAGCGGCGATAGCTTATTGGCCACATAGATACACTGATGGAGCTGTGGGGTCTCGGAGACTGATGGATATCCAAGGACTGGTCTCGCCAATCGAAACGTCTTGGAAAAAATGGTCATCTGCGATGTGGAGGAGAGGCGCAACGGGAGGGAAAGCATTCTTCCAGTTCCGGCTATCGGAATATCTTCCGCACTAATGCATCGTAGCCCTCTGGTAACAAAAAGCTATTTGTTTGATGAAGAGGATCGATTCAATGCTATTCTCATACACTGATATTGGTATCTCATAATGGCACAATCAATTCTACTTATCAATGGCCCAAACCTCAATCTCCTCGGCACGCGAGAGCCAGGAATCTACGGCAGCACCACATTACCACAAGTCGTCGAAGCAGCACAAAAGCAATGCTCAGATCGTTCCATACGCTTCGAATCAATACAATCAAACCACGAGGGTGTCCTAGTCGACCGAATACATGAAGCGCGGGGCAAGGTTGACGCTGTCATAATCAATCCGGGAGCCTTGACACATACAAGCGTTGCATTGCGCGACGCTTTACTTGGATGCGACCTGCCGTTCGTTGAGGTGCACATAAGCAATATCCACAAACGAGAGGCTTTTCGACATCATAGTTATCTGAGTGACAAAGCGGAAGCAGTCATTTGCGGCTTGGGAGTGTATGGTTACGAGGCAGCCATTGAGTTTGCGGCGAGAAATATCAAGCCGAAGGAGAAGGTGAACTTGTAAGATAGCTGAGGTCGATAGAGGATATGTAGTCCATTGCGACCGAAGGTTCAGACATTTGTAGCTGCCTGATTCGAGAACCGGGATCAAATGTTACTCCATGCCTGGCATACCACCAAAACCCCCAATGCTTGCGCTGAACTTTTCGAAATCAATGCCTTCTGCTTCGAACAAATTTCTTGTTTTCTCCGCTGTAGAAGCTTGTCTCTCTTGAGTGAAGCCTCCAGGCGCAGAACTTTCGAATTGAACCAGCTCGACCCATTTGAAGAACAGACTCTCTTTCCCCATCATGGTTAACCGATCTTTGAACATGACGATTTTCTTTCTTGCGTCGGTTTCAGCACCATCGTCGAGCTTGCCACAGTTCCAAACGGCCCATTGACCGCCCTCTTCGTTGCCAACCCACACAAAAACACTAGTATTCAACTCTTCCAGGGAAACCTCCTTCTTATCCAGTAAGCGAGTGGCTGTAATCATAGCGCCAAAGTCCAAATCGAAGTCCTTATCCATCAGCATGTAGCCCGATTTGGCCCTCAGCCTATGCATATCCACTGCGGGGAGTATCCGTGTCTTGAAGAAGGGACTCTCGCTGCCAGCCTTTCCGCTCGAACCTTCAGCGGCTCCAAGCAAATCCTCTGCTCCCCAACCTCTACTCTCTCGTACGTATACCTCCTGGTCCCGGAATCCGACCTTCCAGCGCCACAACACAGGATTCCCAGGCATTTCGAAGAAGAACGACAACGGCCACGGACCGATGAAGCGAAATAGCAAGAAGTCGAACATGAACATGAACATACGCCACACAATTGCTTTCACGATTGTGCGCGTTGGCGACGAGCTCCAGTACAGCGTTGTCTCATTATGATGGTTCAATACCGACATCAACAGCTTCCAGTATAGCGGGGCCGCGTAGTACGTTCGCAGTAGAAGTAGAGCTGCGATGAAGACATTGATTCCGACAGGAACGTAGAATATCGACTTCTTAAAGGTGGCCGGGTGTTTATCAATGTGGCTGATGTACACGGTGTCGATATCGAACGTGTCGAGGAGAGGAGCGAGGGAGGCCGGCGCAGGTTCGAAAGGATCGGGGATGGCGGGTAAGGAAGGCTTGTTAGCCTGTTTCGAGGCTTTCAGCTTCTTGCTCGACATTCGGGGAAGCGTGCCGTGAGGAGTGTCGAGAAGAATTATCAATTGGTGTTGTTCCTGTTGTTCATGGTGGGAATGACGATATCATCGGAGGTCGGTGTTTCTATTGCCCGACCTGCTTCACTCAATTGATCTTTGAACTCCTGCAACTACACTCTTCTTTGATCATCATATATATTTCAGGTTAGGGAACCGATCACTGTGATTTAATTTCTACCTTAATTTCCATAAGATGTTTCTCACTTAATCTAACCAACAAGTATACATCGCTCATTTTCCTTAGTTCTACCACCACTTCCTACAAAACACATTGTTCAATAGTTTCAGCGACGCACAAGTTTTGTTTTGCAGAATGAATATCATCCAAGTGTTGTACAATCACCGACTCAGCAAATGCATATCAAATTCTATATCAAGGTCTCGCGATGTCGTTATGCATTCAAATGTTGGTATTTTGCGTAGCAACACCAACTTCAATCTTGACCAATTGACCATGATCAATGCACACAAGCGTTTACTATGTCGACGTTGGGCGTGATCCAATAGTGCGAAGCGTTAGAGAATTTTGTAGGGTGAACATCTAGTTTAGTGACCGTCGCAATTGACAGTGCGGCTATTATCAACTAATGTATTATCGAGGCGCTGATATAGGCAACATGCCATCGTAACTACAAGAAACATCATAAGAATTCCCGCTGGAAATACACTTAGCTTCAGACAGAAACAGATTTTGAGCGAATGGGTGTCCCTATCCTACTCTTTAGCTCCCTTATCCACACTGGTTGACGAGGAATTCTGAGTATTATGTTAGGAGAGTTCGAAGCCTAGCGATCAAGGCTAGAAGACAAGTTGAATGCGGAAGACGACATCAAGGTTTTCAAGGAAAGAAGATTCTATAGGGGATTCAAGAAGGTTAGTGGAGACAGGGAGATTTTGAGTGTCTGAGTCTGTTCGGTTTCCATGTTCCGTGTTGATGTGTACTCGATGCCACAGAACATTGCTTAACAAGACGGGTCATTGGATCGATCTGATATACACCTCATCATCGCGCATTCAGGATAATCTATTATATAAAGATTGATTCGCGATGGTTTCAAGCTCCGGATCTGTGGCGCCCTTGATTCTGTCTTTTCCAGTCACTCGAACAATTCTCAGCAGTGCAGCCTAGCCCCATCACCCAACGTCAGTTCCTTCTATCCGGAGATCCCTCTTCCGCAGAGCCTATTTAGATAGCCCTTCTAGATCTCGGGATTCATGGCTACCTTTGTACTTTCCAGGAACACGGTCCTTTTGCGGCGCAACGTCGTGGGTACCTGTCACAAAGCTCCGTTCCCTCCGACCGCCTTCAATCGTGCAGCAGACACGTTCCGGGATCACCAAAAGGAGCAACTCGAAGAACATGGCGCGAAAGTTTTAGTGTTTCATCCACGAGATTAGCCTCGCCGTATATGTACCCCGCAGAGTTTTGTCGTTCACGGATGCGGGGTGGTGTGGGTGTATAGATGACGCTAAATGGCGTCGGAAAGCTGCTCGATTAGCTCCGCATTTCGAGGTGTACGTGCAGATCTAAGCGCGGGGAATCCGTTTTCGGGGAATGGACATGCACAAGTCGAGGAGGGAGCTAAGCCTGCATAGTTCCAAGAATGATGCTGTCTAAGGGCCGAGAGAAGTCATTGATTCGTTCAAGTTGATATGAAGGTTGCCGAGCCTCCACGGAAACTGCTAGTTACACCTACCTAGCGTAGAGTGATTGTGATGATGATAGGTGATGCGCATTGAGGGGGTATATTAGTTATTGAAGTATATATAGTCCCAAGAGAATCCTCCGCTTTGATTGACCAAGTATCCCATAGACTACGCATGCGCATACCCTAGTTTTCGTACAGTCTCAAGCAAGATGCATTTTCGAACAGATATCGCTGCTGTGAATGGGCACAGCACACCCGATAACGAGAGCTATGCGGATAATTTGGAGACAGATGTATTGATTGTCGGTGCGGGGTTCGGAGGGATATACCTAATGCACAAGCTTCGCCAATTGGGCTTCAATTGCAAGATATTTGAGGCTGGCAAAGAGCTCGGTGGTGTGTGGCATTGGAACTGCTACCCTGGAGCTCGCGTCGACACTCAGGTCCCTATCTATGAGTATTCATTGCCTGAAGTATGGAAGGTGAGTAGGTTGCGACATCCATCTATAGACTGTATTGCTAAGAACTGATGTTAGGATTGGATTTGGTCAGAGAGATACCCTGGATTTGCCGAGCTTCGAAAGTACTTCGAACATGTCGAAAAGAAGCTCGATATCAAGAAAGATGTTGCTTTCGACACACGTGTGACAGGAGCTCACTTTGATAAACCCTCATCCAGATGGATAATCGAGACAGAGGATGGTAGAACCGCCAAAGCACAATACTTGTTATTAGCAACTGGGTTCGCGGCAAAGCGTCACTTTCCCGACTGGGTCGGCATCGAAAAATTCAAGGGTGTGATTCATCACTCTTCATTCTGGCCAGATGAAGGCGTCGATGTCAAAGGCAAGCGGATCGCCATAATTGGAACAGGTTCGACCGGGGTTCAGATCGCTCAGGAAACCGCGAAGACCGCAGGTTCGGTCACAGTGTTCCAACGGACTCCGAATCTGGCGTTACCAATGCAACAACAGCCCATCACGAGGGAGGAACAACAGACTAGGAAGCCAAAATATCCTGAGATATATAAGTACAGGATGACGACTTTTGCTGGGTTTCAGTATGACTATATCGAACGGAATACCTTCGACGACACCCCTGAAGAGCGCGAAGCCTTCTATCAGAAATTGTTTGATAATGGTGGGTTCGAGTTCTGGCTGGCGAACTATAAAGACTTGCTTTTTGATAAGAAGGCCAACCGGGAGGCGTACAATTTCTGGGCAAAGAGAGTTCGGGCGCGGATAACTGATCCTGAGAAGAGGGATATTCTGGCGCCACTGGATCCTCCGCATGCATTTGGCACCAAGCGACCATCCTTGGAACAAGACTACTATGAAATGCTCGACAAACCCGAGAACGAAGTTGTCGATATCAAGAAGACACCAATTGTTGAAGTAACGGAGACGGGTATCAAGACCGAGGATGGCAAGCATCGCGAGTTTGACATTATCGCACTAGCGACTGGATTCGACTCTGTGACTGGCGGAATGAAGAATATGGGATTGGTAGACGTTGACGGTGTTTCGCTCTCTGAGAAGTGGAAGATGGGGACGTGGTCTTATCTCGGCATGACCTGCAACGGCTTCCCGTAAGTCCTGTTGATGGGGTCTCCATAGAAGAGGGCAGAACTGACAAAAGGTGTAGTAATATGTTCTTCCTCTACGGTGCACAAGGTCCGACAGCCTTTAGTAATGGGCCAAGTTGCGTCGAATGCCAAGGTGATTGGATTGTTGATGCTATGAAGAAACTAAAAGACGAAGACATCAAATACTGCGATGCGACCAAAGAGGCTGAGGAGGCATGGCGTCGCAAAGTCACCGAGCTTTCCGACAAGACACTATTCCCTGGCACATCCTCATGGTACAGTGAGTAGATCCCAGTACAAAGTAGTTTTGGTGTCCTTTGGCAATTCACTAACTTTGCATTCCAGTGGGAGCAAATATACCAGGGAAGCCACGGGAGCAATTGAATTGGGCTGGAGGAATACCTGCTTACTCAAAAGAGTGTCGCGAGGCACTCGATAACGGATTCCAAGGGTTTGTGACAGCTTGAGCTACGATTACTGCTAGCAGCAACATTCTGGTGGTTGGAGATGGCCACCGGGTGACTGCTAATATTCCAGGTCATGTGACCTGAAACTCCTTTTTGCAACGTTACGTGGAATACTTTGTTGAATTAATCCGTGTGCCGATTTTGAAGTACTCAGTAGACAGTAGTCTTAATTCATCTCTTCATTGATAAGCAATTGGCGAGTCGTGATGTGGTGGTTGCGGGTCCGTGCCGTGAACGAATCGATGACGTCCCGTCGGCGTCGGCGTTCGGCGGGAGTTTTGGTCATCTCGGCTTGCATATGACAGGACGATCAAAAGTTCACTCACTCCCCCCATGGGCACTCTGCGCGTTATCAGTCCATCCTGATCTGTTGTAACATGAGGACGGCCTTCTGGGTTGGCCGCCAATGTCTCCGTCAAGGACCGCGTGCCTCAGCATCTTTCGTGTTCCGAGCTTCCACGCGCCGTTTCTTCACCTCCGGTGACGCCTCCTTCTTCCGCCGACATTTCGCAACCCCACGATTCCCTCACAAGACGATATTATGGTCGGGAGCTGGTGGTGCTGCATTGAGCCCTCTTGCACTGGTCGCGATTGGAAACAATGCAACCAACGGGGGCGAGCAGACTCATGAAGAGGCAATGTTGGAGGTGTCACGCAAAGAATTGAGCGAACAAGTTCCGAAATCTTTGGAGAGTTCCACCAAATATCGTCGAGGAATTTACTTCTTTATCGAAGATTACATTGTCGAGCCGATATGTACTGGCCTACGCTTTCTACACCTCGTCGTAATCTTTGTGCCAGTAATAGTGACGATTCCCGTTATATGGCTAGGGCAGAGGCAGCCGAGTCAGGACAACGAAAGGAGTGGCACAATATGGTGGTATGGGTTTCTCGTGAAATCAATGGAGCGGGCAGGTGCGGCGTTCATCAAAGTAGGACTCTATTCGCCATTAAACATAGGGCATGGTGAAATGCTGACTGAATAGCTTGGGCAATGGGCCGCCTCAAGATCCGACATCTTCCCCAGCGAAATGTGCAAGACCATGTCAATGCTTCATTCTCACGCTCCCGCACACTCCCTCGAGACTACGAAACGAACGGTGGAAAAGGCCTTCGGTGGCCGAAAATTCGAAGACATATTCGAGGAGTTTGACGAGACACCATTGGGTGTCGGAGCTATTGCGCAAGTTTATAAAGCAAGATTGAAGCCAGATCTGGCTACCTTGGTAGATCACGAGAAGGACTTTGAACCTCCGAATCTACGACAGCGGATAAAGAAGAACGTAGATGTCACACTGAAGGATATTCCGCACAGGGTGCCGTCTAGCCATGTTGCTATAAAAGTGCTGCACCCAAATGTGGAACGAGTTGTGCGCAGGGACTTGCGCATCATGGGCTTCTTCGCGACCATCATTAACGCAATCCCTACCATGGAATGGCTGTCTTTCCCGGATGAGGTCGCGCAATTCGGCGAGATGATGAGACTACAACTCGATTTACGTATTGAGGCTGCGAACTTGACCTTGTTCCGACAAAACTTTAAGCATCGCACCACGGCCTGGTTTCCATATCCATACACAGAGTACACGACACGCAACGTCCTCATCGAGGAGTTCGCACAAGGCATTCCCCTAGAGGACTTTCTACAGAATGGAGGCGGACCTTTCCAAGAAGATATTGCCAACGAGGGCCTCAATGATTTCTTGACCATGGTATTGATTGACAATTTCATTCACGCCGATCTGCACCCCGGGAACATCATGGTTCGATTTTACAAACCGGAGACGTTGGATGTACCCATGCTCAGTCGTAAAGAGGACCGCACGACTGGCCCAGAAAACTCAGTCGACGTCACCGAAGACGTACTTCGTAGATTGAGGCCGTTCAAGAAGGATCCTGAACAGTGGCGGCAGCGCCTAGAGGAAATAGACAATGAAGGTTTCCGACCGCAAATTATCTTCATTGACACTGGCTTGGTGACAGAGCTGAATGCCACGAATCGCGCCAACTTCTTGGACCTATTCAAAGCAGTGGCAGAATTTGATGGATACAAGGCTGGCCATCTCATGGTGGAACGGTGCAGACAGCCCGAGGCAGTCATTGACGCTGAAGTGTTTGCCCTGCGTATGCAGCACTTGGTGCTGGGTGTGAAGAGCAGGACATTTGCGTTGGGCAACATTAAGATTGGCGATATCCTGAATGAAGTGTTGTCCATGGTACGAACACATCATGTCCGCCTTGAAGGGGACTTTGTGAACGTTGTGCTCAGCATATTATTATTAGAAGGGATTGGCCGAAGTCTGAATCCGAATCTGGATCTGTTCGCAGGGTAGGTTAACATTTGCAACCGGATAGCCGGCGTCATTTGACTAACAGCATATTAGCGCTCTTCCCATTCTGCGCCAGCTGGGCGCACAAAGTGGATCAACTATGATTCGAGGTGGGGATTTTTCCATGCTGAGGGTATGGGTTGGTCTTGAAGCCCGCAGCTTCTTGCAAGCATCTGTTGAATCAGTAAGCAATGATTTAGTAGTCTACAAATGTCGTGGTACTGACTCCTTCCCCAGGTTGAACGATGTGTGAAGTACGATCAACTGTCACCGAACATATAAAACTACAAAAGCTTGTAGTATTGCCCATTCTCATCCGAATCATATTCCTTGGCTGTTTGTTACGGCGAGTGCGGTTTCGAAGGATCGGCCATTTCCAGCATTACTCGGTGTTAATGGGGTTACATGTACGATATAGGATATGGGATATTCACATGGAGTGCTGCAAAGGAATGAGACTTTCACAATGCAGACCTATGGGGACTGGCGGAACTATGGATGAAATCGGCACCGGCACCACCCTCAGCTGACAGGGATGACACTTACGTCATTTTTAGTACCCACCGTGCCACTACCTACTGCCAGCTTCAGCTACAGCCAACAATTGAGCAAATATTCTGCTCCCCTCTATAACGTAGCTTTACTCTACACTTCTGTATTTTACACTTGGAACTTTCAATTCATTCCAATCTCAAGAAGTTTCCGTCCCGGAAACACTTCAAAATCCTTCTGCATCATCATGGAAGCCGGTGCAGCAGGAGCTCTGTACGCCGTGGAGAACGTTCTCTACGGTGCGGCGGCAGCAATAAAGGGCATTACACACCCCACTCTCCCTCTCCGGGCATCTCTTACTCACATAACCTCTGTTCCGCTACCCCGCGCGCACCACACAGTGTCTGTCGTTAAGGGACGTGCTTATGTCTTTGGTGGTGAGGTCGCGCCAAATGAACTCGCTGATAATGACATGAGCGTCATTATCCTACCGTCCTCAGGAGTGCTGGACGCAGATTACACCACCATCAAGGCTCGAGCAGAAAACCCCGATGGCCCTGTTCCCGCCCCTAGAAAGGGGCACACCAGTGCAGTGATAGGAGATAGCATATATGTGTATGGTGGTGAAGGTGTGGAATCTGAGAACGGCAGGGTTTGGGTTTACCATACCATTCGCAACAAATGGAGCTTCTTGGATCCTTCTCCCGAGACAAATTCTCCCGTCCATCGCACTGGCCATGCGTACGTATATCCCAGTTACAGAGTTGTTTGATGAGATGCTACGTGAGGTGGCCTCCTGCAACTACCTCTGTACATATGTATGGAAAAACGTTTGCTTGAACTTCGCTGACTTTGTATTCCCGACTCTAGTACAGTAAGCTCGGAATTTCCAGGACCGCAAGACATCACGTTTCAGGAGAAGGCACCGCAACAACCTACCGACCCGGCAGATGCTGTGCCCGAGCCTGCTAATGCCGATACTTGGGGCACCATCTTCGTCATTGGGGGCAAGAACCCACATACCGGAGACCTTCTGAAAGATGCTTTGGCTTTTGATGTCAAGACGCGTACATGGTCCAATATCCCCACTCCATCTGGTAGTTCGCTGCTTGGTACCAGTCTGGGAATTGTTGGTAACCGCCTGTACAGCTTTGGTGGCAAGTCCGCTTTGAAAGAAACATCTGACATCGAAGCCCTTGACGTTTCCTCCCTCTGGACGCACGCAGAAGATGGAACAGTACCATTAACTAGTGGATGGGCCTGGGAGCATTTGGGAGGTCCGTCGACATCAGCACAGGAGGCTTCAACCAAGCCCTCACCATCCAATGCTGCAACGCCTTCTTCAAGGTACAATGCAGGTCTTACAGGTGTGACGACTGGCCAAGGTCGGGACTATCTACTCTTAGTTGGCGGTGCATCGCCTGCCCCTTCTTCGAACACGACACTCTTGGATGATATCTGGGTATATCAGATTGCCTCTGAGAAAGGCAGTGCTGCAGCTGCGAAAGACAGTATTCGCAGCGGGTTGAAACGCGATACTCACGAAGGTCACTGGGCTGAGGTAGGCTACAGATATGTAGATGCCACGGGAGAGGAGGAGAATTTGGGCGAGCATGTCAAGGGCGTTGGACCTCGCAGCGGCTTCGCTCTTGCTCGGGGGACAGAAGTCGATGGTGCAAGTGTGGTGGTTTGGGGCGGCGCTGATGCTGATGGAAGAGTACTAGGAGATGGGTGGTTGGTCACTGTAGAGATGTGAAGATAGCATTTTATTGTTGGAACCGGGCAGACATAGCGGATATCTTTTCGCAATTGGCATAAACTGATTCGTATATTGAGTACACTGGTACATATCATAATTTCATGATGTTGCGATGTTCAACTTGTTGTTCAAATGTTGTTGTTATTGTTGTTGTCGGATCGCACGCACGGACCATTTCCCAGCCGCCTCACTAAAGTCAACACCGTCCCCAGCCATCGACTTCCTTCCCGCCATCGCATTTTTGCGATATACAACGCCATCGTGGCCTGCCTTCATTACAATGAGAAAACCCCTGTACGTCCAAGTTGCTGCTCACTCAACTTGGTCTACACCAACCCCACAAATCCCATAAAAACAAACACTTTTCCAACTGTGAACTCAACCCATCAAACACACTCAAGATGCGCTTCCACCCACTTCACATTACACTCTTCTTGTGCACCTTGACAGTCGGACTCCCCCTCGACAATGCTCCTCGCGCGCCTCAAATTCTCCCTCGAGCGAAAACCTACGCAATCGTCAATGTCGACGGAGGTTCTTCTACCACAGCTCCCCCACCTGCTCCACCATCATCACAACCTACTACTATCATCGACGACAAAACCAAAACAGAAACGATAGAACCCCCAAAGCCAACAACAAACAAGCCTTCAGCAACAGCGTCTTCGCCATCGATAACTTCGACCAGCTCGAAGGTGCCGGAACCTCAGACCGTTACTGCCACGGCTGCGCCCAGTGTCGTTACGGTCATTATCACAGAGACGTCGAGTCCGACTGCGTATTATGATGATGGGCAGTGGCATACGAGTTATGCTATTAAGACGTGGGCTGCTCTGAGTACGCAGTCAAGTCTGCCTACCGATGTGGTGTCTTGGTAGTCGAATGGTCATGATGAATTCCAGGGTTGAGGGTGGTTTTGTTGTCTTATTTTCTTGCATATTTTTTTCCAGCGTTTATGGCCGCCTGTATGAACACACGGGATTATGACTTCAGAGACTGCCATGGTATGATGGTGTGTAGGTATTACTTGTTCGGTTTGATTGTGTGTCTTGCGACCAGCAACTTGGGGTTTAGCATTGGGACGGAGTTTATGTCTTTCGTAGATATCAAGCTCATACTAGACGGAGTGTTGAATGCAACTGTAACTAGAAAGATTGAAAATGAATTACGTGGGTGATGGTTCGTTGTTCGGATTGTGTGTGGATGCAATGAATGCGATGACGAAGCTTGGAGCTTCGAGCTTGATCCCTGGCGTTGCCAAGATCTTTGACATGACCGACGACCGCCTCCCGCAACACTACCCCATCCGCTCGCTCTCACCATCTCCGCAAGAATATCATAATTCACCACATATAATGGCGTCGCCGCCTCCTGTAGAGGATCAAGCGCGCTTGCTTGAAGATGCCCTCGGCGTGGTGCGCCAGCAGGCCATGCTCATGCGGAGGTGCCTGGAAACCCCGGGCAAGCTGATGGATGCGCTCAAGTGCAGGTACATATATGCATACCCACCTGCAGTCGTGAATGGATGCTGATATGAGAGAATTAGCTCTACCCTCGTCTCGGAGCTCCGGACAAGCAGCCTCGGCCCCAAGCAGTACTACGAACTCTACATGTCTGCCTTTGACGCACTCCGCCATCTCGCCGTCTACCTCCGCGAAAACCACCCCGTGAACCACCTCGCCGATCTCTACGAACTCGTCCAATATGCCGGAAACATCATTCCGCGCCTGTACCTCATGGTCACTGTCGGCACCGTCTACATGGCCATTGAAGATGCACCCGTCAAGGAAATCATGAAAGACATGATGGAAATGAGTCGCGGGGTCCAACATCCGATACGCGGCCTGTTCCTGCGCTACTATCTCGCCGGGCAAGCCCGCGATTGTCTGCCGACCGGGGAGGGCGATGGACCGGAAGGGAACTTGCAGGACTCGATAAGCTTCATTCTTACCAATTTCGTGGAAATGAATAAGCTATGGGTACGGCTGCAGCATCAAGGTCATTCACGGGAAAGGGAGCAGCGGACGAAAGAGCGCCAGGAACTTCAGCTTTTGGTGGGCAGCAATTTGGTTCGTCTGAGCCAACTTGTGGATCTCGACAACTACAAGAAGATCTTGCATCCGCTACTTGAACAGATTGTTCAATGTAGGGATGTTCTGGCACAAGAATATCTTCTGGAAGGTAAGCTATCGTGATGTGTTTTGCGATTCGATCTGTTGCTAACCAAAACCACAGTCGTAACCCAAGTTTTCCCTGATGAATTCCACCTGCACACCCTCGACCAATTCCTCTCCGCCGTTGCTCGTCTAAATCCGCATGTAAATGTGAAAGGAATCGTCGTTGGCTTGATGGACCGCTTGTCCGCATACGCACAGCGAGAGTCAGAATCCGAAAGCCCCGAGCAACGCAAGAAGACAGAAGACGAAGCCATTGTCAACCTTCTGGAACAACTAAAGCTACAAAAAGAGAAAAAGGCTGCCGAACCCGAGGAGCCAAAATCACCGGCAGAGCAAACCAACGGAGACTCGTCTGAAGCGCCATCCGGTACTGAAGATACTTCATTGGCATCGTCGACAACAGCCAACGAAATCCTCCCAGTCACGGAAACTACCGAGCCGGATGCCGAAATAGAAAAGTCGCGCGGTATTCCTAAGAATGTGAAGCTTTTCGAGATTTTCCACGAACAGGTTGCCACACTCGTCAAGATGCAACGACTTAGCATACAAGATACAATTGGATTGCTGGTTTCGCTTGCCAACTTGGCTCTCAACATATATCCTGAGCGACTGGACTATGTCGATCAAGTTTTGGCCTTTGCAAACCAGAAGGTTACCGAGTACGCAAACAGCGCGGATCTTCACTCACAGGCTTGTCAAAGCCAGATTCTCAGCCTCTTGCTGGCACCCATCAAGACTTACGTGTCCATGTTCACTGCTCTCGCATTGCCGAGCTTTATTCCTCTCCTTCACAACCAGCCATACCCTACTCGAAGAGCCGTAGCGGGTGAAGTGGTACGGAGTCTGCTGAGGAATCAAACGCACATCACTTCAGTGGAGAACCTGGAAAGCGTGTTGGAGATCTTGAAGGTCCTTATCAAGGAAGGAATGCAACAGGCGAGCGGTTACCCTGGAGGACCAATTCAGCGGAAAGCTGCCGAGACGGATGAGACAGTGGAAGAGCAAGGCTGGCTAGCTCGATTAGTACACTTAATACAAGGGCCAGACAACGATACGCAATTCAAGCTTCTCCAAGCTGCTCGGAAGTCCTTCGCCGACGGAAACGAACGCGTCAAGTACACTACGCCAGCAATCATCACTGCCTCACTCAAGCTTGCACGGAGGTACAAAGCCCGAGAACACTATGAAGACAACTGGTCATCACAATCATCGGCGCTTTACAAGTTCATGCACAGCACATTGTCTACTCTGTACACGCGTGTAACAGGCTCAGCTGATCTCTCCCTCCGATTGTTTGTTGGGTGCGGTCAAGTTGCGGACCAGACCGGATTCGAGGAAGTCGCGTATGAGTACTTTGCGCAGGCTTTTACCATATATGAGGAGGCCATCAGCGACTCGCGAGCGCAATTCCAGGCCGTGTGTGTGGTCGCCAGTGCCCTGCACACGACGCGAAACTTCGGCAAGGAAAATTACGACACACTAATAACGAAGTGCGCGCTGCATGGAAGCAAACTGCTGAAGAAGCCCGACCAGTGCAGAGCGGTGTACCTGGCCAGTCATCTCTGGTGGGCCACAGAAATACGTGCCCTTGGCGACGAGGATCCTAAGAATGTAAGACTGACGCTGGCCCATATATGTTTGTGGATGTTAGGATGCTAACAACTCAACCAGCTTTACCGGGATGGAAAGCGCGTGCTCGAGTGTCTGCAACGAGCTCTTCGCGTAGCCGATGCTTGTATGGATGCCGCAGTGTCCGTCGAGCTCTTTGTCGAGATCCTGAACCGCTACGTGTACTATTTTGACCAAGAAAACGAAGCTGTGAGTCTACGTTTCTGTTTACCTTTGTATTAATTGCTACTGCTTCCAAGAATCATGCTGACGCAATCATATTACAGGTCACGACCAAATACCTCAATGGCCTGATCGAGCTCATCCACTCCAATCTCCAATCCAACGAAGCCGCCTCTTCACTCGAAAACCCGAGAAAGCATTTCCAGCGCACGCTAGATTACATTGCGAGTAGAGAGTACGAGGGCGTTGTCATTACGCCAAAGTAATTGAAATAGATAATGACGCGCTATGTTTTTTTCCATCTTGAAGTTGGGTGGTGCCTTTGTATGATCGAGTCAGTCTGTTAGGCCACCATTAGCATTTTGCTATTCAGAGCGTGGTTTCTTCTTCGCCGCCATCAACGTGACAGTCTGATTGAACTTTGTTGGGCTGAGGATTCACTGTTACTGTATTCCAGGTTGATTGGTCGAATATGCCTTGAGACAACTAGAATTAAATATTTCAATCAGCATACGCTATGTTGTCCCTTCCTTAACTCGTCAGATGACTATGAGCAAGTACAAGTCTCGGTATTCTTTTTTCGGTTGCAAACATTTGATGTTTCGATGATCCCGCTTGAATCGTGTCATCAATAATGCCGAACTTTAAGGATTGCAGGAGCAGAAGGGAAAAGGCAAAAGTAGTTGCAAAGGTGATGATTACGTTCTCTATTCCATTTCATCTATGTATAGCCGTATCCAAAACAACATGCGTAGAGAAAACAAAAAACAGAGTGGGGAATGAGGTTTTACACAAGGCGGGTCTTTGGTGTAAAGTTGATGGCTAGACCATTAGTATGGGCCTGCAATCACGGGCCGGTGCGTACCCGTGGAGTACATAAGCTCAGGAACATAGGAGCTATCTGGCGTGCAGAAGGTGCGTGCAGAGTGGGTGTAGGTGGCTTGCAGTGACACGACCGGCTGGACCTTATAGGATGACAGCACGCCTCCACGCCTTTCTTTCTTGCTCTAGATAAGATTGGAAAAGAGGGGTTTTTTCATGCGCACAGAAGTATACTGAGGTTGCAAAACTGAAGACACGAAATGAATAAGGCGTTGTGTATGCGTCAAACAAACTGCGGGGGTACTTCGCGGTGGGCAGTGTGCAAGGTGAAGGACTACGAGAGGGGCAGCAAAGGATAGATGGGTGATGGATGGGATCTAGTTTAATTATCGTTAATCTAAAAAGATGCCTGTCGTCCGTCCCGCTTCTGATCCAAGTTTCATCGATCAAAACATGCGCCTAAGCGATGGAATCGGATGAGCAGGAAAAAAACAAAAAGTGGATGTGTGGGTGAGTGGGTGAGTGGGTGGGTGAGTGGCCCCATGTGTTCATCATCAAGTCACAAATTAAACAGGCGGTCCTAGCCACTTCAAATTCTCCGAAGCTGAACCCACCTTCCCTCCTTGATTCTCAACTCCGTGGTATCACATATAGTATCGCCTGCGGTACGACTTGTCCGCGACATACAGTCCTGATACACGGCAATTGGATTGTGCGACACGCCACGCTGATCACGCTTCCTTCCCTTCCTTCCGTCAGAGTGTCGATCTATCGAAAAATGTCTTGTCAGGGACGGGAACAGACGGGAAACAAATCGAAGTGGCTGCTACAGATGCGGTACAAGGGTACCGTTTTGGGCCCGCTACATTCAGCCAAATGCTTCCTTTGAGTAGGGATAAATTACCAATGGATTCTGTTCATCAAACAAAAAGCAAAAGTATAGTGCCGCGCAAATAATCCAAGGTAACCATCACTTAACAAGTCTAGTACGGTAGTCGGTTACATGGGCGCAGCATGCTACTGAGCTTGCTTTTCGACCCACTCCCATCACCATTCTGTTTTGACAACGGCCGGATTCTGTGGCGTACCGTGGTAACCGTCTTGCGCTCCAGAACCGGCGCTTCTTGGAGTGATTGAGCCCCAGCGTCCGTCTGCGGGTCTAATCAACGTTTAAATGATCACGCTTTGCTGTCCAACCGTGAAGAACGGTACGGCTGTTTGCTCACATCTCATTGAGTTGCATATGTGATTCCACTATTTTGCTTTTTCTTGACACTGCCGAACCGTCCGATAAGGTTTTCAGGCTCGTTGGCTTGCACGTTCGTCACATTCGTTCCACGGGGTAACGCAGCAGCAAGCAAGAGACAGGGTTCAGCACTGTTGCTGCAGCTTACAGTACATACAGCTGCAGCTGATTTGACCCATCTGTAAGGGTCAACTCGTTTGCATGTTGCTCGCGCGATTTCGGGTCCCTCTCTCTTTTTGCCTTTTTAGAACTTGAAATCTTATCTACGGTAAACTTCCCCAGTTGCGCCCCTCTTTTGTCTTCCCATCTTCTGTTACTTTTCCCTTTGGATTTTTTTTTAGCTTTGACCATAGGTTAGCGCTTGACCCTCCGTAAAGCTTCTTTGCCGAAGCGCATCAACACCGTCGTCTGTCTTGTCGAGACGGGCAAGTTTCTCTGAAACCTCGACTTCATGTCAAAAGTGTCTTCGGCTTTCAAGGTCACCAGACACTCAAAATGATTATACTAACACGTACGTCCGCCTGTTGTGCAGCTTTTCAAGTCCATCCTACCAGAATCTCCAGACAAGAATGCACTGCACGTTGCGAGACTTGAGAAAACAACTGCTAATATGCAACACAGAACCACCAGTCATGGTGTATGAGGACGAGCATCCGCCCCCATACCGCGTCTCCACCTTCAATCGCAGCGATTCCGTTCCTCGGAAATGTGCTGTTCCAGTGCGAAAACCATCCTTGCTGAGAACTCCATCTCACTTGAGGACTTCTGAAGAGACACGGGCTTCGCGCCTCGCATCTGCGCCTTGGGAGCTTACTCGTCGCAAGACTCGCTTGCAGTTACGACGTACGCAGTCGAGTCTGGATCTCCCCATGAACATCTTCCGGAAGTTGCCTAGGGAGGTTTATGAGTGCATCTTGCTGCAGCTTGAGAACATGCATCTTGGGCGTGATGGGCAAGGGTGTTCTCAGTGCTATGTCAGGGATCTTTACCATCTCTGCTTGACGAGTCGATCCTGGGATAGGGTTGCGAATCCTCGAATGTATGTTATGTGTTTTCATCGCGTCGGTCAAGCTTTGTATATGGCTTTGGCGGTGTTGCGAAGTCTGATATCTCACTCGACGCATACTTTACGAGAAGATGAGAAACAACTGAGATTATCGACCAATGAAGTCGTCACTGACATGTGAAAATCAGGTACCGAGATCTCTGGGTGCTAGGATCCGACGATAGTGCTTCACACATGCAAGTCAAAATCATAGGGACCAGCAGGCTCAAGCTTCTAAGGCGAACGCTTCGTGAGCGTCCAACTCTAGCTCAGCTGGTACGAAATCTGCATATGCCTGATTTCCAGGATCTCTATCATAATGCCGCTATCGAAAGAGAAGAGATAGTCAATTTAGTTGCCTCTTTGGTCATGGCTTGTCCGAGGCTTGAACGCTTGATTGGCTTCCATATCCCATATACACACTCCTGCGATCGACTTTCCTACGCGCTCTCCACGCGTCCGAGTTTGAAAGAGCGAGTCTGGTTGCTTTCCGAAGATGATGGGGGAATAGCTGAAGATCAATATGAAGATGACTCGACGGAAGACTACTACCATGCAGCGACGGATCCTACCGAGCGCTTTCTCGGATTGAACTACAATCACCCAGACTTGACGAGCTTGGTCTTACACCAGGATTCAATTCATACATCGCGCGAGCTCAACTTCCGCGCCATCATAGGCACACTGCGCCAATTCCCTAAACTCCGCAATCTTTCACTATCTGGACTCTCCAAGACCGCCTTTTCAAACTTTACGCTGAACGCTCTCCCCACCGATCTGGTCTCCCTCCGCCTCGAAAATCTCCCAGGGATTAACGACACGGGGCTCGAACGTTTCTCCACTTCACGAACCGTAAAAACCCTCCAATCAATCACCCTCATCAACCTCGAAATCTCCCGCTTAGATATCATCTGCAACTTCCTCCACCCACGCCTCTCGAAACTCCACCGCTTTTCCCTCATCCAATACAGAACCCCACTGGTCACATCAAACCGCGGGATCTGGCTTCGTCCACACTTCCACTCCCCTACGCTTAAATACCTCCACTGGGAAATCCGTTCACAAGCCGGACCACCACCATCCCTCACAACGCCAAACACCACCACCACCACCCTTGCAGAAGAAGAGGACCCTACATCCCACTTAACCAACCTACTCCTAGCCACGAGCATCAGAAAAGGCATCTCCTTCCCTTCCCTCCAACGCATCCGCATCCCACACGACCCCTCGGGCCTCCTCCAAGCCCAATGCAAACCCCTGACCTCCGCTCTCCTACCATCAGACACACACCTCTTCACCACCACCTCTCCATCCCCATCCCCGCACTCCTCCCTCCAATCCGCCTCGAAACCCAACAATCATAAACGCCTCCCCTCAAGAACAGACTCCCCAACCTCCCCCCTATCCTCGAACCCTACCACACCGCTAAGATCCTTCCCCCACCTAACGCGCCTCACGCCCTCCCGCTCCCGCCTCGCAGCCCAGTCCCGCATCCTCGCCGCAAACACTCCCCGACAAAAACACCGCGCCGTCGAGTCCGCCGCTCCACCTCGCTCCACAAAACCACCTTCTTTCATGGGACTCGGCGAGCCGAGAAGTAGGGTTGTGTATGATGTTCGTTCTGATCGGGAGGCGCTGGGGTTGTTTGTCGGCGACGAGGATGATCAAGGGTATGAGGGAGAGGGCGATGCGTACGGGTTGCGCAATGAATGGGTTGTTGGGGTTGAGGATTTAGTGGGGCGGTGGGAAGGCGGTGGTGAGGGGTATGGGGGTAATAGTGTGCGGAGGGGTTGTTGGGTCGTTGGACATCATCGTGGTGGGGATGGCGGTGTTGGGGTGGGGAGAGTGAATTGTGTAGGGGTTGAGGATTTGTTTTGATGGATGGAGGGAGGGATTATGTAGTTTAAATAAATAAATGTAAATATATATATATATATGTGTGTGTGTGTGTGTGTGTAACAAGGTAGTTTTACTCCTTTTGTGGAGATGGAGTGGTGAAGTGCTGAATGCGATTATCGTATTTCCTTTTTATGTTGTTCAATTCTGGTCGTAGTTCACAGCTCACACTTCATGATGGGAAGTAGTGGTCATGAGTAGATGATTTCGCTGACGCGTTGATTGATTCAACCACGCCTCTGCTACTGGCAGCTACAAAATCTCAACTTGAATACCCGCAGCTGAGCTTCAGTTAACATTGACACGACCAATTTTCTCACGGACCAACAAGCGAGAATAGGATCAAAGGTAGAACAAAACTGCTTGAATGCATGAAACAAAAGATTGGGAACTCCAAACTAATGCAGATCTAAAAAGATAATAAAACATAAATACATAGTTGGATATATGCCATCTACACAGAAACCTCCCCCTCATCACCAGACAAAAAAGTCGGTGTTGCACAAGAAGTCTAAACTCTTGTTTTTTCATAAATATCAACAATCCCAAGTCTATCAAGAAGAAGCGTACAAGAAAGGCAAACAAGGCAAGAGCCTCAGAGCAGAGCATGCATTGCAGAGATGAAAACTCTTACAAAGCGGCAATGAAGCGAGACAAGCGAGTAGAGCGCTTGCCCTTGGGGGTAGCATCCGTCTTGGGGGCATCAGAAGGCACGTCCTTAAGGGGGATAACCTTGCATTCGGTCCTGCCGTTGGAGTAGCCGACGGATGCGAAGTGGCCAAAGTTCTTGTACTGGTATTTCTTGCCGCTGGCCATGGTGGCCTCAAGAACGGCATCGTAGTCGCTCTCGAAAGAACCCATGGTGGCTTGAGCAGTGCCTATATCATGGTTAGAAGGAAGAAGCCAAAAGAATGGAGACTGGAGAGCTTACAGTAGGCAGCCGACTGTGGGGGAATACCGGCGGCACCAGGACCTCCCATCCTGGCGTCAATGCCCCATGATTCGGTCTCAGCGTTGTTGACAGACTTCATGTTGGAGTATTGGTAGCTGAACTCGTTGGTGACATCGATGGAGCCCTCTGTTGGTTGTGCATTAGCATTTTTGGCTCACAGTTGTTTGAGAAATTCCTCTTCAATCGGGAAGGAGCTACGTACCAGCCAACAGTGGGACACCCACTTTTCCGCTAACAGTGATGCCCAACTTGTAGCCAGCAGTGTGCGTCTGAGAAGTGCTGATCTCCTTGCTCTTGGACTTGGTGAGCTTGATCGTGTTGTCGTAGGTGGCGTTGGGTCCGCCCTTCTCGCTGGAGTTGATGAAGTAGTTGGTACCCAAAACGGCATCGGACTTGCCCTTGCCCTCAGTTCCCCACTTCTTGTAGTCCTCCTTGAAGTTCATCGAGATCATCTCGACACTCTTGACGGGCGACTCGAGGAACTTGAACTCCAGAGTGGTGACCCAGGCACCTGCAGCACCCTGTGATCATGGTTAGTAAAGTCATGAACTTTTAACAGTTGTTTGAGTAGGTTGGAACATACTCGGACAGCCAAAAGCTTTCCACTGGGGTTCTCAACGTAGTTCTCCTTCTTGGCAACCTTCTTTTCGTCGGCACCGGCATCCCACTTCTCCTGGCCGTCCATGTTGATCTGAATCCAACCGACAGCGTCAACTGGGTCACCATCATCAGGCTTGTTGTTCCAGAGCCTCAGGTTGATCTCCTCAAGCTCGTCCCATGTCTTTTCCTTGGGCTGGACATCGTCAGGGAGCTGTCCGTAACGCTTGCCCCAGTCACCACCGGCGAACTGGAACTGAACGGCCTTGACCTGGAACTTGGCCGACCATACACGAATACCGGTGATGACGATGCCTTCTTCCCAACGGGACTCGCAGAAATGCTGGTATCCCGGGGCATCGCCGAGAGCCTGTCCAACACTGGTGCTCACGTAGGGGCCCTTGTCACAGTTTGCGTTGACCGAACCGACCATGGCAAACGCTGCAGCAGCAGCGGCTGCGAGAGAGAACTTCATGATGAACTAAACTGAATGTTTCGAAGTATAAAAAGAATGGACTGCAGAACTAGCTGCAAAAACGATTGACTGAATAAAAAAGAATGTGGGTGTGTAGAAACGTAGGAATGCTGAATTGTTTGGTTTGAATGAAGCATAGAAGGACGCATACGACGACCTCTTATAAACATGTTGATCGCTCCCAGCTCCCCTATACGCATGGCCCCAGTAACAGTAGCGCCCGCTCCGGTGACCAAGGAACGCACTTGGACTCTCCGTGACGGTGACTTTGCTACTGTCAATCCGAAATGACATGTTCATTGGCTCCAAGTGCGAGCCTGATCCCTCTTACGGACATTTGGCGTCTGCCTCAGATTCATGTTTGGCAGTCGACGTTCACTGCCACAATGACACCCGAAGTGGAGCTTGCCGCCTGTGGAGATTTCCCAAGACAAGCATCGCAATTTCGATCGGGTAGTGTGGGGCGGTGTAAAGATGTTACAAGGTCTAGCAGAGTGTTTTGCGTGGAGGTTTTGTATCGAAGTCCGTCGGTGGGTGTGTTGGACCAATGAGGTAGGTGTGGTATGAGGTCGCAGATGCCCTAGAAGGCTGGGCATGCTATGGCGCTTTCTTGTCTATGCTTGGTGCCGCAGGAAACTAGGCAATTTCTGTATTATGTTTAAACAAAAAGGTGGGATTTTAGTTAACGAACGAGTAAGCGCCTACTTGATGTCGTATACTTTGTCACATCCGGTGATGATGTACATGACGACGTAACTGCAACCTGGTGGATCGAACATGTTTCCCTACACCAGTTTTTTGCCTAGAAGAACTTTAATTGTCGTCGAACAATGGACCAAATTTCCGCTCAGGTTCCAGAGACTACCAAATCTAGTGTTCATAATGTAATCCCATACAACGAGCAGTCGATTCTTAGAGACCAGACTTGTTGATGAATGTTCCCCCACGCTTGCTTATCGAAGTGCTCAGATCCCATATGTGTTCTCATGCATCTTTTCGCGAGCGCAGAATATACCCTCATTAATCACAGCATAGTCACTGTAATATTAATAGATTCCAAGCAAACAAGCAATTGTTTGGAAACGATCGGTAACAGGCAGCTTTTGCACAGCTTCAGGCCACCACCACCGGCATGTCACGGATGCTCGTGCGCGTCTAGTAATGCCCCCATGATTGTAATTTCGTCTCTCCACAATCAGCTAAAAAGGCTCGCCCGGAGAATTCCAGTCGAACTGCCCGACTGACAGTATGGTGACATTCCTGCTACTGCAGGGGTAGCGTATACGTCTCAAGTCACGCCAATGCCGGTGGTGTAAATGAGCAGTCGCAATCCAAAATATGAAAGTCAGAACAACTTGCAACAAGCATTTACTTCAATAATTTACTGATCAATCATACTCACAATTGCCTTCTAAAGATGAAGCAACCCAATCAATGATATCTGAGTTACTAAATTAGCCCCCTTGGTCTTGCAAACCGACAAGGATACGGCTTGCAAACCGACACGCAACTACACAACACGACCCATCTGAAACACGACCGATATCCGCGATCACCAACACCCAATCTTATCTTCTGATAGCAAGGCACACAGCCAGGCTAGGCGCCTGGCATGAAATCAACTGTTCAAATTGGCAGGAGAGACGGCTCATGGAAGACTTGGCAGGTCAGTGTGTTCGTTTTGCGACGGGTTGCTTCGCCCCCAACGCTATGGCCCGTCGGCGAGCGTACACATCGTGCAGTCCGGATACGCGAGTACTGTGTATTGACGACATGTCACTCATTATCCGGCTCAGGTCATCAGTAGTAGCACAAGTTAGGAATGCACGATTGGAGGAAGTGGGTTCAATAGTTGAATAAGAATGTTCCACAACTAAGATTCTATAGAAAATGATACCTGGTGGCTACACTTTTAACTGCTCTCTTTTCATGGAGATCAGACTAGAACCTAATCTCCAAATTTCAATAGGGATGATTGCACCACACCTCGAAAGGAGGGTTCTAGAAAGCGTTGATTTGAAATCGACGCACAAGGAAAGCCCAATCTCCAAAAAAACAGGCCGATTTCCATCATGTTACTTCGGAGACCGGACGTTGCAGTTATCTATCTCTGGCGCCTCTCTCATATCTTGTATAAAACTAGAACTATGCAGATTAACATTCTCGAAGGATCGCTCGGCTTGCTAACATCAAGCCACTACGCCAAACCCATCCGAGCCCACGTGCATAGTAAAGATACTAATCATCCATAAAGAGCACGCGAAGTGTATACGACTTGTAGTTAGTTCGAACGGCATGCACGATATTCCAGACTCCAGAACATCCGTCTCATAATAGCTAGACACAGCAGCTTTGAATCAGCGCAAGAGCAATCCACCCCTGAAGGCGGAGTGAAAGCCGGAATTGGTCTTGTAAAAACCACGGATTTGAAATCAGAGAACAGCAACCTGATCTGAAAACAGAAACAAAAAGGAGAAAAGTACAGACCAAGACCCAATTCGTGCGAAAGGAAAGCTTTGATAAAAAAATCGCTGCAAAGCCTCCGAATAGAGGCTGTTGATCGTCTCTATCTGCGCAGCGGCATCTAGACCGTATCCCTTCGAGGAGACTAAACGGCCGCTGCTAGAGCCAGCCCCAACCTACTCACTGAATCATCCGTTACCCACACCCCCATCTTTCCCCCCCAAATACCTCACCTAGCAAACCCCATACCCACGCAAAGAAAGCACACCCTCCAACCCCCTAAACACATTCCTTGCAACATCCTCAACATCCCCATCCCCATCAACCCTCACCACGCTCTTCCCATCCTCTTCAAACCTCTGCACCACCTTCGCCGTCTCCTCCTCATACACCGCAATCCGCTTACGAATCGTATCCACGTCGTTGTCCTCGCGTTTACGCGCTGCAAGTCTTGTCTCCAAGATATCCGTCGTGCACTGGATCACGAGCAAAATGGGGATAGGAGCAACAGTGTCCTGGAAGTACTCCGCCGTGTCGAGTTTACGGGGGAAACCTTATCACTATCATTGTTAACGGGGGTGGAGCTTTAGATGAGTTGTTTGTTTGATCGTGGACACGTATAATGAGATGAAGCGGGTGGGAGGGGGGGGGGATGATTTGACTAACCGTCAAGTAACACAATCCCCCTTCCTTTCCTCGCCTCCTCTCCATCTATTGCTCCCCGAATAGCCCGTCCTATAATCCCACACACCATCTCCTTCGCGCCTAGTCTCCCTTCTCGAAGATTCTCTTCTAGAACTGCTTTATACGGACTCTCCGGATCGCGCACCTCGTCTCTAAGCACGTCGCCCATACTCAGATGGTGTGTAAAGATTTGGGGGTAGCGGGCGGTTAGGAGGGAGCATTGAGTTCCTTTTCCTGAGCCTGGGGGGCCAAGGACGGAAAGGAGGAGGGTTGGGGGCGGGGAAGGTGGCATTGTATTGGGCGGTGTATAGAGGGATGTAGGAAGTTGAGTGTGGTGCTGAGTAAGTAGGCAGATCGAAAGGTAAGATATGTTTGTGTGAAGGTTTATGGTTGCAGATGGCTTTCAGCATCAAACAAACTCGTACTTGTACCTCGAAGGCTTCCCAAGTAAATAGTAGTCCGTCCTGTGAATGAAGAATAGACAGAGCATTCGAAAATCGCATGCAAGTCTGAGATTGCGGGATACTGAGTTGACGTATGTAATAGAATACCTGCCATACGTGAATTGTTGTGTAACTTCACCTAGCCTTGTCCTGAAGCACGGGCGCGATAGTGGGATAGGCAGTGCGGTGTAACTGTAGTGTAACAATTGCCTTTTTTCCACTATGAAGAGATTCAAGTGAAGAGAGAGCCTTACTATAAATATCAGTTGAATTACTATATCTTTGAATTGTGCTAGACGCTAGATAGACCCGCGGTAACACGCAGAAAGCAGAATGAGGAGCTGAGGTCTAGAGAAGGTGTTTATGCCAGAAGCCCAACAAACAATCTCACTCACCTCACATATTAAACTCCGATAAGCATTACGATTGCCCAAATTCTCTAACGGTCGTGAGACGAGTTTTCATTTGTGTTGCCCCAACTCAATCAACTCAGAAAATGTGGTGCGTTGCGTGGTGCAGCAGCAAATAACAGTGCGACTTGATAGAGCGCTAGATGATCGATAATTCTCACCAGCACCAGCACCAGCACTACCACCACCACCACCTTGCTCTATTCCAACATTTGTTGTGCGTACTACTCGTCTGAATCCAATGTCACCTGGGTTGAAATTTTTAAACATAAAATACGAGAGAGGGTTTGAAGCAGAATCTCAGACCAGCCACAGAGGCGAACAATATGAGATTATGTGATAAATAGGTGAGATAGGGGGATTGTCCTCTCCCCCAATTATATACCCAGTGATTAATCTCTCCGAAGAGAAGAAAAGTGAAATGGCGAGTTAGTGTATGCAATTGAGACGACACTCAAGGACGATACTTGAGATATGTCCGAAAAAGTCTGTAATCAACATCATCCAACCCCATCAAGTAGACATGCTCGCCCGCTTGGATCCTTCGAAGCTATTCCGCCTTCCCCAGTTCTGCGGCTGTCTCTTCAGGAATGCGCCTACCGCACCCAAATAACCCTCATGTCTGAGGAAGTATGCCTGCTTGGTGCCTTTGGACCAGAAACGAATGGCGTACGATAAGGTGTGCATGGTTTGCGAGTGGCCGCCAATGAACGAACCACCAAAGTAGATGTGCGGCAGATTGTGCTTTTCAGCATGGAGGTAAGCAATCTGGCCGATATTGTTGGATACGGCATACAACAAGGATCGGGATATGTCCTCGGAGCGGAATTTCGCGGGGGAGTGTGGGATTTCAGAGGAACCCTCGACTTGCTCTTCTTCCGAGTGATGAACCTTGTAGTCACCGTTGCAGCCGTCTTCTGCCTCGCTTTCGGCGGCGCGCTTCAGCTTGTATACCTTGCCGAACGAGCTCGCTATGTGCGTGCTCTTCAACCCAATCTTGTTATATCCGGCACCGTAGATATCACCGACGAGTAAATCGACGGTCGAATTGTCGCCCTTCTCGGCCAGTTTCAGCATGTCCTCAAAGTTCCGCGCGCCAGTCAGCAGAGAGAGCAGACCCCACAGAGTTCCCCCTCCCAAGGATGTGCCGCCTATACGTTCGTACTGTCGAGGACCGGAGACTTTGACCATGGACACGCCAGAGCCAATGTTCACGAGGAGGTATGGGTATATGGATGATGGCTGCGGGGGCAGAGGAACGAAATCCATGGGATCTTCCTCGCTATAGGTGAAGACCTCGTTGGGTATCTCGGTGATGAAGAAATCTAGGCCTGTTGAGCACTTTGTATCAGCAGATGCAGAGCTACCAATTGGCGTGCCAGCAACATACCTATGATTAAACACTCCATCTCATCCTCCCGTATCACCTTGACACCCAATGCCTCTCTTATCTTGTCATAGTACTTGAAAGCTCCTCCACCAGTAGCCATGACGCATAATTCGTCCGTGGTCGAGCCATTGAGATGTTTGTGGTCGGCTTGCAGCTTGCGCATGAAATGTATGCATTTGTCTATTTGATCCGTCTCGAATTTGACAAAGTTGAGGCGGCCGCCGATGGAGCTCTCGTCGGGTTCGCGCGAAAAGTAGACAAGCTTGGCAAGGGAGCCTCCGATCTGGACGCCAATTGAATTGACGGGTCAGCATGGACAATCCAGGGCGTTGGGGGCAGTCAAATGGGTGTGCGACGGATGGTCGCGTGAGGGGTGAGATGGGTCGGCGGGATCGGGCGGGCGCAACTCACATCGACGGCGACATGGCTCACGACGGCGGTGTGGTTGGGGAGGCGGATATCCCTGGTATCATGGTTGTAGTCTTCGCTGCGCGGGGTGACGGGCTGCTCGTCGACAATGAAGGCGCCCTGGACGTTGATGCGGACTGTGCCGGGCCGCAAAATGGTGTCGTGGATGTCCGACTGCACCGTGGGGCGGCGCGGGCGCGTATTCGATGTATCAGCGACAGGGTCCAGCGGCAGACTGGACGTCGACATCGTTATGGGTCTTGGCTGCAGCGTCGCTTTTGCTGCTCTCTTCTTTGCGTAGTCGAAACCCCTCAGACGCCGGCGCACTCGCTGTGCTTGGGTTGAAATGCTAAAGTTGGACTTGATACGGGGAGAAGAGCGGAAAGGCGAGGATTCGGTTAGCGAAGAGGGCGATGTGCATGTCCCGATTGTTGATAACCCTTCCATCTGTCCGCTTTGTAACTGGTCGTGATGAAGATTGCTGCGAAGAATGAGGCCTGGGGGAGTGCCAATGACTGGAGAGCCGCTGGGCGATGCGCACAACTCAATCGCCCAGCAGGCCGTCCCGTCTGCCATTCCTCTTTATACAACGTCCATGTGCCTTCGGCTCGACGCTTATGGCCTCTCTCCGAAACCACCGCGACATCCGAGTGTTGAGTACCATAAGCTCGGCAACATGACGATTGAGGATCAACGACGCCTCGGGACTCGCTGTGGTGCATGTGGAGGTGCCCCGATCTATGTCGACAACCAACCACAATCACTCATGGCTGCAGAGCAAACAAGAGTGTAGGATGAGCTTCCGGATGACCGAGGCATGTCTTTGCATGAATCCAGAGAGTTACCCGTCGCGCATATGGAAGTGCGTTGACCTCATTGTACAGCTCCCCGGTCCCTTCCCTTTTCGGATATCGGTCACGTGAATGCCTTTCGCCGTCTCCAACATTTGAATCAATTGATCACATTCATGGAGGTCCCTACATGCAGATACACCTATATCGAACATTGAAACTCAAAATCACATACACACAGAAGCTGATCATTCCATATATTTTCATGGTTTCCGACTCCTGTATCAACGCATGCTCCAGTGGACAAAAGGTGTCGAGCGGGTTGTCTCATTCTCCTTGGTGTCGTTCTTATGTTCAATTACCACAATACGGAGCGAGCCATATCCTGGATTCGTTTGAGATATTTTGAAGATAGCCCTCATCGTAATCGATGGATATGTGCGTCTCCTGGAAAAAGGCACGACCCAACACATTTCGCTCTCGCTTTGGAGGGAAATAGTGGCTCCAGGTATCCATGAGCGGATATGTAAGGTTGAGATTGAATGTTGTTTCGTATGAGAGAGTGTAATTCTTAGTCACGGCCTGGGAATCGGGAGAGGTCAAAGAAAACGTGACGTTTTGGTTGGTTTCAAGTAGCCAGTCGTATGTCGACTGGTCGACAAAGTAATACCCCAAAGTGTCATCCCAATTTCGATCCAATGTTGATTTTCTCCATAGGTAAGATCTCTATCCTGTGGCTGAGCAACACCTGGCAATAAGAGCGAACACGAAACTTGAATTGCGGTCCCCTTAAGCATAGTGATGTCACGAAGCTTCTATAATAACGTCGGAGTGGGATGAATCTCTGGAATCATTCAACACCACACTGCTACTCGATTACACTACGTATACTTCAAACTTTACTCGTGCTATACACATATTGATATTCATGTTGTGTAAACCGACAGGTTATGTGAGATATTGATGCGTTCTTTAGCATGAGTGATATGGAGTCAAAGAGTGATCGACTGTGGGTAGACGACAAGTCTCACTCCACATGGCAAGATATTCATCATGAATCTATTCTTTCTTAAATTCTGCAAATCTGGGTGCATTGCATTGTGTGTCTCATACTTTTCTTCATGATGATGAGGTTGGTGTTATCGTCCATGATCAATTCTTCTACACTCCATGATATATCATCGAAACATGCCTTGAAAATGAACATAATTCCCAAAACCTGCATACTCAGTGGTTTTACTACCCGAATACAAAAGAAACCCGCACCAAGCCTCCATAAAAATGTGTGCGAAAACAGTATTCCCCTTGCAGAGAGGCTTCAATCACCTACGTCATCGTCCAGTAGACTCGTAACATAAACACGCGCCTAGCAGCAGCTACAAGAACACATCCATCAAATCAGCGATACTACAATTCCTTCTCTTACGAAAACCATACCCCTAGAATGATACACGCAGGATCCCACGCTACACGCCCTGCATCCAATCTTGCCTAATCGAGCATAACCACAACCGCATCCATCGATGACGTACCGAACTCTACACCTACAACTACACCTCTCCTTCTCACCACACCACCGTGCATTTCTCACCACCAGACCCGTGACATTCCCACCCCCATCCCCATCCTCATCCACCCCTTTCCCGTATCTCCCAAAACCACAGCACCAGGCCCCCCACAAATCACACACATACATTACTATCACCGCTGCCAAAATGAGCTGGATGGATTCGTGGTCGCGCCCCTCGAAATCCCAAGCCACGCCTCCCCCTTTATACCTCACAACTCCCGACGTGCCGTACTGCCGGAGCTGCGGGCGCGTCATCTCGCAGCGCCGGACGCAGCAGCCGTCCAAGAAGACGCAGGAAATCAAGTACTGCTCCGCGCGCTGCAGGAACACGAAACCAGGGCCTGTGGATCGAAGGATCGAGAGTGTTTTTACGGCGTTGTTAGATGGTGCTACTGCGGAGTCTCTAAAAGGGAAAGAGGGAGAGGGAGGCGATGGTGGTGCTGTGGAGGCGAGGAAAGCAGCAGGTACAGAAAGTAGCTCAGCAGTGCACCACAAAGGCAAAAAAGATCACAAGAAAGCGAAGAAAGCTATCAAAGGTGATCCGAGGATCATCGTGGAATGCAGGACGGTAGAAGAGATAGTGTTCCAGCATGAAAAGGATCCAGAGAAAGTTTTTGGACGGCGCAAGAATAGAGCGGCGAGGGGGGTAGTGGAGAGGCCGGAGGATTGGCGCAGTGTCGATATGGTTGATGATCCCGCATCGCCATCAGCAAGTCGCCAACATGTTGCGAGGGACTCTTTACATTCGGTGTCGGCGGACGATGCGAATGGACGGTCTGGCTCTACTTCGTCTGAGCTGGACGAAGAAGAGGAGGGGTCAGGTGGTGTCTCGTTGAACGCGGCTTCTTCCGAAGGTGCTCAGCTTGACAAAGCTACTTCGGCCGCCTCCGAGGATGTGGTTCCCCTCTACGGATACGGCGGTGGTAAAATCCGACCCCCGCAGTCGCAATCTAGTATCAACGGCAGCATCGGCGGCGAAAAGGGCTGGGCTGAGCGCATTGAGGAGACGGACGAGATGAAGGCGAAGCGACGCGAGGGACAGCGCAGAGCAGACGAGCGAGAGATGGTCCGACGGGCGGCGAGGAGGTTAGTCGCGTTTGGGAGTGCTGCAGCTGATGGAGAGGGTGAGGAGAGGAGAAAGTGCGAAGCTGTGATGAAGGGGGTGGTGGTCGAGGCGAGCTTCGCCAAGGGAGAATGGGGCATTCGGTGGAGGGAGAAGGTTTAGAAAATATGAGTGCTTGTTCATTGACATGGCAGATGATCGCCGCATGAAGACAGAACTCGGACCAGCTCGCCTTGTGCGCTGGATCTGTTTAAACAATACATTTATTCAATGGTTCACTGGGAGTGGGCGGTCGGTATCTTATCGAAGAGATGAAATTGTGAACAGAAGACGAACCCTCCGCACACTGGCATTTGAGTGACAATCCGCGTATGAGTAATGCATGATGATCATGAACCAAAACGATCATATATGTAGGTAAAGGAACATAGCATGTCCCATACCATATAGTAGAACTCCTATCAGTACAGCCGGACGACCTCCTACTTCACCCTCTCGAGTGATAAAAAGACAGCACCAGCTCAAGACCCAATAGATAGAGGTGGAAAGATGTGTTCCCATTTGAAGAGTGACTGGTCACTCCAGCGCGTGTTCCTACCAACCACACACGTGTGCATGAACGCCAGCTTTTCGTGAAAGCCAGGGCGTAATCATCGACGCTCGTCCTTCATTCCTTTGCACCCTTTGTACCCTCCCATACAGTCGTGGGCATGAGGATCTGTACCAAAATACATGTGACCCTAACCCTAACCATAACCCTAACACGAGCCCTAACCCTGACCCTGACCCTAACCCTAACCCCAAAGAAAAAAAAAATCGAAAACAGGGGGTATCTCAGCGCTCCAAAAACAAAAAACAGCAAGAAACTACAGAAACATGACCATGACCAACTCCCACCGGTTCAAGCAGTACCACTGCTATATGATGTGTACTAAAGTGTACTAACCAATGTGTACCAATGTGTACTAACCAATGTGTACCAATGTGTACTAACCAAAGCAAAGACGAGTAAGCTACCTGATAATGTGTAAAGCTACGGACCTGAGCTGACTAAAGGAGTGACTAGGTTAAACAAAAAAGCAAACCAAAACAAGTCGGAATAAAGGAAACACCGAGACGAAAAATGCTTTCAGTTCCCTCCCTCATGTCGCGGCTCGGGGCGTTCATATATGAAGGAGGGAAAGTATGCATGAAGCGAGGTGGAGTAAATCACCAATCGAAGCCTTGATCGAGAAGTTTCTGACCATCTGCGGTATGTTTGCGGATGACAAGTTGGAAGCCAGGTAGAAGACCTGACCCGGACCTGCGGAAAACGTTAGTCAATCGTAGGACGCGAGAAATGAACGCCATGCTCGCATAGAGATGTCCTCGTTGCCATGTCCTCTGATGCAACTTCGATGGGAAACAAGGCATAGTTGTTAGACTTACCTGATCATGTTGATAGCCATGCTTCGAGCCTTGTCCTTGAGGTTAACCTGCGTCCTAGTCTGCAGCCTTCGTTGACCAGCATCATCGACCCTTTTAATCTCAGCGTACTTGTTTGGCTGATACAATGCCATGTATTCCTCAAAAGCCTGTTCCTCATCTGGCGTCCACTCCACCCTCTCTTTGCGCGTTGAACCAGTGGGGCGATTGATCCGAGATTGTTGTCTCTGTGCGGCATAGCGGGACGATGGGGGGGCCGCCTCTGTCATTTCTGGAGCATCAGTTTCGGATACACTCGTGTCCGTTTCGTTCTTAATTGCGAGATTTTCACGGATATTCCGCCCTTGGGGTTGGTGTGCAGTGGACGAACTCGGAGCATCTGCATTCAGCTGAACGCGTCGTGCTTTTTCTCGTCGTTGCTCGACGTGTGTTGTGCGTCTCACAGTCTCAAAGTCGTCATCATCCTCGTCACTCTCCACGGGAAGAGCTCGCTTCTTGCTCTGAGTGGCAGGCCGGACCACTTTCTGTTTACTTGAAGAAGCTGCTACTACTGGCTCACCCGGCTCAATAGCATCATCAAAACCATCACCGAACTCAACACGAACTGCGCCTGGCTGCGGGTCAAAGATGCTTGGTTTGGCGCGGTTTTCCTTCTGTATGTTCTTGGGCCGTTTGAGAAAGCTCATGATATCGGCAGTGGACTGCGGAGGTCGGAGTGGCTGGGGGTCCTCAGGAGGATCTGTTGACTTTGCGGCTGGTTCTCCAGCGCCTTCCCCAACCCGTGTAAAGTCTTCGTCATCTTCTGGCGGGGCCCATCCATCTTCCTGCACAGTGGTATCGGCCAGTTGAGGCTCGGGCTCGGCCGCCGTTGTTCCTTGCTCTTTCTGCACCATCTTTTGCGGTTCCACCTGGGGTGTCGGAACCCTGGCCTCAGCTAGTTTCTGACCGTTTTGATCATGAGCTTGAACTTGAACTTGTACACGAGACGCTTTCTCCAAAGTCGGTTTCATTCTCGTAAAAACGCCAGGATCCAATAGCTTGTCCACGGAATACTTGCCACTGACACGCCTTCCTTCTCGGCCATAAGAATTTCGTTTGTTACTGGTTTCGCTGGTCCCTAGCTGTGATACCCTCCCGGCACTTTCTTCAATGATTCGTTTCACTTCTTTCACAATCTTTTCTGGTCCGCGTTGATGCCCAATGGCTGCTCGAAGCTCTGTATCTCGAGCTCGAACCCAATCCAAAAGTCTGAGTATGACGGATGGCCACGGAAAAGCCTTCTCTAGCCTTCCCAGGTTTATTACGTTTCCGTGTTCCAGCGCTTGAGTATCAATTGGAAAATGTGTGCGAATCTCAGCCATCCGGTCCATGACTTTCCCTCTGAACTCGTCAGGGAGTGTAGCAGCACCTTCACCCAAAGCCGAGGTATTCCAACCTCGAATAATGGGTTCTGCTTCATCAGATTCGTCAAAGAAAACAGAGTCGAGAACAGCATCAGGATCGAAGTTTTTCGTTCGAGATTCTCGATCAATGTGAATGATTGCTAACTGTGTGCGGAACTCTAGTGCAAGATCGAAGGTCTTTTGCAGCAAGGCACTCTGTCCAGTGACAGATAATGCAGTAGAAGTTTCTGGGTCTAAGGCAGACAGGAATCGAATGGGAAAGATATTCTCGAACGCGCGGATGGTAGTCCACATATTCTTATCTTTACGGTCTGAATGGATCATGTCTTTTGCCATGATTAAAAGGTTAGCTCGATACAAGATGAGATTCAGTCCTGTTTGTGCGCTATTGCGATCTGCAGAGCCAAAGAGCGCTTGGTGGATGGCTTGAATATTGATGAACCACCAGTTATCTGCCAGGAAGTGCTTCACGTATAGACTGAGTTGGTCGACGCAATCGTTGTAGTCTTCCACGAAATCAGATCCCGGAATTTTCATCTTGCGGATTCGGTTTAGATCTCTCTGTAGTCGGTCTTCCATACTCAATACATTCTCTTCTTCCGGGACAAGAAGATTCAGAAACTCATCGACCACTGAATGTAGTTTGGGCAGATGGCGTAGAAGAAAGCGAGATTCAAGTAGCTCGGCTTCGCCCATGGAAAACGAAGTGATGGCAGTAGTGCCAGACATTTCAGAAGCTGCACCTGGAGAACGATGAAGTGTGTTTTGAGGTGCGTCCTGGATATCGAGTTGGGTGTCCACTTCCTCGACTGCAGTGAGATCTATGCCAGATAGATCAGCTCACCAATGCTCTTCTGACCAACTATAACGGTTATAAAACGCGGATGCGTGGTAGCCACTTACCCGCTGCGAAAGCTTCTTCCCTGGGGTTCCGTCTCATTCCCCGGTCAGTTTCATTCTCGCGTGCACTTTCGCTGGCTATGCTCGTAACGCTGGCTTGGCGCGCACTTCTACGAAGAGGCCGCTCTGTCTCTGTGGGTACGTCGATGTCGCGGCTAGCGCTCCTGGTGTTGCGCTTGCGCGTCGCGTGTACAGTCTGAGTGACGATAGACTTGGAATGGGATTGTGGGGTGGGGTCGGCGCGACGGCTTCCGGATCGCATTCCTCTGCGGTCGGCCATGACAGGGCAATGAGCGGCTGTTACGCGCAGTCGAGGAAGCGTGGGTGACGGGCCAAGGTGAGTGAAGATAGCGTGGTTGCTGTTGGAGGGCATCTTTGTTTTGGCCGTCCAACGTACCGAACCGACGCGGGGCTAGCCCGAAATGCGAGATCACGTGAACCTTTCCGTCAGCTCAACCTGGCTCATAATCATACTGACTCCGTACGCTAACTACTATGCAGCGCTGCTGCCATGTTTCTCCGTGGAAAGATGAAAAAGAGTTTCGGCATGCCATAGGTCTAGTTCAATTCATCTTGTTACATAGTGGACACATGCTAATGATTACAACTATCCACGGACGTGCATGGAAGGTACCTGCATGTGTACTTGAGTGTACATATTGTATGTATGCAAGGTACCTCTATACCTCGATTCGCATATGTACATGGTGTCCTTATTGCTGCTGCAGTAGTGAATCCATGGCGGATTGATTGCACAATGCGCTCGATCATTGGAGATTTCTTGTCAATTGAAATGATATCGCTCATTGCGGGACTCCAAAAAGCAAAGCCGCGTCATGTCACAACGTGTTTATCCGGCCAGGCCTGTCAGACATACAAGGCCGCTGTGCCATCTTCATGCGCAGTTTGAGACGGCGAACGACGACGGGAAACCTTAATCATTGGTTTGGAACCACACTGTCGCAGGAGATGCAGCTCAAGTCATGACTCTGCGTCTGTTTTTTGGTGCTTCGAAACATGGCATTAGCAGCATCTGGCGGATGAAACTTTGAGGTTTGCATGGCAAGCTCAATGGATGGCTCACTGTTCAATGTGGGAGTCGTTCAGCTGCTGCGAGTTTCACAACCATGGCACGGGGGGGCCTTCCCACGACTGTGCCATGTCATGTTTTACCATGTACACGTTGTCCAGGAAAACATACATACATATGTATGTAGATGCTGAGGACGCAGTCTCCTAATTATAAGCACGGGGCCCGACCACGACATTTTCCATTCCCGACCCCCGTCGTTCTCCCCTTCTTTTCTCCACTCTACTGCGCTGCACCGCCACTCACGAGCTAGCTGCCTCTGCCCCCTTGCGCGCATCCTTGCAACACACTCACTCAAACCTCCTAAAACCATCGCCGTGCTGACTTCCACCGAACATTTATCAATCCACCACGCCTACCGCCTACACTCACTCCCCCTCGCTCATTCACTCACCCACCCCCGCGCCTCGCCTTTGTCCATCGCCCCTTGTCTTCATCCTCTGGAAGGACTCCAAGACAACCGCTACAGTTGCCCTTTCGCTCACCACGCGGTCCCGCCTACTCCGACATCATGAGGCTGCGACAGCCGCGGACGGCCGCCCTCCTGTTTCTTCTGCCTGCCCTGCACGCCTTCGCAAAGGCAGCTCCCAACGCTGACAAGTCGCCCGCTGCGTCTAAAATACTGGCCGCCGAGGCCACTCCTGACGCTTTGGCTACGCCCGTGCCAGCTTCCAAAGGAACCAAGGATGCGCCCGTCGACGGATTCGATGGGAAGCCCCACCAGGGTCCCTATGTCGATGACAAGGTTGTGGCATCTAAGAAGGGTCCCGGCGGCATAGAAGAATTGCGACCCGATACCCACAAGAAACCAAAACCAGAGCCAACCAAGGAGGAAATCGCGGCTGCGGTGGAAGAGGACGATAGTGTCATGAACGACCCCAATAGATCATCACCAAAAGGCAATACAGGTACTGAAGGCGGCATGTCTGCCAAAGATAAGGAGCGTCTAAAGCACGAAAAGACGGGCACCAAAGTGGAAAAAGTCCCAGAGCCTCCCAAGGCAGCTCCACCTCTGCCACACGGCGAGCAGCAGCATCTCAAAGAGAAGGAGAATACCAATTCCAATGGCGACAGCGCGGATGCCGCTGAGACTCCCCGCGTACTTGGTGCCCAGGGCCTCGAGGTATCTTCCACCTTTACTTCCTGTACTCGACTATGCTGACTCCCATCATAGAAACCCACAGACCTTCCCGAATCTCCTCACGATATCCCGCACCCGATTCCACCGTCTTCGGCCAACAAGAAGGATCCTCTGGACACAACCCCAAAAACGCCCGTGAATGACTTGCCCGGCGATGCCGAAGCTGGTGGTGTCATTCAGCCATTCCATTCCTTTGTGCTCTCCTTCACTATGATCATCTTTTCCGAGATTGGAGACAAAACGTTCCTCGTCGCTGCACTAATGGCTATGCGCCATCCTCGCCTTCTTGTGTTTTCAGCGGCTTTCTCAGCTCTCATCGTCATGACAGTTCTCTCTGCAGTGTTGGGTCATGCCGTACCTACGCTCATCCCGGAGCGCTTCACCCATCTGGCCGCCGCTGGCCTTTTCCTTGTTTTTGGTGTCAAGCTTCTGCGAGAGGGTCTTGCCATGAGCCCTGATGAGGGCGTCGGTGAAGAGATGCGCGAAGTCGAGCAAGAGCTGGAGGAGAAGGAAACCCTTGCACGAAACAGAGGCCACAGGAAGTCTTCCATTTCTCCTTATGTGCTTGAATCTGGTCGTGCAGCTCGACGATCGCGATCCAATTCCAGGCTTCCAGCTCCTGCTCGCAGCCCGTCGTCGTCTCCCGATCGTGCTCCTTCTCCTGGTGTCTCGGGTGCTCTTGGCGGCTTGAACAACCTTTTCTCTCTACTTCTCAGCCCTGCGTGGGTGCAAACTTTCATCATGACTTTCCTTGGGGAGTGGGGTGATCGTAGCCAGATCGCCACCGTGGCCATGGCAGCAGGTTCGGACTACTGGTGGGTGACAGGTGGTGCAATTGTTGGCCACGGCCTTTGCACCGCGGGCGCTGTTATCGGTGGACGTGCCATCGCTGGAAGAGTGAGCATGCGTGTTGGTAAGTTCATTCTCTCTCACCGTTTATCGACTCAACAGCTAACAACAAACAGTCACTCTTGGTGGTGCAATCGCCTTTCTTTGCTTCGGCGTCATCTACCTATTTGAAGCCATCTACCACGAGTAGAAACAGACCATCGCCGAGATGCGGCGCACATCGCAAGTCCCACTTCGATACACTGCTCACGTACTGCTACACTATTGTAATCCACCGCTTGGTTTTCGCTGTTCGATCTTTTACTTTCTTTTTGTAAATTAGTTTGGCAAGCGAGGGGCGCTTGTACGTTTCTCATGGAAAGGGAAAAGGAGTTTGGGACGTTTGCATAACACGCGGAGGATCATTGGAATGCCCCCCACCTGACAAAAGTAAAGAGGCATATACCAACATAAAAAACAAACAGACATAAAGACCCATAAAAGCTCCATTTAGCAAATAATGAGTATTTCATATCTACTTAAGTAGCTACTGGAGTGTACACTTCTTTTTCCAACGGGGGCAGGTACACATTTTCGTTGTTCTACGTCTGGAAGGCACTACATAGCCAGCTCAAGCACTGCATGTTAGGACGGCATAACACTTCCAACACTTCCATTCAAGCCCTTCCATCGCAACCGGGTCGGCAAGCATTCCCAATCACATTCATACACAACCTTCAAATATGGCCAATAGAGACAGCTCGTGCCCAAAAAGCTCAAACGGAATTAAATCCCACCACGAAACGGACCCGAAGACGCACTTCCCGTTAGAAGAACCACAAAACGTTCGTGCGCGCCCTTCGCACTTCTCCACCCCCGCTTCATCGTGTACAGCGTCTAGAACCAATCAACGAACCCCCATTCTCAAGTTCTAGTCAAGTTGGCTCTGCATTTCCCAGGATTTTCAACTCAACAATGGTTCTACATGTGCTTGACGTCTGGCCAACCAGGCGTTTTGTTTTTATGCCGTTGTCATGCGCAAACAGACTGACCACCACATACAGATCCATATACGTGAAGACCGACTGGTACCGTGCCGGAATATTCACAGCCGCGAGGCTCACGGACATGGAAATCGCGCGGGATATGTCGGAAGACGTTCACAGACGAAGTCGTAATGTACGAACACCCGCCGGAAGGACTTTAGCACCCCACTGTATACCGTAAGGCACAGCGACTGTCCTGGGAACCAAGCCATTTTGCCGGGAATTGAAGCGAGTGGTTAGATTCCCCGAATTACCGTCCTCTGTCGATGATGCAAGACCACTGAAGATGCTTTTCTCACTCAATTTGTGGTACATGTGGTGCTCAGAAGGTTCCAGCCTGATGGGAACAACGGTGATCTTCATACTTACCGGACATCATCTCACTCGGTCTTCTTCAGATTGTGTCCGATGAATGCTCTGTTGACCACTTGAGAAATCACTCCACCCTAAACCTGTCACAATTGGACTCACTGACCCATGGATGTTTCGATCGGCAGGACAGCTCTAGATATCGTTTCCTTTTGGTCTTCTTCTGATACTGTCTACTCTTCATTCGTTTGCCGACCACTTCCCGTTGCGGATGCATCATCGACTTCCAGGAGATTTTTTGGTTCTCAGATACGGGAAACTTCCGTGTCAACCACGGAGCATAGGTGATGAAATTTTTGGAGTAGACTGATCTATATAACTATCACTAGGGTGATGTTGAGCTTTCAACGTAATCACTGATCAACAGACACCCTCGCTTTGTCACTCTCGTTGTATTCTGTCTCCAAGCTGTTGAGCTATACACGTTCTGCTTCCTCTCACTATGAAGCTATCCGGAGTTTCTACACTACTCTGTGCTTTGTCCCTTGTGGACGGCATCACTGCCCATCCTGAGATGAGCAAGACTCTTCGCGAGATTGAGGAAGTTGCAAAGACAAAGCGGGCAGAATCCTTCCTTGATTGGAAGGATCTGGACGAGCTCTTCGAAGACTACGAAGATTTTGCTTCTGGCTGGTCTATTGCGAACATTCTTCTCAGAAGGGAACCAGCTCAGAAGAGAACAGATGAGTGGTCGCCACCAGGACCACCCGGAAGCCCTAAATGCAAGGCTGACACGTGCTGTATTTGGGCCCATGTCTCCAAGACTTTGACCGAATTGTTTGTGGACGGAAATGGACAATGCAATGACAATGCACGCTCTGCTGTCCGCTTTGGTTTTCACGACGCCGGCGCCTGGCGCAAGGGACTGGACTTTGGAGGTGCAGATGGGAGTCTTGTTCTGTCAGATGTGGAGATCAACAGACGGGAGAACTCAGGCCTCGCAGGTTGGAGGAACAAAGTCAAAGAATTGGTTAAAAAGTTCGACGTTGGCGTAGCTGATTTCGTTCAATTTGCCGCAACGCACGCCGCAGTCTGTACGTAATCCATTCTTCTCTCTCCACCAAAAAATATACACGAACTAATAAATCCATAGCCTGCCCCCTTGGACCTCACATGCGAGTTTTCGTTGGCCGCCCGGATAGCAGCAGAACGGCACCTGAGAATCTGATCCCAAGCCCTTTTGGTACCGCTGACGAACTCATTCAACTCTTCCAAGACAAATCCATCTCGCCCCACGATCTGGTTGCTCTCCTTGGAGCTCATAGTACGAGCAAGCAGAGATTTGTCGATCCACAGAGAGCTGGTGCCCCACAGGACACTACACCTGGTATCTGGGACGTGTTGTACTACAAGGAAACGCTCCAGCAAAACCCGCCAGCGCAGATCTTCCGTTTTCAAAGCGACATCAATCTCTCCAAAGATCGTCGTACGGCAGAAGAGTTCCGCGATTTTGCGGGTCGTGGAGGACAGGAGCACTGGAATGAGGATTACGCGAAGGCCTATCTACGTCTGTCATTGCTAGGTGTGCGCAAGACTCGTGACTTGACGGAGTGCACAAAAGCTCTTCCTCAGTCAGGAGACGACTAATCTACCGTTGAGGCATCGTATGCTATGTAATATGTCTGGGAATCTCCCACTCGCGTTTTGTTTGGGTAGCAGTACCGGAGCAGATTGATGGTAGACTTCCGTGAAGCACGCAGTGCTGTTCTCATCGCGCGAGAATCTTCACATGATTGGCTAGCTAAAAGCAAAAAAAAAGTTTGTTATTCACGTCTATTATGGGACTGTGACGGAATGAGCAGATATTGACAACAATAGTAATGATAATAAATTCATGTGGTCAGGCTCAAGTTGGGTGAAGGTGAAGTGCGGAGCGAAGAGTGTGAGACGAATGCAATTGGTTGGTCACAGGCCGCCGTCCGCGGAAGTGCCGTAGGTACCTCGACTTCCGGACAATAAAAGACAATTGCTCCACAATACAACAATAGAAATCAAGTACCTTGCCATAGCCTATCCCTGCTTCCTTTTTTCCTCCCTCTCCCCTCTCCTGCTTCCAACTTCTTTCCCGTCCCGCATTCTTCGCAACCACCCTCCCATCCCCACCATACGTACTGCCTACCTTGGGTCGCCACATCTACCTACAAGCAGTTCATCACTCTTGCGACTCCTTCGCCCGCGCCTCAACCTCTACTACCACATTCACAAAATATCTGGCATTGCAGCAGAACCACGAAGCATCGATATACACAACCACCCGCCATGGTGACAGCAACAACCACCAACGGCCTTCCGCCGCGCGAGCGTCCGCGACCCACGCCACCAGCCGTCGCAAAAGCCGAGCAGCAGTGGCTGTTCACCGACGAAGAGCTGAACCAAGCGCCTTCCATCCTTGACGGAATGACACCTGAAGATGAACGGACTCTGCGCAAGAAGGGCGTCAACTTTATTCTGCAGGTCGGCATGATGCTCAAACTGCCTCAGACGACCCTGTCCGTGGCTGCTATCTTCTTCAACCGCTACCTCATGCGCAACAGCTTGAAAGCCAGGCCTGGTTACAAACCCCTCCATCACTATGTAAGCACTCTCTCCGTTGTCGGGTACGATCCGGCATCGCTAAAACCCTATAAGCAAGTCGCCGCCACCGCCCTCTTTCTCGCCACCAAGGTTGAGGAGAATTGTCGCAAGATGAAGGAAGTGGTCGTCGCCTGTGTCCGGGTCGCACTCAAAGACCCCAACAAGCTCGTGGACGAACAAATGAAGGATTTCTGGAAGTGGAGAGACACCATCTTGTATTCCGAAGATGTGCTGTTGGAGACTCTCTGCTTTGACCTCAGCGTCGAACCACCATACAAGACCATGTATGATATGCTACGCTACTATGGTGTCGAGCACAACAAGCGCCTCCGCAACGCCGCATGGGCATTCCTCTCCGACTCTTCAAGCACACAACTGTGTCTCCTCTTCGACTCCCGCACCCTCGCCGCTGCCTCGCTGTACACCGCCGCCCGCCTCGTAGACGTTGAGTTTCCGGAGGAGGATGGAAAACCGTGGTGGGAGATACAGCATGTCGGACTCCGCGACATTCGACGCGCATGCAATCGCATGGCCGATTTATACGAGGCCATACCCACAAAGGACGGAGAACAAAATATGTACGTCGGGTTGCGGTCTCCCGAGGACATCGATTTCGATACTCCGACCCCAAGCAACCAAACGGGTCCGACAAACGGCGCTGGCGCAGATGAAGTTGTGAGCGAAGAAGGCGAGCTGGATGGATAGAGTTCTCCCTTGAGCCAGCAGATTCCTTCTCCTTAGCTGCCGGTCACTTGCCTCTTCAACAATTTCCATCGTCATTATCTCCCTCTATCTCCTCCCCAATGATGCATTCCTATCTTGGATACAACACATATCTGGCGGGACCATCCTCTTGCGATTCTGGCGTTCTCTCTTGTTTTTTTTCTCTCATGGGGTTATACATGGACCAACGAAACGATACCCTGGGACACTGGTCAGGGATACACAAACTGCATCCTTCCTCTTTTCTTTTCTGTTTCCCAAGTTTTTTGCGTTACCACGACTGCGAGATTGTTTACCATAGGTGCTTCCTGCACTAGCTGGATAGGAAGAAGATTGATTGAGTGACCTATCACGTATGGCTAAGATGGACAGAGACAATGAGTGGCCGGGCTGCTCGATAAACTTAGTTGCAAATACATTGTGGAACTGGAATAAGCTGTTTCCGCCTTTCGATTACACGTCCGCGATCCTACCCTCAAGATATAATGAGGAAGCATAATCGGCCAGTCCCACTGTACAGACCCCCACGCCGTCGCTTCCCTTTCTCTCAGCTTAAACCATTTTAGGACAGCCGAGGCTATTTTGCCTTCATCAAAGTCGTGCACGTCACATCCTTGTCTAGTAATCGACCTCAAGCGTCCTCTCTTTCTCCCCCTTCTTTTCTTATCTTTTCATTACCAGCAGGCTTTCCCCTCTGAATTTGGTTATTGGACAGCCGTTTGTATTCTCAAGTTGATTCTGCGACGTCTCCAAGACGAGACTTGGGTGGATCCGTTTCCGTTATCGCGATCTAGATTTCACGGAGGAAGAGCAAGGAAGTGGGCGGATCGCATTGTTTGATATTGGGATATACTAGGACCGTGATATCAGAAAAATCTTCGGAACAGACAACACCAAAGAGAAGGAAAACCGAGAACTCACCACAACTCATCATGGAAGCCTCACCCACTGCCATACTAAAACTCCTCCTCCCAAAAACCCCATTCATCCTCAAAACCGCATTGGCACACACGCTCTCCCTCTCGCCAACCGCGTCAAAATGGGACCTTCGTACCGAACTCACCATCAACATCATGCGCTCTATGCTCGTCCCCGGCTCAACGCCGTCGACAATCTCAAAAAACCAACGTCTCACTACGAAAGACCCAGGAGTCAAAGGCAAAATGTGGATTTCCAAAGTGTCCATCCCCGTCGACTCGGATGACGACCACGTACGACAACTCGTCCTCGACACCGTCGATTCAATGAGCACAACCCCTGAGCAAAAAGCAACAGTCTACGAAAAGCCCGCCTCTCAACCCTTGGAAGCAGAGTGGACCGGCTATCGCGCGTCCGCAACATCTACTTCCCCAGAACCGCCCAACCTCTCGGAGCAAGAAAAATACAACAACCTCGTCGCCGAAACCACCAGCAAAGTAACCACACTCTACTTCCACGGCGGCGCCATGTACCTCCTCGACCCATCCACCTACCGCAATCTTACTAGCCGCATCGCCAAAGACACAGGCGGCCGCGTCTTCAGCGTCCGCTACCGCCTCGCACCCCAACACCCCTTCCCAGCAGCCCTCCTCGACGCCCTCGTTGCCTATATCGGCCTCCTCCACCCACCCCCAGGAAGCCCACACGCTCCCATCCCGGCCTCTGAAATCGTCTTCGCGGGCGACTCCGCCGGCGGCATGCTCTGCGCCGCGCTCCTCCAACTCCTCCTCCAAATCCACCGCACACACACCCCCTCGGACCCATCCTCGCCGTCCCTCCCAACCGTGAAATGGCACAACAAAGACGTTCCGCTCCCCCTCCCAGCAGGGCTAGCTCTCACATCCCCCTGGCTAGACCTCACCCGCTCCCTCCCCTCTCTCACCTCCCTCGCCCACTACGACTACCTCCCCTCCCCCTCCCAAACCCTTACCCATCGCTGGCCCGCCTGTCCCGCGTGGCCGTCTCCACCTCCCCGCGCCGATCTCTACTGCGACGGCGGGCTCCTCCTGCATCCCCTCGCGTCGCCGCTCATGGCACTCGATTGGACCAACGCGCCACCAGTCTTCTTCTCCGTCGGGCAGGAGATGCTGCGGGATGAAGATGCCGTGCTTGCGCGGCGCTTGGTGCAGCAAGGCAGCGTCATCAGGTGGGTCGAGTTCGAAGGCATGCCGCACGTTTTCGCCGTCATCCTCGAGGGCAGCGCGGCGGCGGATCGGCATCACGAGGTTTTTGCGGCGTTTTGCAGCGACGTTGTTGTCGCTGCTGCTGCTGCTGCTAACAAGACTGAGGGCCAGGGTTTGAAGAGCGAGGCTCGTCTCGTCTTGGCAAAGTCGTTGAAGGACAAAGACATGGATTTGAAGGATATCACGGATCTGACGGATGAGCAGGTCGACGGCCTCTGTAATGACGGGATGAAGCGCATCGTTGAGGTTTTTGAGGCCAGGAGGAATGGCGATGAGGACGCAGTTCAGAGGGCTATGCTCTAGTCTCTTCTTGTTCTCTTTTTCTTTTTCCCTTTTCATTTAATATATTGTTTTCGCTTTTTTTTTTTCCTTTAGGAAGGCTTGTAGGTTGGGCACGCAGATAAGATAGATACCTAGGTAGGTACCACACATTTGGTACTATATACACACACACACAAACATCTCGGTACGACGAGGAAGAGGGAACGAGTCGCGTCAGTCATGTTTTCTCAGACTCTTACTCGACATAGAATCTTGCAATAGCGATGTAGATCGATCGTAAGAAAAAGAGTGTAGGCGGAGAAGGAGAAGAAAAGACTACGTAGATATACTATTACATCAGCCCATCTGCCCATCATCATACACACATATACACACAGTTTTTTTTTTCATTCATCATATTATATACGGGTTTCGCTATTCTGTCGGTCACACTGGACTTGCTTGTTAGTTAGTATATATGTGCACATATTCATAATAATATATGCATGCATGCAAGCACAAAAAGCAAAGGAGAAGAAAAAAACGGGAATTATAAGGTTAAAGCACAGCACGTACATGTATCTAACCGCACAGGTTAACCCGACACATGCACATGCACGTACACGGCGCAAGGTACAGTAACATATATATACACACTCCCTATCTGATGAATTCCAGAGGTAGTCGGGGAGAGAGAGCTTTTTTTTTCTTTTCTTTTTCTTCTATTTGCTATAAAAGATTAGGAAAGAGATGGAGGATGGATGCGGTGAGATATACACGCAGATACACACAACACACACATATATATGTCGCGCGCATGCATAGAACAGCATGGAGATAAGGGGGAAGGGGCAAGTAAATATCGAGGATGGATGCAGGGTTTTGGGTGAGGGGTAGAGCAAGGGCAAACTAGAGAGAAGGAAAAAAAAATGGATCAAAATGGATTGGGGATGATGAGGGGGGGGGATATTAGAAGGAAGCAAGAAAAGAAAAAGAAAAGAAAAGAAACATGAATGGGATCGTACGCAAAAGAAAACCTCCTGAAAGAAGCAACAATAGATAGCCACTGATCAGACCCAACAGGAAACTTTCCCCCCTGTGGAGAACCTCTTCGCTACTCCCTGACCAAAACCCCCATACTTTATTCCAACCCCTCCCAAAAAGTGCTATATTGCTCGTCCTACACAAAGTGCTTTAAGACAACGTTTCCCCCCACATCCCCTCACAACAAAAAAAATATTGGTCAATTCTCACCCCAAAACCCCTCATTCAACAAGCTCGAACTAGCCACGAAGCTGAACCCGCCAAAAGGATTCTTCTCGTTGAACGAGTCGACATCTGCATCCAACGCCAACTCGTCGCCCGCCAACCTGCTCATGACAGGGCTAGGGAGCGGTTGAGCAGTGAACTCATCAGAGAAGTTCTCTGCGAGTTCAGGGTCGGTGATGAGCGGGATGATGGGAGGTTCGAGCTCTCTAGCTTCCAGCTTTTTCCAGTCTAGTTTGCGGAAGAAGCGATGGGCTTTGATAGTCTTGATGTCCTTTGGCATGTTGCCGCCGAGACGTTTGCGCGGGTCCTTGCGCAGGAAGCGAGTGAGGAGGTCTTTGGCGTCTTGGGAGAGGTAGTAGGGCATGTTGATTTTCTTGTGATGGACGATGGTGTCTTCGATGCGGCGGTGGGTGTGGCCGGAGAAGGGGGGCGAGCCGGTGAGCAGATCGTACCCGAGACAACCAAGAGACCACCAGTCGACGGCGTGGTCGTAACCGTCTCCCTTGAGGATTTCGGGGGCCATGAAGTCGATTGTTCCCGCCATGGACCTGCATGTTTCTTCCTCGAGAGCGACTTTGCTCAGACCGAAATCGGTGAGGAGCAGGTGACCTTCGGCGTCAAGCAGGCAGTTCTCGGGCTTGAGATCGCGATAGACGACGCCGACGGTCCTGTGCAAGTAGTTGAGAGCAAGAACCATTTCCGCCATGTAGAAGGCAGCGGTGTCTTCGTTGAACATACGCTCGGTGGCGAGGTGATGGAAGAGCTCCCCACCCTGGGCATACTCCAAGATGAGATACAGCTTCTCGTGGTCCTGGAATGCGTAGTATAGATTGACGATGAACGGGTGTCGATTGACGCTCTCGAGAATGGCACGCTCGTTCTTGGTCTGTTCAATGAGCTTCTTGCGCACCGTGAGGGACGCCTTCTTGAATTGCTTCTGCGCATACAGACGGCCAGTGGCGCGCTGCTTCACCAAGTGAACAGTCCCAAAACTGCCAGTTCCCAAACAGACTAGAGGTTCAAAGTCTGCAGACGTCATCTTCCGCGCGACGCTGGTCGTCAACATTGTCGATGGCTTGGAGTTGACATCAGGACTAATGAAGTCCTCATCCAAAGGAACCTCGTAACTGTCCATTTCGGTGCGATCACTGTCGCTCCAGTTGGAAACACTAGCATTGCTTGAAATGCCCGACCTCAACGCGCCACTGGGGTAGCCGTTGCGGGAGCTTATGTTCAGCGCTTCCAACTGCTGCTTGAGATTGCCGATTCCGCTAGCAGCCGAAGTTGGTCGAAGAGCCGGGCTGCTAGTAATGCTGGGAAGGCCAGAGCGGGAGGGGCCAAAGCGAGGGGTGGTCGCGGCCGAAAAGTCGGATTCCTCCCCTCCTGATGCAGTCGGGGTCTCGAAACCATGCACCGTAGACATGGCGGAAGCAGGGTTTCCCTTCTTCTTCTTTTTCTTGTTGCTGGTCTTCTTCCTCTTCATTGCTTCGAAATTCAGCTTCTCGGGGCCAGGCAGCCTCCCCTCTACGCTCGGTGCGACGAGACGCCTGGGGATGGGGGAAGCGATGGCGATAGGCGGGGTTCCAATAGCGACGGGCACCTTTGGTCCGTCGAGCTCCATTTGCTCGCTCAAGGCAACTTCAATGTCTTTCTTGGGCGCAGCAGGGCTTGCTGGTGTATTGCCCCCTGCAAAGCGGCCATCATCGTGGTCAAATGTGAATAGCGCCATGGCTTAGATTTGCCGTGAATGTGTAAAGATGGTATGAAATGGACGTGTAAGAAGCGTCGGCTGGCTTCTGCCCAGGGCGCGTCAGCAGGTTAACAGACGACGCGGTATGCAGGCGACAGCGCACATCCAAATTTTGTTATCACTCTCTTTAGTTTACCGTCCGCCCAGTGATCAAGGCGGACCGCCCGCCAGTAGATCCCACAGCAAAGCTGCGAAGCTGGCGTCAGTCTTGGAGAGGCGGAACTGCAGTGCGGAGTTGGCGGAGACAGCTGAAGTGCGGTCGCAAGAAATGAGAAAAGAGGTCGTGGTGTTTTCTGCAGAGCCCATAGGTGTGTTTGTTAATGTATATAAGGCCAGGTTCGTTCCTGGCGAGTGGTTTGCTGTGTGAGGTGAGGTCGCGGTGGTGAGTGTGAAGAAGTCGCGAAACCAAGGACAGAGAAGGGAGATGTCGGTGATGTGCTACTTGGCGCCATCATGTGAATGGACTATACCCGTTGCGGGCGGATTCCCCGGATTCCCGCCCGCGATCGTCTCTTGCGGAGATAAAAATCCTCTAAACTACAACGTATCCTCACTCTTTGCAGCCGGTACACGCGTCATCTGATCATTCAACACTCGACACACCTTGGAATAATCCAAAAGGAACAGCAATTGAATAACACGACGCATTCCATACACCACGTACAAAAAAAATCACGGGAAACAGCTGATTTCCGACTAGCTTACCTTTTCGGCAACCATCATTGGTCCCTCAGTGCGTTAGCTGATATGTCAAATTTCTCTCCCCCTCCGCCCCGCCCCCAAATGAATATCTTTTCTTCTCCTTTTCGTTAGTTCCCGAGTGCAGGCTTTGAGAAATATCCTCCTCTGCTCATTCGAGGCATGTTCAAGCGCAAAACATGGCAAAGCGTTGGCACGCAGGTTCAAAACGTGTACTTGCACGAGCAAAACAAGCCCTCTCAAGCTTCCAACGCTAGCTCCATATCCGCAATCGACGTGTCGGATTGACAAGACAAGGTTGAATCGCGACTGTTTTTCGTATACTTTGTACAAACCATGATGGTATCAATCAACCAGAAAGAAGAGAGAGGGAAAAATAAAATAAAACATACCCAACATCTAACACACCCCAAGAAAAAGATTCCTTACACATGCACACATACACAAGCAAAAGTTGATGCAACACCCCCCTACCACACAAACCCCAACCTCCCCATCAAAACTTCAAAACCCGATCAAAAGCCTGCCCACTCCTAACCAAATAATTCACCCCAATGCACCTCTCCCCCATATTCACGCTGATGAAAACATCCTGCACCCTCCTCTTCTCCTCGACATGGATGCCCTCCTTATAGTCCTTCCCAAGCGGCAACCAATTCGTAGGCCCCACATCATGCATCTGGTCGAGCCCTTCCTCGAGTTTGACAATCTGCAGCGCGACGAGGCCAGCGGCGTACGAATCCCAGACGCCCTCGCGACGGCGGCAGTTGAGCAGCATGGCTACGGCGCGCCGTCGGATGATGGGGTCGCGGCACCGACACGCTGCTACGAAGAGGGGCACGATGGGGGAGAGCTCGAAGGAAGGGGAGAAGGAGGTTGGTCTGCTTTTGGGGGGTGGCGGGGTGTGGGATGGGGAGTGCGATGGCGCCGGTGGTGAGGGGGTTGTGTTTGCGGAGAAGACGAGGGTCGAGGTTCCTGGTGGAGGGGACGGGGTTGGTGTGGCGGGGTTGGGGGCAATGGTTCTGTGTCGAGGGGGTTGCGGTTGCGGTGTACTGCTGGTGGACATGGGAGATGGAGTGCGGGACACTGGCGGTGGTGGCGGTGGTGAGGGCGATGATACAGGCCGTGTGAGGATGGGAAGGGTTTCGGCCAGGTCGACGACGGTTTTGAACGAATCTACGAACCCGTCCCATGCTGTCTCTGTGCGTTGGCCGGCTCCTGAAGCAACGATTGTGCGCGCTAGGATGGAGTACATCTTGAGGAGTGTGTTGCCTGCGTAGATTTTTGGGTCGCCTTGCTCGTTTGGTGGAACGTTCTTCTGGTAAAGCTCGAATGTGCGATCCCATGATTCGAAAGCACTGATCAGATCAGTGTAGATGCGAAGCCAGATGGGGTTTTCTGGTGCTTGAGGATTGATGTTCGCTATGCCTGATATCCACATCATGCAGCGAAAGAGGCCGACCAGGTCGTTTCTCGCCGTTTCGTTCTTAGTGTAAATGTGCGGTATTGGTGGGCACTCCGGAGGATTATCAAACCCGTACTCGTAAGGCGAAGCATTGTCGGAGAAAGTCATGGCTTGGAGATCAAATCGATACAGGACGTTAGCAATGGATTCGAGAGAGGCACTGGTATTTCCTTGTCCAATACTCTGCCTGTGCTGGGCAAGAATGCGAAGCCCACTTTCCAGATGCATGTTAGCTGCTCTATAGTTCCCAGCGAGGTTCTCGTAGCAGGTGAATATTATGCATGCTACCAATACTTTCTCCACGTCTCTTCCATGTCGTTGATGTCCGCTGATTAGCTTGTGGGAATGGTTGACGGCTTCCATGTACTGTCTAAAGCCAAAAGTATCGGCTTTGGAGCTGGGGATTGTGGTCTCGAACTTCTCATGCATGGAACTCAAAGCCAGTATACCATGTTTGATTGCCGGTTCTTGATGACTCAGTTGCAGCACCTGTTGAGTCCACAGATCAGAGTCGAAGAACTCGGTCCATTTGGGTAGCGTATGCGATTGAAAGTAGTAAAACGACCTGTTTTCCATGGCATCCGGCGATAGTGTCCGAGACGGACTCCTGGGTACGCTCGTCGGCGGCGTCGCCCTCTGAGGCACGACCAGGAACGAGGGATTTCTGTACGAGGCACTAGCACTGGGAGAACTGGCCGTAGTCTTGTAGCCCTCACACTTGCGACCGGTTTTGGTGCACCTGCTACACTCTGGCTTGGTTTCATCACACTTCACCCGCCGGGCCCTGGAGGAGAAAAAAAAGACGTCAATTCACAATGGTGCGGGCTCTCTGGATGCGGCTGACAAAACCCACCTGCACGTCTCACACCCAGTCTTGACGCGGAGCTTGTACTGGCGCTCGATCTGGCGCAATTTGTCGTCGTTCATTTCGATCTGGAACTGGTTTACAGACGCCATCTTTTTCTCATTCGGGAATTTGGCCGAGTGATGGTGCTCTCCTTATATGCGGTTGGGCGTTGCGGTGCGACGACGCAGGTGTGTGGCTTGGCTCCTGGCCCCATGAAGTGCATGTAATGGACTTGTCAGGGGTCAGATTCCGATGGGGCGGATTGAGAGCAGACGGATTTAAAGCCCGCCCATGCTGTCCAGATGTATTACGGTCCAATTCAAGCACGGTATACACGAAGTTGCAATCGCACATCGTCGTTGTATATAGCAACGTTAAATCGGATGTGGTTCAGTACACCACCGGATTGATATCAATCTTTTAACGAAATCACAACAGCCTACTAACTTGGCGCGGCACATCGGACTTCTAGAAACCCCAAAGAACAACCAGTAATCTGACATTCACACACGGCTCAGCTATATCCACATTCTCCCTCCCTCAGACCTATGAGCTAAATAAATCAAGTCTACAAAAAAGATCATCCATCGCAAGCTTACCAGACTTCCAGCCCTAAAAAAAAAACTTTCGCCTATACCTTCTTCTTCCGCGTTCCTCAACACATCCGCCCATCTTACCTACCTATCTAGCTTATCGTGACCAGGTCGCGAGAATACCTGTTACGGACACAAGTGTCAGCGCGCACACACACGCGCGCCCGCGCGGGGAAGCAAATAAAAACGTCATCCTTCGCCTATCTCCGTTCTTCACTTTTAATAAGTTCAAGTAGGCGATTTCAGCAGCCCCGTCTTACTTTTCAGATGATTATGGCAGAATTGCGGTAGGTTAGGGTTGTGCGTTTGCTTATGCATGCAGGCTGACTTCTACTCCAGTCTATAGGTAAGCTTTAAGGGTTTGTTCGTTGAGGGTTTAGTGTAGGGTACGTAAAACGGTGAGTTACAAATCGACTATCAGTTTCTTTTCCCTTCTTGCTTTTTTTTTGGCATCTGTAGGTAGGGGATGGTTTGGGGGATACTGTGTTTTGGATTCTGAATGCCGTGTATGAGTGTGTGCATGTTTTGAGTAATAGCAAATAACAGCTGTAATTCTTCTTGCAGGCCTTGACCTTTTGGGGATTCGAGCACGCGCAGAGAAGAATTCTACATAGCTTAATAGTTGAAGAGGCTTAATTGCAGAACGCCTTCGTTCATCGTCTATTGCGATTGTAATACCGGATATAGTTGCCAAATGCTCCACGGCTAGCTATGTGGAGGGATGATAGTGGTTTTGTGTGAGAAAACGAGAGAGAGAGATTGTGTGGGGGGGAGGGGGGATTAAGGGCGGTGTTGTTGTCTCCTTTTCGTTAACTAACTCTGTGTGTGTGTACCGTTATTATGATTTCCTAGGATTTAATCATGATCGACGTTTACGGACGGGGGCTATTATTAGAATGGATGGATGGATGGGAGGATGACTAGAAGGAGTCGAGTTATCGTATTGTCGAATGACAATCACGTCATTCCTTCCTTCATTCCTTCAAAAGTTCACATTCAATATTGTATCACGAGGCAGCTGTTAGATCCTTACATACGCTAACTTTGGAAAGAACTTGGAGAAATGAAATAGCAATTAGGGTTGGGGGTTGGGGGGAGAGGATAGGACGCGAGAGGTATACTGAATTTACTCGAGAAAAAAAAAAACAGAGAGAAGGGATGGGGGGAACTGCAACAGTTGAATAACTTTTCCGTATTTTGGAATGAGATATATTCTTCACTCCTCTTATGTTATGTATTTACGTACCAACCAAACAAGCCCCAGAGCCTCTTCCGTACCTTATCTGGATGGAATGAAATTTCCAGATTTGGTTCGCCTCTCCTCTCTATTTCCATATATACGCATTTAACCCAGCAGCGATAATAACCGCAACGCAAGAAGTGACCAAAGATGAAGAAAGAGGGAGAGAGGGAGGAAAAAGGAGATTCTATATGTTAGCCCCCTTTCCCTTCTTTGCTTTCATGTGTATTTTCCCTTACACCTACTTGCCCTCATGTGTATTCTTCACCGATTCACCTTAGAACGAACCCTCGAAACCATCCCTCCCAAAAACGCCAAAGATACTGACTAGAGAAACGCCCAAATGCCACATACCCGATTCTGTTGATAAAGGACAGGAATGGGGGGGAGAGAGAGAGCCAGAGAACACGGGCGGCAAATAAATACATAAACAAAACGATGATGACATGCAGAAAAGGTGCGCACTGCAATGCATGTAGATTGGGCGAGAGAGAAAGACTGACGACGCCACGGAAAAAAAAAAAACTCCCTAGGAGCTCGCGACTACGTGACGGTGTGCACGCGCGTGAAAAAGCTCCATATGCAAATAGACAGAACAGAAAAAAAGGCCTAAACAAACGGCAACTATGTTATCAGTCCGGCCGACAGACAGAGAGATTGTAAAAGCGGAAAGATAAATGCCTCCATGAATAGTACTGACAAATGGAAAAAACTACTACAAGAAAAGCCTACTTGCCTACAGAAAAAGTAGGGATGCAAAATATTACGTGCAGCCCTGGTGAAAGAGGCATGAAATATACATGGAGTACTAGACGGAGATGATTGCTCAACCAGGGCGTCTGAAGGCTTCCACCGCCAGGGTCGGAGTTTCGACCTGCTTGTTGGATGGGACACCCTCGTTCTTCCGGCGATCAAAGAAGTTTTGGCATTCGTGTGAAATGAAAGTCCACTCAGCGAGTGCTCGGCCTGCATACCGACTGGAGCGATCTGCTGACCCGGTTGGCTGCGAGCTTTTGACAAGCTCAGTATTGATTCCTTTCGACTGCAGCAGCACTTGCGCAGGCAAAGGAAGGCGGGGTGGAGAGAGCCGCATATTCTGGTATGTGCCAAAGCGTTTGTCCACCCATTCTAAGGAGAAACGGAAGCTGTAACTCTTGTGTGTGAAAGTTGGAACGGGTGTCTCGTTGACAGCAGGGCTGGGAACAGTGCTGACGTCTGCCTTGTCCTTCTGCGGGCTGTTCCCTGGAGTCTTTGCGTTCTCCTTGCTTGCAAGGGAGTCCGAGCTTTTGGCTTTTGTTGGTTTTTGAGCCCCTGGAATGAAGCTTTTCAAAAGGCTCCAACGACCTTTGGGAGCACTCTCCTCTGGGAAATCGAGTGACTCCGCGGAAGCTGTGGAAACGGGTCGCTCGGGGGGACTGGTGGTAGATGATAGCCGCCTGGGAGCTGGTGATTGAACGACGCCGTCGAAGGATAGAAATGGTTGAGCGTTGGTAATTATAGGATTATCATTGCGAATGATAAGGAAACGTCGAGCAGGAGCAGGATTGCATGCCTGGGTAGAAGGTGGGAAGACTCCTTTCTGTTCGGCATCATCGCGAAGCCAAAGATAATGAGACCAGACCGAGCGAAGACGGTCACTGAAAGTTCGCAGAATATTTCTATAGGACATCAGCAAAACAATCCTTAACTCAAAGATAATTGAACTTACAGCTGAGCATCAGACTCTTCGCCATCGAAGCGAGCAACTCTCCAGCAGAGAAGACGCATAAAGTATGACCTAACCATTGGACACCAGTGATTGAATCTGCTCTCGAAGAACTCGGGTTCCAGGAGAAAGTCGACACAAAGGCTTTCCTTTCGTTGCTCGTTGTTACCGATAATGGACCAGCTGCTGTAGAGGAAAGAGAACAGCTTGATTTCTGTCGCCGTGTTCTCACTTGCAGCCATTTGCTTGCATACAGAAAGCCAAAACGGCCAATCAAGAACTGTTTCCTTGTATTCATAAAGCTGCTCATAGCGAACGATGATCACAAAGGCTTCCTCGAGGAAGTCGCAAAGAGTGTAACAGGAGTTGTTCTCATAGATTGACACTCTTTGGGCTGCGGCTTTCAACAGGCAGGCAAAGCTCTGTGCAAAGATACGTCGTGCAGATGCGATGTGAGAGTTTCGATCAGACAGGAAATCTCGGATCAACATAATGAGACGATTCTCAGCCATCAGTCGGGTGGCATTCGCGGGAGGTATAGGCACGGTGTTTGCTGACGCGTCTGGGTCACCCAATACATCATCAAATGTAACAGAGCTTGTGCTATTACTCGCGTCGTCCATCAATTGAGGCGTGGCATGCCGATGTATTGTTGCATCCAAATTCATCAAAATCTGTGCGTGTACCATGAGAAGACCAGGAACGCAGATGCGCTCGAGACTGCTCGGTTCTCGCGGCAAAAATTCAGAAACAATGATATGATAATGCTTGACAAAGACGTAGAACAAGTCACTTTCGGCGCCTGACCAGCGCTTGATCCAGGCACCATACCAGTCAACATTCGCAGTTCCCAATGGTAAAGTCGCGGGTCGGCGTAAGAGGCGGACCATTTTGGCAATGGACTCGAGCTTGAGCGAGTGCAACAGTGGTGGAAAGGCCGCGGTGATATGTTCAGATACCAACTCGGGCCCATTGGCTCTTGTGACACCCGATTCTGCCAACACACGCTTCATAAGATCTGGCGAGAGATTCCACAACCGGACCAGGATATCGGCAACTCCAGGGCAGAAACAGAATGCGTAGGCACAAGTTTTCCCGCAAAAGGTTACCAGACTGGCGGCTGCGTTACGGAGCGACATCTTATCCACAACAAAAGTCATCTGCGACAAAAGGTTTTGCGTGAAGATGTTGCGAACATTGTGATAGACGGACTCGGCAAGGAAGTCGGACGAGCTGGAAGAATTGGAGGTGGTAGAGTTCGTCTCGGTGCGGTCGACGAGAGCGCAGAAGGGCGACGGAGAAGATCGCCATTCTGGCCTCTCCATTATCCCCGTGATTCCCTCTAAAATGGCAGGCCGATCGGTCCCCGATATAGATTGATTGTTGCGACCCGATAGAAGCTCCAAGAGGCCGGTCCACCATCCATTCAAGATATTCGCACGACGGTCCAAATCCTCCGGACGAAGCTTCTGGCTCGATGCATGGATGGCGTATGAGCGAAGGAATGGAAGGAGGGTGGTTCGTACGGCGTTGGCTTTGAAAGCACTCGACTTTGACTGGAATCTGCAGGGCATGTCAGCGAGAGAATAGCTAAGAGAGTCATGAAGCTCACTTTCGAAGGTCGCCCTCGAGCGTCCGAAACACGGTCCAAAGCTCGTCTTTCTTGCGTGGCTCCGTCTTAGAGCCCTTGATCTTGTCGGTGGATATATTGCGTGGCAAAGGAGGAACATGACTTGCACTTGTCGGAGATTGAACATAAGTAGGAAGCTTGTCTGTAGAGAAAGATTTGGGTAGAGGAGGGACTGCGGGTGCTTCAGCGGTTAGAGTGGCCGGCTGTTCAACATGTGCGGAATTGAAAATGCCGCTAAGCCTGTTTGCTCTCTTAGCCAGGACGCCCCTCTTCTGCATAGTCGGGCTGTTTGTGTCGTCTTTGGTTTTTGCCTTTTCGGGGATGCTCAAAGGACCTATGATGGACTTGCGGTTCTGCGACGAGTTACGCGGAGATTCGCCCTTTTTGGGAGTCTGCGCATCCTTGGTAGGAGAGGTGGAACGCGAAGACGGGGACGAGATCCAGCTCTTTCTTCGCAAACGTGTCAGGGATCGGACGGGCGATCTCGAAGCCGATGAATCGGTCTGCTTCAGGTTGTCTGTGCGGCTTCGATCGGATTTGGGTTCGGTGGAAGGGTCGCGACTCTTGCTGGAGAAGATGTTGAAGGTGGAAGAGCGACGGGGGTTGTCATGTCTCGACTGCGACATTTCCACTGGCGGAGGGTCATCTGAATCGTGACTAGACCCATCTGACGATGCATACGAGGCGTCGGCGCTGACGTCGGCCTTGAGCTCTTCCTCGGAGATGGTGCCTTGCACACCAACAACCTGTGTATCGTCGATTTCCTTGACGCGGGGGAAATAGGTGTAGGAGGCGGCTTTGGGGAGCGGGGGAGGTTCTGGCTTGCGCTCTTGGGTCGGGGGGACCAGCTCCGAGACAGCGCGGTTGCGGCCACGCGGTGCGTGGAAGACATCGTGACCGCGGAGGGCGGAAGCTACGGCCTGCATGCTGAGGAAGGAAAGGAGATTTGGACAAGGCCGAATGGGGTCGACAGTGTCTAAGCAGTCCTCGGTACCTCGTGGGCAAGGTAGATTGGGTAGGTAGCTGCGGGGAGTGGGCGACAGTCTATTGGCTCATGGTTTTGAAAAGAAAAGGCGGCAAGGCAGCTAAGGTGCAAAAGAAAATGCAGATGCAGAAGCAGAAGAGCGAGGAAGGCGACGAGTGGGGGTGCTCAGGAAAGAAGAAGTAGAAGAAGTAGGAGGACTGGCTAAACGGGAAGCGTGCGAGTTTCAGTGACGGGTCGGAGGTGACGGAAGCAGGCGGGCTCGATTGTCGGGACAGCAGCGAATGTGGTAATGGGGGCGTGGTAGCGACCGTGTGGAGGAGAGAGAGGGCAGACAGACGAAGAGAGACAAGAAGAGGCGGTTGGCAGGAGGGTGTGTGTAGGTGGGTGTGAGTGTGGGAGGTGAGCAGAGAAAAGTAAGCTGAGGAGTTAGTTTGCTGGCTAGCAGGCTGGCTAGGTGAGAGCGTTGACGCTGATTAACGGCGGGCAAATTGAGATGTCGGTGGCAGGCTGGCAGGCAGGCGTGCAGCGCAGGGCAGGCTAGCAGGGGGGGGTTTGGCACGGTGGCAGCAGGTTTGCTGATTGCATCTCTCGGGTGGCTTCGCCTCGCGCAGATCAAGATTCCAATTCGCGGTCCGCTGCAGTCAAATCGGTCCCGAGCCATTCCCAAGCGGTGCCAGAGCTTTAATAGGAGCTGCGGATTATATGCCGCAACCACTCTACGGTTCCAACCTGTATTGACCGGCGTCATCGTTCGCCGCGCCAGGCTTATAACCACTGATGCCTCTGCTTCTTGCTTTTACCATCTCTCCGCTTTCCGGCCGGCATTCCGGTCTGGCTGTGGCCAACTCTGTATACCCGTTGGTATTCGCATTTGCACTCGCATTGCCCCCCTCCGTGCCGACACCTGGGTAGCTATCTCTCACTCATGGATCCTACCAGGAGCAGCTTGTCCAACCGAACCGGCTGCTGCTGTAGGTAACAGCAGCGTAGTATAGCATGGCATGGCATAGCTTACATCCCATGTACACACCTAGCACATACGCGACCAACAAGGAATAGAACAGCTACAGATACACACGATAAGTAGCGCCGTAACGGGCGGCTCTCGCAGTGTAGCGAATACGAAATGCCATTTCCACGACCCCTGACTGCCTGACTCTCAACAACATTTCCTTTCTTCAAACATCCAATTCAGTCACCACCACCCTGGGAGCCTGGCTCGTGTGCTTGCTGTGCCAACACTCCCATCCATGGCACCCTCATGCCATGTGTGCCAACCCTCAAACTTAATCAAATCATTCTTCTGCTCAACCTTCTCCTCAACCTTCTCCTGAACCTCAACCACTTTCTACTTACTTACTTACTTACTTACTTACATAGCTGATGCTGTTCCGCCATCCAATGTATGCTTCTACCCGAACTCGCCACACGCCCACGCCCACATTTCTTCTCCATTGTTATTAGCATTGCTATCCTTAGCTGCGACCGTGATATCCACATGGGACCATGGTGTGATTGGCCCAACACTCCAAACCTCTTGCACCTCTGCACACTTTTGTATCCAGCTCTCCCTTCCCAACCCTTTCCTTCCTGTCCATTCCGCATCTTGCTCGGGGGGCCTTCATTATTTGCGGCTCAAGCCTTCAACCTTACCAGAGCTGTTTTCGTGCATACACTACAGCCGGCTCCACACCTGCTAGCTAGCTATCCATGCGCCAGAGACGGCGTCGTCCTAATTGCATCAAAATGTTGTGCAGTAGCTCCAAGCCCGCCAGCCTGCCATCCGATGTCGTCGTCCCACTTCCCACTTGTGCTAGCTTCCATGTTGTCTGTCGTCTCTTTGTGCCGTTTGTCCAATTGGATAAATCGACGTGCTTGTTACTCAAAGATACAATCATCGTCTCCGCGCCCTTTGCAATTCTGATTGTTTCCCAGTTGGACGCTTCTGATTTCCATACAAAATCCAGCCTTCTCATCTGCGTGCTATCCCGTAAAGTTTTGGAACCCCCTGCAACAACCTCAGCGTTCTGTTCTGTTCTGTTCTGTTTCTGCTTGCATCCTACATATATATACATGTATGAATATGCACATGTGTGTTCTTCATGTTGTGGCACACGCCTACTTGCTGACAGCATCCATTCGATTCCCATCGTATCCATCTACCACTCACACAATATCTATGTACATGCGTTACGTGGTACACCCAAGGCTGCGTAAGCACGATAAGACAAATCCAAAGGTTCAGGTCGGACCTCCGTTTCGGGTACCAGCCTCTGACCGGCGTTTCACAATATGTTCAAGACATGGCCCAATTCAGCTCTTCTCGCTGCTCATAAACATGTTCCATGCAGTCGACGCCATGCAACCTGCATGCCGGACGGTTCGGTTCCTCATTGGTCCTGGTCATGTCCACTTGCATTTATACGCGCGTATCTATGTATGCACCGCACACTACATCACGGATAACCTGCACATAACACCGTCACTGTTCCTTGGCCCAATAACCTGAAATGATACATCTAGTCCCCCCAAACATCTTACATCAAGACATGGCAAACAACCACCCAAGCAATTCGGGTCTAGCAAGCACACATTGCGTATTAGATGGGACTAACCCTACATAGGTACATGGTCAAAATAGGTAGGGTACCTGCCCAGAGATACCGCCTGGGGAGAAATCACGTGATATAGAGCCAGAAAGACTAGGAGAGACGAATGTAGCTGATTTTGTCCAGTATTGACACAATTGGAGTTTTTAATACAAGTTGCAGTCACTCAGCGCTCGTCTAGTGAGCCGCCGCAGTCTCCTCCTCTTCCTCAACGAACCAGTCCTCCTCCACAGGCGCCGCACCGTCCTCCGTGGATGCCGAGCCCTCGAGCTCCACCTGCTGTGTCTCGTATGTCTTCAAGTCGCTTGCGAGGTCGCTCTCTTCGGGAGATGGTGGAGGCTTGGGGATGGTGAACTTGGAGACGTGGCCCTCGGCATCGGTGGCCTTCACTTGGGGAGGCTTGTATGCCTTGAGCTCCCTCAGGTACATGTCCTGCACGAGGTCGGCTGCGAAGCATCAATTGCATCAGTATAACCCTCTACCATGCTATCCGAGATGAATCACCTTGTCTGACGGCCGTGGGGACGATGAGGGTGCGGCGAGCGACGAAGCCGGATTGCTGTCGTGCAACGCGTGCGAGCTGCTGGCGCTGCAAAAGAGTTAGCAATGGCATAGAGCATGCATAGCAAATCCGCTTACCGAGGCCCTGATGGATTGCGCGAACATGGTGGATGATGGGGGGGGACGGGGTTGGAGCTGTCGTTGATGGAAGGTCGTTTTTCTCCAGCCGGGCAATCACTGGACGTCGCCGAGCTAACCCCATAAAGGCTTGGCGCGTAACGCTTATGTCATCATCTGCTCTCTTAAGCACTGCGCCCTCCTCTCTTTCACGCAATCATCTCTATCATCTACCACCACCGCCTTAAACCCCTCGACCTGACATCGGGACCCCGCTCTTTCGTAGTATATAAACGTACGCTCACTAGTAACGCACTCGTCGACGGCGCGCCGCCCCAAGCTGTCCAAAGCTTTCCCTGGCCGCCCAGTCCGTCTGCCACTTCTGCTGCTGCCTGACAGCTGCTCTGCCTGACAAGCTGCCCGCAACCACCGTGCCGATAGAGCCCAAAATACCATTCATTTCATCCCGTTCATCGTGATATCGAACGGCCAAGATGTCGTACGCACCAGATGGAGTACGTAAGATCAGGGACGGACATCGGTCAGCCGCTGTCCTGCTCAGATCGAGCGCTCCCATGGTGTCTTTGATGCTATTTGGAGTTGGACAGCGGAGATGTTCTCCATGCCCATTTGTCTTCATCATCAGATCCATGCTAACATGAACACCTTATGCAGCGTCGTTTGTCTCCTGGCGAAGTCATCATTGACGAGCCTCCCGTGAAAACCGCCGAAGAGGAGTGGCGAGAGCAGCTAGATGTCATCCTCATGTGCCCAGACTGCAAAGAGATGCCACCCAATCTGGTTGAGGGTAAGATGCATCGAAACCAAAGTGATGCACATATGTTAACTCTGTGGCAGTAAACATCTATTCCCATTTTCTATAACTCCCGTGTCCCACCATGGAAAAGCATACCAAGGCATCTGGGACGACTACATCTGAGGTAAATGCTTACACTGTAATAGAATTTCTCCGTCGGTGACACCATCTGTGGCTCGTGCGGTCGGGTTCTGAGCGAGCGCAATCTTGACTACCGATCCGAATGGCGAACCTTCTCCAACGATGACCAAGGCAACGACGATCCCTCCCGTATCGGTGATGCCGCAAATCCGCTGTTGCATGGCTCGCAGCTACAGTAAGTAATGCTCTAAGCGCGTCTATCTCAGGTAGATGCTGACCATTCCACAGGACTGAGATCGCATTCGGAGATGGCGGCGCCCGTCATCGAGATCTATCGCGCGCCCAGAACAAGTCGAACCATGACAAGACAAACAAGTCTCTCCAGAATGCGTACTCGCAAATCGGAGCTCTGTGCGAATCATTCCAGATCCCGAAGCCAGTCGCGGAGACCGCCAAGATGCTGTACAAGATGACCGATGACGGCAAGATCTTCAAGGGAAAATCGCAGGATGCCGTGATCGCTGGATGCATCTTCATTGGTTGTCGCCAACATGAAATGGGTCGTTCATTCCGCGAAATCTACAAGTTGACCAAGGTCAGCAAGAAGGAAATCGGCCGAACATTCAAGGTGAGTCACGTAGTGTTTGGGTATCTTGGGATCTGGACTAACGATCTCAGACGCTCGAGAACTATCTCCAGCAACAGCAACGCAAAGAAGGTGCCGGCAACAAGGTCGCTGGAAACGGTGCGATCCTCAACAACAGCTCCTTCAAGGCTACCAAGGCTACCAGTGCATCTGAGCTCATCATCCGTGCTTGCAACAAACTGGCCCTGGACAACCAGACGAGCATGATCGCTCAAGAGTGTGCCGAAAACGTCACCAAGAAAGGTGTTGCGGCTGGTCGATCTCCTTTGTCCATCACAGGCGCTTGCATCTTCCTCGTTGCCCACATGATGGGTCAGCCCAAGTCAGCCAAGGACATTGGTTTAGCGGTTGACGTTAGTGACGGCACCATTCGCACCGCCTACAAGCTCATACACCAGTCTCTCGATGATGTTCTGGACAAGAAGTGGGAGAAGAGGGGCGCGGACTTGTCCAAGATCCCTTCTGCATAGAAAGCTTCTCGCTCGAAAGTGATGCAGCAGGGGACCGGGATTGATCCTGATTTCTCAAGGTAAAGATTGTAATTAGCTTCACTTGTTTCCTAGTCGGTTTAGAAGATACTGGGCAGCATGTCATTGGCGTTTGCGGTCTGATTTATACACGAAGCACAGGGACAGTATCACGGGGCGTTCAATCTGAGGGGAGGGCCTCAGACTTTCTTGCTGTTCATTTTATACCCCGGTTTCCTAGCTTCATATCAGATTGAACATTTCACCAGATCAGGCCGGATCTGCTTTTTGTTTCTCGACTAGACCAACGCAAAAAATCAAAAGAAAATGGGCGTGTGTGTGCGCCCAAAAAAAGAAAAAGAAAACATTGTCCTTGCTTGCAAGTGAATGTATGCGTGTGTGGCTCGTTTTGACAGGTTTCTGGCTCGTTTGCCCAGCCCAGCCAACATTGTTTTTCCTACTCATTTTAAACATATGTCTCTTTACACCAACTGCTGCTCGTCGTCTTCGTCGTCTTCGCCGTTACCCGCATTTTATGTTTTTCTTCCAGGTCGGGGGTGACTTTTCTTTCCCACAAGACTAACACAATAGTCAATCCACTGCGTGTTGATCCCCCCTCCCCCCCCATCTATAAACCAGATAGATAGATAGATAGATAGATAGAGAGATTGTGCTGTCTGTTAACTATGTATTCAATTATTCCACTTGAGTACAAAATTTAGATAAGATGAGATATACCAAATAAATAGATAGATACATAGATAGATATATGAATGAAGGACCGACTATGACATTGAGTGAGTAAACGAATAAATAGATTGATTGGTATAGGAGGGGGGAGGGGGGTTTGAGGAAAAGAGGAGTGAGTGGGTGAGTGGGTGAGTGGGTGTTGGATATATATCCAAAGAGAGGGGGGGGAGAATTCATTCCAGTATATAGTCCTCCACCAGAAGAAAGAAAAGAAAAGAAAAAAGGAAAAAAAAAGGGGGACTCTGGTTACTGTAGAATGGTGGCATCAGAGAATATGTTTGGTTAGATATCTACATTCTTACCTCATGTCGTTACAATCATGACATGGTAACATTGAGCAGGTTGGTCGTTTCTTTCCATGATCATGTCATCACACACATATACATCACCATTGGTGCAAGTAGAGTTCTTTCTCAAACAGCAAAAAGGTATCCATTTCTTTTTCTAGCGCAAAGGGGGGAAAGAGCAAGCTAGTAGTGGGGGAGAGAGTAACCGTCCGAAGTTACACTGAGCGCTATTCGTGAGAGAAAAAAAGAAGTAAGAAAAGGTCCAAAACATGAGAGACGGGTCCAGTATGCGTCAAGCATACCCACCAGCTCGCAGAAGTGTGAATCCCAAACTAAAATACATGTGATAGGGGACGACGAGTCGAGTGACCGCGCCTGTTCCCCATCTCTTCCCCGTCTCCATCCATTCTGATCGTGACGTCGTGATATATTAGAGACGATAGGCTTGAGCCCATCGCATACGAACATGTTGTGCGACTCGATAGTCATCCGTGCCATTGTGCAATAAGTCAAAATGCTTACAACTCCTTCTTGATAGCATCAGCGGCAGCCTTGGCGCTTGCGGCCGCGACACTGCTTGCGGAGCTCGCGGAGCTGGAGGCAGCAGAGGCGATGGAAGAAGCAGAGGCAGAACCGACTGAGGCGGCATTGCCGGCGTTCTTGGAGAGCGAAGCTGCGACGCTGGATGCACTCTTGGAGGCAGCAGCAGCGCTCTTCTCAGCGGAGGCACTTGCAAGACTGGCGCTAGCAGCAGGTCCAGTAGCGAGACCGATCTGAGCCTTGACCCAGTCGGTGTAACCAGCAAAGCCGTTGGTGGCCTGGGCGTATTGGTTGTTGGCTTTGGAGGTGGCGGCTCCGTAGGCGCTAGCAGCAGTGCCCGAGACGTTGTCACCAACGAGGCTGGCACGGTGCTTGCGGGCGAGAGCAAGGAGCTCGTTCCTCTTGGAGCCTTGGGGAACCTTGATACCGTTCTTGTCGGCCCACTCCTTGATCTGGCTGTCGGACCAAGAGTTGAGGAGAGCATCACTCAAGGTTTCCTGAGCAGCAGCGGCAGCGGAGGAAACAGAGGCATAAGCGCCCTGGGCGTTCAGGCTAGCGAGACGGGAGTTGCGGCGGATTTGGGCAATCAGGCTGTCACGGGTGGAGGGTTGGGGCACCTTGTAACCACGCTCGTCGAACCAAGCCTTCAAGTCGGAGTCGGACCAGGACTCGTAAACCCAGTCACCGGGGTACTGGGCGGTTTCAGAGAGCTTCTCAGCGGCAGTCTGGTAGTTCTCGCGAATGGCCTTGAGAACAGAGTCACGCTGGCGGGGCTGGGGAACGGGAATGCCATGCTTGTCGGCAAAGGCCTTGAGCTGGGAGTCGGTCCAAGTGTCGAAGAACCATTCCTTGATGTTGCTGTAGGCATTGTTGGCGGATTCCTCAGTCTCGGTCCAGTAGACCTGGACCTGCTCAGCGAGGGACTTTGCGTCCTTTTCGGTGCCCTTCTTGGCCTGCTGGCCCTTGAGGGTCAAGTAGTTTTGAAGAGTCTGGGCATCCCAGCTATTGTAAGGAGTAACGACGTTGTCGTTCCAGTTCTTCTTGACCAAGTCTTGGAGGTCCTTTCGGTCCGAGGCCTTGGGGTAGGGGATGTTGTAATCCGAGAGCCAGCGTTCAAGCTCCGTCTCGTGCCACTTGTTGTATACTGCGGGGGAGTCAGCGGCTGCAGGGCAGAGGGAAAAGCAGGGAGCGTGGATTGAATGGAAAAGATGTGCCCACATGACCTACCGGCATTGCCTCCCCAAATACTGCATTCTCCGACGGCGGCCAGGCCCAGCACGAGGGCGGATGAGAGAGAGAACTTCATGTTCGGGATGTGTGGGGGTGCAGGGATGGGAGGGGGGAAGCAATATAGATTGATTGATGGGTTAATTTATGGTATGCTTGACCGGGAGGAGGAGAGGTGGAAGAGGACAGGAAAGCTGACTGCGGAGAAGAAACAGTTTAAGAGGGATGTGGACAAAGCAGAAAGGGTGAGAGGGAGGGAGAGACAGAGGCGCGTGTTTGTGACGTAACTGTTTGGGCGGCACAAACAAGGTTGCGCCTTTGCAGAGCTGGAGGTCCGCAGCCAATCACGGCGTGGTAGCGTAGTGTGTGCCTCTTTTGTGCTCACGTCTTCTTCATCGCGTCAGTTTTGCGTGCAATCGCCCACAGCGTCCGTCATCGCCTTTCTTCACCAGCGTTAGGTATCTATTCACCCATCGATCTAATTCAATGTCTATCAATCTCCTTCACCTTCTTCTTGCTCGCACATTTCTATCATCTGCTGGCCAAAAGTGTCGCCTCCATTTTGCTGGAGTCCAGCAAAGGCCGGGGACTGTGCGTTGTCCCCAAGCGGACTACGGTGCTGATGGCATTGTGAAAATTCCCATCACCAGCTTATTTGCGGGGGTCCAGCCTACGCGAAGCCACTGACATCATTGCCGACCATCAACAACGGCCCGCTGTACTCCTCAATGGAGTCCCCAGCTATTTTGTGCGTTTGCATAATTAATCATGTACAATATGTCTGTACAGACTCTACTCACCTTTTCTATGTTGATGCACTGCATACCTAGGTAAACACCGCATCATTGATTGAGGTTGCCAGATCAAAGTGAACAAACAAATACATCCTGGTGGATTCAATGCATTCATTCACTCATCCATTCATCCATGCTGTACATTTTCCATAACATTATGCCATTTTACAATACTGCAACATTTTCTCTATTGGTACACGTCTCATCACGGCTCCTCGTCTCTCCCTCCTTGGCCTATCCACACACACAATCAAGTCAGTATTTGATACAGTGACCTGTCATCGTGAACCAAAAGAAAAAGGAAACCCATCACTCACCTTTCCAAAACTTCTTGGGCACCTTGTCGTTCTTCGCCTCCTCGTTGCTAACCTGCTCATGCGCCTTCTCAGCCCTCTGATCCATCTCCTCGTTATGCCTCTTCACATCTGCACTCTCCTTGTCCTTGCTGGGTGGGTTCTCGTTAAGGATCTTTGGCTGCGCACCTTGCTTGCTGCTGCTGCTGCTAGACTTCTCACTTCCTTTACCTGTCGACGACGCCTTCTCCCCACTGCTGTCTGACTTTTGGGAAGACGAAGATGTCTGCTTGGAGTCTTTCTGTGCTACTTTTGGGGGAGCGGGGCCGGGGTGTTCGAGGTCCTCGCGGCCACGCTTGCCTTGTGCTTGAGGGTTCTCGCCTGCCGGGTTGCCTTCGCCGGAGCCGTAGTCTTGCGTTGCGAAGCGTACTTGCTGTGTAGCAGCTCGGGGGGCCGTCGTGGTCAGCGCAGGCCGGAAAGCTGCTGCGGATGGGCGGAGCTTGGACAGGGGGCGGAGGAAGGACATGATGTGGAATTGATGGAGGAGTGGGGTGTTTTTTGAAAGGGGACCTTGAAAGTAAGATTGGGAAAGAAGTTTGGCTGATTGATTGATTGAATCGAGTTGATGCTGTTTTCGAGCTATGTTGTAGGTGGTAGCTAAGCAGCTTGGGGAGAGCTTCAGGAGCTAGGTGACATGACATCACTATGTTCACATCACCTTCATCATACAAACGGGTAGGGATCGTAGCGCTCGAACCGTCTTCGGCACTGAGCCCCGGACGCTATCAGAAACTGCGGCCATCACTAGAAAGATCATAAGATAAAAAAAAAAAACAATTAAATATTTCGAGTGAAGATTGGTTTCGTGTCAATTCATCAACGTCGCGCACCGCGCTGTAAGGGTATCGTGCGAAATCCAAAACAATATGCACAGTATTCCCGACTCCTCTCATCCACATCGTGGGTTCCTTCCCCGACTAGATCCACCGTAGCTTTCAAAGTATCCTCTGCCGCATTTCCAAGTAATGGAATCGCAATATAATCAACTAATCAATTCCAACCATCGATCCCTCCACTCTCCAGTCATCGACCTCTACATCTCTCGGAGCCGTGTGAATGGCTTCGTCGTCCACCTCGACATGGTTCAACCAAGTTCCGACTCTGTTGGCTCCGCGTTTCGTCCCATCACGAGACAGGCCAGCCATCGTGGACGCCTTTGCGCTGTGAGCACTCGGGGCAGGGACATGACGCGCGGGCTCACGGACAAGTCGGCGACCGAAGAAAGAGGCTCGCGGGGCTGGCATCCGGGGTGCTGCTCTGTTTGCTGTCCTGGGGGTCGGATTCGCGAGAGGACGTACAGCATACGAATCATTCATGTGGTGGCCGCCAGAGTTGCCTACCCCGTAGACTTGCACATTGGCATCATCCCGATGGAGGTCTGAGGCAGTAGGATTGTTAAGCCTCAGTTGCGCTTGGAGGTGGGCAGCAAGAGCCTCGTCTGCACGGTCAAGTTGGCGATCTCGATCCTGTCGGTGGCGTGTCCTTGTGCTGGTGCGACGAAGCGGAACCGGCGCTGGGTCGGACGGATACTCGATGACCTCGATCATGTCTTCACGGGCAGTGTATGGGATTTGCATATCGTTGAGACGGTCGCCGTCATCAATGTGGTTGTAATTGAACCAAGGGCAATTGCAAGTTTTCCAGGGAGCCGCGCAGACCATGCAAAATTGAGCGGTGCAACGACTAGATATTGTGAGTGTGATATCGCGGAAGACGCTGGTGGAGTCACTTACCAAGTCATGTGGTTGCAGCCCTCCTTCAGTTCGACCACAGCTTTGCAGTTGTAGCACCTTTGCCAGCCTTGCTCCTTGGCCATTTCAACCAGGCGGTTCGTCTCCTCATCTTTGGGACACTCTCGTCTTGTGTGGAATCTGCTGTTACACAGGACACACACCTTGGTGTTGCATCTCCCGCAACGGGCATACCTCATACCATAAGTCAAGTCCATCCGTATCTTGGAAGGTTTGATCCATTCCCCGCAATTCTTGGCGGGACAGTACAGGCGGTTGGCTGTGGTATATTCCTGATACTTCTTGTTCCATAGCTTCTTGAACTTGTCGTCGAACAGTCGCTCGACATATCTCAAAGGGATGTGTTCCGAACTGCAGCAGGTTGGGGGCATGTGCTGAGGGTCACTGACGGAGAGCGTAAATTGACGTTTGAGGCACGAGTGGCACATGCGGTGGCCACAGCCAAGTTTGGCGGTTTTGCTTGCAGGAAGGTCATCGGTCATGCAAATGAGACATTCCACTCTGCATGTTATTAGCAACTAGACCTGCAAGGGGCCAAAAGGTAGGCAAACCTCGGAATTTCTTTGTGGGAAGCTTGGGTCGGGGTTCGGGGTGGAGGTCTGAAGAAACTGGCCAAAAGACTGCTTCTCCGTGCAGTGTCTTTCACTGAAAGCGACTGAGTACGCGCGATAGGAGCTGCGGTGGTGGTAGCAATGACAGGCTGTTTGGTAGTGTTGGTGCGGCGGACAGAAGGCCTCGTCGCATATCCCCTGGGCGGCTCCCGAGCAGATAGCGTCCTACCTAACCTCGCGGGCTCCTCCTTGCGTGTGGAGGCAGACCGAGAGCCGGATAACGGGGTATAGGCGGTCCTGCTCGATGACCCGCCCTCATCGCTCCTTCTGCGGTTTGATCTCCGTACTGTGACTTCTTCTACCATGCCGGATTCCGGACGACCATAGACATAGTCTTCGGCTCTGCCGTCCAAACTGGGTTCCCTCTCTTGCTTTCTTCTCCGTCGCAAAGTACTGTCGCGCCCTCCTTCCTTGTGGCTGCTCCTCGACTTGGTCTTCTCCCGCGCTCGGGGCTCCTGTGCCATGCGCCGATGGTCGTCACGATGGTAATGGCGATCGCTTTCAGGCCGTGCGTAATACGACTCCCGGCGCGTCCTTATATCATCGAGATCAAGCTCGGCCTCCCTGCGTGCTTCTTCGGCTCTGCGACGCTCGCGGCGCTCCCGTTTGGCGGCAGCGTAGTCTTCGTCTTGGTGGTCGTAGTCCCGATGGCGGTGCCGGCGGCGGTGTCTGTGTTCGCGCTCGTCGGGCGAGTTCTGGTCGTAATAATATCTGGAAGAGGATTCGCGGCCGTCGCGGTCTCTGGCCATTCCGTTGCCTGGGGGGTTCGTGTGGGTATGTACAGGTGCAAGCGACCCCGTGGGTGCGGGTCTGCTGCAAGTGTCGTCGGTGGTGTTGGCAGTGCAGCAGAGGTTGCAGGCGGTGACGGGGGTTGTGTGAAGCGATGGGCTGGGTGGTGGAGTGACAGCAGAGCATCTGCAGCCTGGTGTCGTAGGTTCAACTGCTGAACTGCTGGTAGACGACCAGACGACCAGCGCACGAGTCACGGCCACCTCTCCCACAAGACAGAAAGCACCAGAAAGCAAGCTGGCTGGGCGGTGAGGATTTGCTCAGAGTGCCTGATGATCGGTGCGAGGGCTCCCGTACAGGGTACGCTAAGTAGAGCCCCGTTCCTTGCTGCTCTCAACCCTCCTGCGCTAGGCGTCGTCACTGGCTGGCGAGCAAGCCTCCACCAGCTGTACATGTATGCGTGCCCATGGTAAGACACACACCATGCTGCCAGCTGGCTTTGCGGTACATGCATGTGCGAAGACGGAGTGTCTACGCAATCTTCACGGCCAATGGGCTGGGAGAAGCGATCGAGGGGGGAGACTGGTCGTCCCATGTCTTCTGGTGAGCGCGTGCAGACCTCACGTTACCATGTCCTTTGATAGGTACATACGTAGATACATGATATATCTCCATGTACATGGTTATTGTACACATCAATATTGGGGCAAACAGAGATCACGTAGTCATCCCGCGTCACTGTGTATCATTGTATACATGCAAGTTTGTATGTGTGTGCGGATACGCAGCACGATTCTTAATCTTTCTCGATCCCTACCAAAGAGTATACAATATACACGATACACAGCAAACCAAGCGCAAAACTCACTCAAAACTATCGCGATACATCAGTCCTTATCCAATGTGATTTGGGTCGAAACCTCCCACTTCTGGCCCCCTCCTCCGTAGCTGCCGCCCAACCGGTTCCGCACCATGCTTCCAATACGGTCTCGCAGCCGTACGATTTCGTCCAGGTTTCGCACGCGCAGCTTAAGATTGGCTTGACACAGTCCGTAATGCACTTGCCAAAATTTGGCTTCCTCAACCGAACTGACAGCCGGATCCGTCTCAATGTCGTACATGACGGCTGAAACGCCGGGCCCTGAGTAGGACATCATGAGCACCTTGCCCAGCGTCCATCCTTGAATCCAACCCAATGCGACCATGGAGATGGCGACAGAGAACGACAGCGTGCGGTCTAACCAGACATACATTTTGATGCTGAGAAGGGGCAGCAGCAACAAAAGTGTGGAACACGACAGCGTGAGGAAATGCGAAGGGTTGCTCAGCACCGAAGGCAGATTGGCAATAGCGCTCAGCCGCATCACCTTTGCTATCCGAGCGTGGTTTTTCAACACGATAGCCGACACCAAAGTGCAGATAATCCCACTCAGAGCTGCCAGATCGATGCTGCCAGGTGAAACCCGCTCGTGACCGTGGCCGTGGTGGGATTGGTGACCTCCTTTGTTCTCCAGCGTGTGGGTGAGGCCATGCGAAATCAGATCCAGACCCATGAACAGCAAACCCACAGACATGCCCAGGCCGGCAATGACCTCGGAGCGCTCAAAACCGAACGGGTGGCGAATTGTGGACCGTTTCCAGACCTCGAAGTTGGATCCCACGTCGACAGCGACGCATAGGAAGGCACCCAGGGCATCATAGAAGAGGAGGCGCGATAGCACCGTCAGCGCCAAAGATTCATGCGCACCCCACTGTACCAAGCCGGCGACCAGCAAGTGACAGAAACACCAGCCCAATCTAAGGGTCTGTTCTCTGGACATGCTCGAACGATATTCTTTAAAGGTAGGAACAGGAAGCGACGCAGGTAGTTGGAGCGGCGCACGCGGTGGGGGTTCCAGAAAGATCTGGTGGGAAACGCTACTATGCTTGTACTTGTGTCCACGTCTCCGGCCAATGTCCTAGACAGTTCAGCGACTATTCCCCATAAACAAAGAGCAAAGTGTACGTCCACATACAGCTTGTTTCGCCTGCGGCTTCGCGGGCATGTAGCTGACAGGTTGGAAGTTGAACGGGTTCGGCGCACTCTGGGCATTATCGGAGCCACTCAAGGAGGAGGGTGCCTCATTGTCACTGATACCATTGATGGCGGTGGTCGAGGTGGGAAGAAACGACCCGCGATCTGGGCTGTAGAGGTTGCCCTGGGCGGCAGTGGATCTTTGGGAGAGGGATTCGCTGGGAGCAAGGCTTCCAAAGGTCGCGGATAGCGGTGACAAGGAATTGGGATGTAAAGCGTTCAGATTGGGGGGTGGATGCGCATGCGAATGATGGTGGTCTGCAGGAGGCTCGTCGTCGAGTGGAGGCGTAGGGGTTCGCGGTGGACGGGGCAGGGGCATGTTGGTATCCATGACTCTCTCACGGCCTCAACTGCTGGCTGCGGTGAAATGAGCGATGGCGGTGGAACAGAAGAATAAGGTAATGATCACGACGGCGTCATTTCAGGTTGTGTGCAACGGATCCACCTCACGAGAGAGAGGTTGGAAGATGATGTAGAGGGGTTCGGGGAAGAAGAGGGACTAGGCCGCATGGAGTAGTGCTACAATGACAAATATACAGTACTTCTGCCCAATATGGGGGTGATTTAATCTTAAAAAAAATGGGTGCGAGCAAAATAAGCTGGGGTCAGGGTTACGAGCGAGCAACACGATGTTGGCCGACTGTGGCTTCGCTTCCCGCTGGCTCGGTGCACGTCGCAGAGCCGCGCTACAGGCTCTACAGCTGTTAGTCGCTCCCAATCCAACACCACGACGTCGACACTAACCCTCGCTCCCGCTCCATCGTGAAACACAGGTGCTGACAGCCGTCAACGCCAAATGGATCATCGCCATTCCAGAAGGAAAGAATGGAGCTCGGCACCCACGCCCGCTCTCGCGGAAATGAACCTGAACCTGAACTGTCCCCGGCAGGCGCGGACGGAAAAGCCAGGAGAGGAAAGGAATGGGAACAGGAAGCTGCCAAGCCACCTGGCCAGGCCAGAGCAGCACGCAGAAAGAGGAACTCGTCGCTGAGAACGGGAATATTGGGCAAAAGCATGGCCGTCCAGGACCTCCATCCATCCAAGCCGTCTCCACCAATGGCCACTTCTACCAGCAAGGAACCGCAGCAGCAGCAGCAGCAGCAGCAGCAGCAGTTCCCCGACACCAGCAGTTCCTCGTCGTATGGCCGCGAAGACGAGTCTACCCCGCGGCCGCTCGCATCCATGATTCTGAGGAGTTCGTCTGGGACCTATGCATCGACAACCGACGATGACGACTCGCTATCTTTCTTTCGACCCTCGGCATCCACCAGCAGCGCTTCACGACAGCTGCAACCACCCTCATCCAATTTGGCGCTGCCGCGTCGCCGACTCAACCGTTCGTTGCAACATCATTCATCTCCCCTGGTCATGCAAGTGCCAGTTGACGCGACCATGGACGACGAGTGGGACTACAGCGAGACGGAATGGTGGGGCTGGGTCATTCTCATCACCACCTGGATCGTGTTTGTGGTTGGTATGGGCTCCTGCTTTGGCGTTTGGAGCTGGGCGTGGGACGTGGGAGAGACGCCCTATGCTCCTCCCGACTTGGAGGACGACCCCACGCTCCCCATAACGGGCTACTATCCTGCATTGATGGTATGCACAGTCGTCATGGCGTGGATATGGGTCGTGGTGGCTTGGGTCGGCATGAAATACTTCAGACACGCGAAAGTGGTTGCCGACGACGGCTAACCCATCTCAGCATCCAACCCATGCTTCATTACACTTTCTTTGCGCAGCAATGCAATCGTGGCTTCCACTTTTGCTCTGCGAGACCTTAGTTGCCCTCTGTTAATGCCAATAAGATCTCGCATCTGAAACAATAAGCCTTAACACTCATCCGCTAACCACTCCTCCTCCTCCGCTTCGTGCTTTACACACGCAACGGTCGACTCTGTGAGAGAGTGCACTGCCCGGCAGTTCCAAATATCAAACAATAATACCTTCGATAATACTTTCGATATGTCACGCAAGCTCCGTGCTTCAAAACGTCGCTCCATGGCCGTTTTTTCCTCGGTCCTATCTGTCCACTGTTGGCCTCTGGCTCTCGACTTTGGCCCCTCCAACGCTCGGTCCTCTTGGAAATTGCATGCTCGGTCCCTCCTGTTATACAACTCATTTGCTTGAGTCAACATGGTTCGCATCCCTAGACGCACTCATAGCGTCTCTGGCCCGCCTTCCGTGCACGCACTACTAACAGATGTTGCTTGCTGTTGTAATGTCGCTAAGGTGCGCCGGAGAAATCTTGTCCTTGCCCTTCAATTTCAACATACATATCTAATGGGAGCCAGATCCAGCGATTCCATATGTCAATGATGGCTCTCCGACGGAATCCCTACAGGAAGTGCAAAGGAGACGACGCCACCATTATAGCAACACAGAAGCGTGCGAACGAGTGGGGATACAATCACGTGGACAAGGTTGAGCAACCCGCCCCCAATAGAGTATCTGTAATGTCACTTCTCAACGAAGAGACGGCGAGAGATGGTGTCAAGGATGTCCATTGCATGGCGCAATACAGGAAACTCCAGTTAGTGATGGCTCTCAAACAACACACCTTGGTCTTGCTCTAATTGTTCACCCAGGCGCAAACCCTCGAGACAGGTTGGCGACAGATCGACGGACCCGTTTCCTTTACTTCACCTACCACGAGAGCTCCGGAATCACGTCTATTCATATCTAGTCGTCCAGCGCGGGCGCCGTATTCCAATGTTGGAAGCGAAATCAATTCTCCGGGAGCAAAAGAAACGTAATACAGCTCAGCGAAACCGGGAACGCCAGAACCTCAAACGTATTCAAAGTGGACGCCGACCCATTGTTTCCAAAGAGACTTCGTTGGCACCCATCATCGACCTTAATATCAGCCAAGCATCCAAATTCCTCCACTGGGAGTCCAGTGAATACTTCTATCAGAGTAACTGGTTTGCCATCTCCATGGACAATTTGCCATTGACCACCATCGAGACTCCCTCGGGGTGGGATTACAGTCGAATCACCCGACTGCAGCTTGAATTGCAACTCAAGGACGCGCAACGAATGAACAGTTATACCGACTGGGCTTCATTTTTCGCCATGTTCCCGAACTTGCGCTTTTTACGAATCATACCTTCCTTCCACTCGCGATACTACGACTGGGCAATCTCCGAATTGAACGAATGGCACAGCGCACACTTCATCTTCCGTGCTTTCTTCTCCTTGCTACTAGCCTCGATTCCCGAGCATCTCAACCTGAAATTAGGGTTCTCCGTAAATCCTTGCGAGGACATGCACCTAGAGGGCAAAATGGCAGTCAGCAAAAGCCTCCTGTGGGACATGTATGCGGAACTAGGAACGAGGCAGGATAGCAATGGCCAGAAGCTATTCGTAAACCAGGTCATCGACTGCGGACAGTCGTTTGAGAAGCCTATTGGTATAATTGGGCGCTGCACACGCTTATGAATGCGAACTAGTACACAACTAATGTCTTAATGTAAAATTTCTACGGTCTTAATATGTATATTACTTCCTAGTCATCTGAAAATGCCCTCTCAAGCTTTTCTGCAAGTGTTCATTCACTTGGGGAGAGATCAAAGCCCGTTCACACTGGCTGATGGAATCAACGGAGAATGAAACCCGACATCGGACTTTCTGAAATTCTTCCCTCGGCGCGTCTATAAAACCATTGCATTATGCATACTCTTAACGTTTCCAACTTCTTAAAACCAAACAAATACTTAGCATAACATATATTAATATAAGTATGCTAAGTGTCAGTAAGCAGGTTTCGTAAGTGGGCTCAGCGAAATCTCGCCAGGAGACGGTGTACATGAAACTGTTAGGTCTTGCATTATATAGTCATGAGACCTGTGGGTGCACATTGTAACGGTCTCTACTGTAGACGTTCCGATATCAAAAGATTTATAATTAGGAACTTGGAGCAATCCCGGGCCTGTGGCACGAACGCTTAAGCTTAAGTGGGAGCTAAGCTGTAGGAGAGGTGGTGTCGATGCGGTGTGACAGTTTTGGAGATCCTTGCGTACTTAGATACGCAGGGAAAATCCCCCGACAGGCTCCAGACAAGTAACCTAACACTGTTTCTCTTTTCTTTTGTAGCTTAATCTGAGCCGTGTTGATATATCAGAACGGTTCAACAGGGTGGATCGAGCCAATCGAGCCTAGTCGGGTCGCCAAGCAGCCGAGGGAACCGAACCAGAGCTCCAGGGCAGCTCCCAGAACAGAAGTGAGAGCTCGATTTCACTCACACCACGAAACGACACCAGCCTCATCCTCCGTCATGCAACAGCCCTCGCCGCTCGCAAATCCGCTCGCCACGGTCGCCCAATTGCGGGAGACTGGCTCGCAAATCGACAATATACCGCGCGATCTCGAGGATTCTGTGCGCTTTGCGGGGGCGCAACTGACGCAGGCCGCGGGCATCTTGTTGCGCTTGCCGCAGGAGGTGATTGCGCAGGCCATCATCGTCTTTGCGAGGTTTTGGCTGGGACCCGAAGGAGGGAGCTTGGCGGAATTCGGTGCTCGTGTACGTTTTTGAACTTGAAAATTAATTTGTATAATGTATGGTTAGATCATACATGCTAATGGGGTGTGTACAGCAAGTTTCGGCCGCTTCGATTTACCTGACGACAAAACTATCTGCCTATCCAAAGTCCCCCAGGAGCATTGTCAATGTCTACGCCTACCTCGACTCTATTCCTTTCCCCTCCTTCGAAACAGACGTCTTGCGAACGGAAAATAAAGCGGAAGAGTACTATGTCTCTGAAGGAACTTACCAGACGCGTAAACTGGACCTGTTCGAGACTGAACAGCGAATCCTAAAGGTCTTGGGATTCCAACTTCAAGTCTCGCTACCATATGCTCTGTGCATTACATACCTCCAAGCACTCGATGTCTTCTCGCATCCTCGCGCGTCCGAACTCGCAAAGCGAGCAACTGCACACCTAAACACCGCGCTTCTGAGTCCGCAGCTCATGTACCTTACTCACCAGCCTCCCAGTCTTGCTACAGCCGCCATATACCTTGCCGCAAAGGAAACGGGCATCAAGTTACCGGATGTCGAGTGGTGGGAGGTCTTTGATACCGATCGCGAAGAGCTAGGGTTCTTGGTGGTAGCTCTACTCAGCGTGGAGAGCTTCGCAAAAGAGGAACAGAAAGTATGGCAAGGAAAGAAAGTGCCAATGACGGTCGAGGCTGTCGAAGCGGAATTGAAGAGGAGGCATGCCAGCCAGGATTGAACGTTGCGTTGTGTCCAGCAATCTTCACACTGTTACTGCACAATGCCAACATTACAATGCGAATATTGTGCAGCCACTACGACGACCCGAGGCTTCTATAAGTACTAAACTTCAACCCAGGAATTCCGGATCATCATCATCATCATTATATATACACTTTCCATCCAAAGGAGATATCTCTTAGAAGAGAGGGGTATTTCTCCTTTTTATATACATTCCCTTAGAGCTGCTGGTGCAGCTGTATGTGCCGAGCAGAATTGCGATCACGAGTATATGAGCGAATGACCGCCTGCACAATGTAGACACGCCACACCACGACTTCGCAACGCCAGCAACATGTCGACATTGTGTATTCACTTGACATTGTTCATTGGGCATCTACCGACGATTCTGCTATTTTTAAGCGTGGCAAATTCTCCTGTCGGCCATCATTATAATGATGCACTCATCTCGACCTGGAATCATAGACTATCAAATGATACCCGATCAACACTACTATCCAACCAGCTCCAACTCTGGTTCAAATCTTATAATCACAGCCGTCCAGGCGCCTGCTCAGGAACTCGAGAATGAAAGCTCACAACAGCTTATCATTTCTAGACCCAGAGATGCGTTTGCATGGGATGCGGCCTTTGTTCCTAGAAGGGAAATTCTTAAACCTTCAAAGACCTCCAAGCCGACCCGACGCACTGATCTCAGCCTACTGCCTTCGCAAAGATCCATAGCTGGCCTTTCCGGATTACCCAACACATCCAAGCCCAAACCTGATCCACCAAAACCATGCAAGGCGTGCGGACAGCCGAACAATTTGCAGTGTGCTGGCGTTGTGTATATTTGCGGCGAATGCAATCGCTTCACATCCTTGCCTGCCACACCCCTCTGGCAGCCAGCACCTTCCATACATAAACCCGCGCCGAAGGTACTTCGTGACAGATGCTCAACATGTTTCCCCGTGCTGAGCTGTCGCAATGCAGAACCCTCGCAGTTCTTTGACCTTTGCCCGAAGTGTGACAATTTGACCCAGGAAACACTACAAGACCTCATCGAATTCGAAGGCGATATACGCTCTTTACCCATCGCTTTAAATTACCCCACACCCCCCTGGCTGAATCCCCGCAAGCCAGGCAAAGATCTCCAAGACTGGTGTCACCATCTCTCGTTGGCTGGTCGCGAGGCCAAATACAAGATGAGCAAGTCGGCGACTGCCACAAATGGCAGAGATCTTGTGGAGAGAATTCTAACGCAGAACCCCAAGTTCAATAGACGGCACGCAGGTGAGCGCAGGACCCCTCGGAAACACGATATCACTGTTGTTCCAAAAATTAGCGACATTGGAAGTAAGCCTGGAAAAGTACAACATCGGTTCCGAGAGGACCGGAAGTACACTAGGCGCCTCAGTTTCGACGAATCGGCTTCGGAAGATGAGGAGGCTGAAGCTGCACTTGCTAGTCACCGTACGGAGCACGGGCAAGAGGATCCTGGTACTCCTAGCGACGAGGATTCTCTATGCGATACGTTGTTGGAGGAGAGCAGTAGCTCTCTGGAAACTGCGTCACTGATGACACTTACGGCGACTCGCTCCGAAGAGGATTGCGTCAAGGAAGTGACATGTGCTCTGGTGACTTTTGAGCAAATGGGGCTGTGACAATAGCGCAGTGATCTTTTTACTCTTCATGGAAACAATGAGATGACCGCTAAATCTCGATAATATAATGATTGTTGAATACTTTTCTGGATGAATATTGATTGCCTTGACAAACTAACTCTACTGCCCGTCCATTACACAGTGTTTATGTCGTATCTTGTTGATTGACATGGCTTCGTATCGTGGGGTGCCATCTCGAGAGGGGCTATAGTTCGACATTTTAATTCTGAGTTGGTGTTTAGGTGATCCTACACACAGCGAAGGGTTACAACGATAAATAAACTAAAAAAACGGGCGATAACCAAAAAATAATCATTAGTTTGACATATGGTGTATGTATCTCTACAATCCATGGATCTAAATTGGTCAATACTTAAACCTCATGTTAGTTCTCGTCGTCAGTAGCGCGTACATGCCGTTCCCATCTGCGAAGGCAAAAACCAAATAGCATAATTCAATGCAATATTATCGAATATCCCGCGAAAGGCTAGTACTGTAGACTCTCATATCTATTCCATCGTCTACTTGTACATCAGTATCACTGCTTCGACATTGTTCTCTCTCGCTTTCCCCCCCTCAATATGCCTCGTCGACAATCCTTACCCATTTTGCCATTCACCCCATTCTTATTTAGGTTTATCCTACATACCCAACATCACCCTACACATCTGCACACTGCACACAGCAAAAAGTTGTACAATCACCCCTGTATATAGATCTAAGATTATGCTTTCACTTTCACATACGACCATAGGACGATGAGAACAGAGCTTCCCGTTCGCTCAGCTGTACTTAAGCATTGTACCGGCAGATTAGTAGTTAGGTGGGAGACCACTAGCGAATACCTGCTGTTGTATGTTTTTTTTTGGAATTTCTTTCAGGGGAAGGATGAAGGAGAAAAGCGGAGGATGAGGGCGTTGGTATAGTGATCGGATGTGAGTTGATGGGGGTGACTGGGTGCGTTTGGAAATTATGTACATTCTTAGGCGGAGCGCTTGCGTACGCATGTGCAACTTCGAACAATACACGTATGCATGGGCATGTATTTATTTCATAGCGTTTGCAGGTATGTGTACTCTTTTTTTTTCACCGAAAGATAGCCTTTTTATGGGAGATAAAATGCTTCATCAAGTGATTTGATAAGTAAAGAAACGTAAAGCACTTCCCGATGCAGGCCCAGATAGGTATGCAACCAACCACACGCTTGTGCTTTATAGATTGAGTATGCGGGGTACATATTTCTATAAGATTCTAGAATAAGAGTATCAGTGGCAAGCATTGCAGCATACGCGGTTTCATGCTGTCTGCTTCGCGAATGGATGGCCAGAGCCAGGATATCAATATATCCGCATTGTCTTGGTATCGTCCACCACTCAGCCTCAACACCTCCACACGACGAACTTCCTGTGCTGCAAAGTGGGGTCTTCCACCCATGTCGTTGGTTAGAGATGTGCAGAATCTGAAGTGGTTGTAGCTTCAAGTGTGCATATATGAAAGACTTTATAACTCAGAAAGAAAGAAATATTTCACTTTCAGGTGACGTTGGTTTTGCCCGTGTTGCCGCATGAAGTACCTGGGAAAACAACCGTCGGTCTATGCACGACCATTCTTCCCCGTTCATCAACCCAGGCCAAACGATGCGTTGCAGTAAAGGAATAATGCTAATTCTTTATGATCTGGGGCCCCTCGATCTTCGTGATCTCGCACAGGAGAAACAAGTCAGTTCACAGTGGTTCACAATCACTCGCTCCTTCACCTACAACGCTTACAGCCCACGATCATCCGGCTCATTCCAGCGCTGGAATCTCCGTTCAGATATAGTCTTGAACCGTACACGCCCCATCTATGAATGAATCATATATACTTTGATGTGACAGGCTGAACGTCGGTGACCTCCAGGACAACCGCGTCTCTATTGCCCAATTCAATTCAATCCCAGATACACACGCACCCAGCTACATAACACCACTGACAGCATCTGCCACGATGAATCCTCCAGCTCCGCAGCGCACCTTTCTCCACCCGTTCAGCTACCACCCGCGAAAACCAAAGGCCAGACCCCCGGCATCCCCACGATCATTAGTCCTTGCTACCGCTACCATGGACGCTCGAAACGAGGGACTTGCGCTATCTCCTCCTCGATCCGAAACCGCTGCGTCGAATGGTAGCACCACCGTGTCAATGATCCGGCAAGATATCCAGGATCTGTACGATCGCGTGGCGTTGAGCGTAAGAGGAGGAGGGGGAAGTAGGAATAGTAGTGGGTATTTGTTTCGAGGAGCGGATGGTGTAGCACAGCGTGGTGACACGCAGAGACCCATGGTACTGAATGTCGTGGATTGGAACGGCGAAGATGACCCCTTGAAGCCGGTGTGTTGGTCGGCGCGGAAGAAGATGCTGAACACTGTCATTGTATGTCTGTTGGCTACTACATCGTACGTATACTCCCGCCCTTTTTTTAATCTTAACACCGCCTCCGGATATGTCCCTGGAAGAAGCATCACTGACGTCGTCGTCGAAACACAATACAGATCTTTCACTTTTAGTGTCCTCGCCCCTGCTCTTGAAGACCTCAAACACGAGTTCCCTACAACGACAGGGAATTTGTTTATCGCTCCGCTCGCAGTGTCGAGTTACCTACTCGGCCACGCGCTGAGCCTCCTCGTCATCTCCCCGCTCTCACAGCGCTTCGGCCGCGTATGGATGTACCATCTCAGCAACGCGATTTTCATGGGCGCAACAGCGTGGTGCGCTTCCACGCACTCGTTTCCGCTCCTCGCAGTTGCACGGTTTGTCGCTGGGGTCGGCGGCAGTGCTGCGTTTGCGCTCGCCCCGTTGAGCTTGATGGATATGTACAAGCCGCATACGAAGGGACGAGGCGTAGCATTCATATCCCTTGCTATTTCGTGGGCGCTCGGCGACGTGGCAGCGAGCTTTGTAGGTGGGAGATGGGAATGGCGGTGGGTTTTCTGGGGGACGGGGTTGGGGGGTGTGTTCTGCACTGTGCTTTCACTGCTCGGGTTATCCGAGACATGCTCTGGTGTAGTGCTGGAGAGGAAGGCGAAGCGGCTCCGCAAGATTACAGGGAACAAATGTTTGCGCGCTAGAATTGGTGATGATGGTGGTGATGGTGCGCGTGGAACGACGATACCGGTGGCTTTCACTGGCTCGAAAAGTGCAGCCCTGATGCTCCGCATGGTCGTTGCACCTCGTTTCTTTGCGGTCTCGCTGGTCTCTGCTACTGGGTTGGCACTGCAGGTCGTTCTTTACGGCTTGCTTCCGGAAATCTTCGTCGGGATCCACGCGGTGAAGTCGATCCATATCGGATACGTATACCTCGCACCCACTGTGGGTAACATTGTCGGTATAGGCCTTGCCACTCTCCTATCCACTACAACAGCGAGCTGGCGACACAAAAGGGGCGATGAAGATGCGAAATGGAGAGTACTCCCCACGACACTATGCTGGCCACTCGCCGGGGCTGGAATGCTGCTCTGTGGATGGATGGCCGAAAAACAAGTGCACTGGATCATCCCGCTCATTGCCGCGGGCATCGCTGGCATCGGGGTTATGAGCACGATAGTGAGTCTCGATCTCTTTCCCCAACCCCCAAATCTTACTCAATTTGTTTTTCTTTGATATGCCGACTAACACTTCTTGCAGACTCTGTGTATGTCGTACGTCTTGGCTGCCTATCCCATCTCGCCGCACTCGCAAGCGGCAGTCACAGGTAGTTTGATGATTCATTCGATAGTCGCTGGTGTTCCTTCCATCTTCGCAGGTGCGATTTTCCAAAGGCTCGGTATTGGATTGACTTTTACGGTTTATGGGTCTGTGGCATTGGCGATGTCGCCTGTTATGTTGATAGTGTTCCAGTCAAAAGTAAGCAACGTAACACAGGCATCTAGCCACGAGAGGGCAGAAACCCAAGAAATAACAACAAGGGTTTGAGAATGATAGCCGACGAGGGCGAACACTGTCTAATTGTTCATTCATTTTTCTCCCAAAACGTTGAAAAGCTCCTATGATTAGTTTTGTGAATAGTCCGAGGTCACGGCGATCAATTAGTTCTCGCACGACCAATGGTGAGTTGTGACGATTCATCACCGTGTAAGTGAGGTCGCCATAAAGCCATATTGCAGATGATGCATGTCAAGTAGATAACGTACTTAACCTGCTGAGATCGCATAACTAGCAATTCACAAGCTCACAATCCCCAAGCAAAATAAATCCCACACTGAGTACACCCAAGCACATTCCAATGCACTATCGCAAAACTCCATCTACCCTCTCAAAACCCCACCCAATCTCCAACAAGACGTCCAAAACCAACAGCAATCAACACCTAGATATCAAGATCACCTAAATAGAATGTTTGGAAGCGCAAATCCATGAAAAGGTATGCAGGAGTATTTCAATGCACTATCGCGAATTCACAACCGTGGATCAAGTTTGGTAACAGACTGGCGACGGTGCTATCAAGCGATGCAGCGATCTACAGTAGAATTTAATCAGTTGCCTAATTAGGAAGGTTGAGCTACAGCCTGCTTTCATCGACTACGTCTGCGAGTTTTGCTGGGAAGAAGACCGTGGTGGGATTGCTGCTTGAGGTCCACCTCCTCCTTCTCTCTCTCCAACCAATCTTTCTGAGATGGTATTTTTTTCTCTTGTATGTCGGTTTGGAAAATGCTGTTTGAGCTGGTGACGATTTCTTACTGGTTGTTCGTTTGTGGGTGGCAGGGATGTGAGCTTCACTTTCACCAAGGGAATCAACAGGCTACAGCTTACCTTCCTAATTAGGAAGGTTCAATCTCCTCCCTCCTACCATCAACGTCAAGAAAAGATCAATGCGCGCAGATAATGCTAGAGATAGTTTGACTTACGCTGCACCATATAGCAAAGGCAAATGCACTTTGTACACTACGCTGCTTCTTTTTTTAACAGCTGTTATTTCAAGCGCGTGTACAAAGACGCAGCCGACGCGCGGTTGTTCGTAGCAGCAATCTCAGTTTCACCACCGTAATCAACAGGTATCCCACGCACTTACCGTATGAGGCAGTTTGGAATCCACGCCAAAACCACACACCAGCGATTCACCAACGCAGCCATCCTTTTCTCATGTCCCACAATACTCAGTTTATACAATTTTAGAGTATCTACGCAAGTATGTAGTTTCGCTAGCGTTGATTCTGCATACACATACATATGTAAGCTTTGAGTTGCGCGCGCGCACACAGTGGTACATGCACAGTAGAGTAGTACTATAATTCTCAGTTTCACTGCAGCAATCAACACATCAGCCCCGAACTTACCGTATTAGGCAGTTTGAAATCCGCGCCTCTACTACACCCCCCCTCTCTGTTCTCTCCTCCTCCCCATCATTACTGTAAAAAAAACAATCTATTTCAATCTACAAAAAGGAAAAGCACTTTGACAAAAAAGAAAAAAAATATCTGTGCCATCTACTCCAACAAAATGCATTTGTTGCGTAGTTAAGTTCATCCCAACATTTTTTTGAACGCAAGTATAGCCATCTACAGCATAGGTACGTAAAGAGAGAGAAAAACCTAGTTGTACATACAAGTACAGCTTATATTTTACATGGTTTAGCTTGCACCACTGCAATCTACACTTTTTTTTCTGTTTAATCACTAGATTAGGAAGGTTCAACGTCTCTCTTGTAGCTAATTCTACTTGGATAATTTATCCCCCCCCCCCTTCTCTTATGTCGCGGCCAAAGTGTTGCGTTAGGTGATAGATGAATGCATATCACCACCCGCCCTTAATGGTAAATCTACTGTCTACTGTCTACTGTCTACTGTGGGAGGAGGCTACATGGCGCACGCACTTACGCGCACACACACACGCAAGCACTTGGTTCCGCATATTCATATCCACGGCACCGCAGGAAATACATCTTCTAGTCTCTCCATGCATACGCAACGTGTGAAGCATGCCGACGCCCAAACCTACCCATCGACTCGCATATACATATACACGGCATTAGAACCACGCGCGACAAATAGCAAACAGCATAAGCCAGCAGCCTGCATATGCGTGGCGTGCGCGGTGTCGAGTCACGAGAACCGTTTGTTCCACCTCTTCGCCTCCCTCCCTCCCTCTCTCCAAGGTTTCTTCAACCGTTTCCGCTTCTGACGCTGTGGCCACGAAAAAACAAGGGGCGATGAATTCGCCGATGCACGATGCAAGGGTAAGGGGAAACGCGTCGTCGGTGTGTAACTTCGTTTCGGCAGGCCGATTGCTGGCTGAATGGCTGGCTGGTTGTCGCATTGTGGGGAACCCGAATGTGTGACGAGAATGTCGCGTACGGCGGTGGTGGTATCACGGCCTTCTGAAAAGTCACGGGTGCTGCGTCTCGTTTCGGTGGCGCGCAGAAACCCAAGGGTGATACGGTGTCAGGTTCATTCAGGGTTGAGATGATGATCTGGCCTCGGCTTCTTCATGTGGCTCTTCGTTTTTGAATTGACTCATCCACCTACCCTTCCCGCTAACGATCTCCCTCTCTCCTGTCCTCCAACTCTTGCCTGCGAGGATTATTGCAAGTGCCCCCCGAAATTCTTCGATATCCCTCCGGTTTGTGGCGTCTAGATATTGCACGTACAATTTTCCACCCGTCTGATACATATCTGTAATCGTTTTAGTAAGGAAATCGCGTGCGACTGCTATACTCGTCGGTGGGCCGCTATAGTCCTTGTTATATTTAGAGAGTGGGCGTATTCCAGAGGCGATTTTAGCGGCGAAGAGATCCATTTTGGTGAAGAGGAGGATAAAGCTGACGGAGGAAAGACGGTCACTCGTCGCTAAGGATTGGAAGAGCAATGCAGATTCTGACATCTTGGACTATACAGTGGGTGTTGTTGTATTAGTTTGGGTTAAAATAGGATTTTTCGTTGTCCAGAGGGCAAATATAGGATGGGTTGAGAGTGTAGGCGACGATGAAGGAGGGAGGCCAGAGGCCAGAAGTGTGAGACTTACTTCGTCATACCGTGTCCCCCCATCATAGTCGCTCATAGAAACGGTAAAGACAATGAGGTCGACATCGTACATCAATTTCTTCCACTTCTTCCGTTCACTGCGAGAGCCTCCTACATCGTATAGCAAGCAAGTCTGCCCGTTTATCTCCATACGATGTTGCTCTATACCTGTCGTCATGTTCTGAATGTGACACATATCTAGGTTCGTCGGAACATATCCTGGCTCAGAGATTCTCTGTATGTTTGTGAAAAAGCTACGCGAGATACAGTCGCCATTAACAAAGGCTCCATATGATGAAATTGAATTTACATGGTTGGAGTGCGACTTACTACTCAGTGTTGTCAGGAAGGTCATAATCGCTCCCCACAAGAATGGCACGTCTGGTGTACGGAAGATCCACTAGGTTCATTATAATGCATATGATCCAATTGATGTGTATTTCCTCGATGGGGGTGGGAGACTGGTCCAACAGAGTCATCGCTTGTGTCACCTTGTTTGCGCGTGAGTGATGACTTCTTTTGCAGGTAAAACTCATATAAATGTTTGACTAACGACGGGAAAAGAAAATTCTGGCCACGAAAACTTACCATCTCTCGATCTTCCATTTCATCTTCCATCTCGAACGACTGTTTGCGCAAGATTTCCACGAATATCTCGAAGCAATTCCTGAGATTCTGGTAGACTGCTTCGCGGCACTCATCAATGTTTTTACTATGCTGCAGCTTATATCCCTCACTGTCAGGTTCGGAAATATGATTCAAATGCCTCAAGAGCGTGCTTTTTGAAGTGTCATTGGCGCCTATAGTAACAATACTCAGCTTCGATTCTGCATTCATGACGCAATCTCATTACGGAAGGGGGCGGCATGACAAGGGAAGTGGTATTCACCAAGAACAAGGATCGTCTTGACCCGCCGGGTCTGCATCATCTCAGGCCGGAATTGCACCGTGGTTTCTTCAGAGATAGCTGAACCTTGAGACTCCTTGGAGCCCCGCGAGCCACCTCGCCAGTGTCTCGATCGAAACGCAAGCTTCACAGGGTCGCGTATGACCGACTGATAAACTTTCGATCCAAACAGATCACCATCGAAACCGAACGTCATGGAAAGCTTGGAAAGATTATCCGTTTGCTGCGTGCGCAAAGAGGCAGCATCGCGATGCACTATCAGAGAAGCACTATCCTTGTGAGCCGTCTCAATAGTCTTCCGAGTTTTGGGCGTCTCCAAGAGCTTCTGCTGCTCGACAAGGGTGTTGCTGCTCCAGTCAGACTCCAGTCAATGTCATTAGGGGTCTCGATCGTGACATACCTGTTACACGCAGTAAGAAGCAAAGTAAGCGCGGAAGTCTGTCGGTCCATCATGCTCTGCAAATCGGCTATCCCACTACTCTTGAAGATCAACTTGGCCTTGGAGTCCGCACGCAACGTTCCGTCATCCAACTTTGGCAATTCTCCTATTTCGGCGTCGATCCGCATAGCGAGTAGTTGGCAGCATTGAAGCGAGGCTTCCAAGTCTATGATGAGCTGATGATGGGACTCGTCCACGCTGCTTTCCATCCATTTCTTGATCTTAGTCAGCGCTGCTCTCAGTGCATTCAGCTGAGAAGTCAGATTCAGAAGAGTCATGTCGGCGTCTTTCCATTGATTACGGAGTTCCAGGATAGCTTTACTGGCTTTGGCGAGGATGTCGATGGTGCTGAGGACCGAGGCTGCTGAGCCGAAGATTGTCAAGGGGTCCGCCATTTTGCAGAACGTACTTCTTGTGGAGATGAGCTCAAGAACTGGGAGTGCAGGGTTGTTACTGAATCAATGAGGGCATCGGGCTGTGCTTGAAGCTGTAAGTAGCCTTGTGACAGCGGCATGAGCTTTTCCCGCATCAATCAAGGAAGAAGGAATAGAGCACGAAAGGGTATATATAGAGGACTAGGGTCATGCCAGCTTCGTAGACACTATATGATGATTTGCAAGTGGTGAGAAGAGAGGACCGGGTCAATATATGAAGGTGTGGTGGCGGGGCAAGGCAGATATCGCAAGCTGCACAGCTGGAATTCTATACGAGGCAGGTGCATACAAGGCTGAGGCACGTGATGTGTGTGTTGTCAATACCACATGTGCAAGCTACCTACCTCCCCTAGGTAGTTACGGATGAACAAGGCAGAACTACAACTCCAAAGTAGACAGACAACCATAGAAAGAGTCTCAGCATGGTCACAGGTAACGAGGTGAAGAGATTTGTTTGAGGGATCATCATCTATGTGAAGCCAAACCAGGTCTGATTTTTTTTAGACCCAGCCTGACAGACGATGCCAAAAAGTATTCTTTTATTTCAATTGGGTGTTGGCCCGGGGGAATATATATGTGTTTTGCGAGACATGATCAGTCTGCACATCAAGGGAGAGAAGCGACTTCATCCCTGATAACTACCATACAGTGTGTGTTTGAAAAAAAGTGTGAGCCAAAAGGTACTTGTGTTCGTGTTTGTGTTTTTTGTGCTTGCTTTTTTGCTTTTTTTTTGTTCAAAGACAGCGACAACGACAACAACGACAACAACCTGCTCTGGTATCTTTGATGTAACGATGAAGGAAAGAAAGACAGAAACGTAGATAAGGAAACAAACGACCGTAAACGAGAACAAAGTAAAAACAGGACAAACTTGTCTCCAAAAGCCAGCAAACCGCCCCAACAACAAAAACTCCGGTGTGTAAATGCTTCTTCAGAATCGCTTCTTTCTGACACATCAATAAGGGTCGTATAACATAACAGGGTTGAAGATGTTTTGAAGATTGAAAGCGAAAGAGATGAAAAGGGAAGACATGGGCGAGCGAAACAAGTACATGATTCGCCATCTAGGCTCCGACTTCCGCAGGATTTGAGTTAAATGGCAGTAGTATGACAAGGGTCATCATCTTCTAAAAATCCAAAGGTGCGCTTCGATCCGGTGAAGGGAACAAACGTGGAAGGTGGATCTCCGGGACCTTTGGAGGAGGGTCTATTTTGAGCTTCGAACAATTGGAAAAGGAAACGCCGATTTGAAATGATAATCCTTGGGGTCCGCAACACCGTGCATGGGAAAAGGCCGCTTACAATATCATCTAACTTCATGACTTTTTTCGAACCGGGGAAAAAGGAAAAGATAAACACATCTTTAGAAGCGGATTGAACGGGGATGGTTTCAAGAGCCAGCTTAGTAGACATGAACGGGAGCCATCATCTGTGGCTGGAACGATACATGCTTTACAAGGTTGGCGGCCTGAATGAACGGGTGAAACCATGTGTTCGAGGGAGGAGAAACGTATTGTTGTTGGGGTGCCCTGATGGGCATCTTCTGGGACGGAGCAGCCACGTGAGTAAAGGAGCCATTTGAGGAAGTGGACGATGCCGACGAACAGGCGGAAAACACAGAGCCGCTGTCCGAGTGGGCACTTCCAGTGGAAGTTGAGTATTGAGGGTAAGACACGTCGTGGGCGGGTGTCGGATAGACGGGGCCCGACAGAGGAGCTACAGGGGGCACGACCTGGGATTGGTAGTAAGCAGCTTCCTGCTGGGCAGCATAGTCCACGGGGGTGAATGGAGGAGTGGAGACGGGCGTGGGAGCCGCCGACTTGGAGGCCGTGAATCGCGGGCACTTGATGATGAGGTCGCGAAGCTCGGGAATGGTGATCCTTTTGGCTGGGTTGAACTCGAAGATGCGCCTCATGATGGAATCCAGCTCTAGAGACACGGGCAGGATGGAACGAAGGAACTTGGGGTCCTTCATGTAAGCACGGAAGGTGCTGTCCTCGAAGGAAGCACGTTTCCATGGGTTACGTCCACAGGTGAGGTTGACCAGAATAACACCGAGGCTCCAGACGTCATTGGGCGCAGACGCGTAGCAGGAGTAGGGCTTAGGAGCCGATGTTTGGCATTCTACCAAAAAGGGTTAGCGCGTGACAAAGCGGATTGGGAACAACACCATGCCGTAAGAGATGGTTGGGATGAAACGTACCTGGAGACATGTAGAAAGTGGAACCGCATCCAAAATCGGAGGTGATGTGATCGTTGGTGGCAAGGCCAAAGTCGGCGAGCTTGCAGGTCATGCCTTGGTCTTTTACAAGGACGTTCTCGGGCTTGAGATCCCTGTGGTAGATTCCAACGGAGTGACAATATTCCACGGCATCCAGGATCTGAAGGAAAGCCCTCTTGGCGAGAGCATCATTACCAACGTATTTGCCCTGTTCGGTGATGTTGGAGAACAGGTCGCCTTCCGGGCAGTACTCCAGGACCACATAGGTGCAGTCGGGGGCATCCATGATCTTTACCAAAGAAACGACATTGGGGTGAGCAGAGGCCTGGTGGTGCAGTTGGATCTCCCGTTGCTGGAACTTTTGCTGCCTGGGCTCGAGGCCAATCTTGTTCAGGGCCTTGACGGCATATGGAACGTTGGTCTGGATATCAACGGCCGTGTACACTACACCGTAAGCTCCAACGCCAAGGATTCCGGTGAGTTGCAGTCTTCCAGCAAGAATTTGGCCTAGGCGGTCCTCGGGGGCACAGAATGCATTGAGAGATGGAGATGCTGGGGGAGTCGGCAACATAGTGTGTGAGGAGGAAGGGGGGAGAAGGTCCTTGCAGGTCCAGTGAAGGCCTCAAGGACGGATATCAAGCACTCCGGAAAATGGAATGGGCGGTAGAAAACCAAAAAGATCCAAACAGGTCCGGAACGGTCCTTTTTTTCTTTTGTATTAAGTACGGAAAAGAGAAATCAAAAGTTGGATACCAAATAGGAGCAGAGGAACAGCGATGCACGAGCGTTCAAAATACCAGATCCGGCAAGTAATGGATGGCAAGATCCTAGGTGGAAACAAAGGATGGCAGGTGGCAGGAAAGGTGGTGAAGAGTGGTGGTGGTGGTGGTAGAAGGAAGGAGTGGTTGGAGTGAGTTGAGGTGTTTGATATAAGAGGAGGAAGAGTAGTGGTGGAGGTAGTAGTAGTAGTAGTGTGAGAGGAGAGGAGAGGTAGAAAGCGTGTAGAGAGGCTAGAGATGATGTAGGAGGTGGTAGTAGTGTATGTATGTATGGATGGATGGCAGGTAAGCACACAAGCAGGCAGGCAGGCGGGCGGGTTGTATTGTAGAGACGGTCGGGGCTTAGGCGGGCGGCTATTGGCTGGTGGGGACCGGGGGGTCGTAAATATAGGGAAAGCACTTGGTTGGAAGGATGGGGCTCGCTAGCGCAAGGCGGCGCCATGACATGACGAAGACGGGAGAGAAGACAGGCCACCCGCGGTCGAGTTGGGGGGGGAGCAAGGGCCAGGCGGTTCCACTCGCACGCACGACGCACGCACACAATGGATATGAGAGGGAGTGGGTGATTTGATGGACCCATGAATCCATGATGCAGCAGCCATGGGCAACAGCAGCAGCAGCAGCAAGTTGGCCCGCCTGGGCCAGGGCCAGCCCAGGGTGGCAAGGGCCACGGTATCGGCCTACGACGAGACCCACCGAGCGACAACAATGGAGCCACTGCATGCACTCGGTTTGATTCACTGCAGCCAGCAGCCAGCAAGGGCCCCGAGGCAGGGGGGCGGCACACGCGCACCAGTCTTGTTGGAGGCGATGGATGGATGCACACACTCTCACACTCACACAACACAAGGCGGCGCAGGACAGGCGGGCAGGCGGACAAGGAGCTGCGCAGGCGGGCAGCAAATGAGCGGCCACAGCGGGCGCCCGGAGTGGGGAGCGCTAGCAGGTAAGCGGGAGGCTTAGGCAGTGGCAGGCTGGCTGCACACGGGCTAGCAGCAGCAGCGGTAGCAGTAGCAGTAGCGGTAGCAGTGGCCGTAGTAGGAGTAGGCCGGACAAAGCCCAATACGTTACCCTTTCGTCTCTGCAAAGCCAGTCCGTCTGTCTGTCTGGCTGTCCGTCTGGCAACGGACTGGACGACTGCTTGCAAGGCAACAAAGGACAGAGGAGGAAGAAGAAAAGAACTAGACGACTAACGTGGGCTTTGCTTGCTTGCTTGCTTGGGCCGGCGGGCTATTCTTGTCACTAGACAGTTCCGGGAAGCAGGTGCAGTGCAGAGCAGAGCACGCGTGTGTGTGATAGGGCGCAGGGGGGATCGCAGATTTTTGCCGAGCGTTCTGGCGGCCAGCCCTGATTCATGCCCTCGCTCGCACCCATTCCATCTCTCCCTCCTCTCCGCCATGCACCTGGAAATGCAGATGCAATCAAGATGATGGGGGCTGTTCTCCCATCCTCTCTCTCTCTCTCTCTCTCTCTTTGTGTATCCGTTGAACCCAATCAATACCCGTTGCTGCCACCCACACCTGCAACACACCGGTTCCCGCCGCCCAAAGCGTCTACCTGCATTGTTGCGTTTTACCATGCTGCTTTCTGCTGTATACCTGTATGAATGAATCATTCAATCTCCCGTTATGTCTGCATGTCTGCATGTACGCCTACATTATTAGCATCAACCATGCCATGCGCTGCTCCAACGCTGTACTGTACTGTACTGTACTGTACTGTACTGCACTGCACTGCACTGGAAGTACCTAGTGCCGGTAGTCTGCCAGTGTGGCAAATCTATTCCCTCATGGCTCCTGACTGTCAGTGAGTGATGGCTGACCGGGGCTTGGCCAGCTGATGGGCAGCCCAGCCATTCACGGCCGAACGCGCCTCGCCTCACCCCAACCAAAAGGCTGAAGGAAACGAATCTCATCAAAGAGAATCAGTCAATCGAATAATAATGAGTGGATGAATGAATCGGCTGGGCCTGCCTTGGGCCCCCTTGCCCAACCTGCCTCGACATTCCTGCTCGTCGCCAGCGGTGATTGTGACTGGGTGCCCAAAAAAGCCCGTCGTAAGCTGCCAAAGGGGCCTCCGTCCAATGTCCGCCCGCCGTGCAATTCCACCCTGGCTTGTTGCACGGTCCGCGTTCATCCGCCCATGATTCTCTCCGTTGGCCTGATCGCCATCACTCTCCATCAGCATCATGGCCGGTGGCAGCGAATGGGAAAAACAAACAGAGACTGTCGAGAAAATTCTGTAATGTCCATGGGGCCCTGCCACGCCGGCCCATGACGAAACCCGCCACCGGGTTAGTCACCAAATCTACAAACTCGCTGTGCCGCAGCATGGCCGGCCCATGAAGGATAGCCCAGGTCGGGTCACGTTTCGGTTTGGGTTTGCTCGCCCTGCCCGTTCGTCTGTCTGTCTTGTCTGTCTGGCTGCCTGCCTGTTCCGCAAATTGTATTTTTGTAACCTTTCCGTCGTGGACTGGATCCATAGTTGATGGCAAGCAAGGCAACAAGCAATGATTTCGAATCCAAAACTTGTCGCCACACTTTGGCCCGCTTGCAACCCAAAACATCAGTCCATCCATCCATCCATCCATCCATCCATCCATCCATCAATCAATGTGCCAGGCGGCTGAGCAATGCTGCTGCTGCTGCTGCTGCTGCTGCTGTACCCAACGACTAGGGAATATCACACACACCCCTTGGGTGATGAACCACAGCAAAGGCTCCATAAATGATGGGCTCGATGGAACGGTCCAGCACCCAGCAAGAGCGTTGCCATGACACATGCATGGATGACACGAGTCCCCAATAGTCGCTTAGCTACTACCACTTGCTGAGTGAGGGTCCAGCATCTCCACGCCTCTACCCACCACCCACTCTCTCGCTTCCAGGAGGGACTGTGGAAGAATTGGATTCGAGAACAGAAGACCAGCCTGCGCTTGCATGCCGCCCGGTTTGATTGCGTCGCCAATATATTGACAATCATTTCCCTGTCCCTCTTCACCGTACCGTACCGTACCCATCTTCCTAGCGCGCGCTCGCCCTGCCTGCTTGAATCGCTGACTAACGCCCTCGCTTCACTCGCCCTCGGCTTGCTACAGCCACTCACCTCTCTCCACCTCAGAGCAGAAGACAAAAAAACCCTTTCCCAGCCTTGTGCCGCCCACTCACACGCCGCGCCTTCGCAGATTTTTCTCCTTTACAAAGTTTTACGCGAACCGGTCTAGCGCCTTCACCGGAGATTATTAACCTCTGTTAACTTACCAGATTACACCACTGCCCGTTCCATTTACAGACTCCGTGACTCACTCCCTCAGCAGCAGCAGCAGCAGGAGGAGCAGCAACACCAACAGTGCACACGTTTCATCTCTATTTTGCCCCGTTCCGTCCTCCATGTGACCTGCAGGCCCAACCAGCTGTGGAGATTGAGATCGCTCGACGTTCATCATTGCAACTCTGCCTGTGTGTGTGTGTTGCCAGTCCTGATACAAGCCACCCTTTTCCTCGCCCTGGGTGGAGGCTGGTCCACTGAGCAGTCCACTCCACCCACCACTCAGCCATCTTTGTCGACGTGGCCGAATCCTCGTCCAAAATCGACATGGCTGGATGACCACAGCCTGGCTTCCCTTCGTTCGCATGACCCTTTCCCCATACATGTAAAACCATTATTCATGTCCGTTCGTCAAACACCACACCGACCACTTTCTCGTCCAAGTGACTTGCTTGCACCGCCGCCAAAGTGTGGCTTGCACCATCCACGCTGCCTGCACACGCACTCGTTTCCAATTCGGACAATGGGTGGTGGGCTGGAGGGAGGCTGCTGACTGCTTCGTCTTTGATCGCGATCTGGAGCCAGCCAACACGCCCCTGCCATCACCATCCACCATTGCAGAATCTGCGTGGGAATTTATTTTGCCGGCACATCATCTCGTATGTACAGTACTTTATCAGGAACTGCCAGGCTGGGTTCGTCGTGTCCCACGCCCGTTGAACTTCGTTTAGCGAGCACGCTCGACCCAGAGGAGCAGACAATCAATCAATCTGGCCCGTGTTATTGACCGGGGGCTCTGTATTCGTTCCAAGCACCCTCGACGTGGTCAACCAGCACCAGAGTGGAGGCACTTTCCTCCTTTCCCTCTTTTGCTTCTTTGGATGTTTTCTTTTGCGAATGCGCTGCCCACCCCCTTGCCGTCATCCGTGCAGCATCTCGGTGCCAGCCAAGCACCGCTTCCCGCTGGCTAAACTCTATCCGCCCTCGCGATGCCTTGCAAGCGGGAGTCTGTGAGCAAGCTGATTGACGGTGCTCGCTGATGGATCGTCGCCCGAGATGAGAAATATCCCGTCACCGGCAGATCCTGTCACGCTCATCGTACCAATGGTACCACAGCACTTGGCCTGAAGTCTCTTTCTTCCAAAACGGCAAATTCACCTTCCAGAAGGCTGCCCAAGAAGCAGGCACGGATTCAGGATTCGATTTCCGGCCATCGAGAAATCGGTCCTGTTAATTTGCTCATCCTTCAGTCTGAGTCTTTGATCAACCATCATCATTTGACTGACGAAGCCGCCGGCCGAACCGATCTTTGCTTACTTTGACTTCCGGTGCACGCCGCCTGCCGTCAAACCTACGTATACGGCAGTAATAATCACTGTAGATTGCGCCGTGGAGGGATACGATACTCATTGAATCGCAGTCTAAGATGCGACATACATGCACCGTCCCTCTGCCTATCCACCCTGCAAAGACCCCTTCCTTAGCATGATCGCTATACGAAATCGCGCGACAGAGTCAAGCAAAAACTCCACATATCGAGTGTCTCGGCGGGGCAGCATGTCATGTCACTCACCGCCTCAGGCAGCATATGAAACTAGCTGCTTACCGGCAAGTCGTACTCGCAGCCCTCGTGCGACGACGCCGTGCATAGAGACATGTTATCGATACGGACGCGCATCCAACCGGCGAATCTGACGGCGGGGCAGAACGAGGGGCTGGATTGTCCGTCGCGACCTTTGCTGCATTGTCGTCGTCGGCATCAACTAACGTTACTGCATTCCACTACTGTATGTACATGTTTTCTTCTCCACGGAGACTCGCGGCTACCGCGACAAGGGAAGCACAAAAAGCACGGCAATGCCTAGCCTGCCTGCAATCAACCTTGGAGTGATGCAATACTTACAACCGTGATCATCTCTCAACTGCAGAATGGAAGAAGGAACATCAAAAAAGCCCCACTATTACTCCGGTCAGGGCAATCCAGACTCGTACATCGCAGCCTTGTGTGGCAGGTGTGCTTGGTCGTATTAAGCCTATGACCGCATGCTCTCTCAGCCTCCCCTCGAGGGATTCTGCGTTGTTGAGTCCCGATAATCCCTCCACGGCCTTGTGTGGCTCCCTTGCTCTCTACAGCATACATCTCATGCACCTCCTAGATTAAACTAGCGGGCTTATGCTTGTCATCGCCCTCCCATTGGCCTCTTTGCTCACACCCCAACGCCACTCCGCTGTATTGAGCACTCTACTGAGATCCCAATACGTATCTCTCAGACGCACATGTTTCGTTGTGGCCCCAAAACATCCGCTCTCATGAATTGTAACAGCGGAGCGGGATGGAGGCTCCTTACTCGGGTCTGTTGATGCTCTAGTTCAATCTTGACATGGCGAGTACTCGTTGGTGATCAAACAGTCGCTTGGTGTCACAGAAGGCGGAGGAGGCAGCACAGCTATGCCATGGATGCTCGGTGATGATCAAACGATGGAGGCAGCAGTACAGCTCGGGGATCGGGTGGGGTGGTGAACAGGCTACAGCACTACGACAACGGCACAGCTTTACCTTGCTGAACTTGTCGGTGATCAAACGATGGAGGCAGCAGCACAACTCGCCACAGAGGTCTCATCATGATCTGAATCCCCAGAGAGGCTGCGGCACAAAAGTGCTACCAGCCAGCTTCGTCATCCTCGCTGTCATTGGGCCATCAGTTCTCGTGGCCCGATAGTCATCCCGAGCACTGAGGACTGCAGTAAGCTCGAGTCCTTCACCCATCTCACCACGATCACCGGCGGTAGTCATGGTGATGCAAAAAAAAGAGCCCTGCGTTTCAACCAATCCTTCAACGCAAATGAAATGTCCGTCCCAGCACTTCCAACATCATCGTGTACAACCCGGCTTCTGCTTGTCCCACTAGGTCATCCTTGTCAGGCGCCATGAAGGATCCGTCCACACCCTCCACCACAGCAGCAGTGACAATGAAAACAAAACCCATTGGGCGCGTTGGCAGTTGCGCAGGGTGGCCGCAGCAGGGGCCAACAAGAACTCGCGTGCAGATTGATTGAACACGGCCGTATTCCGTAGCGGTTGTTGCATGCGCAGATTGCAGTCTGAATCCAGATCGTTCCTCCGCGCCTCAAGACTCTGGCCAAAACCCCAATCATCGATATATCGATTACAAGGACAATCGAGAAAGATCCCGGTTGGGACGATGGCTCGTGTCGCTATCGTCCCATACGAACATTATCAAATCTAACGTCTTGAACCAATTGGTGGTATTGTTATCGTCGACGATATTCTCGTTGGCTTGGCTTGCCGCTGACCGTTGACCTGGCGCGCGCGTTCGTTCACTATGACACGCCTATGGTTCGCGCCATGGCCTCCCATCTACGCGCCGCCCCAGAAACAAAACACTGCTTAATTCTCCGCTGTCATCAACACCACCAAATGTGGCTCGCGACCAGGCGGCTGCAAAACTGCTGACGTCCTCCACTCGGTGCATCAACGGCCGCTACTCCCGTGGTGAAGATGCCTAGATGATAATCTCAATTGTTGTGATCATTCATCATCCTCCAACCAATACACAAACCCAAATGCACTAAATGCACGAAAATAGAGCAAGAGAACAGCGGTGCCGGGAACGAGCTAACAGATGTAAAGAAAAAGAAAAAGAACCCAAGCGAACCGGGAAAAAAGCAAACAAAGTTTGGTTCATCCTCTGAACCGGAACTCCACACCGTTGGCGACTTCACAGCCCCAGGGAACGTCACGGCAAAGGGCAACAGTCCTGTGACCCAATGGATCACTCCCGCCTAGTTTGGAGTTCCGAACCAAATACGAAAAAAATCTGCACTTCTCAAATACGTCGCTACGTATTTCGGGGAATGGCGGCACAGTTCAAGAATCACGAGTTGAACCATCACTCCCATCTTTTCAGAGTTGGGTTGATTTTTTTTCTGTTGGTCAGGCTGTCAACTGACCAGCCAGCCAACCAACCGATCCTGACACCATCCATGCAAGCGGTCTTCATTACCTATCCAATCTGTTGATTTACCGTTCCTGATGTGTCGAGATTTGGCAGCCGATAACCACCAACGCCTCTAGCGCTCTACCACATCATATCATCTTGAAAAGCAAAAAAGAATCCCCCCGAATGGTGCGACGGACCGTTCAAAGTACAGGACAACTCGGAACGACGAGAAAGCGCTACCCACTCGCGCAATCATCAAATGCAAATGAATGCCCGCGAAGCGGCGAGTCAAATTCCACTTCCCACGCCCATCCTCTCTGTCTTCTGACTCGGCGGAACAGTAAGTAGGTAGAGATACTTGGAGAACAAGCCATTCTCTCTTTCTCTGGTCCACTAGTCATCTTTCCTTCGTCTGGACAGATAACTCGGCAGTTTCTGCTGACACTGCTGCCTTGCCTACTAACTACTGCTGCTGCTGCTGCTGCCTTAACCAGCGGTACATGTAGGTCATCAGACCCGAGCGGACTTCCTCTCTGCCTACCTTCGTGGTAGACCTACCTCCCTATACCCGCTAACCTTCGTATACCTAGCCAGCTCGTGCCGTGCTATCTACCTTTCACATCGATAAAACCACGTACACTCCAATCCTGCAACCAATATCCCTCTTGTTCCTCCAGTCATTTTTCCTCGTCGTGAGGACATGGAAGCAGCCTACTTGAACGCCGCTGAGAATAACCACCCGCAAATTGTGTGGCCGCTTGTATTCGCGTTTCCCATCTTGTTATCAGACTATCAATATCCCTAGTTTAGATGGTACGCGTAAAACATATAGATCTATACTTTGATATATAAGTACCGGCATAACATAACCTTCCTTTCGCTACTTTACGTTGCTGTCAATGATACTCAATCCGCTGGAATTAGATATACAAGGTCAGAGTAGCTGATGGGTTGAGGTCCAACTCGACGAGCTCAAAATGGATTTCCCGATCAAAGAGAGCAATATAAAAGGGCTCGAGTAACTGCTGTTCAACGAATCTCCACTACACTTCACTTCGCTTCACTTCACTTCACTCTTTCGCTCAACTTTCGAGCATCTGCAATTTAACAAAACTCCAAACTTCTGATTTCTAAACATCACCATCATCATGCAATTCACTCCCGCCCTTTTGTTCTGCGTGGCTGGCCTCGCCATCGCCAACCCATTGCCGGTTTCTGATATCGAAGCCCGCGACCACAAGAACAACTGCAACCTCTCCAACTACCAAAAGGCCACCTAAGCTAGGGTTGCCGACGTGTACGTATGTTGCTAGGTTTATGACAAGTCCAAGCTAATCAATAAATCAGCATCTCCGCCCTCAAAACTAAGAGCACCACCGTAATCGCTGCTGGAACATCCAAGCAGATCTCGTGCAAAGGTACACCATCCGCTATACATTCACTTATTACCGCAACCTCATTGCTAAAAAAAAAATATTGTAGTAGGCGGCACCGGCGGCACTGTCGTCAACATATCCAAGAAAAGAACTCGATCAACGTTGATGGCAACATTCTTTCGCAGTCGATAGACAACGTTTACAGCGCATGCATGCATGCTACGGCGGCTCGCCCTCCAAGAAAAGCTGGGGATACCAAGACCGTCTTCGCATTTCCAGCGCTTTGCCGGTAGATACGTCTTGGTCCCAGGGCGCTCAGTGCTAAGTCAGCGACTCAACTGCAGTTCGTCCACGGCATCAGATGATCACGACATGTGCGCGCCATGTCACAACCCTGTGGCTTCTAGCTACGAGGGATACAAGGCCGGTCATCTATTCGGTGATTCTGGTTAAGGGGGTTTGATTCTTTTCGTGTTACTTCTTTTTAATCCCTGTCATATTTTCCATTCATCTGGACATCAGTTATATTAATGCGGCCTTGTCTACGACCGGCTACAGCTTTGAAAGGATGTATATGACTGAGTCTTTTTTATAGTCTTTTTGTATATATGGTATGTTGTTGTTGTTGTTGTTGTCCAATTACTCACACTCCATTTGAACTCGATTTTCTGTTCTCCCATCAACAACCTGCTAGCCTTGGATATATTCGCCTACGATTATGAAATTAACGGGATAGATAGTAGGTTAACTAAAAAAAAAAAAGATAACATGGGCGTTGTAGAGCTGGCGCAACGACTAATGCTACTTATATACACATGCTTGGATCTTGGCTGTATATCTCTCTCTTATTTTCTGTGTGCTCAATGTTGTTTCATTGGACCTTAATTGAAATAGCAGGAAAAAAAAAACTTCAAAATACTGCCTGGATAGTATACTAGTATATTTATTGTTTGGATGTTGATAGCTAAGAGATAGGGGAGGAGGGAATCAAGTAGGCTAAGTAAAGAAGGACGTTGAAGTGTGAGTGTGTAGAATAATAGAGAAGATGTGTAGAGAAGATGTGTAGAGAAGATGTGTAGAGAAGATGTAGATATGCGCTTTGCTTTCTTCTTTATACTGCTTTTGTAAGAAGAAAGAGAGAGAGAGAGAGAGAGAGAGAGAGAGAGAGAGAGAGAGAGAGAGAGAGAGAGAGAGATGGGAATTAAATTTCAGCAAGAGGGTTAAATTAAGCTAAGAGCTGCTACACCCTGAAGAATGGCGTAGAAAAAAGATTGCGAGGCTTGTATTTTTGAATATGCTGACCGGAAGGGAGAAAGATTACGTACGCTAGGAGGGAAGGGAAATTGTGAAACCCTGAAAACAAGGTAGGAATTTGAAAAACAAAAGGCGATATACACAGATGTATACACATGAACTCGAAATAGGAGTAAAAAAAAGAAAAAACAAGACAAGAAAAGGTATAAGCATCGAGAACGACACCCACACAGACGCAGACATAGACGCAAACACACCCTCTTTCCCCCCCCCCCCCGCTTCACATATCGCACGTTTTCATCCATTGAATTACTTTCTTGCCAACTCCCCACTCTTTTTCATATTCTATCCTCCTCCGTTTCCACTTCCATTCCCATTCCCGCCATTCCCACCGTGCTCCAACCAAACCCCCTCAAGCCCCTCATACCCCAACGGGCGAAAAAGCTCATGACTCAAATCCGCGCCACTACTCCCCAACAAGCCCTCGAAATTCTCAAACGCGGTGTCGAAGTTCAGCCAATCGGGGCTAGCGTCGGGAAACGCGTCAAAGGCGATTGGAGTTTCGGTTGCTGATCCGCCTGTGGGGGTGGGGAGGTGCTGTTGCTGGGGGGTTTGCGGGTTATGTTGATGCGAAGGAGGAGGAGGAGGAGGAGGAGGAGGGGGATGGGGATGGGAGAGGTGCTGGGATTGGGGAAGAGAAGAAGAAGAGAGTTGGCCGCGGTGGTTGGAGATGCGTTCGCTGCTTGTTGGGTGTTGGCCTGGGAGCATGGAGGTTGTTGTTGTTGATGTTGTTGATGACGAGGATGTGGGGGGAGGGGTGGGGACGGGGTTGAGGAGATTTGTCATTGTTGTTGTTGGACTTGGGCTTCCTCGATGCGGGGGTGCGGAGAGTGAGTGGTGGAGGTGGTGTTGTTGGAGACGAGGGTCGATAGGTAGTGCGGTGTTGGTACCCTCTTCGTGCTTTGGCCACGGAGGTGGGGGGTGAGTGGCTGAGTGTTGTTGCTGGTTCTGCATGCGTTGGAATTGTGGCTGCTGTTGGTGATGCTGACGATGGTGTTGATGTGACGATTGCGGGTTCTCGGGCTGCTCGGAAACAGCTGCTGCTGGTGTGTTGGCTGCTCGCGTGTTGCGGTCGGCGTTGTTTAGAACCGCCATACCTAGGTCGGCCATGGTCCCGGCAGACCACCATGCGGGACGGAGTTTGTTAAGAAGCGTTACGCATTGCTTGATTTCTTCTGTTGCCCGATTGATGTGAACTTTGAGGCGGCGAGAGCGGAAGTGACGGTATACCACACTCAGAGCAACAGATAGAGCATAAGGTACAAGGGGCAAGGGCGGTAGGCGTTCAGGGGCTTCGGCATTGAGGAGATGGATGACCCGAGTTGCTGATAAGCTCTGACGAGTGTAGGATGGAGTAGACTTGACAGGGGCGTTGATAGAGAGTGATTTATGTGATGCCATGCACATGGTGTGATGGAAGAGCGATAGAAGACCTAATACAAACCGTTAGCACAGTCGAAGCTTTCGATAACGAACACATACTCATAATGGGACCTTCAAGCTTGTCCTCGCCATCACCAACCATCTCTTCAAATCCAAGAAAGTCATCTCCTTCCCATCCCGTTTCCTCCGCCGATCGACCTGGGCGATAATAATCGATGACTCTGTCCAGCATCTCCGAGATTTGCAGCCACACACCAAACGGGCTCTGTCGCTTCTCGGGGTCAGTCGGCAACTTGGTCAAGCTGCTATCGCGATCGTGCATGATCAACGGCCTCCCGTGCATACAAGCGTTGATCTTATCCAGACTCCACAGACACCAAAACACGTCTTCGAGGTTCTCTTGATCCTCCGACTTTTGATTTTTCCACTGGTGTCCGAATTGAAGACCAAAAGTATGCGCATGATGGATGGCTTGGGCAAGATGCATCGAGGCTTGCTCCGCGCCGTCTGGACCCTCGCAGTGTAGCGATATCAGCGCAAGGACCTGGATCAGTATGACTCGATTCTTTTCCAGCTTGGCCTCAATAGCTGCAATGACGGCGTTGTAAAGCCTGTGAGAGAACTCGCGGGGACCCATGAGTCGAGGATCGTCAGCCAGACAAAGATAGCTGGCGGCATCGGCATGTTTGGATGCCACAATGCATATTGCCTGCATCAGTATACGCGATTCTCTCCCTTCGTTGTACTGCTGAGTGAAGAGATTCTTGTCGATCAGTGGCAACAGCGGATGGACATATTCAAAGTACAAGTCACACAGCGCGTCTTGCGTCTTACGAGGAGGCAGAGTCGACACGCCGACTGCATCCAACCATTGATGAAGAGCTCGTTGCACTTTGGTCTCTTGAGTCCATGCTGGACCCGTCTCCTCTGACCGTGGCGGTTCGACGGCTCCTTGATGATGTCCAGTGGGAAACCGGTTCTCGCCTTCAATCCACTGACCAATGGAAGGAATCACAGGCGGCGACTGAGTTGCATTACCCCCCCTCTCGGAATGAACCTGTTCCCTGAGCACGGCTTCGGGATTGAGATAGCCCAGGAAATTGGGCGGCGTCTCCGCGCGCGAGTCCTCGGTGGTGGGGCTGTACTGAGGGGCCATATTCTGGGGAGCACCATGGCTCGGGGCATCGGTCCTCTGGCTCCCAGTACTAGTAGCATCAGGATGAGGTTGAGCTGGGTCCGTGAGGTGAGGGTGAGGTGCGGGCTGTCCGTTTTTGGTAGAGCTTCCGGCATCCTCTTCTTCGTCGAAGGTGTGGCTACATCGCTTCTACTGGACAGTCAGACGGTGGGCCAACATTTTACTTGATTGCTTGCGGCAGGGCTGAAACTAACCCGACGCTTCTTGCACGATTCGCATGCGCGGTGGACACCTGTGCGCAACCGTTAGCCAGGTCCCTTGTCGTTGCGGGTTGGTACATCCAAAGACGGGGGCTAAGAATGTGTACGCACGTTTCCGCTTCCTGAAAAACTCGTTGTTGGCGGCAAAGGTGATCATCGTGGACATGATGGGGAGGAGGCGCGCAAGGGAGAGGGCGGCGGTATGACGGTAATCCGAGCAAACTCACACCACGCAGGCAGGCGATTGACTGAACGAGGTTGGACAATCAAATTGATCCTGTCGTTTCTCCCACGTGATGGGGGTAAATACTCCCACTCCGCATTTTCCCCGCGTGGCGTGGCCATGATTGGCTGGGGCCATGGGGGCCGCGTTGGGGGCGGGCGTCATTCACATATTTCCATTTATAGCGCACACATATCATGCCATTGAATGTCGGGGACTTGTTGCTTGCATGCAGAAAGAATATACGTCTAAGTTCATCACATCATCCATCCTACACCACTGCGTCCTTCTTCGGCGGTCTCTCTCCAAAGATCTCACTCCCAACCCTAACTTCATCACTCCCCTGCCCGATCGCGCCCTCGAAATCGGCGCTCATCCCCATACTCAACTCCAGCTTGTCCTCCTCCCATCCCAACCCTTGTGCAGCAGCTCCCCTCACCTCCCTCAGTTTTTCAAAGTCCTCATTCACATTCTCCGGCGTTGTGGCTTTACTCCGCGCAATCGCGCCAATAGTCATGAACCCAGAGAGCTGCAGACTAGGACACTTCTCGATAATGTGTTTGCATAGCGTAAGAGCGTCATCAGGCTCGACGCCGGATTTGTTCTCCTCGCCCGACGTGTTGATTTGCACCATGATGCGCAGTTTCTCAGCACCACTGCCATTTTGCTGTTGCGACAGAAGCGCTTTACGCCCCTTCTCGAGCTCATTACACTTCTTCTCGCTGTCTACGCTGCTCACGCACCATAGGTTCGGTATTTGTTCCGCGAGTTGCTTGCACTTGTTGCTCTGTAGTCCACCGATGAAATGCCAGCGGATAGAGCGCGGGAGGATTCGTGACTTCTCGAGGAGCTCCTGCACGTAGTTTTCCCCGAAGTGTGTGTGGAAGGGCGTCGACGATGACGGGGACGAGGATTGGGGTTGGTGCAAGGCAAGAATGTCGGTGGCGGGTTTCAATTTAGATACGGCTATAAGGCGAACCTTGTGTATTGATTGTTAGTTGTGCTGCATGCCCCGAACAGCGTTTATAGGATGTGTACATTTCTGCCGCTCTTGTTCACCGCATCGATACGTTTCGATATTCCCGTCAGGTTCTCGACAAGCTGCTTCGCGCGCTGCGGGTTAATTTGCATGGCTTCGGCGCTGTCGTTCTGGATGTGATGGCTTCCGTCGGTGGTGTTATCGGCCATGACCTATGAAGAGTGTGGAATCAGATGCGACGTGATGTGGGTTTGCCGCTGGCGTGGTGTTGAGGTGGTAGCTGCTGCGTTTTGGCGGGGAACTTTTTGGACTCGGGGGTGCTTAGCTTCTTCGGAGGTTTCGGCGTTCATCGAATGCTTAGTGGTGGGGTACAGTCAGAGGGCTCTTCTATTTTTTTTTCTGGAACCTTTTCCCTTCTTTCTTCTTTCTTCGCCGCATTGACAGATGCTTGATCACCTCTACTCCATGGGGACCGGTCTTGCAACTACCATCTCGATCAAATTATCATGACCGTTGTAGATTCATCCTCCATCGCCATGAATCACACAATTCGCACATGAAAGTTCCGTGTTAAACCGCGTCTTTCCTCATCATACTTATAATCATATATACATGAAAACGCCACACCGAATTCAAGCACAATGAGCCAGCCAGCCCCCCAACACACGTCCTCTTCTCCACTAGAACGACCTCCAAAAATCCTCTACATAGACGCCCACGACTCCTTCGCAAACAACATAATCGGCCTCCTAACTACCCACCTCCACGCGCACGTAACCCGTCTCCCCATAACTTCTCCATCGTTGACCTCGCTCCCAACCCTCAAACGCACAATACGCTCCTATGATGCTGTCGTTGTCGGACCCGGACCCGGACACCCTGATATCGCTGCCGATGTAGGCTGCATACCGCTGCTTTGGGAATTGGACTCGGAAGATCAGATACCAGTGTTGGGCGTTTGTCTGGGGTTCCAGTCATTGTGTTTGGCATATGGTGCAAGCGTGGAGAGATTGAAGAGGGCGAGACATGGGATTGTTGCCAGAGTGATACATCGTGGCGGGGAGGGGATGGGAGGTGGGATCTTTGACGGAGTGGGCGAGGGGTTGGAAGCAACTATGTATCACTCTTTACATGTCGATCTTTATCGTTCGAAGAGTGTGCGGCGTAATGGGGATGAGAAGGAGAAGGATGCAGAGATTGGAGGAGAGATTTTCTGGGAGCCGACGGAGACGTGTCCGGAGTTGCAGCCGTTGGCGTGGGATGTCACGGATGTTGCTGCCAATGGCCCTGTCTTGATGGCCGTCAGACACAAGTCAAGACCGTTTTGGGGCGTGCAGTTCCATCCCGAGTCGATCTGCACGAACGAAGGAGGGAGAAAGATGGTTCTGAATTGGTGGGCGTGTGCTGAGAAGTGGCTGGAACAGCGTGGCGGTCGACGGATGACACGTGAAATGAAGTTTCGGGAAGATGAAGGAGTTGGTGAAAAGACTGTTCGTTTTGCTTCGAGTCTTCTGGATGGTTGTTCTCCAGGTGACAGTCCGACGAGCAATTCGCCTAGATCGCATCTTGCGAGCCTGCTGCGATCTGCGAATGAGGACGACGGAACAACTCTGCGGTGGAGACAATACTCCTTGTCCCCAGAAATTACTCCTACAGTCCTGGTGGAAGCACTGGGCCAAAGACGCGAGGAATATGTTCTCCTTGACTCTCAGAACCATCCCTCTGGCAGATACAGCATTCTCGGGCTCACTGTCCCCGACAAAACGATGAGAGTCACGTACAAAGTCTCAAATAAGACGCTGCAGTATGGATTCAACAAAAGCAATACGCGTACGATGCAAATCGACTCCATTGATGAAGTCTGGCCAATGCTGCAGGAAGCATTATCACTGTGCGATCCGCGCGGTCGTGGCATGGGATCTTCCCGGGCATCGAGTAACAGATCCAGTAGCAGTTCTATAGAACTGCATCATGATGCCGATGCCGAGCTTCCAGCCGACAGTCCGTTCTGGGGTGGCTTCATGGGGTATATTTCCTACGAAGCTGGATTGGAAACAATCGATGTCACCCCACACGCTTACTCTGAGACAATCCCCGATATAAATTTCGCTTTCATGCATCGAAGTATCGTCATCGATCACAAAACGTCTTGCGTGTATATTCAATCCCTACTGCCAGAAGACTGGACATGGATAACGGACACGGGGCGAATCCTCGATGATCTATCAAACCGCACCGAACTCGCTGCAAAAGACATGTCGCTCGCCTCAGCCCGAGACAACGAAATCCTAGACCGCAGTCTACGCACCGCACAAATCCACCGTCCCTCAGAACCGACATACCGCGACAAAGTCCTCCGCTGCCAGGAATACCTCGCCACAGGCGACTCGTACGAGCTCTGCCTAACCGACTCGACCGCAATCCACTCCCCAGGAATCGACGACTGGACACTCTACAAGCGGCTCCGCCTCAACAACAAAGCCCCCTTCGGAGCCTTCCTGCGGCTCTCTGGCGTCTCCATCGTCGGCAGCAGTCCCGAGCGCTTCCTGAGCTGGTCACGAACCGGCGCATGCCAATTCCGCCCCATCAAAGGAACCGTCAAGAAAAGCGCCTCCGTGACGCGCGAAAAAGCGCACGAGATCCTGCGCAGCTCCAAAGAGCGCGCCGAAAACCTCATGATTGTCGATCTCATCCGGCACGATCTCAGCGGCGTCATTGGCGCCCACAGGACGTGGGTGTCGAAACTGATGGTCGTTGAAGAGTACGAGACGGTGTATCAGTTGGTTTCGGTGATTGAGGGTCAGCTCCCGGAGGATGGGACGCGGCGCGGCCTCGATGTGCTGAGGGCTTCGCTGCCTCCGGGGTCGATGACGGGAGCGCCCAAGAAGCGCTCGTGCGAGATCCTGGGGAATATCGAGCGTCGTCCAAGAGGGATCTACTCGGGGGTCCTGGGGTACATGGATGTTGGCGGTGCGGGGGATTTCAGTGTGGTTATTAGAACGGCTGTGAACAGCCATGTCCAGAGCGATGTGTGGCATATTGGCGCCGGCGGAGCGGTGACGATCCAGAGCACCGACGAAGGCGAGTTCCAGGAGATGGAGACCAAGTGCTCGAGTGTACTTGGTGCGTTATTCTCCGGCACCAGGGGCTGATCTGGACACTTTTTTTTTGGTTTGTGCATTTTTCTGGAGTTTATGGGACTGATATCAGCATAGCGTACGTCGTCATCGCGACAGGTTTCGATCGCGATGGACTCATTTCAACAATAGACGATATCAGTATTTAATCAAAATTTTCAACAACCAAATCTTTCACGTTTATTGTGTGTCGCAGTGATGTTCTAGATTGCCTGATGTGAGAATGGAGGATGAAGCATACCAACTTGGCATATTCGATTAGTCAGTCATTCCGTAGTAGTGAAGGTCACGCGTTGACTTCTCACCTAGGCCATTCTACAGTCTTCGCCGCTTGCATCCCTCAAACACGTAGAAATCTACATATACCCTGTATAACCAGATCGAAAGCAACCCATCACACCGACCCAAACCCCTATCACATCGTCATCATAAGCACGCAATCAACCACACCACTTCAACCATGCGCCTCGGTTCAAAGATACTTAGCCAACACACATTCCCACCTCCTGCGCCCACTCGCTAATCGGTGTGAGTAACCAAACAAAAAATCTGACAGGTAGAAATACAAGAACACGAAATCCAACCCGCTCGCTCATCGAAGTAAGCAGCGCCGAGACGTATCTCCCCTCGTGGGCTGACTCTACCTGCCTACTTGAGTTGCATAAAGTACACACACATACACACACAGGTACACGCAGGCTTATGTACCCTGTGTATACCAAGTCCCACCTTGATGTTTGCCACGAGAAAAACAGTTAATAGGTGGCTTTGCTAGGGCAGCGGGATCAACGATCCAGCCACCCGACGGCAAAGGCATCGGCAGGACCCGAAAACGAAACGAGTATGCCGTTGGAAGGGGAATAGCTAGCCTCGCAGTACATGGGATTGGATGTGCGGAGGTGAAAAGGTGGTCGTGCATATTGTATTTAGGGAATGGTTGAGTTTATTCCGAAGACTAGCTTTCTTAGCTACCAACCATCGGGGGAAGGTGCCTAGAATGGAGGTGTGAGGGACATGTGTAGGCTCACGTACGAAAGAAAGAGAAAAGAAAAAGGTACCAAGATTACTGATGTACATACATGATGATGGACTGGGCAAAGATGCGTGTAAGAAAGTGCCACGTGCAGGGGGGTGTTGGTGGTGGTGACATGGGATTCTTCCTTGTTCCAATGTACTAATCTGACGCGGAGTAGAGGGAGCGACTTGCCGTCTGGAACTAACGTGAGCGTTCACACAAAGACATAACAGGGTTTTAGTTTGGTTGTTCACTGTGTGAAAACAGAACGATTTTTACTATGATATGAGCGAAATGTAGACTCCCCACATTCCCCGCGTTTTCGGATCCCCCTTCGCTTACATTATTTGCGCGCGCGGAACCGTTGTATATGGGTATTTGCACTGTCTGCGTATTGGAGCAGTTAAAAGTACCCGACGCGGCGATGACAGGGGGTGCTGATTATTTCTGTTCGGGAAACAGCCGAGGAAGGGTGATGGGGTAATTAGATTTCAGGCATATTAAGTCGATATTGCATTGCGGTGGAACAAGAAGTCATCATCCACCCCTACTCCCCACACACTTTTTCTTCTAGCACGGAAGAGGCGATGTAAGCATCAGCAGCTCGCTGACGGGGGAGGGGGCTAGCTATGGGTAAGATGCCCAGCTGTTGTGATTAAAAAACGAGAGGTTCCTGCAGCTCCCGCCGGTTCCATGTGGGTTGTTGCTTGGAGAGCGCGTGTATAAGTAGTAAGGGTTAGGAATCTGGTTGCCGGGACAGGTGTTGCATCTTCCTTTGTTGCTTTTGTCCCGCTTTCACTGCCCAACGTTGATCTCTCTCTTCAGTTACTCGTTAAAGGAAAAGCTATAGCCATGAGATACTCGTTTGCGATGCTTGCTGCAGCGGCGGCTTCGGCTACCGCTGCGCCTGGGCCGGATGCGGACGGGAAATATACGCTTACCGCCCCGGGGATCAAGGCGCAGGTGCTTCACATCGATACCTCAATGTTAGAGCATTGAACTGACTTGGTGTAGTTCATTCCCTATGCTGCGACTCTGACCAACCTGTTTGTTAAAGGTATGGGTGACATGCCATGTCACTGAGGGAAAGAAGTTGACGATTACAGACAAGGATGGCGTTGAGCGCGATATTGTTCTCGGTTACACCAACACTTCTTACTACCGTACGTTAGTTCTGACCTTGATCTCTTACGATCGCTCACTCTTTGCCTCCAGCCGTCGACCCTGGACATCCGGTGTACAACGCGATCCCAGGACGCTATGTCAACCGAATTGGCAATGGCACCTATACCATTGACGGCGTCACGTACCATACGCAGCTCAACGACGGACCCAATACGCTCCACAGCGGCACTAACAACTGGTCATTCCGTACCTGGAATGTAACCAAGTTTGGAAACGACTCCATCACCTTTGCGATTTACGACAAGGCGAACTCATCGCAGGGTATGCCGGGTGATGTCGAGGCGAGTGTTACGTACTCGGTGTCGGCGAACACGTGGAAGATCTCCATGGATGCAAAGTCGCTGGATGTTAAGAGCCCGCTCATGCTGACACAGCATACGTACTTCCAGCTTGATGCCTTTGCCAACCCGGAGAACAGGACCATCTGGAACCACACGCTGTACGCGCCCAGCGCCAAGCGTGCTCTTGTGGCTGACCAGAACGCTCTGCCGACAGGAGTCATTGCCAACATCTCCAAAGATGCCATTGACGACTTCTGGTCTGCTCCTCATGAGTTGGGATTTGCGTCTGGCAATGCCGAGTTTGAAAACCACTGCGGCAACGGGTGCCACGGCTACAACGGTGCCTTGGCCTTTGACGACGAGAGGAACAAACAAGAAGTCGCGCTCACATTGTCGAGCGAATGGTCCGGTATCAAGGCAGATCTACGAACAGACCAAGACGCAGTGGTTTTGTACACGTGCAACTGGAACGACGGAAAGACGGAGTTCAAGGACACCCAAGGAGTGGAAGGCCAGGACAAGTTCATCCCTCGAGATGGCTGCATTGCCATTGAAGCGCAAGACTACGTCGACGGCATCAACCAGTGAGTTTTTTTTCCTTGTTTTACTCTTTGCTCCCTTGCCGTTAGTTTGGGCTGTCATGCTCCTGAAACAGGGTCTGACGAGTGTTTGCAGTCCCGAGTGGGGTCGTCTTGAGAAACAAATTTTCGGCCCTGGGCAGAAGTACCACTGGGAATCCTCGTGGGAGTTTGGAACCATTTAAGCTGGATCCGGGAAGCGGAAGGGAGATCAGTCAGATAAAAGCCAACAATGACTCGTATGACAAGTGCTTCTTCCGTTGATGAATGTTGGGAGTAGATGATGGTGTTTGCACAGTGCATGTGATGTTGATGGAGGTGTTAGCGGGCAAGCTTCATTTTTTTTTGCTCTTCTTTGCGTGCAAGTCGATGCCCATGGCGTGCAAGCCACCCCAGCGCAGTTGATGGGACGGATTGGGCTGTATGCATACATGTGGAGATTAGCGTACAGAGTGGTGAAGCGGGGGGATGGGGAACTGCGGAAGGGGGAATGGCATCAGTCGGTGAGGAGAGGAAGACCAGTTAGTCAGTCAGGCAGACAGACTGTCAATCAGCCAGTGAGTGCAGTGGTTGGTGTCGTGAGACGTGCCGCCGTGCTGTGGTGCGGTGCGGGGCGGGTGGGCTAATGGCAGCATACATAAGCTCCATCCAGCAGCGTCAAGACTCGCGTCAAAGTGAAAGCGGTAGTAGCAGTAGTAGTATAGTGCGAGATGCATTCAAGCTTTTTTTGTTTGCGTGGATTCATTCGGACTGTGAAGGTGTTGTATATGTAAGTACAAGTAAGGTAGTAGGCGAGTGGTGAGTGAGGTGGCAGGTGCAGGCAGGCATGGGCTACCCCCGCTTCGGCCAGCTTCTAGCTGCTGCCAAGGAAGGCGCATACATCATCCCAGAATATCATCATCATCGCCCTTTCCTCGTCACCACTGTCGTCGTTTCCCCCACGGCGATCCACCCTAACAACAAGTTTTTATTCTCCGCCTTGTGCCTGGGCCCGTGCCTGCTACCACTCTTCACCACTACACATACCCTTACTTACTTGATTGCATCTACCCCAACATCACCACCCCTCGCTACATCTTCAACCTTCCCCGCCCCCCTGCCCGCTGTCGTGACAGACAGCTCTGCAACAAGCGACACCCCCCCTCTCTCTCTTCCCAGTCACGTCTGCGCCTGCTGGACAACGCGACGTCCCTCGACTTGCTTGACTCCCTTCACAGCGCCGTGCGACGCTTTCTTTGACGGCTTCGGCGGTACTTTCGTGCAGCAAGCGTGCATGAACCGCTTTCTGTTATAATGTCCACGCCCATGTCCTTGTGACACCCAGCTGCTCATCTACAGATTCCTCGACAACATCGCACATTCGCTACCCGCCCTCCTACTGATAAGGCTTTTGTCCGCGTGCACCTCGCCCAGAATTATATTGCCCAACACCACCAACAACCCTTGCCGCCGCCGCCTATCTGCCTGTATATATCTATCCACCCGCTGTCGAATGCTCCCCACGTATCCGATCCCCTTTGATCACTCGATTCACCAATACCGACACCATCCGAGGCTGTTCCATCATGGGTAATAGTCAAGGCAAAGAGTCGCGACCCGGCTCTTCAAGGGGTCCCGGACGCGGGAGTGCTCGTAACCCCGCCTCTCCAACAGCCGCCTCTCATGAAGAATCGTCTTCCTCGCGGCATGGCCGATCAGGAAGCGGTGTTTACAGTTCTCGCAGCGGACGTGGAAGCAGGCATGATCTTTCCTTTTTGGGCATCGGGAGCGCAGCCAGCTCGGAGCGTGATCCAGCCCTCGAACCCCGCCGCGAGACAAAAGTAGAGCGAGAAGCACGGAAACTGGAAAAGGAGAGGCAGCTCAGAGCTTTGGAGCGTGAGCGAAGTCTTCGTGAAGAGGGCGTTGACGGAGGCTTTCTTGTCACCCTCGGTACATATACCGGTCCCGAAGACTTCAGTAAGCCTGCTGTGCGCCAGTTGCAGGTACGCGCTACAGCTAAAAATCAATTGACTACTTTGCCCAATCCATCTAACTTTACCAGATCGAACGCCGCTTGGCACCTTTTTGGAAGGGACTCGACGATCACGAAGATACTTGGACGGAACATCAGATCGTCTCCGTTGTCGAAGGCAAACCGCTTCCTGCTCCTGATGAGATCCCTCCCGAGGAACCGCTTCGCCCCAACAATTTGAGCGCCGAGTGGAACCCTCGAACCTCCAACACGAATATAGACAGCCTGACCGTGCCTATCAGCGGTCGCTCCATGTCCCAGACCTCGGACCGCTCCTCCAACTTATCACCTTCACATCCGGCTTTCTCGCTTCCCTCGCCAACCTCCCCAATTTCATCTCCACCATCTTCGTCGCCATTCTTCCGTGGCCGGGCCAAGACCCTGGCTGCCCTGACCACAGGTTCTCGAAATGCTTCGCAGACGGAAATGACCCCGCAGGAGCTACAGCTTCCCAGGGACCCGTATGTGAATGGCCAGCGCATAGAGGTGTTTCTGTACAAGAATGCTTCAGAGTGCCCTATCTGCTTTCTTTACTATCCACCATATCTGAACAAGACGCGCTGTTGCGACCAGGCCATCTGCTCCGAATGTTTTGTGCAAATCAAGAGGCCTGATCCCCACCCCCCAGAGCATCATGAAGGAGCAAACGACGCGTCAGAGACACCCGAACCACAGGAAGATGGCATGCTGGTTTCGGAACCTGCATGCTGTCCGTTCTGTGTTCAGCCAGAATTCGGTGTCACCTACGAGCCTCCGCCTTTCCGCAGAGGATTATCGTATGCTAATCACCAGACCCTAACCAGTGCCGCCTCCGCCATGTCTTCGTCTTCGTCTGTGAATACGCAGGGAGTCTCCCCACCTGGCCGAAGGCGTGCGGGTTCCCTTGCGGCTAACGACAGCTCTGTAATAACCACAGACCGAGTACGACCAGATTGGGCGAAGAAATTGGCTGACGCAAGGGCAAATGCCCTCAGACGAGCCGCCGCTGCTACAGCCTTGCATAACGCTGCCTACATGATGGGAAATACACAGTCGGAGAGTCGAAGCTTTGGCGGGCTCGGACGTCGCAGGCGTACTATTTTTGCGACCGAGAGCACCAGCAGTAGTGGACAGGCAACGCCCAGACGAGAAGGCGATTTGAACAATCTGCTAGCTGCAGCTGCCTCGCAGGGATCGTCTAGTCGCAACGAAGGGCAGAATGATATTGCTGGAGGCCGACAAAGTTCGAGGAGAGGAAATAGGCTTGAAGATCTCGAGGAATTAATGATGATGGAAGCGATCAGGCTCAGCCTTGCAGCTGAAGAAGAGCGCAAGAAGAAGGAAGAGAAGGAAGCTCTCAAGGAGGCCAAGAAGGAAGAGAAGAAGAAAGCAAAAGACGCGAAGAAAGCCGACAAGGCGGCGAGGAAAAGCGGATTCTTCCTCCCAACCAGTCATGACGGGGCTGGTGATGAATCATTGGGCAGTTCGTCGAGTGCAGCAGGAAAGGGAAAGGCCATCGATCGTTCTGGAGGGTATGCTGGATTCAACCCCTTGAGCGAGCCCACATCGACTGTCAATGCGTCCAGCTCAAGGGACGACTCACAAAAACATCTTTCGGACAGCCGCGCGCAAATCCAGCGGGAAGTCTCCAACACAGGTAACACTGGTCCAATAGACCCCCTGGCTGAGCAACCAGATCATCGCGCTGTTCTCCGCAACCTCTCAAATGCTTCATCCTCGATGTCATCGTTGGACGACTCTCTCTCAGGATCTATGCAGCACGACAGCCAAGTATCGCTAGATCGTAATCTGGATGCTTCGGGACTTGATCTGGGCGCTGACTCGGCTCCGGCACACAGCACGTCCGGCACGGAATCCATGTTCAATTTCAACAGCCTGACAGAGGCAATCTCTCGTGACAAGAGTAATAACGAGGGTCCACAGCACATAGAACATTTTTCTCCAGAGCCAACTACTCAATCAGGTGCTGGACAGGATGTCTCTACTGCCCCTAATAGAGTGAACGGAGACAAACCTCTCTCAACTCCAGGCGTCCATATCACCTCCTCAACGGCACCACAATTGCCAGAGTTAGAGCCCACCTCGCCTTTAGAAGAGAGCGTTGCGACTCTCAAGCCATCCATCTCATCCACGGATGACGATACAATCGCTTCTGCACCGCGTGTTGAGCCCGTCTCACACTCACCCGACCACCTCGGTCAAAAACATATCGAAGATGTAAGCATGGTCAATGCCGTTAACAATTCCCAGGCCACCCAATAAATTTCCTTGCGTGCTCCATTTCAACATTCGTACAGGTTGGGTTGGCGTAATGGGGTCCCGGTACATCTATTCACATTGAGGACATTAACAATGGGAGGAGTCCATCAGCTGTCTTTGCGGGGCTTCGCACTGGCTTTTCCTTCTACTTTTCACTTTCGCGTACCTTCGCTCAATTCATAGAAGGATGGAAGGAAGGATATGGGGCATCGAACGCGATAGTGCTTACATACAAGGGGTTTTCCTCCCTATTTCCATTTTCAATCAAGACATTCTCAATATTCCATGGAGTATGATGTTTTCTTTCTCTTTTGTGGTGTTTTATTTTCTTATGAATGTTGCCATTACTGGTTTCTTTACACCTTAGTTAGATTTTTTCTTTCTTTTGTCTGTCCTGTCATCTTTCTTACGTTATTTTTCTTTTTCTTTTCTTTTTCTTTTCTTTATTCCAGGAAGAAGGAGGGGAAGGAAAGGGGACTAAACTGTTTTTTTTCTTTTGTTCTTTTTGGTTTTCAAGTGAGCAAGGAATGATGAGGAAGTGAAGTGGAGTGAAGTGAAGTGAGTGAATTACACATTAAACTTGAACAAATGTGCAAACATGTTATGTGTGTGTGTATGTGTGTGTGCTCTCATGCAAAGAAGTTGTTTACATAGCTGCTTGCTTGCACATGTTAAAAGGAAAAAGAGTTACAGATATTTTGCAGCTCCTTCTCTCCTAAGTAGAGTGGCAACACTCCACTTACTAGGGACAACAACAAAGGAAGAGGGGGAAGAAGAGATGGAGGAAAGAATGACAAGCATGTAAATTTATTATCCTCTTTAAAAGATAAGTCAGGAGATAACGTGTTTGTTTGTTTGTTTGTTTTTTTTAAAAAAATTAATTGTTTTAGTATCAATAATGTATAGATACAGATTAGGCTCTATTCTGCTACAACATTGATTGTCCCAGCCTTTTGGCTATTTATTTGTGCTCTCTTTCTCTCTTATTGCGTGTAGCTGTAGCTTCTTGTTAGGCAAGTAGTATTCTGGAGGGAGGGGTTTTTTTTTTGGTAATTCCTTGTCTTCTTTTCTTAGTCTATCAATCACTTGTTCTGAGTTAGTGTTTAGGTAATTTATAGTAATAGTGCCAGTGCCATAGGGTACCAGCAGCCATGATAAAACTGGAATTGTTGGGTTCCCCACACGTCAACATCATCAACACCATGACCATCATTCGCTATAGCAGTTGAAAACTATTGTATGATTGGCCGAGCCTCTGAACTACATGTAAGTTTATATAGCGATTGATGAATCACGGTCTTCTTGAATAATCAATTGTGGTTGAATAAATAGATTTACCTTAGAGAAGATGAGTGTCTCAGGTATAAAGCAAGGTCGAATCCCCTGAATACAGATGATGAACTGCACTTTACCACCTCATCTTGATAACCCTACTGACAAAAAACACTCCTAACATCAACGAATATCAAGCTCATTTGAACAATGGATGTCCTAGCCATTCTCGAAGATCTTGCGAGCGCCAGCATTGCTCAAGAGGAAAACCAATTTTCGAAAGAGGATATAGATCGCTGGTCGCGGTTGTTCGCCCTGACATACGACGAAGCCCTGGAAGCCATGGAATCACACTTTTCAAACCTTTCACGAATCCAGATTTCAGACTCGCAATGGGGCATCCTCAAGGACTCTGTCGGGGTATCCGAGCACGATAAGGAGAGCTATTCGTACCTCCTGGGTCTTTCGAAGGCCCCGAAGAAGCCAAAAAGCACGGCACAGACCCAGTCGTGTTCTGCGACGAAAACTGAATACGTTTTCAAACTGACACCGCCCTTTGATACGGCGCTGGTGATACAGCAAGCTGCCCGCTTGCCTCACCTACCCCGACTACTCAACAACGAGGAGACCAATGAGCAAACATATGTCGTTGTGGACGGGGATACGCGATCAATGCTTGAAAGTTTGGTCCCAAACACGCGTCTCACCTTCGCTGCGCTCAAGAGACCAGCAGAGAAGAGCCTTTCGTCACACTGTATTGCCCCAGCCCTCGGTATCGATGCAACGTTGCCTCAACACCGCGGCGTTGTTAGTATACTTGGCCAAGATGAGTATCCCGTGCCGTACTTCTTCTACGGCACTCTGGCAGATCCAGAGGTTCTGACTCGTCTTCTTTCGTTGGACGACGAACCAATTCTTCGACGTGCAGAGGCACAGCGTGGCAGATTGGGAATGTGGGGTGGGAATTATAGGGCGCTGGTAGACGGCCAGGACAAAGATAGGGTTGACGGTTGGATGTATCTGGTGGAAAGTAGAGATGCTGAAGACTGCTTGCGGCACTATGAGGGTCAGAATTACGAAGTGGTGAGGTGCACAATGTCTGTTTCCGGAGACTTAGTAAAGGGTTTGACGTTTAGATTCTGTGGGGATAGCAGAGTGCTATAATGCCCGCTGTCGAAGGGTACATAGTCGTGGTGGAAGGAGCGACGTCAGACTGTCACTTTCCTTGTACTATTGACTACGTAATTCATAGCACATCATACGTCACCATAATTTTACACGTTCAGTACTAGATACTTCAATTTCCCGAGTTTTAGCTACTGTCATCGCCGCTCGGCTACTTACTGATGAAGAACTATCTTGCAACGTCTTCGACCAAAACTCCGACGAGAAGCCAGATTATTCCAAGTGGCATACTACCACTGATCAGTCTATCTCGCGGAGCCACGTTGGTCAGGGGTGCGATTCCATACAAATTTTGCCAGTGCGGCGGATTACGCTAGCGATCTGAATCGTCTGCTCGCAGTTGTGGAAAAGGTAAGATAGACAACTGGAGTGTTTGAAACACCAAGCGCTTTGTTGCGGAGATGGCGAGGAAGGTATTCTCTGGAGGCGAGTTTGCGTACATGTTCGACCAATCGAAACAAGACACGTGGGGCCAGGGCGCTCCGCGGCTACATTTGAGATTTGTGATCCAAAATCTGGTCTCTCATCATTCCTGCTCGATAGAGTAGCGTGTCGAACGGAATTTTTACAATTCTTTCCGCCTCTGGCAGAATGTCTCCGAGCATCGATTCGACTAATACCGTTAGCACCACGGCATCAAACCATCCTGGTAATGCTGCCCATGACGAGGGCAATGCCATGCAACAACTCCTCGAAGAAATCCGCCAGCTCCGCAAAGAGCAAGGGAAATTTATCGAGGTTATGAAAGAGATGCTCAGAGTCAAAGAGGGAGAGGAAAAGTCGGAAATGCTGGAGTCTGACCAACCGGGAAAGAGCAGAGATCCGCCCGTCTATTCCCTATATTTTTGGGAAGGAGTCCTTTCCACTAACGAATCTCTCAACGAAAACTTCGACGGATTCATGTCGTGGCTTAGAGGTTCAGGGTCCTCCCCGACGTCGAGAACTATAGCGGTTGAGAGGCCCAGTGTTCAGTTTTCCTTTGAAGAGGGAGATCAAGAAAAATTGTGGGCTCGAGCTCTTGAAGGCCTGTCGGACGACGAATTTGGCGAAATGAAAATCGCCTTACAAAAGCATTGGCCAAAAAGCATCCCGACGATGGGTTACTTTGATGGCCCGAGAATTGTGGACGGCCGGAAATTACATATTCGAGATAAGTTTTGCACTTTTGACTATGAAGATGATCCAATGTTTCGTGTACCTCAAATGAGGCCCATGAGACGCTCTCGTGGAGTATGACTTTCCATTTAGTTGGTACAACTATGTTTCCAATTTCATTGTCCACATCTGAAGAAGATAGTGCTCACGAAGGTGACGTTAATTCAGCCCTTCGAAACCCCCCCTCTGACACCAGGGAGTGAGGACTTTGATCGTTGTGGGCTATTGTGGTTTGTTAACCGGTTAGGTCGCCTGAAATTTTCGTGATTGCTAACGGGAGGTAGCGTCGTGGAGGCCACTTGGCTCAATAGGTCTGTAGCTTTACTCGGATTCGATGCAGCTGCCTTCATTTTCCAGATCCTGAGCGCGACTTGTTCCGCCCATGGCCAGAATGTGGAATTGTGTTCGCACAATTTTCTTGCCCGTCACGCAACGATCTGGCCAGCAAATACACCACGGTTTTGGTCCGCATATTGGTCGGGAACTACTTTTCTTGAGTACCACATGCAATCCTTCATAACTGGGTTCGAGAATCCTCACCCAGGAGACAACCTTAAAAATAATCCTTTTGGAATAAGGTGTGAAAGAGAGGATGCCTCTCTATCGCTCTTAGGGAAAAAGCTGTTCTCGGTGACAGAACGACGGTATTCCCATAGCGTAACAATAAGCCCGTACGGCTCGCATTATGGGAATTTCGCCATTGTCACCCTCGTCGATTCCGATCCCGAGCGCGTCGATAGCTTGAAATACGCAGAAAAAAAAGGCGTTTATGACGTTGAGCATTGTCCTCGTCTAAGTGGCCTGGTTGTGTTTCAGCATCAATTATGTACTTCGATGGATTCGTGGGAAGACGACTGGACAAGAATGCTCCTTCAGATTGACGCCGTGCTGACTGTCAAGGTTCGAAAACCAATCCCCTAAGAAGTGTGTACTACCTCCAACTTTTGAACTGTCTGCAGGTCAACGATATTCTCGATCCAGATTCGCGAGAGAGGCACATGTACGACGACGAAAAGCTCCAACAGTCTGCGTTGTATTTCAGTCTACTGCAGCTACTTCGCATTTTCTCGGAATCGATCGAACGGAACGTATCTGACCTTGAGAATCTAGTAGGGAAATCACAGACAAATCTTAAAGAGCGCGCTGTATGGTATTACCAGCGCTCGGACGAGATCAACCGCGAGATAGCAACCATCACCCAGAACTGGGATGTCGTCCTATATCGTCATAAAAAGGCCGCAGACGCACTTCTAGCGCGCATATTGCGGAAGACCGATGATATCAAAAGTCTCCAAGACGGGGTAAGTTGGCTATCAGACTCGAGGCCCAAAGTGGTGGCAAGTTCGCAAGACCTAACGCGAAACCAGTTATTCAGCGCACTATCGGTCAAGGAAGCTATAAAGAGCACCGATATCAACCACTATCTTCTCATCTTCACCGTCGTCACAATCCTCTACCTCCCTCCGGCCTTCGTCGCGGTATGTAGGCAGATTATGGACTTTACTTACCCTCGAGGCACACATCTAACATTGCCGTGCCCGATAGACGTTTTACGGCATGCACCTCTTCGATACCGGGGACGAAATAGGCTCCACGCAGCGCCAGTTCTGGACCGTCTTCGCCTCCGTCTCAGGCGTGACGTACCTGATCGCCGTCGTGGCCCTCTTGGGCGTCGACCAGAGGCGCAAGTTGCGCGGGTGGATTACAAACTGGTATCGTGGCCCCACGGCCTCGCAAGACAGTGATGATGCGGGAATAAAGAGAAAATCGAACGCATCTCCTCGAGGCCACGCCCCGCATGAGGGCTCTTTCTCTTCCATGTTTTGTAGACAGACGGGGGCGGATGAGGATGTCGAGGCAGCCAAGGGGCCGGACAAGGGCAAGGAGAAAAAGACTACCTAGGTACACGTACGCTGTCATCAGCATTCGGCGAATAAGTATATAGCGAAAAGCTTCTGGGAAAACTTGTGGCACGCTGGCTGATGTGGATTTTTGTCTTGGGTGCGCATGTTGATCTTCTTGTCGGGAACCGATCCACCACAAGTGAGAGGTTCTGGAACATTGATGCGCCGCCACTAAGTACTTTTTTATTTAAATTTATTTCAAGTTGGAGTTTAGGTGATCCTACACACAGCGATGGGTGACAACGAAGAATAAACCAAAATGACGAGCGGTAACCAAACGGACCAAGCCACTAAGTACTTGTTCGACTTTTGACAAGAGAGTGAGGTGCGGAATATCGCGTTCACATCTCGCCTGCAAATAAATGGGTCTAGATTGGATTGGCAAGAAGCAACATTTTCTTTTGAGAAGAATACATGGTAACAAAGTGCGATCAAATAATCAATTACTTTGAAATTGAACCAAGACGATTTATATGTACGCTGTTGTTTTGGTCCAACCTTCAGTCACTTTAAACAAATCCAACCCCAAAATCCCATGCAAAATGAACAGTGCCCGATAAAACCCCTAAAAAAAAAGGGGTAGAAGAAGAAAAGGGCAAGTACCACAGATGCCCCAAGAGTCGATGCTGACATTGCCTATGTACACCCCACCAACAAGAAGGAAATTCATGACTGCGTAAAACTTGACAGTTTTTCCGTCTTTCTTTCGCCATATATTGTACAATCATGCCCAAAAATAAAACTTTTACTGGTCCTCAACTAATGTTCACGGCCTCTGCTGATATTGCCTCATTTCTGGTGAAGCGGCGCGGTACGGGTTGGTGGATGACTGCTGCTGTTGAGGCGGCGCACCTGCATTAGGCCTGGGTGGACCAGTCGGGGGCATCATGGGCTGGAATTGGTGCTCCTCGGCATATCCTGTATATCCCGTGGATGCGGAAGTGACACTCGCGGGACTACGGAGTCCCTGTTGGGCAGATTGTCCAGGAGGGGATGCGTAAGGGTTGCTGGTATTGCTTGGCACACCGTGGCTACGCTGCGAGTCCGTTGAGGGCCGTACAGTGTAGGGCGAAAGGGTCCCACCCTGCTTGCGTCTGCCGCCATGGCTCGTAGCTTTGTGCAGAAGATTTTCAGTCTCCGCAGGGGGCTGGCCATCGATACTAGGGCGGCCGATCGTAGCGTCGTCACGGTAGACCCAGGTATCATCGCGAACGTTATCCACGCCAGGTTTGCGGTTGTTTAAAGAGCTGATGGCCTTGCCTTCGGGGCCTAAGCCCAAATAGTCGGTGCCTGAAGACATGCCGGAAGGTTTGCCCCCATCACCCTTGTCGCCACTATCATCGGGATCATCCTTCTTGGTAGGGTAGAGACGTGCGGCATCCTTGCCATCGAGATATTTCTGTCGCACGGCTTGAGCTTCCTCGGGCGAGATAGCTACCGACCATGATGGCTTGTTGGCATCGCCCAAGCCTACATCGCTGCCAGCGGGACCGGCGATAGGGACCTTTCGGAGAGCCACGACCAAAGCACACATGAATTTGGATCGCCGGGCGGCGCGAAGACTTTCATTGGACCAGTTACTCTTGTGGCGAATCTCCACGCGCAGCTCAAGCTTGTTCATTTCAGCGATACCAATGACTTCGACCTCCACTTCGGGGAAGTAGTCACGAGTGTTTGCAGGATCGCGGACAAAAGTGATCATTTCTTGCTTCAATGCGTTGATGTCCTCAAACGACGTGTCGAATGCAGCAAAGATGGGCACTTGCTCTCTCATAGCCTTGGAACGAGTAATGTTCTCAACCCACAGGTTGTTGAGGACAATGTTGGGTGTTTGCACGGTTTTACCGTTGCTGACGCGCTTGAAGACCGTGTAGAGAAGAGAGATGTGTTCGACAGTGAGTTGGTCCGTGGCAATGTCAACGCGGTCGCCGATATCGAATGGATGCTTGACGAAGAGGAAGATGCAGGAACCGAGAATTTCCTGGCAAGTAGCAGCAAAGACGAAAGACAGAGATAGGAGAGAAGCCGTGTATGTAGTCAGGGTGGTAGTGAATGTGGGGCTCATGAAGCAGACTACCGACTGTTAGTGACGTGCTCACGAGCGAGAAAAATAACAAGTCCTTTCTGGGGTAACATACCGATAACGAGAACGCAGATGATGAAGACAAACACGAAGAGAAGACCGTCCAGAGCATTGATGGCCTGGTCGACGTCGTGCATACTGGAGCTGATGGACTTGCGTTCACGGCCATAATCGGTCACGGTGAGGATCATCTCTTCCAAACTGATATCGCCATTACCATCGCGATCGAGCGAGCTGAAGCACTCCTCGGCGTCCTTTTGTCGGCCGGGTCCCATGACCTCGATCATATCCTCTTGGAATAGAGCGTCTTTGCCTTCGACAACGAAAGAGAGCCAGATGCGGCGCGCCAGGGCTTCGGCAGAGCGGTTGCTCTCCAGAGCTTCCAAGACGATGTTATGCGCCGAGTTCGGATCGAAAACCTTCTTGCCAGTCATTTCCTGGGCGACGGCTCCAAAAACTAGCACGGGGTTAGTTGGTGATGGTGGGGAGCTTGCCAACAGAAGCGAGGAGACACTTACCGGATGTGACCTTGTCTCCAACACGGCCGACATTTTGCACCAAGCGCATGGGTGCTTTTGAGCCTGTGCGAGTGTGCTGGCCCATGGTTGTTTTCTTGCTACCCAGGACGAAACCCAGTTGATCTTGAATGATGTAGTCTTCCTCGGCAAACTCGTTGCAGTAAGCCGGGAATAGAGCCCTCGAGGCATCGTACATGACACCCAACAGTTGAATGTTACGCTTGGATTCTTTGATCTTGCCATCGAATTGCTTTCGGTGGTAGCTGATGCTGATGAGCTGAATGAGCAAACGCTCACCGAGAATGATACAGGTGCAAACGAGCAGAGCGAGCAGGAACGAGGCGACCTTGTCGATCCATGCAGCGTCTGGATTCGGGGTGGGGTTTGCGACGAGAGCTTGGTATGTGACCTGGTTGACGATCATCCAGAAGACAAAAGAGAGAGGGCGCTCGAGAGCGGCCAGGAGCAGAACGTATTTCTTGACACCAGGGCTTACGACGCCGACGAGAAACTCAAAGACACGAGGAAGGAAGTGGGCGATGATTTTGGAGACCCAGAAACTGAGCCAGATGATTTCGATCCAGATGAAGAAAAGCTTGGGATCGGCGCCATGGAGGACATCGCCATTGGCGTTCTTGCCTTGGCCAATTGGCTTGGTGATGTCCTTGAGAGCAGCGAGAATGATGGGGATAGCCAGTATAAGAGCGATGGGAGCAACGTAGATCATGTAGCGAGTGATGATGCTGAAATTGAGGACTTTGAGGTAGAACCTGCCCATGCGGTTGAGAGCGGTGGATTCCTCCTCGACAGGCGGGACTGTGGAGGCGTCATAGTTGCCCTTTGAATCGACCTTTTGGACTCGTCTCTTTCCGCGGTGGAACAGGCCGCTCTTCTCTGAAGGCTCTTTGATGGTGGGGGTGTGAGATGGGGTGTGGCTGACCACGGTCTGGAGGGGGATATCGTCGGTGCCCCTCATATCGTTGTTGCTGAGCGGTTGGAAGCCCTGACGAGACAGACGAAAGGAAGGAGACTTTGGTTGGGGAGGGTTGGACATTGGGGTGGTTATGAGGGGAAGGCAGGCGGGGGGTCAGTCACCGTGCGAGCCAAAGAGCGACGGCGGCGGAGACGGACTGAGTGGAAGCGAATGGTAGTGGTGGTGGTGGGTAGGAATGAGGGTGGTGGGATGTGGAATGTGGAAGGATGATGCGTCGAGCACCGCGGTAGTAGTGGTGGTGGTGGTGGTATGTGGGACGAACAGCAGAGCTAGATTGGAAAGAATGTGGGAAGGTCAGGACCGGCCGTCGTTTTGAGATGAAGCTCCGAGTCAAGTTGAATGAGCGGTGGAGCAAGCCAAAGCGGCACTGCGCGTCAATCAGTGCAAGCGAAGCAGGAGGAGGATAGAGAGAGAGATGGAGAGAAAAAAAAAAAAAGAGGAGAAAGACAATGGTGATGGTGAATGTTCGGGGGATTGCGCCACGACGGAGGGTTTTAGGGGATTCAATGGTTGGTTGGTTGCTTTTTTGCTCTCTCTTTGACGGATTGGACGAGGGCTAGGCTGGTGGGACAAGGGTGCGCCACACCGACCCGATCCAGGGTAGCGCCGTCCCAGAGATGCAGGAACGAACCAAGGAAAGGAAGGGGGGAGGCGGCAGCGGCTTCTATTTTGAAACAGCGCTAGCCTGTCGCCGGAATTCCCGCAGAGTCTGTCTGTCTGTCTCTCTCTCTCTGTGCCTGTCCGGCCTTTCTGCCACGGCCACCGTCAAGGCATTCATTCATTCAATCATTCACCGAGCATCTATCCATCTTCTCATCTTCTCCACATAATCAGCGTCTAGTCCTCGCGCCGTTGCAAACTCTATATTGAACTGGCCGTCCCAACTTGCTGCACATTGTCATCATCATCTTCACCACGTTCCTCGCCATGCTTGCCCTCTAATTTCCTCATCAATCTCATTTTTTCGTCTTCCTTCAGAATTTTCCCGCTTCACTAGCAAAGTGTATTTCACATGCAGGCTTGTCCCAACATCCATCTCCACATGGGTACATAGGTACATTCGAGGTTCAGATGGGCGTCTTCCAGAAACGGACGAGCAACGTACCCCCTGAGCCAATCACTCGGCCTAGCGCCCGTCGACTCGAGTTCGATTCGGGTCTGGAAGGCTTACACAGTACAGTGCACCGCCTGGCAGCACAGCACAGCGCACCAAGCCGACCATGTCATTTGTACATCCATTCCGAGCTTCATGGCCAGAGCCAGACATGGAAATGGGTCACCAGAATACAACCTCCTTTTCTCGGCTGTTCGGCATCTCTGTTCATGGCACGGAGCAACTGTACAATAGGACTCTGATCCTATCGTCCAGATGTAGCCATGTGCGATATGCAAGAATTGCACACGCAGTACAGACAGGCGCCTCTCAGCTGCCATGCCCTTGCAAGTACCCATGTAACCATGTACCTTTCGTACCGGTGCAATCCCGACCGGACTTTGGTGGCACATGTCCGTCCGCGTCAAGGCGAAATCCCCAACCAACTGTGCCGTTGGACACGCAGCCAACGTCCCAATGCCTGAAACAGTACATAAAAACCAGCGCAGTTTTTCTGCTCCAAAATTCCCTTAGCATCCACTCAACGACGATGAATATTCAATTCCCTCGACCCGAGCGGCCCCAGGGGCCGTTCGACTTGCAAGCCGCAAGCCGCCGCTGCCAGACCAGTAGGACCCTTGCTCCACGTCGCCTTAGTCCGCGTGCCTTAGTCATTTCTTGACGAGACTACGTATGTGTACGTGTACTCGCTGTTGCGCACTGATCATCGAGACCCTTTCTTCCTCGGCCTCATCTCCAATCCGTCCTCATCGCATCTGCCTCCAGTGTTCATCCTTGCACAGACAGAGACGGCTCTTCGTTTGCTTGCCCTCTTCCCCTCGTCTCCTCCCCCTCAACAACTGTCAAGGACGCGTCTGCGTTTCAGACAGCCGATGAACGCCCATTACGCCAACACATGCGCTAGTGCGTTTCATTCGCGCCGGGGCAAATTCGGCTCTACTGATAGGCTACCGGCATCATCGCCTATCAGCCGCTAATCCCGATCGGCTCGAGGGACTTTGCTCCACCCGCTACGCCAGGACCCGGAACATCAATTGGTTTTTTGGATGTGGACCATGACGACAGTCCCTTCACCAACCCTCGGCAAATCAAAACTGGACCTCTTCATCCTAATCGAACCGACCGCAGATCGCAATCGGCAAATCTTTGTTCTCCCATTCCATCATGCTCATCTCATCTTGCATCGCGATCAACATTCCCGATTCTATTTCGTCATATGGCCCACTGACACTTCTTCACGTGTTTAGAATTATACATTTGCTCGCTTGCTCTTGGTGTGCATACTCTTCTGTGCAAGAGCAGATTAGACATCATACTACCACCATCTGCTTCACTCGTCCTAGATCCATTCTTGATATACATGTGCATACTACCCATCCACTTTCGTATTCAAACACTTGAATGCTTTACATCTAGCATGTGTTTGTGTGTATTTGTGTATGTGCTTGTGTGCATTTCATGATATCTTTATACCTGCAAGATTCTACCAAGGAGAGAGTGGTTATTGTTTATAACACGAGTGTTTGAATCAAGGGGTGGGATTACCCTTGTTATTTTGTGTCTTTTGGGTTTCCCTTCTTCTTGTTTGCTTTCTGGAGTTGCTTTTGTTGGGCTTTGTAGCTGTTGGACTTGTTGTTGGACTTGTTTCTATTGGAGCTCTTGGATAGACTTGGTTTTAGGGTATACATGTTGCTTTGTATCAACTAAGTGCGAGTAGGTATTCTGTAGTAGAACATCAATACTTTTTTTTTGTTTTTGTTTTTAATTTTTGTTGCTAGTTGATCAAGTGGATGACAATGTATGAGAGTGCAAGTTATAATGTTGGACCTTGTTTTGGTAGGTGATGCAGGGCCGTTGCGTGTTGCATACCTCATAATCCAATGAGGCCACCGGGGGCTGAAGGTTTACGGAGATGACGTGAGTGGCTGTCACTTGTTGTGTAAGTGTGCTGTGTAACGTACTGTGCCGCGTGGGACACGGACGTATACCAGCCGTCTGTAGAGAACTACCGTACGTCAAGTCGACTTTGTGAGCTTATAGGCGTTTGTAAATTGTATAGTGGAAATTAGGGTCCTCCTACGCACGGCGATAGATTTATAACAATAAAGGAACCAAGCAACATACGATTACCAAGAGGATTTAGTTGATAAACGTGTACTCAGCGTGGAAGAATATTGAGCCCTGCAATCTGTTGTTCCGCTTTTCATTATATGTATGTGAGTTTTGTAGTAGGGATACCTGGTAATTCTCAGCTCTTGCCGTCGAGGAACTTATATGACTTTGGTAAAAGACGACTTGCGTCACGATTCAGCAACATTCTATTGCTCAATTTTATTGATGTGGTATTGTTTCCTGTAACAGCGTATATCGGGCTCTGGACTCAGCCTTGCTTTGGAACGGCTGCTAAATGAAGTGATTTGTACTCGATATATCTGTACGATAGGTGATCACCAGCGCATTGGTCTTCCCGCCTGTCGACTACATGCACTTGTCCTCACGCACGGCAGAACATGCGAAAAGTCACCCCGCCCCGCAATGGCTTGTTCAAGAGCTTCAATTGCTTCGAGTTCCACGATAGCCAAGTGAGGGTGGACGGGCTGCTGTGTGTGTACTATCACGAGCCCACTAGGACAATCCTCACTTCCTCATTCATCCACATGCACTTACTTCGCTTCAATTACTGTCAAGTGCGCCATGAGCGGGCTCTATCTATATCACCTTTGCCGTTTATTAAAACGTACGCTCGTTTTTATACACGATACTCCAACATACCTCAGCCCTACAACCTGTTTACCTCCACCAAGCCGCATCCTACCACCCACCCACGCATCTTGCAATCAAGAATACAATGTTGCTCCTATCCTTCTTTCTCGCACTTATGGCGAGTGTCACTTGCTTGACCACTTCTTCTCTCCCCTCTGTGGCTGTGGCAACCGCCGTTGTCGACCCTGCCGACTCCGTGTCTGCCACCACCATCTTCGATCCTGCTCTCCAAGCCGAGGTCTCCGTCCCTGACGTCGCGGTTTCTGATGTCGATGAAATTACTGCCAATGGGAGGACCCCTTTCGTATGTTTCATACACCATAGTTCATATCTGACGTGCAAAATTTGTCTTCAGCGACGCTGACACCCATGGCGTACACAGATCAAGCTTTTCGGAGAGCAAAAATACAAGGGTAAGGCCCTCAAATGGGGAGGACGAGCGGATGTCGACCGACAAACCAGGGATAATGCTCAGTGTGTCAACTTGGGCTACTACGGGTTTGTGAATCCTTCCTTCCAAGTCGATCACTGTGCCGTCGCTGGGAATGATGAATGCAGGACTAGGCTAACTCGTTAGCGATAACTGGCTGTCCTCCTTCAAAGTCTTGGATGGCAGAGGTCTCCCATGGGAGTGCCGTTTCTTCAAGTAAGTCCTCCTGCTGGCCTCCCCTAGACGGTTCTTGTCTCGTGCTTCTTTTCGTTGTGCGCATGTCACCGCTGCTGTGCATCATTTTCCTGATGTCGGAGGTTGATGAGGCGGGAATAGGTCCTACGGCTGTTCCAATTACAATACCGTCAAGCGCGCGGATCTCCCCAATTTCGGCGGGGAGAACAAGCTGTTCAATAGCTTCACGTGCTATAGGTACAAGTGAGGACAATGGGAAGGCCGATATCGTAGGGGCCCTTGTGGCTACTGAGCTGGATCCGGCGGATTGGATCTGGGTTTTGAGTACCGGGCTGAGATGGAGGGGTTATATCAAAGCCTAATCACCGGGCTGTTCGATTATATCGGTCTTGACACAGTGTGTACAGGATAGATGATCTTGGCCACTATTTCAATATACCTTGCTATCAGAGAATGAACTCTTTATTACTTTAACACCGTTCGTCCGGGGTATTGTGTAACGTGACATGCAAGAAAGAGAGACGAGAGCAAGTGCCACGCAATTCACGATCAAACAACGATAATCCACTCGTTGCGTAGGGCTACACTCACTACTCTAATCGTAATAGCCAGAATTTTTTTCTTCTTCATCCTCCGCCCACCTTCTCCGATACTTATCTTTCTCCTCATCCGCTTCCCGAAGATTCGGAATGCCCACATCGATATCGCCATACAACGGAAGCTTTGGAGCTTCTTTTCCGTCTTCTTGAATCTTTGTCAATACATTACCACTGCCAGAAATAATCTGAGGCTTGGTGCCAGAGGATCTAGTCGAATGCATTTGCTCCTGCCTTGTAGTTGTCCGAGGACCCAGAGGGCGTTTGGGCTCAAGTATCGCCTGTTCCGCGGATTGAACGAATGAATCTGTTTCCTTGCCACTATCTTTAGTGGATTGGGTAGGGTCATTAGGTGTGTGATCAACGCGTGATCTCAATCGTTTGAATAGATCTTCAGCTTTAGATTCTTTGCGTGGCATTAGGGCTTGATGCAGCCGCTCTTTTCGTGTATGTTGATCTCGGGATAGCATCTCATCTGGTTGCAGCCGGGCACGACGCAGCCGATCTTGTTGTATACTTTGGTTCTGGGGTGATGGTTGGCTTTCGATTGGTCCTGGATTTTCGAACCAATATAAAGCATCAGGGTCGACCGGATCTGGCCAGTCTTCTTGCTGATGAAGTTCTTGTTCGCGTCTCTCTATATCCGACTCGGAAGCTGGATCCAACGCAGGTGGGTTCATATCGGTATGATGCACTGACTGTCTCTCCGCATCGCCTCTGACAGTCACCGCTGCGTCGATACCCAATGCAGAGCTCGTGTTTTCAGGCATGCTAGAATGAGCACCACCACCGGCTTGACTGCTCTCGACGTTTGGAGATGTATCATCTCCGGGCCAGTTCCCAGTTGGCATCCATTCTGACTTTGGGAAACTCGAAGCTTCCTGAATGGACTCGGTAACTTTTCCAATTTCTCGTTCAATTACTGATCTTGGGCTATCAGCTTCGTCATATGATCTCGGGCTATCCGCTTCTTCATACGATCTTTCAACTGAGGGTTCGAATATCATGTTTTTGTCCATCACCTTTTCTTCGTTTGTCTGTGTTTTGATCTCGGGACGGAGTATAGTCTCATCGGGGTCATAGGAAGTGTCGATACGCAAGGCGATGCTTAAGACATCATCGTCCCCTGTGACAGCGGAGGGCTCTGTAGTATCGTATCTTTCAGCAATGCCAGGAAGAGATTCTGGATCAGTCACAGGTAAGACTAGATCGCTATCCTGTAATGAACCTTTTCGAGCTGTATCCGGGGGGTCGACACTCTCGTCTCGCTCCTGCTCTTTCCCGACTTCTTCCTCGGTAGTGGAATTCGAGGAATTGGTCTGTGAGATATCGGGCACTTTTTCTTCTTTGGACTCGTAGAAACCGGGAAGATCTTCGGTTGAGGGATATGAAGAACTTCTGTGTTTTCTTACTCCAAGACGCTCATCTTCGATGCGCCGAAGTTCTGTTTTCAAGCTAGTGAAGTCGAAGCCTGGGTCTGCTTCAGAGTTTGGATGTGAACCAACAGCAGGCAGATTTGCATCATCGACCACATGAGGGGTCAGCATTTGGTCGAAGTTGGTTTCTTCGTGTAAGTCCCAGTCATTTTCTGGCAGCGGCTTGGGGAGCTCTTTCTCCGTAGCTTTGTCGTCGGCTTCTTCTATATCCCAATCACTCTTCGCACTCCCAGAAAAATCAGATGACGTATCCGGTTGTGTAGAAAGATTCCGTGGAAGCACAAAAGAAGCAGCGCGTTGTAAGCACACAACTATGTGACTTATGTCAAATGAGGCCTCCAAACACAAGGGACATGTCATATCCTCGCCCTCAAGAGGGACTAAATGGCTGGACATGTGGGTTTGGAGTGATGAAGCTTGGCTATACAGCATATCGCCTGAACTGCAATTTTCGTATAGACAAACATATGGTGGGACGTCTTGCTCAATATGATATCTGAAGGGCATCCTGTTATTGCGATGATCTGGTCTGAATGTTTTTGGTGGCCTAACTTACGGAGAGAGATAGTCTGCTTCCAAATTGCATATGGGGCAGTGGATAGACAGAACACGTAGCTGATTAAACCGAACAACGAACAACTCATAAGCCATTGATTGGTTCAAACTCTCAATTCTTGAATTTTCCAGGAATTGCAATTGATGCTTCGTAATTTTTCCACTCTCGATCATCTTCTCGGCTTGCATTCGATATCTGACAAAGCTCGGATGGATGCCCTGTCTTTTCAACTCCAGTTTTTTCTCCTCAGGCCATTGGTCTACTTCCTGCATATACTGCTGTTTGATTTCCTCTCCAGCATTTTCCATGAGCTCTGTTGCAAGCATGTTGATACTGAGATGGTCTGATTCCAGTACTGTCGGCACCAGAGGGCTTCCGCTGGGTATCGGGTGGTGATCTGGCATCTCTTTAATGGAATATTTGGTGCTATTCGGATTTGCATCATCTAAATTGGAAGACTGTGAATGCTTGAGCTCCTCGATCCGGTTCAGGTATGTTAAGCGCTAGCACATCGTCAGTACGCTGTAGAAAGGTGGGATGTGACAGAAGGTCACGTTAAGAGTACATGTAAACCTACAATAGATTCTACTTTTTTCTTATCCGCATCTACATTACTTTTGAAACTGACCTGTTGCAATAATTCACAAGAGTCGCTATACGCTTCTATAGCACCCTGAAAGTTTTCCGCGTTGTCCAGCAAAACTGCAGTGTTCGCTTTTTGCAGTGCGCGGGAGAGGATTTCATTCTTCTCATTTTCTCGGGAACTGGAGGGTTTCGTCGTCTTTCGGAGCTGTAACATATCCATGCGTCGTCTTCGGTCGGTGTTGGCTCGTGCAAGGCGGTCTTTCAGGGTTTGACTGGCCTTAGGAAAAAGATGGTCGATGTGTTGCAGATCCCAGAAAGCCATCGCTTCGTAAAGTCCCACCCCTGTCTCGTAATCTGTTCTTTCAAGATCTTCGGGTGCATGTTCATCTTGCAACATGTTAGGGGGCGGTCCATCCGACATCTCATTTTCCAAATGCTTGGACAAAGCCTCTTCTGTGAGCACTTCACCTTGCTCTAACGAAGTGCCATCCTCAGCTAATGGCGCAGGGATAGTTTCGAAAAGACTAGAAAGAGCTCCTGCTGCATCGCCATCAAGAAGCCCCATGGCATCGTCTTCACCACCTTCCTGCTGAAGGGATCCCATATTTGCATCTTCTCTCTCGAGTCCAGTTGCCAGTGGAAGACTAAGAAGGGCCAGATTCTCTAGATGATAGGCCAAGTGCTTATCCATGTCTTGCCAAGTTTCCGGTTGATATGAGCAAATCGGGCACCCATCGCGAGGTTTTGGTGTAAGCTGAGCGTTTGCGTTGATATGGTCAGGGTCTAACAATTCGTTCTGTTGATGCGGATGTTCTTGTCCAACATGTTCTAAATATTGATCTCTACTTGAGAAAGCTGACTCCGGATGGTACCGGCAAGTATACTCCATTCGGTGATGGACTTGCTCGTGAACAATCCATTCGTCCCACGTATTGAGCGGCTTGCTATCGCCCTCATCGCACTTCTCAGCCGTACACGTGTAGGGCTGAAGGTCTTGGATCAAATGAGCTCTGCTTTGTGTCAATCAAATGGTCAACGAAGATATGTACAATTGTTGCTTCGCATACCTCCAGTGACCCTTGCCCCTATAATTTGCTGGGCATGTCACAAAACAATAAGGACAGATGAAATCTTTCTTCTTCCCAAGCTCTTTTGGAAAGGTAGGCCATCCTACTTTCCTACCGCTAGGCTCGTAAATCGTCGGCGAGGATGTGTATTCAGTTTTGGACGTCAAGGACCGAGTATCATCAAGTTCAGAAAGTGTAGGTTCTTTCAACATCTTCCAAGTCGCTGACGGTGCTTCGGAGAAGGGGTTCTGGTTTTCACTGCGTGCAGTTGGAAATGGTTGTCTGTTCAGCAATCCATCTAATCCACGCTGTGCCTCCTGATTGTCACTTTGAGGCCCTTCCGCCTTTAAGAGAGGTTTAGCGATGTCGGCGGCTTGATATTTTACCGCATGCCTTCGATCCCATTCCCTTGATCTCCAGAATGCGAACTGCTGCTGTCGGTACGCGTTCGCCACCGATATGCGACGGATCACTGCTGTTGTACGCGGGCTCAGATATGGAGTGCAATATGTTTTGGTATATGGCTCGTCTCTTTCGTCGCGCAGTGTTTGAAGAACAATTTCCTCGATGCGCTGCTGATGGAATTGCTCAGTTTGTTCTTTTGCCGCCTTTCGCTCACTTTGCGTCAGTTGTATCTCCTCCCCTTGAGCATTCATCAGAGGTTCTCTATAGAAGTTACGCGCTGAAGGAGGAGCTCTTGTAGCCGAATTTCGGAGCTTTGAAGCGAGTCGATAAAGGCGGTCGATGATATCGGAAATATCCTCTATCGTTGATTGAACGGCCTCTGCAGTACTTCCAAGTTCAACGTACTCAGCTTCTTCGCTTCCAGCCTCCGATGAGTCATCTTCAGGATCGTCTTCGTCCGCAGGACTTCCGGGCAGAATTTGGTCGGAGGTCGTTTGTGTCTCTTCCTTTCCTTCCTCTTCGTCATCTTGCTCTGCCTCATCATCATCTTCTTCACTCCACTGATCTGCAGCCGCCTCACTAGGTCCATCCCTTAAAAGCTTGGGTACTACATATTGTCAGTACCTTTCTTGAAGGCAACCGAAGGTTTCCCCTTACAGTCCTTAAGGTCATCAATAAGTTCTTCAAGAAGCTGTCGCGTGTAAGACTTGACGCTCGGGCTATCTTGAACTCGGTAATCGAGTGAACGATCACCTGAAGCTTGTAAACCTAGATTGGCTGCCCACAACTGAAATCTTTCTTGCTCTGCATTGAAATTTTCGCGACTGTTCTCGAATGTGTCTTCGCTACCGACATCGGGTTGTCGATTCGTTTCGGTGGAAAGCGCTAGGAAAGCCGTCCCAAACTGTAGCAACACATCTCTTCCAAGTTCGCGTAGTGTGGCAGTTTCCATGATTGAATGATACCGAATGAACGATCATGAACGATAGAACAATCATCTGACACCCTTACATTGTGCTGAGTTGATAGTCGCCATGTGCTGGATGAAAGACGATTGCCTCACCGGAGTGGGGCAACGACGCCCGCTGCATCGCCATGAGAATCGTCTCTCCAATGATACGCTGTAGAATACTTGTCTGACATGGGTGTGATAACTTAAGCGAGTTGGCGGAAGTCATCTTCAGCCTTGTCATGCACCGTGCACGGCAGTCGACATCCATCCCATAGATTCCCACCCCACAAGAGAGATCTCCTTTGACCCAGCCCAGGCATTCGAAACTCCAAGATACTCTTTGGTATAGTTCACGAGAGTGGACTGACTATGACAAGCCGATAGACATGGCAGGAGTGGAAATTGCGGGTGTTGTCCTTGGGGCGATTCCTTTGGTGATAGAAGGTCTGAAAGCGTACCAGAAGAGTATCAAGAGTATCAAGCGATCAGTCAAGTACGATAGCTCACTCAAAAAGCTCATAAGAGGGGTGACGGAACAGAAGATTTGGCTGGAGGACAACCTCGATAAATTGCTTCTTGCGGCGTGCAATGCCTCGGGTATCAACATCTCCGTCGGGAGCGATCACTGGTCGGAGATTTTGACGGGGAACAGTGGGCAGGCGGTGCAAAAATATCTTGGGAATACAAAGCAAGCCCAGTTCAAGGAGTTGATGGAGGATTTCGAGTCCACACTTCTCGATATCGCCAACGCGCTCCACGCCGTCCAAAGGTCTCGAAAAGTAAGTATTTATCAGTGTTCATGTTGTGTTTGCTAATTTCATGTAGAAAGAGTCTTCCTTGGTGCGGCTGACCCGTATAGATATAAGAAAGCTTGCTCTGTCGGAGGATCTTGATGGAAAACTTGTATCGAAACGAGTCTGGTATCTGATTGAAGAACCCACTATAAAATCGCTAACCAAAGAACTCCACGAACTTAATTCGCAAATGAGTAGAATCCTTACGGACAACAAGGAGCTCCAAGAACTAAAGAATATTCAAGTATCGAAGATCATTCCGGACGAGAGAAAAGCGAGCGCTATGGCCTCACTCCTGCGACAGGTCCGCTCCTACACTGACAGGCTCTTTGAGGCCTTCTGTAAAGTACGTACTGCGCAATCACTGTCGAGATTGACATCTGAACTTTTGATATCAGGCATGGGTATTGAGCTGCCATCCGTCCCACAATGTCGCACTGTTTCTTGATACCCCAAAATTCTCTACTACAGGCTGGCCCAGTTGCGGGATCAGCTCCTTCAACTTCCGCACGCTGCTCAATGATTGGCCAAAAGACGTAAAACTATCACCGGCGTGGCATGAAGTGGGTGTGACTGTGATGGAGGGCGATATATCCCAGAAGATCCACTCGTATGTCTTCGTTCTTTCTCTTTTCACTGCACTCTACCAGTGATTAATTCCACGCGCAGAAGTCCCGCTACATCACAAAGCAGTAATACACAAATACCACCATCAATCACCGTCAGCACGCCGGGTCCTAGTATTCCCCAAGACACGCTCGACCAGGTCAAAAACCTGTGCATAGAACTGGATCGCGCCAAAAGTGCGCAAAGATCTCTTGACCTGTTCTTACGATGCGGCCACCCGACGCTCTGTTACGATCTGAGCACATGTCAACAAAAACCGTCCCCAACCACCTGGGACACCATCAGTCTAGAAGAGCTCCTCTCTTCCCAGAAACGAATCCTCCCGCGCCAAAAAGTCCGTCTAGCCCTCAAACTAGCAGCATCTCTCCTCCAACTCAAAACCTCGCAATGGCTCTGTACAGCATGGTCTAATCGTGCCATCTACTTCCCCAAGACAACGCTGCAAGCAGCCCACCAAACACACCGTATCGAAATCGAGCAACCTCTGATCCTCTACACCTTTGAAAGCGCAGCAGCGGCCGCACAAAGCATCCCTAACGAAGCAAAACCGCGACTCATGTTCCTCGAGCTGGGCATCTTACTCATGGAGATCTTCAACGAAGAGCCCATTAGCACTTTTGCGCAGCGCGAACAGGGCATCGAGCCGGCCATGTTTCATCCTAAGATGCGTGAAGGTGTCGCAAGGGATTGGTTCGACGAGACAAGCGAGCAGATGACGGATCAGTATGCGAAGGTCGTCGAGACATGTTTGAGTTTTGCATTGGAGCGTGCTCAACCTGGGGCGCAGACGTGGGATGATGGGGATTTGTGGAAGTCGGTCTGTGCAAAGATTATTGGTCCGTTGAATCAGGAGTGTGGGACTTTTAGGAGTGCGTAGGGGTTCGATGTCGAAAGTTGTTTTGTTACTCTTTGTGCATTTTGGGTTCAGGGGTTGGTTGCTAGCATTCTTTTTTATACTAGGAATATACATTCTGTCTACATGAGAGATGCCTTGAAACATGTAGACAAGGCGTGATTGGGATAGGTCTAGGGTTCAAATCCTCATACCCCCAACCTACTTTTTGTGAGGTTTGCGTGGCCGAGGATCTTTTTTGGGTTCGATTGTGACTAATACGGGCGGTGAAGTAGGTGAAGGGCGGGTGCTATGTTCACGATGAAAACAACTGGGCAAGTTGTCCCTAACCCATAGAAGAAAAATATTGTACGGAGGTAATATGAGCGCTACTATCAAGACGTGCTATTGATCAATTGAGTTACACAAAATTCAATCCATGGAACTTATTGCAGGATAAGAAATATATGATTGGGGTATAAAACAGCTCGAAGCCTACAAAACCTTGTAGCAGACACGTAAACACATCATCAACATCATGGAGATCCAGCACTTGGACTCGAGCGTTCCACATACACGCAAGAAGACACCAACATGAGTATTTCACTGCTCCTCAGCAAACAGCAACGCCACCATAGTTTTAGTCGCTGCGAAAGCTCCTTTGCTCTGCAGTAACATATCGAAAGTCTCTGGTATCTTGTCGAAGTTCATGCCTTCATCTGTTTCGGTCCCTACATCCGCAATTAGTTAACATAAATAACGTAGCAAAGAATCATCGGTATCTAACTTACACACTTGAGGCACGGCAGCTCTCACGCCGACATTCGAGTTCGCTTCGCCAGTCCAGTCGAATTCAATTGCCCAGTTGAGCTGTAACATCACATGGTGATCCTGCAACAGCAGCATATCCCGCCCAAGGTGTCGGTTCAGCACCTTCCTCGACATGGTCTTAGCGTCTTGTTGCCGTTGAATAACATTCTCTGTGTCATCATTCGTCTGACCAGGAAGCAAATGTGCAAAGGCAGCCTCGCATTTGTGCCAGAATTCGGCGCGTTTTCGGGCAAGTTCCCAATAAGACCCTATAGCCCAGCAGGCGTTGCTAAGGTCGTGCTGCAGAGATTTTTCCCTGATGAATGTGCCAAGTTCACGTTCAGCCCAGTAGGACAGGCGAATGATCTGAAGGTCGACAATGGTGCTGGTCTGTATGTCGATAACGAGATCAATTGTTGCTGCAAGGAGTTTCTGAGGTGCCGTTAATTGTATGGTGTGTTTCTGGTGAACGTGATCTGAGCCAGAGGGTGTCTCTCCCTTGGGCAGGTCGAGTTGAGTGGTCATGTCCAAATTCGTGAACATTTGTAGGTATGGAAGTGGATCATCCAATGCAAGCGGGCGGTGTGAGGGTACTGGTTTCGACTTGGGTAATCTTGAGTGTGGCAGAGGTATCGTCTGCGTAGAGAAAGGGAGAAATGAACAGAGCAGATTTGATAGAGATGCGGGCTTTTCCTCCTCATTATCTGGACTTGTTTTGCTGATCGTGTCGATGAAGGAAATTAGGTCTTCTCTCTCTTTCGGAGGAAGTACATGCGTCGGGGATTGTCCTTGAATCTTGACAATTTCTTCTGTGCATCGCGACACCTGGTTCTCCAGCTCCTCCAGCTCCTGCGTAAGTTGTTTCATTTCCCTTTTCTTCTGCTCCAGAGCTGGATCAGGATGTTGTGGGCTCTTCTGGTTTTCGTTCGCATTTTCCCCGAGTTCTTCTACTTCCTTTACTCCATTGGTATTTTGTTGTTCAACGCGTGGTTGTTTCGATGGACCAGTAGGTTCTTCCGCAGCTGCCTCCAAGTTTTGCCGCCTCTTGCCCGGCCGAGAGACCTCTTTTTGTAGTGGCGTCAGAGGGAGATCTGACTCTTCCGGCTCTATTTCCTCTCTCTGAACAGGGCGAGAGGTCTGGAGCACTCTCCCCGAATTCAATCCCCGCGCAGCCCCATTCGCTTTACGACTATCACCATTTGTGTCGGCGTCTTGCTCTAGCCCTGTATGTATGCCCTTGCTCCCAATTGCACGCGCGCGCACTTCTGTGCCATTGACATAGGTGCTCTGTTTATCGTTTCGTCTGGTGATTACTGGTTGCGGTGACGGTGAGCGCCGCGACAGTAGATTAGGGTAATTGCGCGCAAGGCTAGCTTTAGTTGGGGATGCGAACGACGGTCTTCTCGGAGGCTTCTTAAGGGGGCTCGATGATCGATCGGGCCTTGCTTTCGTCGGCGACACAGATGGTCGTCGAGGCGGCTGTTTGAGTGGACTTTGTAGTCTATCGGGGCCAGTTGCTGTATGAAATGCCGAGGAGGGTCGTCGCGGGGGTTGCTTGAGAGGGCTTGAAGGTCTTTCGTCTGGTTCTGGCGATATAGTTCTTCTTTTCTTTCGCGCCGGCTCCTCCATTGTCGGGAACGCGCCGTGTTGGTCGTGGCGGTGGCCCAGAATCGCGCTTGGGACAAATTTTCCTGTTTTCTTGATCTGAAGTACGTTCTGGGCATTGATTTAAGAATATGTAGTCCTGCGACTTGTTGACATTGAACACTGGTGGGGATGTGAATGCTCGACGCGTCGTCGCGTGTGGTGTTGTGGGGGCAATGTGTTGATGGTGTTGGTGCACAAGGAAAGTTTAGCCGAGGCCTCGAAAAGCGGCGCAACATGACTTCATCGGCTCTTTTCTTTGGCATTCTTACAAGTTTTAACGCCCTTCCTAATGTTTCTACCAGAACAAGACACATTTCGTATTAGCGATTGAAGATTTCTTCCACAACAAAACATGATATAATATTTGTCGACCATCTGTTGGAACCCAAGGACAATGGAAGCTTTCGCATACTCCGCTCGGCCACTGGCTTTGCGGAGAACCCTCCGGATCTCGGAGGTCTATACCAATAGTACTGGTTCCTCGCAAAGAAAAGGTCTACAAAATAGTGACCGGATACAGCGGCGCTTCAAGGGCTACATTGCACCGCCCGGCGGTCAAGCTCGGCCAATAACGGGGTTCTATGCTGGTACGTTGACAAATGTTCCATTCCTCGAACGCCCAGCACTGAGAACATATCAGAAATACTCTCGAAACCAACAAGAATACGACAACCCCCCGTACCACCAGAAGCACCTCCCACACAACCGATACCGGCCAAGATATCAAGCGAAGTGGACACATGGGAGAGGGCACAGAAGGTATTTGGGTCACGAGAAAAGGAGATGGCTGAACGCAAGAAGCAGATGGAGGCGGCCACTCAGAATATAGCTGGGGTCTTGGTACCCCCGCGCCCGACAGAGCCGGACAACTGTTGCATGTCAGGTTGTGTGAATTGTGTTTGGGACATGTATCGGGATGAGATGGAGGACTGGGCGGCCAAAAGTGCAGAGGCGCGCGCGAAGGTACAAGCTCAGAATGCAAGTCGGGCTCCCATTCCTGCTGGAAATGACACTGCATCGCTAGCCACAAGTATGGACGACGATGGTGGAGGTAGTGAAACGAACTGGGTCCCCAATGAGGGGAATTCTGATTTATTCGATGACATCCCAGTGGGTATCCGCGAATTCATGCGTACAGAGAAGAAGTTGAAGCAGAAGCACAACGCCGAGCGAGCTTCTTCAGCCTGAATTGATCCCCCAATTTCACTTTCAAGGTACCCTTGAATGCAATTGTTCCATGCTTCTCCCCTGATGCCTTCAACACCATTACGCCTTCAAATGACCCCGCTCCAGTGGATTGAATCCTCGAACCCAAGCCATGTCTAGTCCGAGCCAACATCCACACCCTTAGCGCGGAGTTCTGTTCTTGCTTCCTTTATCTGAGCCAGAATTTCCGCATGCGCGTCGGGAACATCGTTGAAGGTGAACACTCCCCAGCCGAGCTTGAAGAGGAGGTATGCGCCGAAGGACACAAGTGCCCAGAAGGGGAGCTGTAGCTAATCAGTAACTGTAAAGGTGTAGAGAACACGAGTTGACTAACCACTGGGACAATCTCGGTATGAATTTTTTCAGGAAGAGACACTATCTGCATGAAAACTGCGATATAGAGCTACACTGATTAGAGGTGGTATAGGTGAAGGGATTATTTGAGGGGCTCGTACTGAGCTCAGGAGCAGGGCAATGGAGATGGTCTGCTGAGCGCGCGTCATATTGGGCACAGTTCTTTGTTAAAGAGGTTTCTTTGATTGAATATGGCGAATGAATGACTGGCACGAGATAAATGTTCGCTGTCGTTGTCGGACTTGTCTTTCGACACATCTCAAAAACGATGCCAAGCCATTTCCCTAGATCTGTCACGTGTCAAACCTGCTTACCTCATTCGCCAGGGATACGATTGGAGAGCAAATAAGGTTTAACGATGCCGCGGCCCGGGACTTAACCCTGTGGAGGACCCTGTAGGAAAAAGAACAAGCAAAAGATGCATCCAAGTAGGCATCAATGCAACGCGCGTATCTCCATTGCAACCCAATATCAAATCATCAACTCTGGTTGTATACATACTGCTGTGTTTTATGGGCGTCCCCACTTCTCTGTGCTATCCTTTAGTTAGTCGTAAAACAATTTTAGGCAGCTAGCACTTCAGCCACTTCACATATCACGTATCACGATAGGGCTGTGGCTGATAACCTGAGCTTCGCATACCATTTTGGATTTGACTCGAAGAGCTGCCCCCGTTGTTCAACATGGCTACCTTCAGCGAGCAACCGGATGTATATCTGAAAGAGGTGGAGCAATATCTGGCGGATGATCCTCAAAGCAACAGCACTCGCCTCAAGCAAATTACGGCACGGTTACAGGCAGACTCTGTCTTAGCAGAACATACCGCCCAACTGCTGGGAACAGCAGTGGGCAAGCAACGTACGCCCAATTTTCACTCAACAACATGTTCATCATTCTAACAGGCACAAGACACTTGGCAAGGACCATATCGGGAGAATGGCATTTTGGAGCATGTAGTACAAAATCTCGACTTGTCCACACACCCATCAGCTTTGGTCAAGCAGTACCTCCGAGTGATTGGAAACAGCGTCGCGGATAATGGTAATAAACCCTTTAAGTCTCGAATTTGACTGAACAGCATCTAAACTACCTTCAGACACAAATCGCGCATTTGTTGTCAAGTATCTTCCTAGAATCATCAACTGTTTATCGGTGGAAGAGCTGCGATTCACAGCTCTTGTCGTGATGTACAATCTTTTAACCGAGTATGGTGAGCATTTCCATATTCCTGAACAGAACTGTCGCTGATATATGACTAGAACCCGCACACGATGAAGGAGCACACTTGAGATTAGACAGTACTCTGTCAGAGTACCTGACCGCAGGCAATGTATCGGAAGAGGCCATCGATTATGCCATGGATCTGTTGACGTGGACCACGGAAAAGCTCACACCAGATCAACTGCTTGATACTACATCAACCGCAGTGTTCGACAACATACTCAAACTTGCGTCCCAGTACGATGACGACAACGTTGAAGAGTACGTGGCGATATTAGTTCACTATCTCCAAGATCCCAACTTCCAGCAGAAGATCGCCACACCCAACACATTTGAGCGTCTGGTCGACTTGATGTATGCTTTCGAAAGTCGATTGACAGTTGAAGAGTCTCAAGGCGTCTTCGAGGAGCTCAAGAAACAAGCCGACCCTAACAAAATCACTTCAGAAGAGCTGGGCGTGATACTAATGGTCCGGTTGATCAATTCGATCTCTGCCATGTCCGCGTCCGACGCGTTCGCTCGCGGATTTGGACTGCAAAGCGCAGTCATCGAGATGCTGTTGTCCAAATTGACATCTCCAGCTGCCACACCTTCAAAAGTGTGCTGCTGTGTAATACTGGGTAATCTCGCAACATCTGACGAAGTGTGCATCGAGATAGTGAAGGATATGAAACTGCACATCACCTTGATCGAGATACTGTCTTCTGAATCAGAACAGGCCCTTCTTTACGCCGCCGCTGGCTTCATCCGTCATCTCGCGTTCCCATCATCCAACAGGCCCGTCTTAGGGGAAGCAGGACTGATTGAGGCTTGCTGCAAACTCCTCGTTTACAGCGATCCTTCCATTCGGGGTGAAGCCGCTGCCATTTTATGCAAACTCGTCTCGGACGGAGCTGCTAACATCGATATTGTACTTTTCCGAGAGTTACCTGATAGCATATCACCGACCCCATTGCCTGCGACTGCTGCCCCTGAGAACCCTAAGATCTTGTATCACATTGTCACACAAGCACTTGCGCCTTCAGCACCGCTACCGAGCACGTCAATGAAGAACCCCATGATCGAATTGGGACGCACAATCATCGCTATTCTCCGATATATTCGCCAATCCTCGAATAGCCAAATGGGAAAGTACACAGACGCGATGTTCAAAACTCCTGCCATTGCACGTCCAGTCGCTAGGCTGGTACGCCAGCGCTTCTATGCAGATGCAAAGGCGGAGGGAATTTTGGGCCTGGGCCTCATGGCACAAACCCCGGACGGTTCAGCTTGTGTGGTCGAAGAGTTGCGTGCCGACGACGGATTGCTCGAATCGATCAAAGAGATTGCAACGGAGTCAAGAGGTGGACAGGAGAACAACGCAACAGCAGGGAGGGACTATCAAAATGCAGTGGTGCTGTTACACGGACTGGCGAACAATGGGGTAAGCTTTGATTCTGTACTCCGATAGGACTGTTCCCAGTTGCTAACATTGGTTTCCAAGGTTGATGTTATGAGTGCTGCGATGAAGAGTGACGTGGAAGAGTTACAAACAGAACTCGGTAAGCTCATGGTTCAATAATGCACCAAATGATGTCTGGCTACAAATGAATGTGACATAGATAGGCAGGTATAGGGGGGTGTAGCATTGGGATATCACATGGCAGGAGGTTAGGTATACCATCTGTCATTCACAAGTAGAAGGCCCCGATAGATTCTAATCAGGTCTTATATCCGCGAAAAAAGTGATAATACACTTGGGCACTATACTCCCGCCATGTGAGATCCTAATGCGCCATCTCCCTGTACAGTACCAAGGTCAACCTGCACATGGCAGTGAAGGGAATGCATTCACATAATGAGTAATAGACATCTTCTGATTCGCTCCAACGATGGGTCCTGCCAAACGCTAATAGGCAAATTCGTAACAAACCTCATGACTTGATGTCCGCAATAGACAGTGCTCAGCAAATCAGAGGCGCGGTGATTACGGTGCGGTAGGGGTGGCGAGATGATCGTGAAGTCGCGCTGCTGAACCGCGTAATCACAATTGCTCTGATTGGTCAATCTGCTGATCAGGTGATCAAGCTGCACCCGACGAGCATATCCCAGAGAGCTCTATACAAACATATAAAGAGAGTGTCTTGCTTCGATATTATCTTCTTCACAGCAAGCATCACTTCCTCTGCAGAGAAACTTTTGGACTCTTCTCGTGCTCTTACCATCCGTCTACCTCCTCTTCATCACCCACCTACACAACATCAACTCAACTTCAAGCCCTCACAATGGCCTGCTGTGGACGTAACAACGGCAACTGCGTGTGCGCTCAAGAAGCCACTTGCTCGTGCGGCAAGCAGAAAGCCCTTCAATGCAGTATGCCCGACCATCTCTGCCTTTCACCTTCACGATGTTGGATCCCTTTGCCGTCCTCCCCAACATTGATCGTTGGTTTACTTATGACGTATGCTAACGATATGCTTCAGCTTGCGAGAAGGCCGCCACGGAGAACAAGCTCCCCACCAGCACATGCGCCTGCGGAAAGCGCGCTGAAGGTATGATTCGAATCGATGGCAACTGATACGAGATGCACGTTGTTGACTTTGGATCAGATGCTTGCACTTGCAGCCGCTCGGCAGACAACGGCTCTTCCTCGCTTGAGACCGACTTCACGTCTAAGAAATAGACCATGAGCAGATGGCACCAGCATGGACAAGCATTGGGAGGGTGCTTTTGGCGTTTTGGAATGGTTTTTAGGTCAGATTGACTTGGGATTGGGCGGGAATGTTTCTGTACATATAGGCTAGGTGTTCACCACCCCTGCAGGATGAGGTTTGATCAGACAAATGAACATGATTTCAAACTGCTTCGACTCTTTCTTTGGATGGTGGATAGATGCAAGACGAGTTGATGGTTGCTGAGCAGCCTCATACGTTCCATTTGCTAATGTGGTGCCTGATCAATAAATACATACCTAGGTATGTAGATGTGATGAGTGAATGTATACCTACTTAGTAGGTATAGTGTCATTACAGGGGCGGGGGGCCCACCATAGGATCAGCTAACAACTCCTCTTCAAGGCTTTACTCTATGTCTAGATCCTATTAACATACTGTTGAAACTATGTTAAAATGCAATTTAATAGGATATTACAGTAGAAAGAGTACCTAGGTAGTTGACACTATATTCTTGGGTAAGCTCTCCCCTGTAATGGTACCTAGGTAGTGACTGCGGGAAGATCAAACGGAGTTTAGACGGGCAAAGCAACGCTTGGACACCTTTCGGCTTGGCTGCACTCTGCACCTCCACTAGGATCCAGTCCCGCACCTCGAATCCGCATATACCTACATAGTACATCTCGCGGTACTATTAGAGTTCTGCTGCACCACGCTGGCCTTGCGACAGCTGCCGCGGGACACTCTTTGACCCTTCTCCCCGCTGAGCCCCATCGACATGTGCGGCTCTCGCTATCACGACTGACGAATCGTACCCCGCCGGCCCTTCCGACCCCTTTCGCGATCGCTTGCTTGCTTGCCCGCCTGCCCGCCCCTCACCATCTGATCTGATTGATCCCAAGCGGACCCTTCGAGCGACTTCACGTCCAATCCCCCACTGGTTTGCCCGCCTCCCCTCGAGGCGCCAGTCGCCCCGCCGTGGGCATTGCGCCAAAGATGGAGTCCCGATCAGGAGGAGGGAGCTTCTTCAGTCGGAACAATTCGGGCAATGTCCCGACTATGCGAGGTACACGCCATAGGAAACCGTTGTGTATTGTTACCCGGAAGCTTATACCGATTATACAGGTCTGGTCTCCTTCATTGCCGATCTACGGAATGCTCGTGCCAGAGAGCTCGAGGAGAAGAGGATAAACAAGGAATTGGCGAATATACGGTAAATCACTGCAAACGGGGACACACGCACCAGTGACGGCATGCTAATCGATCATGCAGGCAAAAGTTTAGAGGTATATATACAGTTGGCGCCTTCCCCTTCTAACCATCCATCTAACAGGGTGTCTCTAGATGGCGGCCTCAATGGCTACCACAGAAAGAAATATGTTTGCAAGGTATGGCGACTATTCTACCTTTCTTGGCTAATCAGACTGACTATCTGAAGCTTCTTTATATTTACATACTTGGCTGGAACGTCGACTTCGGGCATCTCGAAGCCGTCAATCTCATCTCCGCCACCAAATACTCGGAAAAACAAATCGGATATCTTGCCGTCACTCTATTTTTACATGAAGAGCACGAATTGCTACATCTCGTCGTGAACAGTATCAGAAAGGATCTGATGGGCCATAATGAGCTGAATAATTGTCTAGCGCTACACGCGATTGCAAATGTGGGCGGCAAGGAAATGGGCGAAGCGCTGAGTGGAGACGTACACAGATTGCTTATATCCCCGTCAGTTTCCGTCTCCGTTGCCGTACTTTTTGGCTGTCATCTAGTGACTGACTCGATTCCAGAGCTTCCAAGGCTTTCGTCAAGAAGAAGGCTGCCCTCACTCTTCTTCGCTTGTACCGAAAGTACCCCGGCATCGTTCAGCATGAGTGGGCGGAACGTATAATATCTCTCATGGATGACCCGGACATGGGTGTCGCGCTCTCCGTCACCTCGTTGGTTATGGCGTTGGTCCAGGACAACCAGGAACAGTACAAGGGGAGCTACGTAAAGGCCGCTGACAGACTCAAGAGAATAGTCATCGACAACGAATGTGCTGAAGGCTACTTTTACTACAAGGTTCCGTGTCCATGGATACAGGTCAAACTTCTGAAGCTGTTGCAGTATTATCCACCGCCAGGTGCGTTGAATTCCGCGTGTTTGAGACCGAGAATCATTGCTAACAGGCATCTAGAGGATTCGCATATTCGGAAGCTGATCCGTGACTCTTTACAGAGAATCATGGATTCGGCACTTGAGATGCCCAAGAACGTGCAGCAGAACAATGCCCAGAACGCCGTCTTATTCGAAGCGATTAATCTCGTCATTCACCTAGACACAGAGCAAGACCTCATGATCCAGATATCGACTCGCCTAGGGAAATTCATTGCATCGCGTGAGACTAATGTCCGCTACCTTGGCTTGGAAGCCATGACGCATTTGGCTGCCCGATCCGAAACACTCGATCCGATCAAGAAGCATCAAACTATCATCATCGGGTCTTTGAGGGACAGAGATATCAGTGTTAGGAGACAGGGTTTGGATTTGCTTTACAGCATGTGCGATCCCTCAAACGCTCAGCCAATTGTTCAAGAGCTACTACGATATCTCCAGTCGGCTGATTACGCTATACGAGAAGAAATGGTATTGAAGATTGCCATCCTGACGGAGAAGTACGCGACCGATGTGCAGTGGTATGTTGACATATCATTACGACTGATCGCCATGGCCGGAGACCACGTCAGCGATGAAGTCTGGCAGCGAGTTATCCAAATCGTTACGAACAACGAGGAACTTCAGGTCTATGCGGCGCAGAACATTCTGCAATACGTCAAGACCGACTGCCATGAAACCCTGGTTAAGATTGGAGGCTACCTTTTGGGAGAATTCGGCCATTTGATTGCCGACAGCAAGGGTTGCAGCCCGATTGAACAATACATGGCTCTGAATGCAAAGATGAGAGGATGTCCATCTAGTACGAGAGCGATCATCCTTTCTTGTTTCGTCAAGTTCGTCAACTTGTTTCCAGAGATTAAACCCCAATTACTGCAGACCTTCCGCGCCTATAGCCATTCCCTCGATTCCGAACTGCAGCAAAGAGCGTGCGAATACCTTACTCTTGCAAACATGCCAACCGATGACCTCCTGCGGACTGTATGCGACGAAATGCCGCCTTTCCCTGAACGAACTTCGGCTCTCCTGTCTCGTCTTCACCAGAAGCATGCGACGACTAGTGATAAGCGGACATGGGTTATTGGAGGAAAGGACGCCAATGCTGATCCTAAAGAGTTCAACTTGGTCAACCAACCTACTGGGCTTAAAAGAAGCTTCACAGTCCCAGTGCAAGGAAACACCACACCTGGTGCTAATGGCACTAACGGTGTAAACAATCTCTCTAGTGATCTTGCTGGTCTTGATATGAATATCGATACGAACAAGATGCTGAAGGCGCCGAACTTGGCTAGTGCCGCGCATTTGAGTCCAGACTGGGAAATCGGTTACAACCGTCTCTTGCTTCGCACGGAAGGTGTTCTCTATGAAGATGCACAGATTCAGATCGGTTTGCGTACGGAATATCGTGCGCAGCTTGGTTGTCTCATATTTTATTTCACCAACAGGTCTCCTTTCCCAATGGGCTCTTTCACTACCACCCTTGACAACAGGTCGTCAGACAACTTGAAGACGGACATTAAAGGCCTGCCAGAGACGTTGATCCACCCCGAGGGACAAACACAGCAGACCATCATGTTTGAAGCCAAGAACGCATTCGCGGAGCCACCCACATTTCGTATATCCTATCTTGCGGGAGCCCTCCAGGCACTAACGCTCCAACTTCCAGTCTGCCTCCACAAATACATGGATGCTGCTGAATTGAGTGGTGAGGACTTTTTCAAGAGGTGGAAACAAATTGGCGGTGAGCCACGTGAGGCACAACGCATCTTCGGCCTCGTGAACAAGAACCGCACCATGAACAGTGAATTCGTTAGAAGAGTCGTGCAGGGCTTCCGGTGGGGCATATTAGATGGGCTCGACCCTAACGGCAAGAACATTGTTGGTGCAACAGTGCTGCACACGGCAGACGGCAAATTCGGGTGCTTGCTGAGACTGGAGCCAAACTACGATACCCAGGTGAGTGTGCTCGTGCCATTCGTATTTATCAAATTGACAGATTGCTAATATTGATCCAGATGTTCCGAATCACCATTCGCGCAACCGACGAAGCCGTCCCGCCCATTCTTATCAAAGTGATGGAAGACAGACTTTCGCAGGGTATGGAGGGTGTATACTGATACGCTCACCCTTTCGCATATGTTTGGTCTAGCTTGTTGTTCTTGCTGTGCGTCTGCGACCTTTCGTGTAAACCATCTAGGGGGTGTTGTTATGAATGCCTATTTCTTCTTGGCACACAGTTGAGATCTTTTGATAGGTGTGTAATCTTTTGAGGGCTTTGGCTTTTTTGAGCAGGTGGGAGCGGTATATAGAAAAGCGGAGTGAGGGGGATTGAGCGTGAAAACAACAAACATACCCATACGCTGAATGAATGCATAAAAGTTGGAAGTGTTGTTGAATATGTCTCTCCCTGGATGCATGTCTCCCTTCTATTTTCCCCGCCACCTCGTTGGGGATTGATAAAATACATTCGAATTTTGTCGAACTCCAATGTGGCTTCTCTTCCGATATCTTAAAATACTTCCCACTGGAGTCTTGGAAACAGCCTAATCGAAGCACATGTCGAGGACTCTCCTCTTGGCCCGACCGAACCTAAAACAGCACAATGACTCACCCCACCTGCGAAACGCCCTCGCGCCCTTTTCACTTCCGTCAACTTGGCATTCATCCAGTCAAAATGTCATAGATGAACGCGGCACTACGAATAGAATGGGTTGTGATTACCAGATTGGGGAATTGGGACGGAAAGAGAGGAACGTTGGAAGCGGGGGGGCTTGTATAAAGGAATGCCTCAATGCGTGGGGTCCCCTTTCGTTCTTTCCTTTCGTACATACAACATCACTACGATATAAAGCCACCGACAAGCTTCAATACATCAATTGATCTATATACGCTTAGTCCACATTTACACTCCAAACCACATCATCATCATCACCAAACAACAACAACAACCTCTCTCAACGCCAAGTAAAACAAAGCAAAAATGCCACGTCCATCCAAACACCCTTCCAACACAAACACAAACGCCGCCTCATCATCCTCATCAAGATCACAGAAACCAGTCTTCTTCCACGGCCCCCACCGCGGAAACGGCTACCTCTCCCAATGGTACTGGGCGCCCTTCATCGTCGACGGCATCCGCTACGAAACAGCCGAGAAATGGATGATGCTGCATAAAGCGCGGACTTTCCACGACGAGGCAGCTGAGCGTGCGATTCTGGCTTCTACGGACCCCAAGGAAGCTAAAGAGTTGGGTCGGCTGGTTGAGGGGTTTGATGAGCGGGTTTGGGATGGTGGTGAGTTGTCTTTTTCTTCCCCCTTCTCTTTTACTATTCTCTTCCTACTTGTCCTGTTTGCCTTTTGTGTGATCGGGTCATTCCGTAGCAGTGTTTTTCTACGGTTGATGGGAAAGTGTTTATTGATATGAAGAAAATTTACTGACTCTTAATCTTTTACTTTGCAGTGAAGAAAGATGTCGTCAAACAAGGCAACATGCACAAATTCACGGCTTCTGAGGATGCGGAGACCTTGCGGGCTCTGCTGCTTGCCACGGGGGATAGGGAGATCGCAGAGGCCAGCGCGTCGGATCGCGAGTGGGGGATTGGGTTTCGCGAGGAGAAGGCTGAGCAGAATCGCAGGAGGTGGGGGAAGAATCTCCTGGGGATTGTGTTGATGGAGGTCAGAGGGGAGTTGAGGGATAAGAAAGAGGGAGGTTGATTATGGGATGTGTAGGGCTCCCGTATATCGACCCGGGGTTTATGTTTTCGGGATGGGATGCTTGTTTCTTCTATATCTAACATCGATATGAAGCACTTCGGATACCGATGCACAATGACACTGAGCACCTATGAATACACTGTTCTTACTTGCCAATAACCCGGAACGATCCCATGTTCTCAACCCCCAAACTCTTCCCTGGCTTGGACAGCCCAATTGAATATCACTAGCTAATTAAACCGACAGACCCCAGATACGAAAGTGTAGAGCATTTCCTCGCAACACAGACAGCATGGCGGAGTCGAGTAATAGACTGCGAAGCCATCGTAGCGTTTAGCAAAGGAATTTGTATAGTTCTCTCTCCTGTGGCAAAAGCCGAGGATTAAAGATCCTGTTGCTTTGCTCTGCTGGATCCCTAGCCCTTGTCTTCTCACCAACATCAAGGTCGGGTTGAGCAACCGAGTGTGCAAAGAAGAGTATCTGCGCTTCTCCTGTAAAAGTACGGCGATACGTCTCTTCCAATGCAATTTACCTCAGCCAGCCATAGCGTTAATCCGCGTACAAAAAGTAAAAGCAGAGTTGGCCTCAGAGCTGAAAAGGCTAAGCGTACACGATCGTCCAATGCAACGAAGTCTATCTAAGAGTCCCCGGGCTTCTAGATCGTACGTTTCTTTTCCCTCGGCATTGCTTATACCGATTAGTCTTGATTGAATCATGCTACATTGCGCCCAATCACTCTCACTACGCTCTACCCTCCGCCGCACGTGGGTCAGCAAGTCGAGTCCAAGACTGGCAGAAAGTGGTAAGCGTACACGAACTTTCTCTCGAGTACCTCAAGTAGCTTAGCAAACGCGAGTCACTTAGCGAAAAGACAGCCCAAAGTCCGACGAATTGAAACAAGTCAAGGAAGAGGGACGCAAGGATCACCGTCTCTTGATTTCTGTTCTCGTATTCGCGCTATAATGGCGGCGGCGGCGCTGGCTGACTGTGCTGGAGCTCCTTTTGCGGCGGGAGGGGCCTCGAACTTGTGGTTCGCTTGATGCGTCGTGTAGCGATATACACGTACTACATAGATGGGCATTGATAATGTGCATCCATTCAACTGTCAAGAGAGAAAAAAAGTATTCACGAGCCTAGTATTGTGGGAAGGAAAAGAAGCTCCGGACTTGCGCAAGTCGAAATCCAGGGTCCAGGTTCCCGCCGGCCACGACATTCTGGGGACGACAATGCACAAACATGTTTCAGGGGCTGGCTGACTTTCCCCCGACCTTGCAAGCTAGAGGCGTGCGGCGGCGCCGCCAGCTGAACATTTCCACCCTTCCTCCGTACTTACTTTGCAGTGTTCCTGCCATCAATTCTCGTCGGTGATATAGAATGGCATTGGACAGCTTACCGTGGTGGGTTAGACAGCGCATTGACTGCGGTTTTTATTGTTTTCGAACATGCTGAGCGGCGGCGCTATCGCGCGGGTGTGACTGGGGAAAAGCGAGGCCGTCCATTCATTCGATAAATCACTTATACATACATATGTATTGGTGTTGTATAATAGGGCTGTGTCCCGGGAACCAACCCAAGCACCCGTTCCACCGCATCCACAGAAACTCCTTTGGACCGCCAGACCAGAGGCAGCGTTGCCTGTTTTGTTCAACGGTTATACTTCATTCAACGGACGCACGAACCGTGGAAAAGCGCGAGGGCTAGATCTATCCACTAATCATCATCGTCCAACTGTTTCGGTGGTTCGTGATTGATCACTTCTGGGGAGTTTGGGTTAGTCTTTTGACCCCCAAAAAAGAGAACACCGCAAAATCTCCCACCCAAGTCACTCCCCCCGGACCCCAACGGACGTTAGAGATACATAGGAGATCGGGGTTTATTTTTACTCCTGGGAACCCACGCGCGCGCCTTTATAAGCTATCGAGCCCCCCAGTTTTCTACCCTCCGCCATCACAAACTTCTGTCTTTACTTGTTCTTGTTGTGTTTGGCTGGAGCTTGCGTCGTTGCGCCCTTGGGTGGTTTCTTTTTGGGTTGCTCGCTCCTGGTTACGGACGGCTGTTTCACGGACATTAGGCTCGCGCTTGCCTTATATTTTCTGGTGTATATTGCAAAGAAGGCAAGAAAACCGGACGACCGGGAACCCCAAAGACGAAGGAGAATATAGACCAGATTTTACCAGTACACAGAGGCAATAGTACCAGGTCAAGAGGAGGGATAGCGACCGCGGTGACACAACGAAAGACTCACCACCGACTGACACACCATCAACGACAAACGGAGTCAGATCGTGAACGAACGCCCGGACGTCTGCACCATCATTCGAGGAAAACAATAATCTATATCGCGAATCGCAACAGTTTCTTCTTTGTCCTTGCGGTACGTTGCTACACCAAATTCGCCAGTGCAACACGCCACGAACAACACGACACGGGAATACACGGATTCATTCACAGCACAAACACATATAACCATTGGGCGACCCAAACATCTCCTTAATTACACCTGATCCCTCAGAACCGTAAAAGAGAACGACACTAAAAAAAATCAGACAAAGGAAGGAAGGAAGGAAGAAACAAACTTAGCCTTCAACACAAACTATCGGCATCACCTACAAGCCACAACAATGTATCCACCACAAATAACAAGCGCCCTTCTCCTCTCCCTCGCCCTCTCCTTATCAGTGCTACTTCCAGCACCTACATCCCTTGCCCTCGCCGCTGCGGCGCCTACCCCGAACCACTCCCGTTTCCACTCCGCCGCCGCTGCATTGGACCCGCGCGACGCCAGCCCAGTCGAGGAAATTGTACCGCTGCATCCCCCGCCATATCTCCCCGACACTCCTGCGGCTATCGAAGCGCTAGAATCTCCACAAGAGCCACAGCGAGGACGCGAGGATGAGAACGCTGAGCTGGTGAACTCGTCCAGCGACAACAACGACAAACTCGTCGGAAACACTGAAGCACAACACACAGACGCCGAAGACGAAATCAAGAAGAAGGAGAAGGAGAAGGAGAATGAAGAGCTGAAGAAGCGGAAACCCAAGAAGTCGCTGTACACTTGGCCACTGCTCAAAACAGATGTTCTGGATTGCTGTCCAAAGTATGCGTATAACTGCGCGGATCGGAAACCTTTATGCGTAAGACCCCTCCTCTTTTCCTATTTCCGTTGTTCTTCTTCTTCTATTCATTGTCAAAAAGGTTGTCGAGATGGTGCATTTGCTAACAGAACCTTGGTTGACGTGTTGCAGCACGATGGACAAAAAGCAGATGTCGACTGATAAAAAGATAAACCAAACCCAACTCGGCTCCGCCTCTTTTTTTCCTCCTATTGGAGAAAAACAAACGTTATGAAAAGCGCGACGGATCCAGCGCGATGCGCAGAGAGAGAGAAAGAGAGAAAGAAGCAAAGAAAAAAAAATCATCATGACGACACTGGCTCGTCGAGCCACAAAACCGCTGGTGTTGTTGCTACCCCCCAGCCAACGAACGGATCTTTTAATACCTGAGAAATGGACTCCTACTCTCTCTCTCTTTCTCTCTCTCTCTCCGTTGGTTAACCTTCGTCTTGCTCGGATCGCCAACATGGCTATTTATACACTTTTCTCAACGCCGTCTCTTCCAGAGACTTGTAATCTCGCGTTATATATACGGCGAAGACCCATGCACAACGCGTTCCCCTAAACTCCCTTGGTCGATTTCCAGTCCGCGGGATGTGCGAAGGCGAATATTTAACTCGTCGCAAGGGGCCTTTCGACTCTGCAAGAATAGGCGGATGCTACGTCTATTCCCCTTCCCCCCACCCCTCCCACTTTTATTATGGCTTCACATGGGGAAATCGTGAGGGAGTTTTTATTCTGGACTAGAAAGAGAGAGAGGGAGGAAGGGAGAGGAAAATGGAGACGTTAGAGGGCCAGTAAAGTTTGCTGATTTTCTCAGGAGGAAAGAGGAAGATATTTTTATGTCTGTAACGCGTTATGCGGATTGTGTTGTTCACAATTGCGGGGTCTAGGAAACCTTGATATGTATATGGCTAGACAGGGTGTATCAATTGATAACATGCACATGTGGGTAGATTACTGGTTGTATTGACTAGAAGAGAGAAGATTAATTCATATTTTGACCATGGGAATTGCATCGTTGTAAGAGTATTTGTGTTTCTAGCATATTTGTAGTGTGCAGTACGGTCTGTCATGTGGGGTTGCTGTCCTACATGTGTCTTCGTTGACACAATCCGCACTCAGCTATACATAATCATTACTCATCAGTTTCGTGATAACCGCCGAACATGTGTTTTTTTCCTAGAGCTCGAGGGCATATTTATCGTGTTTTATAATCCTAATCACGGAACATGTGTATTGTTATTTTTATTTTATTTTTTTGCCTAGAGCTCAAAGGAATATTCATGTTTTATAGTCCTAAGTGTTTGCATTGATTCTGAGTTAGGGTTTAGGTGATCCTACACACAGCGAGGGGTTTACAGCAATAATAGACCGAACAAACAAGCGATAACTAAAAAGACAAGGTGTGTGCCGCATGGAATGTGCGTTGATCACATAATAGACTCAGTCCTGCATGTATACGCATAATCGGAAGGGATCTACTGTTGCTATGAAGCATAATTCCTGAGGAAGGGTCTAATAAAGAAAGAGGTACCGGAAAGTTATTGTTCTGAACCTACAGTCCTTACTAATTGCGTGATCGAATTCCTCCTCGATGAACAAACAAATGATGAAGAATGGTGCTGGTTCAAGGGAGCACCCATATTCTTCCTTCCTCATCCATGGTTTCGTAAACCTCAGATTTCCCATTTTGATCAATGAAGGTTCTCATGCCGGTCATGGTGGCGTTCGGAATGGGGTCCCCAAGATCGTCGTCCGTTTTACCATGCATCTCGTGACTTTCTGATTTGCCCCGCGCAGAGTTTCCTCCAATGTTACTAAAGACTCCCAACATGAATGATTTCCCCTTGTGGTACCAGTTGAACGTGGAAATTGCACCTGGAACATGACGGCTCTTTGACTTTGAAACATACAGTGCGCGAAAGGCAGTAATGGCGACTAACGATAGCCCAATCTCTGCTGCGATGGCGATGAAGAAAATCTCCCAGACTAAGTCTAACTTCCCCTTCCACTGGAGACCGGTAATTCGGGTGATCGTAATGGCGATCATCACAACTGTCAAGCAGAGCGTGAAGGAAAGGGCGATTTTCTGTTTCCAGCTGATTCGAATCTTCCATATCAACACTATGGGTATAACCAAGACTAAAACGCTTTTAGCCTCTCAAGAGGTCACGAGGAGCAGGGAAACATACTGAAAAAATCTCCTATAATATCGATGACCATGTGTGACATCGAGTAACGTATTATAGTGACTAATCCATCGCCCTGCACACACTGAACTTTCCCGCAGTTAGCAATGGCCTGCGGGATGAATAAAGTACTTACTGGCTTGTAAAAGCTCCTCGGGCTTGAAATAAGGGCAGGCTGCCGTGTATATCACCGCACCGTAGCCGGTAACTATGGAATTGAAGACAACAGCAAACCACCAGAATTTGACCATAACAGGTTGCTGCCTAATCAACCGTCTGAAGAACGCCAAGAAACAGAATTTGACAGAGCATATACTGAACCACATCAAGGTCATTGCGGCCGCTGAGACTTTACGGTAGTGCAAAGAGTCCTTGGAGAGTTCTGCGAGGTTCATGGAACTAATCGCGGATATTGGAATACCTCCAAAAGCAGAGATGTCGGTTTTGTACATGAGATCCATGACTGAGAACAGAAGCGCCATGCCGCTGACGAGACAGCACAGGCCAAAGATCAGGAAGCCGTCATCCCATCCAACCTCTCGCTGGACTCGGAAACGGATGTAGCAGCGAACCGCGGTGGCTATGATACAGACACCGAGGAAGACGGATGATGTTGCCTAAACCCTTGTTACCCTCTGATACTTTGAATCTTGTATTGCACCCACAGTGAAGGTTGTTTTGGATATTCTCCCTTCAAAATTCTCCATTGTATTGCAGGGAGAGAGGGTAAATCCTTTAAAAGACGATAGATGTCCACTTAAGAACAGCGAGGAATGAATCTATCCATCAAATCAACCAGAAGCTCTGCCAGATAAAAAACTCGGAATCTCGCAAAATGTGGTCAGATAAAACTATGTTTCACTCCTTGTGGCCCCTGCCTCACGCAGCTCGGATTTGCATTGCCCTTCGCACAGCGGATGGTAAGCCGCATCATGCTGTGATCTCTGTGCATGACCCCCGCTCCCGGCCCCATTATACCCTTGCCCACACGTATATAAGTGCCTGTCGGTGCATGAAGCCTACATCCGACTCAGTTTTGGGTCAGGCAAACAATGCAGCAAGGTATGCTGTGTACTCTATAGATTAACAGACTTGATTGCATCAGCGCAGAGCCACTTTCATGCAAAGAGCTCGAGGAAGAGACGGTGGAATAACTCAAAGGACTTCTCTGTGAGAGGATAGGATGGATGGTGGAGATAGTTTTAGAGGAGAGATGGGGAGGTGTTCACGTGGTTGATACATACCTACATATGTAGGTATATACAGCCAGACCGACAAATGCCCCACATACCCAGCTTCTGACCGACCAACCAACCAAACCCCAAACGAGGTTGACAAGGCACCTACATGTCTATGTTATCTTGAGGATCAAAACCCTTGACATGGTTGACATGGTGGTGATGCAAAAGCACGGTTGATCAAACCATGCAATGTTGCAAGCATGCAGGAATGGATTCGTGGGCCATTGGCCCACACAGAACGAGAATCAAAAACGGGCGAGAGAGACAAGAAAAAATCATAATGGTATTGGAATGCTGCAAACGTTTGCGTCTGCACGCCTACCTGCACTGTAAACTGATAATAGAGGGAATGCCATTTCTCCGACTATACATCTTTCTCGACCTTTGCCGTTGCGGCCTCAGACTCGCCAGCCACGGCCGGCGGTTGGGGTTTCGTTACATCCTCCTCATCCTCTTTCTTCTCCCCAGCCATGGAATCAGTGGTTTGAGAGGCCGGAATGTCCGCAGACTGAGTTTCCACCTTCGCAGGAGGTGGGGTGTCAACAGCCCCAGGTTCCAACTCAACTTGGGAAACCTCCTTCGCAGCTTTGATTTCCTGCTCGGAAGCGGGAGCAGGTTCGACAGCAGAAGGAGACGATCCCCCGGCGGCCTTTGGTGCAGACTCAGATTCGACAACTCCCGACGATGCTGCAGCTGCTGGCTTGCTGTCTCCGACATCGAGAGCAGCGGTTCCGTCGATGATGTCGTCCGTGATGTCGTGTCTCCGTCTTGCAGGTGACCTACTACGTCGACGACCGGGAGATTTACTCGGCTTCCTAGCCGGCGAGTTGCTCTTCCCGCGCGATCGGTTAAGAATGGCGCCGAGGGCTGTATCCATGACGTTGGTCGCGACGCCACTCTGCTGTTGAACATCGCCTGGTTCCGACGCTGCGTCGTTCATGGAAACACCGCCTTCGTCGTCGCTACTGCTTTCTTCGGTGAGTTCTGGACTGTCCAGATTCTGCAGCTCGGGGCTCTTCATGAGCATGCCTGGGCTCTTGAGGTCGTCCGCGAGATCTCGATTCGACGAATCTGACGAGGCTGTATGAGTCTGTACCAGCGGGCTGAGCCCCTTTACACTCTTCTTCTTCTTCTTTTTGGGCTTGTAACCAATGGCTGCAGCTACAGCAGCGGCCTCATCTTCGGACGCTTGTCTGGAGCCATCTGCGTCAAAGGTTTGACCATCCGCATCCAACATGGGTCCACTCTTCTCCAAAAGATCCCTGTAAGAATGTCTGTTGGGATCTAACGCCCGCTTGTTTCGGGCCTTGTCACGTTTGGAAGACGGCCGCACCACAATGACGGGCACGGGCGAATGCTGAAGGCAGTACTTGGAAACAGACCCGGGGAGCAAGCCCTGGAAGCCGGCCAAACTCCTACCTCGAGTCCCCACCACCAGAATAGCGGGTTCGTAAAGATTGATCTGTGGCATGTCAGATAATTGTCACGGAAAATGTGAACTGCAGGCTTTCTTACCATCTCGTCAATAACCTTGTTCACCTTTCCAAGCGCAAACTCCAGAACCAAATTGATAGCTTTGTTTTCATGGTTCTTCTTCTGTATAGTCTCCATAAGACTTTCTGCTTCTGACTTGTACCGACCTTTCATGACGCTCCGTTCGGCCGCGATAGTGTCATCCTTTTCCACAACCCTCAAACATACAATCTCATCGCCGTCGTCGACCAATTCGTCAATCAGCCATTGCAACGCGTATTCGGAGTAATCGTTGTCGTCACAACCGCACAGAAACGTCCGCGAACGTTTCGTGTACTCATAGTCCTTGTGCTTCGAGACGAGCGTAAACGAATTCTCTTCTATGAACTCAGCGGGCTTGTCAAAGGTATCAAAGGACACGCGGGGTTGAAAGACACTGCAATGCTAGTCAGTATGGTTCGATTGCAAGGTCACAAGAGACAAGACGGGGTCTGGTGGCTCAGTTTGGGAGCTGCCCCGCAGTCGTGTGAGGCATACTCGGCCATTGCGCCATGGGCTGGGAAAGTCGGTAGGAAGGGAATTGGATGTGCACGAATGACATTGCATCCCGGAGGAACGTGTCCTTCCTATATGCTTTCCACATGACGCACGTGTAGAGCGAGAGAGGGCGAGTACTCACGGCGGCGGGGGAGGAGACGATATGCGCCTCTTGGGGCGATCTGTTTTGGGGCTTCCTCGCGGGAACGAGGGACTCTTGGGGGCGGCGAATTGGATGGATGGACGGCGGTCTTCTTTATCGTCTTGAACGGTGGATAGAAGCTGCGGGTTCGACGGTGCGGTGGTTGTGGGATTGTGGGTCGCTGAAGAGGGAGCCCGGTGTGGGCTAGACGTGGGGGAGCTGCTCATCCTGGTAACGTTGCGACGGAGCGAGAGGCTCGATGGCCGTCCACGTAGACGAGTGAATGCAGCAGCAGCACGAGGATTTTGGCCTGAGCGATCCTGGTTCACGAGGTGCGTTGGGGGTTGCTGGCGAGTGACGTTGCGATGCGCTTGCTCTGCTGTGCTGGGCTTGCGGGATGCTTGGCGCGGGGTGGATAGTTTGGGGGGTTGCAGGCGGGGAAATGTGTGGTAGCCAGGGAGGTGGCTAAAGAATATGAGCGAGTATGGTGGGAATAGAGAGCTGGGGATCGATAAACGGGTGAAGCGTGACGTGTGAAGGGTGGATTGTAGTGCAGTGTGGTTGAAGACGAGATGGAATGGAACAAGCACGCAGCGGTACGTGGATCAGCTATGTAGTTAGTTGGTAGAGTCTAGTTAACAAGGGTGCGGAGGAGAAGTCGCGCCCAGTCCAGAATAGATCTTCTTGGCCCTCTGCGCCCATGTTGACGCAGTTGGGCATTCCCAGGTAGCGGTGATTTGTAGGCAGGTACATATGTACTTGAGTATGCAGACATATTTATATATATATATATATATGTACGAATCCCTTACTGTAGATACTCATGCATCACCCTAACAAGTCATACATCAGAAAAGCAAGCCTCACCCTGCGCATACAGTTACCAGCAAGCAGGCAATGACGCAGTCCCCCAAATGAATCCATTGCATTAGTGCTAGCGGCAAGCAACCCCGACTTGCACTGAGCCAGCTAGACTCCGAGGCACGCACCGGCCCGTCCTCGTGTTCTCCCCTCCCCATCCTCCTACTAAACGAACCCATTCGACGAACGGTGTATATTACATGACATGGTTGGTACATGATCTGCTTAGCCACCAACGATATACTTGCAGGAACAAAGGCGAGGATACGAAAGAATCGTCTGTATGATATTTCCTAGCTGCGCGCAACCGTGCACATAACTACATGTATGTACATGACAGTATGTGGCATGCATGTCATGTTGAAAGTCGTAACGGATCAAAAACAAAACGTCTTGAAATGCATACAAGTCCCACGAGCGCCCAACAAAACAAGCCGAGCCCGATACCCTGGGAAAAAAAGGGAGAAATGGGGAAAAGGAGGGATAGATGGGGCATGTAGAGTAAAACAAAAAAGGCGTTACAATGAATCCCGCTATCGCATCCATCAAATCCATCGACCAATGCCCCCCCTATTCATTCGTCCCGGAAACACCCCTCTTGAGAAGGGCAAAAAAGAAAAAAGGCACCGTCTTTCTTCTTCTAGCGTTACGCTTGTTTGACTTGAGGAGGAATTCGTAAACATCTCATTTCATCTTGTCAACACTCTTTTCCCCTCACACCCACTCCACTCACACACCCCCACTCTCTCCCTTCTTGCACTCCCCTATAGCTATCCCAATCTCAACGTGAATCGAAAGCTCATCAAACCGACGTATTCATCATCGTCAAATCGTCCTTCTAGTCGTGACAACCAACAGATTCCATTACCCCTATCGCGTCTTCTTCACTTCTGTTGACCACCCCTCGATACTATCGCCTTTCGTTCCCACTGGAATTCCCAGCGAAACGTTCTCCATGCCCTTGGTATCTTTGAGGAACTCATGCCCCGTCATACCGCCCGCATTGGCGCGGTCCACGGGTAAGAGTTGCAGCATCGGCAGCAGGAAATCGGCGATTCGCTTGCTTTCCTCCGCGCTGAAGTGGTACTTTTCGTGCAGGACGTCGGGCAGTGCCCAGTGGCGTAACCGGTGGATGTTGCGTAGCTCGCCTTTGCGGTTGAAGATCTCTTGCGACCATTTGCCTGCCATGCAGAGTGATTTGGGGAATGCGCCCAGGAGTTCGATGATTTGTGCAATGTGATCGTCGTCCTTACCGTACTTGGTGCCGGATTGAGGGTCAAACAGGTAGTCGCCTGTTATCAATTCAAATACCTATATTCATGTCAGTTGGGGCTCCATCTTCTGTACCCTCGACCACGTACCATTGCAGCCATGCTCCAAACATCTGTACTCGCACCCCATTTACCCCCAAGGATCACTTCGGGGGATCTGTACTGTCGAGTTTGAATGTCATTGGTGAAGTGGTGCGAAACCCAGCAGGCGTTTCCAAGATCGGCTATCTTGACCGAAATCTTTTCGAATGCGACATCTTCTGTTGTCTTCTCGCCTGTCGTCACGGATGTGGTCGAAGCATTATTTGACTTGTCCAGACTGATCCCCGAAACTTCTTTGGTCAATAGATCACTGTGAAAGGTCAGTCTGTGCATTTGTGTATTACGGATTTTCCAACTTACGCAGTCTTTTCCCGCGTCTTCTGCACTTCTTCTTCGGTAGCGCCTTGCTTGATTCCCAGTCGTTCGGTCATGGATAGGGTGGTTGATGGCGAGGAAGTGCCTAGAGCACCACTCATTACGATGCCGTCTTGCGCAGGTGGACTCAAGCCAGAAACAGGGGATTCGTTACCTTTGGCGTCGTTGACAACCTTGTTGAGGCTTTGTGCGTTGCCGGGGAAGAAACCAATGTCGGAGTGGTTGAAGCTGGCATTGAGCGGGCTGGGGAGCGGTTGACTTCCGGTGATCAAAGTCCTTCGTCTCCTTCGACCGCTGGGCCGCTCGCCTTCCTTCTTTGTGTCGTCCTTGACGTATGCCTTGACAATCTGTTCCACGTCCCCAATCTCGATGAGGACATTTTCGGGCTTCAGATCGGTGTGAATAATGCCGCATTCGCGGTGAAGGTAGTCGAGACCCAGCAAGACTTGCTTCGTGATTTGCTTGACGAGAGGTGTGGGTATGCCGCGATGGTTCCAACGCTTAATCAATCCCAACAGATTTTCTCCCAAGACTTCAAACACCATGCAGACGTGGACGCCATTGGGTCCTTTGTGGTTGAAGGAGTCGAGGAGACTGACGACGTGTGCGCGGCCCGGGTGGTCTTTGTTGGCATCGACGACCTTCTTGAGCAGTTTGATTTCGTCGAGGGCCGTCTCTGTGTAGTGTGCGGCGGAGCGAACCACCTTGAGAGCGACATGTTTGCCGGTGTTGTTGTCCCGGGACAGCCAGACGGTTGAGAAATGACCCCAGCCCAGCTTGCGCACTACTGTGTATTTCCCGTCCTTGTATTCCTCACCGACCTGCACCGGATGGTAACCGCCTTTGCAATAGTCTTCGGAATCCTCCTCGTCGGCGGTGTTGTCGGCTTCATCGACCGAGGACGAGGAACTGGAAGGCGAATGGCTCATTTGGTTCGCGTACATGCTGGAGTTGGCGGCGGTTTGCGGGTTGGATTGCTGGACACTGTGGGGTGGCGGTCAGTCAATGACGGTGGCGGGGCAGAGGGCGGGAGTGCATTGCATTGCGTATGCGCAATGGGGCGCGGGCAGTGAGCAGCAACGGAGTGGGAAGAAGGGAGGAAAAGAAAAGAAAAAAACAAGGAATCATGGGGAAGAGAAAGGCAGGTGGGGCGCACTTGTAGATGAAGGAACTGTCCGAGGCGGACTGGCCTTCGGTGGTAATTATAGGCTTCAGATTGGCTTTGCGCTTCTTGTTGCCGTTCCCGTTCGCCGCCTGCGCAACTTGCTTGGCCTTGTTAATTGCTGCTTTTTTGATGTCGTTGCCGTTCATCGTGTCGTTTGGCTTGGCCGCCGCAAGCGCAGGCTGGTCGGGCAGAGGAGGGCAGAGGGAGGGGCGCAGAAGAGCAGAGCAGAGCAGAGCAGAGCAGAGCGGGCGGAGCACAACACACACTGGCCACACTGCACTGTATAGAGCACAACAAGGCGGGAGGGGCTTGCCGGGGAGAGCAGAGAGTGACGAGACAATGCGGTCGGGGCGGGTCGGTCAGGCGCTTCAGCGCGAGGGGTTCATGGGGTGGCTGGCTGGTCCTCGGGGCTTTATTCTGTAGCAATTTTTTCCTTTACTTTCTTTCGTCTCTTGTGCGAACGGCAGGGAGGCGGGAGGGAGGGACAAGAGGCGAGGGGGGGAATCAAGATGGATGATGGTATCAAGGCAAGATGAGAAGCAAGCCGCCGTGTCGCACTCGGTTGAGTGAGGGCTATCCTGGCAGCGGGTTGGCGGGGTGCGTTGCGAGCGCTCAGATCAGAAGGTGGCTGTCGAACGCCACACCGCGCGTGGGAGGGAGAGGGAGAGTGAGAGTAAGACGAGGCCCGAGGGAGGAGCGACGATGGTTTGTTTGGGCGCAAACAGCAAAAAATGGCGAATGTATATGCAAGCGTGTGTGGTGGTGCAGCACGTCAAACTCCGGGACAAGAGGGTCGAGGGTTGCGTTGGTTGAGGGAGAGTTGATGGCAAGGAAGACGGATGCTAGTTAATCTTAGTAACATCCCCCGATCCCACCCACGCCTGCTATCCAGACGTCGAGGTGCCTATGATGCAACCGTCCTGCCAGCTTTTCCTCTTGCTGTGTTTAAATAAGAAACTTCGCCCTGGCGCCCGACTAAACACCGCGCCGAGTCAAGGAAAATGGCTCTGGTTCGAACGTCTCCTACTCGATTCTTGCACCCCCATCTCCGTGCAGGTACATACTTTGTGCTTGCCCCGGACATCTGGTAGACGGCGGATTGGCACATGGGTTGCCAAGGCGGGAAGGCCAGCCACCGATGACCTGCGTTACTCGACAAACATCCAGATTGTTGCTTGCTGTGGATTGACAGAAGAGGAAAATAGGATCCGTTCCCCTGGAAACTGAAACTCGTCCATGTGGATACGCAGATGGGTGAGGCGGATGGCTGCCAGAAGCTAGCTTTTATATTAAACGAGTTGCTTCACATTGACTTTACTCGATACGTGCGCTCGCCATCGCATCTATGTACGATTCAATACATCTACAGACAATAAACACCAGCTTCTCCATGCAGACCATACCCATGGCCAATCGCTGTCAGTTACACACTGCGTCACGCCCCACAGAATCAGCAAGCTTCTACTAATATCCATTTGCAGGAATTTGACTTTCTTTCAATCTTTACACTTTTGGACTCATTATTCATTCATCGAAGTATATTATGTATGAGTTACACGGTATGCATTCAATTGCCTTCATTGTCCATCGTCATCATCGGTGTTGCTCTTCTTCCCCCTCTACTGCTTGCTCGTCTTCTCCTCGGCAGCCTTGTCCAAAGGATGCGTAGGGTTGGAGCTCAATCCACTCTTTTGCTCGTTCGATGCCTCCTTGGCGTGCTCCTGCGAGGGTGCTCCGCCTTGCTGGTTGATGTTGGTAGTCGTAGCTCCGGCCTGGGAACCGCTCTGGTTCTGGGGCTCAGGGGACTGGCGGCCGGCGTTGGGGGCAGACATATTTTTGGGTGGGTGATGAGATATGACTGTGGTTGGTCAGGTTGGAACTTTAGTTGATAGGATATAAGAATATTTGATGAGGATGATGGTATTGGAGAGTAAGAAGTGAAAGGTGAATGGACGTGATGCGTTCAGACGTACTGTTTTGGGGGTTGTGGTATGAAAGAGGATCTGAGCAAGATATATATTAGCTTCGAAATCTTTCACGGTGAACGATACATGGGCAGATGAATCTTGAACTTACCGGAAAGTCTCCTGTGTTGGATTACTGAAATCGGTGGTGGTTTGGATGTTTGGATGTGAGTGAAGCAGAGAGTGATGCGGGACCGCGGTTTTCATACCTACTCGCAACTGCTCTGCCCCACGTAAAGACGTCATAATAAATACATGCTTGGCGTCGACAACGTCCTTTGGGCTAACATCCAATCTATATTAGCAGCGCTGACGAATGTTGGATCATGCCCTTTATTCGATTGCCATGCCGTAGTTGCATGCAATTTAGATTGCGCTCTTGATGCCCGATGCCGTGCTGGGTAACTGGAGCTTCAACAATCACGAACTCGACACCCATCTGTAATCATCTGAGCCGCGGGTCGTCCCCAATCGAGCAAGAGGAGGGTATGGTAATACATGTTAGTTTTTTTTTGGGTCTACATAATTATACATACATTGGTTATTATAACCGGTATAATCTTCTAGGTGCGCAAGAAGTCCATGTCCATCAATTCAACTTGCCCATTTCTACATCTCCATCCTCCAGTTCATCGTCGTCCCATCCCTGCCCCTTGATTCTTCTCCCAGCCCACAAACCTACGGTTGTAAGCGCGCTAGCCATCAGAAACCAGCACTCGAACCATTGCTCTGTGAATGCTGGTTCTAACGGCGCCCCAAGAGCGTCGGAAATCGCACTCTTCATCTCTACAGGCAAATTGCTCCGCAAGAGGAGTGCCGTGCTGATAACGTATGTTGCCGCAATCTGGGAGATCAGAAGCGCAAAATTCGCGCGCGCATGGTGGAGAATGCCCGGAACCACCCGCGCAAAAAGGAAAAATGTCTGGACGACGCTATTGAAAGAGGCAAGGAGCATGATCCCAGAGAGCAAGAATGAGATGGTGCGACTCCAGGCAACTCGATCGATGGTTGGATCCCAATGTTTTGCGAGAAGCGCAAGGAAGTTATTTATGGGGTCCGTGTTGGAGAAGCTTGTGTTTGGCGATGAGAATCGTCTAAGAGTAGTAAATGTTGTGGCGGTAATGCGGTACAAGCAGTACACGGAGAAGATGAATGAGACTAGGTTGAGTAGCCGACCATATGCTGTGTGTGCCCGCTGCTGCGTTTGACGCCGAGATTGAAGCACTGTAAGTGAGTTCTGCAGAGTTGTTCTCATTGTTTCCAAGCCTTGAATCTCTAGCTGTAGCGTGTTTCGCTCCAAAACATCTGGATTCCCGCGAATGCTGCCAACGACACGAGTCATGAATCCTTCTTGTGGGGTGTCCGATAGCTTCCGATTGATGGCGCGCAATCGACTCTCTTTTGTCAATAGCATATCACTAGTAGCATCTATACCCGCCTGTTTGCGTGCTATATCGGATTCAGTGACCTATATATTGTCAGTGATCTATGATGTGACATCCAGGGTATATCTTGGATACACGATGGAAAGCTGCTTACAGGTCGATATTTGACGCCAAAAGTTTGCCACAGTGAGCTGACTGCGGCAAAGCCAGCAAGGGAAGCCATAAGGCTTATGCCAATGACGCCAATCCGTTCCAAACATCCCTCGCTAAAGGTATGATTGTGGAGATACGATTCTTCATGGAGATATGAGCCCAATAGGCCTCTCCCCAGGTACCAAAACGCAGCCAGCCAGAGTGCAAGGCCCGATAACTCCATCAGCCAAGCGATCCTCCGGTGCCCTCTTCTTGATCCACGAAGATCCCATCCTGCGTTGGATATTACAGAGTGTATGATCAAGGCCGGTGTTGCGACAATAAGGAGGAATAATAGCGACGGTAGAGTGATTTTCAGAGCCAACGCGCGCGTTGTGGGATTGATCGTGTTCGATATCTCACATAGGATGAGCTCGATGAGAACGGCCGATAGCGCAATGTTGGTGGAAAACGTCAAGCTGGCGAGCGCGCGCGCATCTATGCGTAGCTTCTTCAAGCCAGATGTCTTTTCGCGCCATGCGAACCCAACCAGGTGTACGCCGCCATCTCGGTTCTTCTTGGATCCCGACAGTAGTGGGAATAGTTTATGCGACACGGCGGAAGCGACAATGAGGAATGTAAAGACAAAAGGCAATGCGGAGATCGCTATCGCTGATGGTCTGCGTTTAACGGCCCATTCTGGGGCGCAGGCGTCGCAGTCGTCTTCTGCGGAAGAGGAAGGAATCATAGGTACAGCTCTAGAGTTGTGATGTACGTGGTAGACCCGGAGGAATATAAGAGCTTATGGTGCGTCACTGTTCAGATACTGATGTCGAACGCGCGTCCATGAATTCGCTGGCAGACACAGGCTCATGTACCATGACAACAACTGCGGGAGGCCAAAGTTTGAAAGTGGATACAGACGTTGTAACGGTTCATGTAAAGAGCGGGAGGATGTCGCCTGGTGTTTCGGACCACGCCAAGCTTCACCCCACGTCATCTTCCAGGACGACGATCCTCACTAGGGTTCAGCTTCAATGCAAGGGCAGTCTGCACTAGAGCAGTGCTGTGCGGTGTAGGGGCTCCGACTGCTGTTGGCAAACAAATTTGCCCTGCTCTTAGAATATGGCCAGAATGCAAGCAATTAACAGCTGGTAATTAGACAAGTGTTTCACGCAATGTACTTGATGCAACAAACTCCGTGGGCATGGTATGTGCTTTTGGCTGGTAATCGAGCAAGTGTATTGTCTATAGATAGCCTGCAAAACAAAAAAATGAAGCAACATGATTCATCCCACTCCCTAAGACAGAGACTTGAGCTCGCCCTCTTGCGCTTTTCCTGCGGCAACCAAACTCTTCACTTCATCCTTGAAGACCTGTGTGATTGCGGCAGCATCCTTCTTTCCGTTCAGCTTAGCAGTGAGTGCTGCAATCTGCTCATTGTCGAGCTTCACAATGACGGCATCAGCGTCGTTGAGGGCAGCGTCGATTTGCGAAGCAGGAGCATCGCCGGAAGCATGGAAGTAGTTGGCATCCTTGACGGCAGCACGGATGACTCGCTTGTTCTTCTTTGCGGCATTCTTTGCAGCCTCCTTCGCCTTTTTGCTATCTGCCTTCTCCGCCTTCTCAGCAGCTTCCTTCTCAGCTTGGAGACGGGCCTCTTCCGCTTTGGCCTTTTCTGCCTCCTCGGCGAGACGCTTCTGTTCAGCCTCCTTTTCAAGACGGCGCTTGTTCTTCTGGGCATGCTCTGCTTGACGGAATTTCTTGATACGCTCGTCCAAGGCCAATGCGTCATCCACGAGCTTCCTCAGGCGGATAGTGTCCTCGGTCTTCTTCTTGCGGCGGGCATTCTGGTTCTTTCGCTCTACGTGACGCTTCTGATCACGGTTCTCGTTGTCATCAGGCACGTCCTCATCGAGGTACTCGAACGTCCTCCAGCTGTTGAAGTTGTACCAGAAGTTGTAGAAGTTCTCGACGTCTTCCTTGGAGCTCTTGTCGTTACCAAGCTTGGGTACAGGCTGGTTGGTAGAGAAGCGGCCCTCGGCTTCGAAAACCTTGCCCCAGAGCTTGTAGAAGTTGCCCTTTTGAGTGTCCTTCTTGGAAGGTGGCTCGACGTCCGCAGCCTCGTCGACGGAGTCAAATTGGCGCCTCTTGACGGGGTCAAGCAGGACTTCAGTTGCTTTTTGGATACACTTGAAGAACTGATCATCTTCTGTTCCGCCCTTGGCTGCCTTCTTGTCGGGGTGGTGCTTGAGCACCTTCTTGCGGTGGGCCTTCTTAATCTGATCCTCGGTAGCGCGCCATCTGTATTTTGTGATACCTAGAACGGCGTAGTGATCTTGACCTTTCCAGTCCTTGGCCTCGCGCTGTAGCATGAGAGGGTCCTCGGGCTCGCTGATTTCGCCATCGTCCTCGTCTTCAACCTTCTTGACGTTGGCCTGAGCCTGGATGCGGTCGTCCTCGGAGAAGGTACGCTTGTGACGTTTCTGGAAATTATAGTTAGCCTTGATGAGTATAGAAAACAAAGAAGAACGTACTCTGCGGGCGTGTGCGAGGAAGTGGTGGCCCACGGGCTCGATGTTGCGATCATTGGCAGCGCTAAGGCTACCAATGGGCTTGAAGTCTTTTTCGGCTGTCCAGCCCTCGGGGAGGACTGGTAGCGGGAGTGACACTTGTACCGTAGCCATATCTGCGTGCGTGATGGTGCCGAGTGGTGGTGGTGGGGGGAAAGCGACCTGAGAAAAATAAATTCGGCGTATTCAACAAGCTGGTCCGAGCGTTGCGCGGAGCTTGGCAAACTCCCGACGTCTCACCTGTGCACTCAGTGAAAGAACAAGTGGACTCTCTGTTCACAGCTATGGCCGATTTGTAGCTATTCGGCTCAGTCAACACTTTTGGGGAGATATATAGATTATCGTCGATATGTTTCAAGGCTTCCAGGTACAGCAATACACCATATTCTCAATATGTTATGTACATGAGCTAATGCCGTGAAGCGCTTCAAAGGCGCAATCGACGCCAGAATCGCAGAAGAGCAGGCGCGGCAGCGCACATCTACTCAGTTCCCAGCATCGAGATCGGGATCTGTTCCCAGACGGTCAAACTCTCGGACTGATTCTCCCTCGAAGCGGGCCGGCAAGTCCAAGGAAGCAGACGGCAAGGCAGCTCCCGCTGGGAAAGGTCCCGATCCCTCAGAATTCGACCCAGAGTTTGTCATAGGGGAGGATGACGAACAGCCGAGTCGGACAGGTACTCCTCTTTCCAAGGAGAAAGCAGAGCAAACAGAGGCAGCTACAGGCAGCGATAAAGCCCCAGAGGAAGATGGGAAAGCCGTAGAGAACGATGAGAAACCTGCACCTCCAGAGATTCCTCCAGAGGCGCAGGTTCGTCTACGGAAGCTTGATAAGCTGGAGCCCAAGTACACCGGTCAGTAGATCCACGAGACCGAATGCTGGGTATTCTAACTCGGTCCATAGAGCTCCTCCGTTCCTATCGTATCGCGCATGCCCGAGTCGGTCTAATCGAAGCCTTCGAGTCGTCCCTCCGCGAGCATACGCCTCTAACCTCGATTAGCGAACCCGCTGCGTTTGTTGAATATCTCGGACAATTGAACGTCAAAGGTGACATGCTCATGGATGAACTGAAGAGGGTCTCAAAAGAACGAGATGAGATGAACAAGAAACTAGAGGATGCTGAAAAGAGAGCCAAGGAAGTTTCAGAGGAGAACGAAAAGCTCAAAACGCAGGCGGCCGAGCAGAAGGAATCTAAAGACGACTCTACTGTCACAGAATCCGCAACTCCTTCGTCCCCTTCGAAGGACTCAAAGGATACAGCGCCTACCGAGGACGAGGAGTTCTTTTCATATGACAGCGAACTGCCGAGACTCCAAACACAGCTCAAGGAGAGTGAAGAGAAGGTGGAGAGGCTCGAGGAGGAAAACACAAATCTCAAAAGTGAACTATCCGTCGCCCAGGAATCGGCAAAGTCTTTTATGAATAACCTGGAAATAGCGGCCAATGACATTCACTCCATGAAAGATAAAAATGCAAAATCGCAGAAGGAAGCTGCCGAGCGACAGAAGGAGCTTGACAACACGATCCAGGAGCTCCAAGGAAAACTTGAATCTGCTGAGAAGGAGCTTGCTCGACAGAAGAGCGAGCATAGCGAATTGGTCAAGGAGCTGAGAGAGAAATTGGATGCGTCTACGAAAGAGTTGGAAGAGCTTCATGCTACTAAGGGGGAGGAACTCGTTGACAATCATGGCCAGGAGGCACTCAAAGCGCAGGTCTCTACGCTAGAGAAGGAAATTTCAGAGGCCCGTGATGCTCAAGCCAAGAGCGAGAAGCGTGGCCAGACTTTGAATGGACTCGTGACCAACCTGCGCGACCAAGTGAAGGAAGCAGAGTCGAAACGGGACAAGGCACTTGCTGATGCTGAACAAGCAAAGAGTGCTCTCGAAGCCGCAGACGCGAAGAAGACTAGCCAGGCGGAGGCTTCCACTCCTGTTCCTACACCTACCACTGAGACTGCGCCCAATTCAAACAAGAAGAAGAACAGGAAGAAGAAGAAGGGCGGTAAAGGTGGCGATGCAACCCCGGTAGAGAAGACTCCCAGTGAGGCTGGCGACGCGAGCGGCCTTCTCAGTCCAGCTACTGCGGAATTTTCCCCCTCGCAATTGGAAGATGCGCAAAAGACTGTTGCGCAACTCAAGTCAGACTTGGAAGCGAAGACTGCGACAATCGAGCGTTTGGAGGAGGAAGTTACACAGAAAGCTACTTCGATTGATGCGCTTAACAAGAAGCTTAGAGATGAAGAGGGCATGAAGGAGGAGATTGAGACTCTTCGGCAAGATTTGCTAGACTTTGGTGCGGAACACACCGAAGCCAAAGACAAAGTCAAAGAATTGCAGGCTGAGAAGTCCGCGCTGCAGGAGAAGCTATCGCTTTTGGAGAAGGAGATTGCCGAGCTCCGCACCGGCAAAGCGGCACAAGCCAGCACTGAAGAAGAAAAGAAGGCTCTCACCGCTGAGTTTGAAGCGCTCAAGGCTAAGGCAGACACTCTACAGACGGATCTGTCCGTTGCAGAGCAACTCGCGGCGTCTAGGTTCAAAGATCTCACGGATATGAGGGAGGTTCTGCAGAAAGCGCAGCCCGAACTTAGCTCACTGCGGAAAGAGGTTTCCGAGCTAAAGAGCACCAAAGAGGAGTTGTCAACAAAGACATCTGAGCTGCGACGTCTTGAGAACCGTGAGAAGGACCTGAAATCCGAAATCGCAAACTATTGCTCACAAGTGTCTGACAAAGAAGGCGATGTCAAATCACTGAACGAGAAACTCAAACAAGAAACAACGCAGAGACTTGCTTTGGAAGAGACCAACCGAAAGATTCAAAGAGACTTGCAAAAGTCTGACAATGATCGTGATGATGCTATTGAGGCGCGCGAGAAGGTGTCCAAGGACCTCGCCAAGGCACAGGACGAACTCAAGACTTCGCGCGACAAGATACGCGATCTAGAGCAAGAAGTCTCGAAACTGGAGCGCGAAGCTTCGAATCTGAGAGACGACATCCAGCTCAAGTCAGCGCAGTACGCTAGCGCACAGGATCTCATGAACAGCATGCAAGATCAGACCCAGGAGATTGGCACGCAGATGAAGGAAGTCAGAGCAAAGAGTGAGAGTCTCGAGGAAGAGCTGGCCGACGCCCACCGATTACTGAGCGAGCGGAGTCGCGAGGCAGAGACGATGAGAAGGTTACTAGCAGACGCCCAAGGCCGTGCTGATGCGCGTGTTCGTGAGATGCAAGAGCGTTTGGATATTGCCGTGGAAGAGCGAGAACGCGCGGAAGAACAGGCCAGCACTTTTGGCCGCCGCCGGGCCCGCGAACTTGAAGAACTCAAACAAAAAGTGCGGGACGCCGAGCGTGCCGTCACGCGAGCGCAAGAAGACAAGGATGATCTCGCTGCATCCGAAAAGGAGCTTCGTCGTCAGAAGGAAGACTTGGAGCGACGCGCCGCCCAAGCCGGTGAAGATGCGAACGAGGTCCGCACAGCTCTCAACCAGCTTCGCGATACACTTGACGACAGCGAGAAGCAAGCTCGCGATTTGGAGAAAGAGAAGGCCGATTTGCGTCGCGCGTTCGATGAGACCCAGGGCCGTCTCGAGAAGCTTCAGAAATCGAGCAAGGCTATGTCCGAGGAGCTCCGCACGTTGAAGACCGCCCCAGCGCAATCTTCACGATCGTCTCTCGAATCTTCGCGGTCCCGAATCGCCTCTCCGACGCCCAAGTCTCAGAACACAGCCGCATCGCAGCCGGGAGAAGCAATAGACTATGTTTACTTGAAGAACGTGTTGCTACAGTTCCTCGAGCAGAAGGATAAGAAGTACCAACAGCAGCTCATTCCAGTGCTGGGAATGCTTCTACACTTTGACAAGTATGTTTTTAGTTTTGATAACGATGGTGTTCGCTAACGTTCTTGCAGGAAAGACGAACAGAAGTGGATGTCGGTAGTGTCCGCGAAGTAGACGTGTGTTTCGGGTAACCATGCTTGTATTATTATAGTCCGCCTTCAATTAAGAGGTGCTCTTGTCTGGTTTTTGATCGCTTCTTTTTGCATAGCGATGGGTCACTGGTGACTGGCGTCATCGAAATTTAGAACGTTGGATACTGCTACTGGGTGCTGGGTCTGTTTGGTAACGGGGTTGGCTTTTACCGTGGTATCGTCATTGGTATCTTGTGGTTAGGTACGAGGAAGTATCTTTGGGCCTTGAGGGTATTTTTAGATATGTAGGCTTAAACACGTCGATGAATGGGAAGTACGAAGGCTTTGGGGTATTCGATCGCCTTTTGCGCGTCGTAATTGTGATTGTGGCGTCTTTTCGAGGAGGGCGTGTGGATTTCTCATGCGACCGGAGAAATATATGATGTGTAGAAGATCAGCAATTCATACAAAAAATCTTCAGTACATCCAAGTTTTTTATTAATGCTCATCAGGGTACAGAATTTCATGCTATTCGGCATATGAATATGTGTTGAAAGCTAGATAGCCTCCCATGAGAAGTCTGCTGTTCTTCAGGCACAATGGCCACCCATCTGACTGCAAGACTTTTTAAATGCCTAGGAACGAATGACTGAGAGATTGATCTCAATTATTCCAATCATGTAGCTTACTACGAATATATAGCAGCACGGCATTCCCCTTGGAAATTGTGAAGTTTGTTGGGTGAGGGGTGAGTGATCTGCGAAAGCACCCCTTCGCGTAGCAGCGCAAGGCCGAGGGTATTCTGAGTCTTCAACTAGAGCTTACCACGAGTAAAACTAGACGTCTACAACGATATTTAGAGTTCAGGTGTAGAGAGATCTTGCGCAATTCACCATGTAGAGTAAGAATCGATTCAGAATTTGGTCAGTGTAGTTTAATTCGATCTTCAGCTGAACTGAAGCGTGAAGTGGTTATTTGAGCTGCAACGGATCCTATCCCAGCTACATCGTGATGTCCTTCTGTCCAATAATCGGTGGTCCTTATGATGGGTGGGGATGGTCCGGCATAGTGCGGCTCAATTGCGGACGTGGGGCCCGGCACCAACCAAAATCTGGTTAAAGCGAATGTGCCGGTGAGGGGTTATCAAAACCTCGACTCAATAGGACATTGAGGATATGTCGTAGACTGGCGGAAGTCCTCCTAAAACACATTAATTGAGTATATAGGATTAGAAATCAGGCTTCATCACATCCAACAAGTCAGGGCACTTGGTCTAGGGGTATGATACTCGCGTAAGTGCTACAGATTATATTCAGATGTTGTTCAACCTACTAACATTGTGATAGTTCGCATACTTAAAAACATGCAGAATTGTGAGTGGTCGTGGGTTCAATTCCCACAGTGTCCACATTTTTTTTTCGAATTTTTTTCACTCCAGAATTTTGATTGTTGATCGCACTTCCACACATGAGGTCATGCGTTGTAAAACGCATGCTTTTGTGATAGTAAAACTATGTGCATGCCTATGAATAATCGCTGCCTCTATCGATATTTCTGAGAAGGGCGAAGAAGAGGAAGGATAATCCTCGTATAACTGCATACTACCCTTCACGCGTCAATTTCTATATTTTCCTGGAATACAAACAAGCAGGCTTCATTGTGCGCACCTGATTGCAGTACATAATCTCCCGCACTCCCTCCTTCCCTTTGATGAACTGGTGGTGATCGTGACTATAAACGGTGTCAGAGTAACCATCCGAAATATCTGCATATTGATAGAAGGGTGTTGAAGTGACACATTCAGAGTCCAGCGAATCATTTCAGTGCGAGAACACATTGGCATCACTTGGAAACCCTGTGACCTGTTACCAAAGCGACCCGAATATATGGTTCAGAAAGTTAGCGGTGAGAATGGGAGAGCTGAGAAGCGCACCAAGAGATTATTAAGTATTCAGTATGATTTAGAAGGTTCTGAGATATGGGGGCGAATATGTTGTTTGCTTGACAACTTGAAGTTATACGGATGTTGTTGTTGCTGCATCGAGTCTAGCGATTATCTGGCTATAGCGAAGCTCACCGGGATGCTTGATTATGGGGGAGAAATAATGGAAAATGGGAGGCCAAGAAAGTTGCTGGCGTAAGCTTGTGGAGGTATGCCACTAACAATCGCATCATGGGAGTTGATATTACAAACAAAATACTCGTGTCAGAAACCTTTGCCTCGGTATTCAGCTGTTCTACTAATCTGAGGCCATCAGCCGAACGGTCCAAGGATTTGATTTCTGATCTCCAAAAAGAAGTATAAAATAGAGGACTATGGAAGAACGAAAATACCATCGACGACAGCAACTTTCTATCCAAACATCAAAGCAGCTATACTCTCCTCTATAGACTCCACCCTTCGCAATATATCCATCTTCCCAAGATGAAGCTCACCAGCACCGCATTAATGGCACTCTTCGCCACTCTATCCACCAGCCAACAAACCGGCGAAACCGTCTACCTAACCAACTGCGGCTCCACCTCGGAATTCAGCTACTACCGTCCAGGCCACAACTCGGAGAACCGCACCCCGCCAGACGACCGCTGCCGCTTTCAAACCGGCAACAACCTCCCCGTCAACTGGGAGAACAACGCCAGAAGCTGCACGTTTGGCACTGGCGTTCGCTTCGAGTCACGGATCGGGAGTGGAGTGCCAATCAACGCTTACGCGGGCCCTGCCACGCAGTTCATCCCCGGACAGGCTGGTAGGCCTTGGGATTGCTTTAGGGATAATCTGAGGGTTTTGTATCAGGATGGCGCGACTAGTTGTAATGCTGTTTATTGGTGCAATCCCCAGTGAGTTGTTCACCGTCATCAGATATCTGATATCAGGGTTGGTAGATTTCTCTATTAACGTTGCTTGCAGATAGATAAGATGGTAGACGAATAGAGGGCGTGAGCTTGCGTTCTCGGCAGCATTGGGGGGCGGGCAGTACTGTCTGATGGAGGATGGTTGGGCATTTTCCCATATACACTCTTTTTATGTTCCCAACACTCTCATTGGAATAGGCTAAGTAGTTTATTCCACCGACTCTCTTTGAATAGTTCTATATAATCTACAAATATATCATTGGTACCACATATCAGTGCCCTACTTGATTCAACGCGATTTTCTTACACCCTATCATACGTGTTTAGGTGTAGGTTGATTGGCGTCTGGCATGTACGTTAAGTTTTCTACCATGATATGTACTGTTAACAGTAACTCTAGCGGAAGATTATAGAAAGATAGATGTATAGTGCACAGTAGAAGTCGCTAATCCGTATGTTATTTAATGAGTAAGGGCGTCATTTTGTAGCCTCAACACCAAGCTGCTCCAACTTAGACTTTAAGTTTATAGTTATTATTCTAAAATTGCATATTATAAGTCGTGATCCTAAAATAGGACTATGCCTTATCAACTGTAAGATTTAAGAAATACTATAAAGGCGTGTTATTCTAAATTGTAATGTAGAGCGGCAATTTGTTTAACTGCAGAACAGCTGTCGTGCTAGAGCCTAGACAGCACAAGCTGTATTATATTACTTTAAAACTCTGCTTTAAGCTTTGCTGTACTTTAATTTTGTTTTGTTTTAGAGTGTAGGAATAGATAGACAAGCAGGGTATATATGCATGTATTGTAGTAGATAGTAAGTATTAGGTAATTAGAGGAATACTGTGTTTATAAGGTACATAAATCAACGTACAAAAGACTAGCGCTAAATATAGAAGAGTTGCATTTGTAGAGCATGTAGACATATTATAAATGAATAGGCGCTGAGGATTACATAAGGAGGAAGATGTTTTGGTAGGGTTTGGGTGCGACACTTGGAGAAATCGTAATTACAGCATATACTAGAAGTAAAATAATCTAGTGCATCAACTTGCTTGTTTTCGTATTCTCGTTTTTTTATTGTAAGATTTGTTCTTTTTCATGGTTCTTTATGTAGTGTTGCATGTAATAGATCATATACAAGCATTCAATGAAGTCAAGAGTTTCTCATATGACCAAAAAAAAAAGCTGAACGTGGGGGGTAACCAACAGATGAATAGAACAGAAAATAGTAAAGAAGCTAGATATCAACATGCAGAACATCATACACTCGTAGATAAAAACACCCAAGTATAACAAAAGACGACCATTCCAGGGGTAGGGAGTATGAGATTTTTTTACAACTTCTCCCTCTGGAGACCCTTCCAGCCCCACTCAGCGGCAATCAACTCGGCAGCGCGCTCGCCGATACCAAGGACAGTCAACATGGGGTTGATGGTCGGCATCTCAGGGAAGACACCGGCGTCGGCGATTCTGACGCCCTTGAAGCCGCGGAGCTTAAGCTCCGGGTCGACAACAGCCATGTGGTTGGTGCGGACGTCACCCATCTTGGTGGTACCGGCGGGGTGGTAGACGGTGTGGGCAACGCGACGGCCGTACTCGGAGAGCTGCTCGTCGGTCTGAATTTCCGGGCCGGGGGCGACTTCGCGGACGAGCCAGTCTTTGAAGGGGGCTTGCTTTGCGACTTCTCGTGCGGCTTTGAGGCCGGCAACGATGGTGGCGGCGTCGTAGCCTTCGGGATCGGTGAAGTAGCGGAAGTCGAGAGCGGGCTTGACAGTGGGGTCGGAGGAGGTGAGGTAGATGCGGCCGCGGGAGCGGGGGCGGGGGATGTTGGGGGTCATGCAGAAAGCATTGATGGGGGTATCATAGCCAAGACTAGAAAAGGTAGTTAGTAGGGAGTTGAGGTGATGAGAGAGATGGTGGGGGATTGGCTCTTACCGAGCGGTGTTTAGGCAGAAGGGGATTTGGTAGCAGTGCATCATGATATCGACGACTTCGCCGTCATCGCCTCGGGCGTTGGGAGCCTCGCGGCGGAGGAAAATGCCTGCGTCCGAGTCCTGGGTGGTTTGGTTCTCGGGGACGGGCTTGTTGAGTTCCCAGATGATGATACTCTCTGGGTGGTCGAGCAGGTTCTCACCAACACCGGGAATGTCTTTTACGACGGGGATTCCGAGAGAGGTGAGCTGGTCCTTGGGACCGATACCAGACAGGAGGAGCAATCGAGGGGTGTCGACAGCACCAGCGCAGAGGATAGTCTCGCACCTGGGGCTCAGGGTTCGCTTCTCGCCGTTCTGAAGGGAAAGGTCGACGCCAGTAACTTTGTCGCCCTTGACATTGACCTTGTTGACCCATGCGTTGGTGAGGACGGTCAAGTTGGTCCTCTTCTCGTCGCCACTCAGGATCGGGTGGATGTAGGCGACGGAAGCACTGCTTCGCCTTCCATCATCGGGGTTGTACGAGACGGAGAAGAAGCCCACGCTGGGCTTGAGGGCGCCGTTGGATCTGATCTCGTGGTTGAAGTCGTGGATAACGGGGATGTCCAGGGCCTTGGAGCACGAGTCGATCCAGTCCAAGCAGAGCTGGTTGCGGTGGTTCTCGTGCACGGGCTGGACGGTGTTGCGCAGGTTGTCCAAGACACGGGTGAAGGTCTTGAAGCTCCAGCCCTTGCAACCCTGAGCCTCCCATCTCTTGCAGTCGTATTCAAAGGGACGGAAGGAAATGAGGGTGTTGTGGGAAGAGCATCCGCCCAGGACTTTGGCGCGCGAGTGGCGGATGTGGGAGTTGCCCTGAGGTTGCTCGGTGGTGCCGTAGTCGTAGTCGAGCTCGCCGCCGAGGAGGTTCAACCAATCCTTGAGGAGCAGCACACGGTCGTCCATGAAATCGCTGGGGCCAGCCTCGATCAAGAGAACCTTCTTGTCGGGAAGGTACTCGGAGAGACGGGAGGCGATGACGCAGCCAGCGGTGCCACCGCCCACGATAACGAAATCGTAGACGGCATTGGAAGGGATGGTGGTGGTGGTAGGAGCCATGGCGGAGGATGCGGATGTGGTTGAGCAGCAGGTGAAGCTGAGAAGCCACAAGTTTTTATAGAATGGGTCGCGCGATTGATTGAGCAAAGTGCTAGCTAGCTGGACAGCTGGACCAAGCGGGTAGCAGGCAGGCAAACAGTGCAAGGGAGAGCGGGACGTGGGTCGTGGTGGAGTAGGGCCGAAGTCGCGAGAGAAATTCAAGGCGAAGCTACTGCAGGACCTGTCGTCGAGCTGCCTCAATTAGGGCGAGAGAGCTGGGAAGATGCACGTGCCATGCATGCAATCGCGTGCTTTTTGAGTTTTTGCATGCGAGCACTCGAGAGCTGGAGGTGAGGGTGGCGTGTTCAGGCAGCCTGTCTAGCTGTCATTGATTTTTTTTTTCTCTTCTTCTTTTCTTTTCGCCTTCGTTTGAGCTGCGTATACAGATCCAGGGTCCGTCTCTATCTTATCTAATCTATCTATCTATCTACTTATCAACCACCATCAATCTATTGTTGGACGACACACCACCACCACCAACAGATGGCCACGGACTCTGAAAATAGGAGCTTCTTCGGAATGATGTAATGCCAATGCAAATAAGAAAGAAAAAATGATTTTCTCCAGGCAAAGCAGCAGGCATTGCCTCGATCCTGGGACTGTTGGCTTGAAAATCTTTTGTCTGCTGTCTGTGTTGGAGGCCTGCTAGCCCTGTTACCCCACAGCGCACGAACTGTCTCCAGCCAATCACAGCGCAGCCAGTCTCACCGGACATCGGCCGATGCAAAGCCGACTCCACCTCCTCCAACACCACCAATCCTTCACCATCTCTTCCTAATCGGCTCGTCGGACGGAACAGGGAACCATCTCACCACACAGAGAGGTGCTGAGGAATAACCAAGGAAGATAAGGAAAGCAGTCATTCCAGAAATCGTTTATCTCACCCCTCTGACGTATACCTATCTCTCTCCACCGCATTTCAAATTTTTCTTTCTCATCTATCCCGATCAAGTAACGAGCTACCCCACAGCTTGCACCTTCAACGTTATCCATCCCATCCCTGCATCACTTCAAGTCTCGACTGCTGTCGTTTTGCCCTCCTACGCTGATTGACTTACTCTAGTACAGCTTCCAGAACCACATTGACCTCTCCTTTATCATATTTTGTGCAACACTTACATCCACCTACTTACGCAGACTTCGCCACCACCATGTCCCTCCCACTCCCTCCCCGTTTCGCCTACTACGACGGCAAGCTGCAGTCCGCAACCACTTCCAAATCCTCCTTCCAATCCATCAATCCAGCAACCTCAGAACCACTAGCTGATGTTCACGCCACTACCCCCGCAGCCATCGACTCGGCCATCGCCTCTGCTCAAAAAGCTTTCCCAGCCTGGTCTGCCACCCCTCCTATAGAACGCGCTCGCATTCTCCAAAAAGCTGCAGCTCTCCTCCGCGAACGCAACGATGAGTTGGCTAAGATTGAGACGCTCGACACCGGCAAGGCTTACTCGGAAACTTCAACCGTTGATGTAGTGACGGGTGCCGACGTCCTCGAATACTTTGCGAACCTGGTTGGAGGTGGTGGGCTCAACGGGGAGACTGCACAATTGCGGCCCAATGCCTGGGTCTACACGACCAAGAATGCTCTCGGCGTATGCGCAGGAATCGGCGCCTGGAACTACCCCATCCAAATTGCCCTGTGGAAATCCGCGCCCTGCCTCGCTGCTGGAAATACCATGGTATACAAGCCCTCCGAATTCACTCCCTTGCACTCGACCCTCCTCGCCGAAATCTACACCGAAGCAGGTGTGCCTCCAGGTGTCTTCAACGTGGTCCACGGCGGCGGTGACGTTGGTGCATACCTTACCTCGCACCCGAGCATCGCCAAAGTCAGCTTCACTGGACAAGTCTCGACGGGCCAAAAAGTCGCCGGCAGCGCAGCAGGCAACATGAAATACGTAACCATGGAACTGGGCGGTAAATCCGCGTGCATTGTCCTCCCGGACGCCGACATCGACCAAGCAGTCGATGGCGCCATGATGGCAAACTTCTTCTCCACAGGCCAGGTCTGCACAAACGGAACACGCGTCTTCATCCCCTCATCCATGAAATCTGCCTTCGAAGCTAAACTCGCGGAGAAAGTAAACTCCACGATTCGCGCTGGTGACCTCTTTTCCCCAGACACGAATTTCGGTCCTCTGGTTAGCAAACCGCACCACGAAAAGGTCCTCTCGCATATCCGCCACGGCATCGACGTCGATGGCGCTACGCTCCTCTGTGGCGGAACCTCTCGACTCACCCTTCCCTCTTCCGTGCCTGAGAACTACAAGAACGGATACTGGGTTGCCCCCACTGTCTTCACAAACTGCACAGATTCCATGCGTATCGTGCGCGAGGAAATCTTCGGCCCCGTTCTTTCCTTACTTACCTACGATTCCGTAGATGAAGTTGTTACCCGCGCAAACGCTACCCCGCTTGGTCTCGCCGCGGGTGTCTTCACCAAAGATCTCAACCTCGCACACAGCGTTGTCGCGCGTCTTGAGGCCGGAATCACGTGGATCAATACTTGGGGAGAGTCTCCTGCGGAGATGAGCGTTGGTGGGTGGAAAATGAGCGGTGTCGGCGTGGAAAATGGCCGGAAAGGAATCGAGGCTTGGGTGAGGAACAAGAGTACGCTCGTGGAAATGGGTGGTGAGGTTCCGACCGTTTTTGCAAAGTTGTAGGGAGTGAGAGAGGGAAAAGAATGCCAAGCTTGACTGGCCTCTTTTTTTTTTTTTTGTATATATGTTTGTTCATTGGTTATACGCTTGTTCTCAATACCTACCTCTACAGTTCTCAGCTCTCCGTTCTCAAATAGCCTATCCGCTTTTCTCTTTGTCTCTTTCGTCCTCACTATACTTGGACTTTTGATCGACGGAATTCGAATGTCTGGAAATGTGTCGTGAGCCGTGCATACCTAGGTATATATATACTAAAAAGATGGCCCACCTATCCTTACCAACAGCGTGATGAGCAAGGCCTCCTAACTGACCCTCCAGAACTGCTACCCCCCAAAGAAAAAAAAAAAAGGTAGATAAGAATGATAATAATAATGATGATGATGATGATAATGATGACAGACAACGAATATCCAGCCTCGGATTTCCAAAACAATGCTCCCTCCTCACTCCCCACCAACAACCTCCACCCTCACAGAAATCGACCTCGGAATCTCCAGAACCACCTCATCCCCTCTACTCTGCTGCCTCGTAACCCTCTTCCCCTTGGAATCCTCCATCCTGCCAATAACAGCCTGATGCAGAGCCAATATCATACACCGCACCAACTTCTCAACCCCTTCTAAAACGTCACTGATACATCGACATTCATATCCTACTTTCTCACCCGGAGCGAGGGTAAGAAAACTATGCTCGCTATCCACGGGTAGTGCGACGTTGTCGTCGTCGTCGTTGTAATGAGGGAAGTCGTGGGCGACGATTTCTTCGGGCGTGCTGGATGGGTATGTGTGTGAATAGCCAGGTTGAGGTTGAGGTCATGTCGATGCAGTTTTGGCTTTTGTGGTGGATGGGTGATTGGGGTTGTTGAGGAGGTGGTGGTGGTGGTGGTGGTGGTAGGGGGGATGTACTCGAGGGTTGCGCGGTGAGGGTATATTTTCTGCGGGCGAGGAAAAGGGTTGGTGGGCCTGTGAAGGAGAGGCTGAGTTTGGGGGGGGGCGGTGATTGGGGGTTTTGTATTTGGATGCGTAAAGAAAGAGCTATTGTGATTTCTGGGTGGGTGGTTTGTGCGGTTTTGGGTGATGGTGTGTGAGTCTGGGCGGTGTTGACTGTGCATTTGACGTAGTGACGTATATTACATCCCAACGATCTAGTGGAGATGTACGGATTTGAGATATCTGTGGTGTTGAGGTTGAAGAATTAGGGTCGGTGTGTAGTACTGAAGTTGATTGCAACTTGGCGAAGATGCCGTAGAGAAATGGAATTGTTATTACTGTAACTTGATATTCTAGATTGCGTCTATAGGAAGTAGCAGTAATGCAGAAATCTGTATATCTAACAAGAATGTAGACAAGCAAGATGTAAGCCATGCTCCCTCAGACCAAAAGGCATTCTAAGTCATCTCCGCCGAAATGGGATCTATTAAAAGCACAATACGATTTGCCATTAGGAACAACAATAGGTATCCATGCTAAACAGAACACTAGTGTAAGAACAGAGGTTATTACTACTCGACTTCCTGTTTTTGTGCCAATAAGACACGACAGAAAGGTTCCGAGTAACGGCCCAAAATTCGTACTCCAAACGTAGCCTCTTATGTAAAAATTGTCTCCGCCTAGATATTCAGCATGCTCAATAGGAACAATCAAGGGCAAAAAGATAGTTATTGCCAAAAGGATGATGAAGGCACCAAGCCACCACCGTATTTCGCGAATCCGAATTTTATAACCTGTCCTTTTCCAAAAGATCGGACTGGAGTATGAGATACTGCCTCCATCGATTTTTTGGACAAGCTTGCTGAGTTCATGCTCGGATAGGTCTTCTTCTGATCTCAAGGAGTGGAAATCCAAATTTAGCTCCTGATGCATCGCCAAAAACAGACGGATTATAGCTTTATGCTCCCCATCCAGGCTGATTCGATGGATATCATTCATTATACGCTTTGAGTGCATGTACATTGATGATATCCCTATACTCCAAAGTAATAGTGCTCCCATCACTGCGAATAATAGGATAAGGGAGAACCCCCACGCATAATCCTGCCAAATGTTAAATATACATGCTATCACCATGAATGGAAGTAGAATTATACCTTTGTGGATTGGCATAGACCATTTTTTGAAATATAATCTAGTGGGTAAACCTCGTTCTTGTATTCCCATTTCAAACCACGGCTCTCTTCGGGACCATCTAATTTGCCGAAATGTTTCGAGATATTGAGCTCTGGAGGTTCCAGTTTTATCTCATTGTAATGTCCGTAATATGATGTTGTGTTGCTCGGGTTGTGAAAATCCCGAACATTCATGATTACATCTTGAAAGAACGTCAATTGAAGAGGTCACAAAATCCCGCTATCTCAAAAATAGCTTACATTCGTCCACTGTATCGAACAGAGGATCCTTAATTTCCGGCGGAAACACGCGGCCTCCAACCACCACCGGCTCATAATCTTGCATGGGATTCGACGTGACAAGGAAGTCTCTCGTGAGTCCAACTCGGTCCCCATCATGGATTGTGTAGAGCAGGATTTTGAACTGTGTAAAATTAACAGAGTTTGACTGGTAGTCTCTCATCTGTGAGATGTTATTCACAGTATAACCCGTCATTGCGCTTGCGAGTGTGGAGAACAGCAGCGTAAGAATCGCGCTGTATATTATAAATATCATAGCAATCCTAGAATGCAAGCCCTTCCGAGTAGTAAAGTCACGTATCAATCGAGCCGTGGAGTATATACCTAAGACAAGCAATTCAGCCGCGAAATTGACATGATCGAGCGAAGGGGTATGCCGTCTGCCCACTACTAATCTACATACCTGGAGAGGTCTCGACAAAAATCGTTCGAAAAGAGCTATAAGTTATCTGAACGAAAGAATCAGCCACTCTTTAATTGCAACGGTTACTAGACATCACATACAGGCGCTACTTCCATGCTCGTAGTCACGTAGTACGCAAATGTACGCCAGCTGATATAGGCGAGAGCAGCTTGACCACCGCGGCCAATGATCTACGAGATGTCAGTCAATGTATATACTCGGTTACAGAGCTAGAAGACATACTATATCCCAACAGACATCAATAGCTTTAGCTTGCCCAAAAGACAATCGTCCAAAAGACATGGTTATCTGAAGAAATCCTGTAGCGGTCCAGGGGGATTCCAATTCTGGAAACACATTGAATTCACCATAAGGACACGCGTTGAATGTTCCGGCAGGATCACTATAGAGCCAACTGAGCCATGTAAAGGCAGTTACAAGGCCCCCGATGAGAATGCAGCCCAACAAGGCAGCTACCCAGCATTTGAAATCGGGAAATACGCAGCGTAAATCGTTTTTCGCGTCTCGAAAACTTCCTTTAATGACGCTCCACCATCTTCGTAAGGTGATTAACATATCGGTATGTATGACAGGATAGAGTGCTCGTTGGGGTGTTGTGAATTTGCGTCTTTGTGTTTGCGTGATCTGGTGGATATGAGCGATCTGTGGAAAAGAGCGGGAAGGATTGGGATCCATGACGGGACGGTGTAAATATATACCTGAGCATGCTGCGCGATGATGTAAACGAGCCCGAAAGGGAGGGGGGCGAATTTATTTTGTTTGCATGATATTGATGCCTACGCCACTACCTACAACAGTGCCTACACCAAATAATCGCTTGCGAGTACGAACGTCCTGATTCCTTGTCAGCAAAGTCAGATAACTGGAACGCAAAGTACTATGGATCGCCAAGGACAACGTTACGGGCAGTGCAAGAATCATTGGTTTGATGATTGGCCCCTCCTGCAAGCGCCCCAATATAACCAGCATACGACGATCATTCTTGTTGCCTTTTCGGGAAGCTGGCGAAAGTACATATACTGCACAGCCCACCTCGTGAGTTCAGGGCGATTCAGAAATGCGACAGATAAAGCACACGATACTACCATTCGCTTTTTGTCTCTTCGCCTTCTCTTGATCTTTTTCTTGGTTCGTAACACGATGGTCTTTGTCTGCACTTGAGAAATCATTCAGTATTTTCTGGAAACACATCTTAACCAATCCCTATGTCTCCCTTCGCTGCTGCTGTCACCCAAGATGCAGGGCGGGATAAGAGAGGGGATAATAGAGAGTCAGGCCAGCCTTGTATCTTTGCTATTTTCCTGGAAGCCCCACGCATAAGCTCAGAAAGTTTAAATGATAGTTCGATGAGAGACTTCGAATACCCACACAAAGAAAGAAACGGTGAGGCATAAATGTTACTTCCTTTATCCCAATCTCAACGATTAAGATTCTGGATATACTGGCTACTTGTTGATTTGGGATTCTTGAAAGCCGATTATTTATATTGGTGTTGTTTTGATTATACTATGATCGCGGCAGTGAAGTGAGAATTGTACGCTTTCCATGTATTTTATTCTGCCCTTCGATGTTTTCATATCTCCTTGGACATATAAATGCATTATGTATACGTAGACATTGATTGGGAGAGATGGTCTGTAGAAAGGGTTATGTAATCGAGTCCCTGAAGCTGCTTCAATGCAAAAGCTACGATAGGCCGGAATGGAACAGGAAAGAGTTGCCCATAAAAACCTACTCTACCCGTCCCGTTGATGTACTTCTCTCACCCCTCACATCGCTGTCGCCAGCTTTCTTCCACCCACGCGCATCGGATCTATCTGTGCACTACAGATTCCAACGAAACACCCGCCGCTTAGATCTGAGATCTGCCCAACAGGAAGGGTCTTCATACATTTCACCCTCATCACTCACTCTCGGCGACTTGCACCTCCACATCCCTCGCTATGGCCGCCTTCCTCGCTAAGCGCTCTCTCAATTTCAGACCCATTCCCTCGAATTCTGGAAGCCCCAATCCACGATTCCGTCCAATTTCCGCCTCACTTCTTCCCCATCTCGTTCCCACCAGGGATAGACCTTCCACCCGAGGAATCATCACCTCGAGGTGCTCGAAGTCGGATCCAGAAGAGGATCTCGCTAAATGGCAGCTAAATCTACAGGGTGGCAAGGACGATAACTTGAATTTGGGATTTTCGTCGTCGTCGATATCACAGCAGAGTGCAGAGAAGCGCGCACGTTATCAACGCTGGACGAGAAAAGCTGCTAGCTTCTCTAACGGATATTTTCTTGGGTTGATGCTGTGTCTTGTAAGTCTTTGCCCCTCCTGTCTGCAAATACGTGATTATTTTGGGGGATTTTTTTTTCACGAGGTTCTTTGATAGTTGGCATTATGAAAACACGTATTATCTAAGAACTTGCATTGCTGACTCCGGATTCTGGGATCTGTCTAGTGTACTTTCACACTATTTCCTAATATATACCGCAACAAGACAGAAGCGCACATTAGGTGTGAGCAAATTGGTGTGCTCTACGACGCTCACAAAATGCACGAGAGGGAAGAGGAGAAGCAAATGATGGAGGGACGCGATGATAACTGATCAATGAATGAAAATGCAGATCAGGTGATGTCTGTTCGGAATTCCTGGATGTTCTGCTGTAAGGAGTCTCTGATTGTTCAGGTGTCAACAAGAGCGTAGAGGAGAACGAGGGATATGCTGTTTCAGGAGACGAAAACTGACTTAATACACAAAATTTTGGACGAGAGAAGAGAGCGTTAGCCTTATAGTGACGAAACACCATTTCTATAATTAAACAATCCTTCTCGAAGATTTCCCATACAAGATCGATTTCCTCGCAACTACGCTATATCCTATGGCTATCTTACATACATTACAGTTTCTAAGCCTCTTTTGGACTCACCTACCCGTGTTTTCAAACTCTATGCAGCCGGGAACAGTCAGGGTTTCTGATTCAAAAACGGTACGGAAGGCTGGCCGTAGAACTAGCCTTTACTTCTCTCATTCAACCTAGAAGGTTCACGGGACACCCCTGCTTGCTATTCTTGGAAGAATAGAAGATTGAAAACTGCTGTATACGTCCGAAACATCGTCTAAGATATGAAATTTGCGGAGGTGTTGGGGTGTCGTCTCCAAAATAGTTGGATGAGGGATTCTGCACTTTATATCTTATTGAAGCTTTAGAGAACGTAGCAATCGACAAAGACATGCTGCGCAAAGAAGTAAAATACGTTCTGGATAGAGATATACATGTGGAGGCCTTGGTTGATCATCATAGAAAGTCACTGTTTTTGTATTGTGTGGGTCCGCTGCAACACTTTTCCAGAGAATCATCCACGGATATGTAAACACCTGTTCACGCGAGGTGGGACTTGATTTGAATTCAGATCATATGCTCATTTGATTGATGTTCTTGTATACTCATTCTATTTTGATGATCTTTCTACCTCTCGTTGACAGACTAAGGGCTGCAGAGATTATTACCAACCCTTGCAACAGCTACACAGTGCGCAAAGTACTGATCACGACGAGAAAAAAAAACACGACCGCTAATCGACTGGAGCCACACACTTTTCACAGCTATTATTAATACGAAGAGATTTCCTGCAAGAATCGGCCTCAGGAACCCCAGTAGCGCCAATCAAAAACAAGCACTGGCTACTAAGTCAAACAAGTTTGACGCGCGAGTTGCCTATGACATATGATGAATGAGGCTCAAAAACAAGCATATAGCTTGACTGGGGCCACGCATATCCACCGAGTCAATGCCGTTTCAGTGTTATGAAAGAAAAAATACATCAAATCCATGACCTTGATTGAATCATGGGCCGGATACTGTACTCGAAGAGGCAAGACGCTCTCCGCTCTATCGCGAATATGGGGATCTAAGCGACTTTAGTGTCTTGGGGTCCCCGCCGTCATGTCCCCATGGGTATAAAACACGATCTATGTCACTAGTCGACCTTTGCCATTTTCGATGCCTGATGGTGTGAGCGATAAATTTTCTGGTGGGACCGCTAAAGTGATATCTGACCTGGTTTTTTGAAGATCTCAGTCGGAAATTATCGGCGTTGTTCTTATCGTTGTCGCAAAGGTCATGCTGTCAAAGATGTGTATGTTCATCAACCACACGTCTAATCGGCCATCGCAAGGAACTATATACACACACGCATACTGCAGGCGAAAAACAGCGTGAAGATCGATGAGTTAGCGACTGACAGTTCGACAGGTGGCTCCGGTCACACTGGAAAGAATGTCGGAAGGATGACGACGGTCCTAATACTCTGCCGCAGAGCCGCAGTCCGGCCAGCCACTAGAAGCTTCTTCACACATAAGCTCCACTTAAGCCTTGCTAAGACGCCGGTTCAGCGCCATATTCACGCCCGCGCCATTCCTTTTCAAGTAATATTTATCAAAACCTGCAACGTCCGGCCTGCATGACCACACCACACAATTTGCTGCAGCACAACATGGGGATTGGAGACTCCACAGTACCGTCATCTGGGAAAAGGAGGAGGACCATGGGGTTTCCTCTCCTCTCTCTCCAGTTGGGGGCCTTGCCAGCTGGGGCTGGTTTAAAAGCGGAGTTGGCCCCGTAGAATTCGATGGGTGTGATTTTCCTCTTTTCTCATCACAACATTCCTCTTCCTATCGTTTCTCGATATAATTGTTGAGCAACATGGACGAGAAAGCGCTTCATACCGAGGGAGACCACAAGCCAGAGATTGAAGTGGCTCCCACCCCTGCCTACGAAGCTCCCAAAGCAAAGACCGAGCAACTCGAAAATGCTCGCGGATGGGAGGGAGACAATCTCATTCGTGATCTCGAGAGGGAGCTCCAGGAAAGCGGAGGCTACAAGAAAGGCATCTTCGACATAGAGTTCAAGAACCCAAAGCACTTCACATGGATTCTGGTCATCTTTGCGTCCATGGGCGGTTTGCTGTCTGGTCTAGACCAGTCGCTTATCTCTGGGGCCAACCTCACTCTGCCAGACGACCTCCACCTCACTTCCCAACAAAACTCATTGGTAAACTCTGGAATGCCCCTAGGTGGTGAGTCTTGCCAAATCTATTTTCACTATTTCTCTTCTGACCTCACTCTGCAGCCATTGCTGGTGCTCTTCTTATCTCGCCCTGTAACGAATACTTCGGTCGTCGCTGGGCCATTATCATCTCTTGCATTCTCTACACTATCGGTGGTGCTCTCGAAGCAGGCAGTATCAACTATGGCATGATCGTCGCCTCCCGTGTTATCCTGGGCGCTGGTGTTGGTCTCGAAGGAGGAACTGTACCCGTTTATGTCGCTGAGACTGTCGAAAGTCGTCTCCGTGGTAACCTCGTCTCTCTGTACCAGTTCAACATCGCCCTTGGCGAGGTTCTTGGATATGCCGTTGCTGCCATATTCATCAAGGTTCCCGGTAACTGGCGCTACATCCTCGGCAGCTCTCTCGTCTTCAGCACCATCATGGGAATCGGTATTCTGTTCATGCCCGAGTCGCCCCGCTATCTGATGCACAAGGGCAGGGTTCTGGATGCTTTCACAGTCTGGCGCCGCATCCGCGGCATTGATACGCCTGAAGCGCGTGAGGAGTTCTTCGTTATGAAGGTTAGCACTGAGGCCGAGCAGGCTGAGGTTGCAGCTGGACGTACTGGCAACTACCCATGGATGGACTTCTTCACCAAGCCCCGTGCGCGCCGAGCTATCGTCTACGCCAACATCATGATTTTCTTGGGTCAATTCACCGGTAAGTCTTCCTCTGCACATTATCGCACGACGGCATTTTAGCAATTCGTGGTTATCTTGCCCCCCACCCTCGCTGCCGCCCCCAAAACACACCCCCACATACTTCTGACCCTCCCCGATCACCCCCGACCATCCCCGACCATCCCCGACCCTCCTGTAACCTGTTCTGACGGCTTTTAACTAGGTATCAACGCTATTATGTATTTCATGTCTGTACTCATGCACCAAGTCGGATTTAATACTTACGAGGCCAACTACATGTCGCTCGTAGGCGGCGGCTCTTTACTTCTGGGCACAATACCCGCTATTTTCCTCATGGAAACCTGCGGTCGCCGTTTTTGGGCTATTGCTATGTTACCTGGGTTTTTCGTTGGTCTAGTCCTCGTTGGAGTCAGCTACCAATTGTCTACTCTCTCCGCGCAACTCGGTGTCTACCTTACCGGGCTGGTCATCTACGAGCTCTTTTTCGGTTCCTACGCCGCGTTGACGTGGGTTATCCCCTCGGAAGTGTACCCCACTTATCTTCGTTCATACGGAATGACTACTTCCACTGGATGGCTCTTCCTTTCTTCCTTTATCGTCACGTACAACTTCACCGGTATGCAGAATGCGTTTACGAAAACCGGATTGCCGTTGGGTTTCTACGGAGGTATTGCCGTTCTTGGATGGTTCTACCAGATCTTCTTCATGCCCGAGACCAAGGATCTTACTCTCGAGGAGATTGATCAGCTGTTCCAGATGCCTACTGGCCAGCTCGTGAGGAAGAACGCGAAGAGTGCTATGGAGGTGACGAAAGATTTGATGCATTTCCGTTTCCGCAAGGTATTCATTGAGAACAACCAGCGTAAGACGGAGTAAGGAGGTTGTGTTTCGGAGATACCCTTTTGATATTTACGCATGTAAATGTGTTGATGAGGAATGTTCTGCATGGACAATTTTGTCCGCAGATACACTCCAAAGTATGATATAATTATATATATGAATGAATATGTCTTTCCTACAATGATCTCCCTTTAGTTTTCTTATTTTTTTGTGTGCTTGATTGAGGCGAATATATCGTTGTCTCGCTTGAAGACGAAATCGATATGCTCATAGGTCTGGTTTAAACAATTATCAAGAAGAAGAGTGAACACGGCAGATGACAAAAAAGATTGTTTACATAGATAAATCGAGAAATTGACTGACATAGACCAATGTTTGCGCAGGCAATTGACGAGCACTAACATGATCAACGGCTACACAGACTCAGCTTTGAAATAGTTGTGGTTGGAGGTCGAAGATGAATATATTTTACTCGCTCCCTTATTCTCTAATAATAGCTTAGAATGACTACATAACTGCAGTCATTGAATACCAGATCTTATGGTACATGGAGCAACCAAAAAGGCAAACTGGCTTGAGCACCAAGTAATAAGGTGAAAATGGCACAAAATCACTCATTTTTCATGTTACAACTCCATTCAACCTCAGAAAGTACACCGCAGACACAGGTAGCTCTTTTTAGATGTATCCCACATGTTGCTTTCCTTGCTATGTTTCTCTCCACCCTCACTCTCCCTTTAGTTTTGTTTATCGCCTTACTTTTTGTGTCCATATTATAACTTTTTTTCAACACAAAAGCTACTGTTCCTTTCACCAACTACTACTTCTTCACACTACCAAAAGATCGCCAAGTCAATCACAAGCCGAGACCTGGCACCCAAATCATCTGAATCTTGTTTGCCGAACTCAAAAAACAAACATCGCAAGTAAAGCGACTGACCGGTATCTCGCCATCAACGCGGGGTGCCATGCGCGTCAGCAGGGTTCTAATTGGCCAGCTAGCTTCACTGCCTCCAACCCCACACTTCACATCGTCCACACCTCCAAGCAACAAACACGACATTGATTGTCAAGTGTTACATGATCGGCCTATATAACTGCGACTCTGATGCTACATGGCTGTCTGCTCGAAGTAACATAGACCCCCACGACACGCTGCTGCGCCCTTTCTGGAATTCCTGCGCCTCCGCCACGGGTGGATTATCTGCACCATATACACGAGCGAGTCGTTTACTGGGTGCGCGTTTTCTCGTATGTAAAATATATATTTACACGTCATTGCGAGGTTAGACTTCACGGCAGATAAACTGGACGTAACGGAAATCGTACATGTTCGGTTCTGGCTGCAAGTCATCGGATGAGCTTTGGTGCCCCATCATTTTCGGATTCCACGAGATCCTCAAGCCTTGAAAAACAAGAGTAGAACCTGAATCAACTTGGTAAACCTGTTTTACCAAGAACAAGAGCAATCGCCAAAGGCAGAATCTGTCTTCTGAAAGATCACTTCAAGAGCGAATCAATACCCAATCAGAGAACAAGATCAAGATATGGCACCTTCAGCCACAACCCCAGTTCCCAAGGACAGCAATGCCTTGAGCTTCCTCGGCCCTGTCCCAAGGAAGATGTTTGAGAACCCTCCTCGCATTCTGATCATCGGCGCCGGATCCCGCGGTGCGTTGATGCTTCTCTTACATCTACCCCATCCCTTCTACTCGCGCGCTACACATACAAGGATTGCATATAAAAGTATCCTTAAATCATCATCCCACATTTACGAGAGAGCTTCTACAGTCCGTGAAGACTTGATTATGTGAGGGTATCGCCATCAATATGTCTAGCAAGACACATCAGCTGTGCCATGACATACTTGCACCAAACACACACTAATATCAAATTCGCGGGGATATAGGCAATGCGTACGCCCAAGGAACTCTAGATTCCACGAACGGTATCATCGCTGCTGTCGCGGAACCCGTGGCGTATAAACGCCGTGAGTTTGGGAGGAAGTTCATCTGGGGCGATGATGAGGGGGGTGAGGGTAAGAGGGAAGGGCTTGAGTTTGTGGATTGGAGGGATTGGGTTGAGTATGGTGAGTTCTAAGCTTTTCTTACCTCTCTCTTTCTTCGTTTTTTGAGCGTCTTTTTATGAGTCGTAACGTTATCCCCCTTTGGTTCGTTTGAGGAGGGTTGTGTGCGATTCTGTCATACATAACCTTTTGTTTCCACTATCTTGTTCATTTTCTCAGCCCTCGCTTTTTCTCTTGTTAATCAACTTATATTCTCCATTGTCCGAATAGTCGTTGCCCGCTCTTAGCATTCACTGCCCAGATACCTTTTCGTCACTCTCTTATCCCCATCCTTACTAAAACCCAGAAATCCATATAACACTCTATCCATAAAACCCACAAACCACTTCAAAACCAAAAAGAAAAGAAGAAGATAGGTAAACCCCGCACTGACTCCAACCTCACGCAGAAACCTCCCGCCGCGCCGCCGCCCGCACGGGCTCCCCCGTTCCCCCCGGCATCGACGCAGTCTTCATCTGCGTGCTCGACGAGATGCACGAACAAGTCCTCGTCGGCATCGCGCCCTTGAACGTGCACATTTGCTGCGAGAAGCCGCTCTCGACCAGCCTCGAGAAATGCATCAACATCTACAAAGCGCTTTCTGCTGTTCCCGGGGGAGGTAAAGAGGGGAGGGATAAGATCTTTGGCATCTGCCATGTGTTACGGTACTCGCCTTTTACGATGCTGCTGAGGCAGTTGGTGGTAGAGGAAGGGGTTGTGGGGGATGTTTTGAGTGTTGAGCATGTGGAGCCTGTTGGGTGGTGGCATTATAGTGTATGTTATTTCCTTTCCTTTCCTTTCTTTTCTTTTCCCCCTTTGTCTTTCTCCTTTTTTCCTATACCATCGCCCCCCCCTTCGTTCCTATCCCCCTTTCCTTTTTATCAGACTTGCACACACAAAGTATTCTATGGATACCGCGGAACCACGCAAAAACGAGTGACGAGAAACGACGAAAGAAAGATAAAAGAAGGTTTGATAAATGTCACGGATAAAACTGATGGAGAAGAAATAACAGCACAGTTATGTCCGCGGCAACTGGCGCAACCACTCCACAACCGCGCCCTCGCTCCTCACAAAGTCCTGCCACGACATCGACTTCCTCCTCTGGCTCCTCTGCACGCCCGGCGGCGCCTCGCACGCGCACAAATCCACGCCCCCGCACCTCCCCTCGTCAATCACATCGACAGGGTCCCGCACCTTCTTCACAAAACAGCGGAAACCGGCGCAAGCGGGGCCAGCGACAAACTGCCTCTCGTGCCCGCACGAACAAGAATGCATTTACAGCGCGCGCAAAATCTACAAAGAGCGGCATCTGGATAAGGGGGTTACGGGGTGGCCGGTTAACGTGGTGACGCCGGAGATTGAGGAGATTTATAGGGATTTGGGGGGAGACGCGGCGGGGGAGAAGCTGTTGCGGGATTTGGCGGAGGATTATACGGAGGAGAGTGATGTTGGGGAGGTGGAATCGCGGGGGTGGTACGGACGCTGCGTGTGGGAATCGGACAACGATGTGTGCGACGACCAGCACGTTACTATTCAGTGGGACGCTGAAGAAGGAGGAGGAGGAGGAGGAGGGAGGACAGCAAAGACAGCACAGTTCCACATGGTGGCGTTCACGCAGAACATCTGCGCGCGCAGAGGCAGAATCTACGGCTCGCTCGCGGAAATCGAGTACGACGCCGACACGATCCGCGTGCATGATTTCCGCTCGGGACAGACGACGGTGCACTCGCCGCACGTGGAGAAGGGCGGGCACGGCGGCGGGGACACGGGGCTCGCGAGGCAGTTCCTGCTCGCTGTGGATGCGGTGGAGCACGGGGGCGTTGAGGCCGGGGATGCGCAGAGGAGGTTTCTAGGGTGCGATTTGGACGAGGTGTTGAGGAGCCATGCTGCGGTTTTCGCGGCCGAGGAGGCGAGGGTCGGGAGGAAGGTTGTCGAGTGGGCGACGTGGTGGGGGGAGAGGGTTGAGTCGCGGTTGCGATGAATGAATGAATGAATGAGCGAGGGCGCTGGCGGTTAATTCCTTGAAATGTTGTTGTTGTTGGTGGTCGTGTGTGATGTTACGCTGAGATGGGGGAAGCAAGTGTGAAGCAATATGCCTTTTTTTTTTGGTCTTCTTTCTTCTTCGTACAACGTCTCACATATGCATAAGTCGCTTGGATGCCACTTGTGTGCGCGCGCGCCCTCTATCCCCAAGCAAAGAAGCAAGAATACAAATACATTTTTACTATGTGCATCGGAAGGCGAAGTCGACGATGAAGCCGGGCGCGTACTGCAGAGCATTGACAGCTCCCCACTACCATACCGGTTCCATGTGCCACCGTGTTGACGTACGTAGTGCAAAAGTCAGGCATCCATCTCTAAGCTTCAGAATCCGACCTAATTAGCAACCTTTTTTTTTCCTTCTCAAGCCAGCGCCAAATCGGTACAACCAGAATCCGGTTTGGGGTTATTTTGGTAGCATTTTGACACCTTTTCCATGCCGAATCGCCAGGCATTGAAACCAACCTAATACGTAAAGTAGCAGTTACCGGATCAGGGCTGGATCGGGCGCTTAGATGAACAGAAAGCAAGATGGGGAATGAGAATAGATGAATTGAGGCTGTGCAACGGATCTGGCAGGGCTGAAGAGGGAAATGAAAGAAGAAAAGAGCCTCATCAAGGCAAAGCGGCTCTGGAGGGTCGTGGAAGGGGCCGGCGCTTGGAGGAGGGTGGTGGTGGCCAATGGTGGGCGCTTATTTTGTGAGTGAGGTGGGTTGATTTTGCTTGGAGGGAGCGTTATTTATGGCGAGGGAGCAAGATTGGAAGCGAGCGAGGTCAGTAATGAGGTTGATGGAAGGGGAACTTGCAAAGTCATGCTTTGCGAGCCGGGCGCATAAGGTCAGAGTTGGCAAAGAAAGGGAGAGAGGTGGACGAAGATGCGGGGAAGGCCTCAGACCCCGACGAGGGAAGACAACAACGCGTCTGCCGTATTTTGCGTGATTTTTTTCTTCGCTCGTCTCTGCTTGTGGACGCGATGCGGGATGTTGAGCGTGTTATAGTCGTGATGGCCGGGACGAGAGAAGTGGTCGCCATGTGTGAGTCACCATTGTCGGTGTGGTGGTTGTCTGCAGGCGTGGGAAAGAAACAGTGGGAGAAACGAAACTTTGGACCATCGTGGCCCAATCAACCACGGCAAAAGCGATGACTCCCAGCCGGCTTGCATGAATGTGTGGAGTTGGCATGTCGACGCTACTACACCGCATCGCTTGCCCTCGAATATTTCGCCCGCCCGGCGGTGTATTTAACGCCTCCCATTGGCTGCTAGCCCGAATAAAATGGATCGGCGGTGAATTGCGTTGCTGACTTTGACAGACGGCGCCGGCCCCTGTCACGTGGCCCCCGGTCCCTGTCACGTGCACCCCTGTCGCGCCCCACGCGCTGCGGGAAGCCGGCCGGGCGCTAAGCAGGGCCACCTCACGACAGCTACACCTCCAACCACAACATCACCACCGCCGTCTGCCATCTCAAACTGCCGCCCGCCCGCGCCTACGCTGCCTTACCCTTTGCCCTACACCCTTTGGGACCAAAGCCTGCCCGGTTTCAACTTAGCCAACCGCCCCTCTGCTGCAGCGCGTCGCCGTGCCCTTCCGACCTTGGCCCAATCCGTCCATGCCTCTCTGCAACCTCACCGTGCCCAGCCATTCACCGACCCCCATCGCTTTGCTCTCTTGTCCCCTTTCGGCCCAGCCTACGGCAAGAATAGCAGTTAGACATGTCCTACCCTCCCCCCCCGCCGACTAACTCGCCCACCAGCCGCTTGTTTCACGATTCATGGCGCACTGAGCCAGAACTCGGTCATACACGCGCCCGATCGCTGAACTGTTCGTCAGTCCGCGTCCCTGGAACTCGTGGAATCGTGTTTCAGAATGTTTTACCCGCTAGACCTTTCCAAGACTGCGCGCTGTGAGCCAGTCAATGCTGCGACTTCATCCCATGGAGAATAAGAACCCCAGCCTTCGCCGCACAACTACAGTTCCTCCCAAGCATTCACCCACTTCTTCTTCGCTGTGCACTGCCCGACTCCCTTCTCTTCCCCTTCTTCCTTTGCTTTGATCCACCCGGAGCTGGACTCTACCTTAATCCTCTCTTCACATCCATAATTGTCCCCCCTCATACCAAAAGCGTAAGTCGCAGCAACCCATTGGACCTCGTGCCATAACTTGAACCGCACAGCCTGACAAGTTTTATCCAGTCTGGTAGCAGTCCTCCTTCTTCTTTCACAATGTACAACCGCCAAACAACCCCCCCAACTACCTCCTTCAACTACTTCCCCGGGAGTGCCGGCTCAATATCAGATGGTGGCTTCTACTCGCCAAATGCTTCGCCAGCCGACTCCAACTACACAGTCAACACCACTCCTCCCCGATCACCCATCAGGCAACATGGCCCGCTCCTCCTCCCCAAGGTCCGCACCCAAGATCAGATCGCAGAGCCCACCACCGGCCCCATCAGACATCGCCGGACGACGTCTACCGCTTCCAGCATGAGCTATGGCTCTGCCTACAGCCCTTACTCTCGCCCTAATTCCATGGTGCGCAGAGGTTCAAGTCCCTTTGCCAACCAGCACGTCAACAGCACCCTCACATCCCCCGTCTCCACATCATCATACGACTTGGGCCTCACTTCGACTCTCAACTCCCCAATCGTCTTTGCCACGGAGCCTCGCCGCGCTTCCATCGCCAACCATGGCCGATCGCACTCTGCTTCCGCTCTCAGCAGACACTCGCGCGCTGGCTCCGCCGGCAGCATCGACGAGTCGGTCATCAACCGCTACGGATTCCCTACCTACCGCAACATCCCCACCTACATGACCACCTCCAACGCTGGTCAGCCCAACCTGGACTTGGTCACTGCTCTCCCAACCACATTCCCTCAGATCCACGAAACCTCGTATGCTGCCACCACGGCTTCGTCGCAGGACTTTGCTTTCCCCGAGTTCGACCAGGCTCCCGCCGTCCAGTACCCTTTCTCCACCGAGGTCAACTTCGACAGCTTCCCCGTGACCCCCACCTCCTCCCTCATGGAGTACCTCACTGCACCCAACCCATCCCCAGCCCTGGTCCGCCGCCTCACCGCGCAACCGCGAGGCGTCAACACACACTTCTGGTGGGACATTCGCAACCTCCGCAGCTGGACCGACTTCAACATCTCCACCATCACTTCCCTCCCCTCGGTCCTCCCCCTCCTCGAGGTCCCCATCACCGCCAACTACCTCCCTGAGCCCGCGCGCCAGAACGCTCAGCCCGAGAACGAGAGCACCCTCCACGATATCTACACTTCCCACTACACCACCAAGATCAACGCCGCTCTCAAGGTCGCCCAGGGAACCACCCACATGGTCATGCGCGGCGTCAAGTCCATCCCCGGCCAGAACCCGCAACCCGACTTCATCTCCAGCTACCCCTCCGACTACGAGAAGACCATCTTCGGCGACCACCGCGGCCGCGTCGTCGGCCTCGTCAAGTGCTACGACCAATGGAACACGGGCATGCGCGGTGAATCCCCCCCAAAGCAGGTCCTTTACCTCCAGGGCCTCGCGCACCTCCAGCGCGCTATGCGCGAGCACGGCTGCCGTTACGGTTTCATCCTCACCGAAATCGAGCTTCTCTGCGTCCGCTGCGGCGGTCCCTCGGATGACTCCACCGTCGACCCCACCACCGTCAATGCGCAAGCCGGCGTCCCCATCTTCGGCTACCTCGAGGTCTCTCCTCCCATCAGCCTCTCCACTCACAGCAACAACAACGGAGGCGAGGAAGGCGAGATCAAGATGACCGCTGCCCTCGCGCTGTGGTACCTCCACATGCTGGCCAAGGAGAACCCCTTTGAGGGTATGGGCACGTGGCGCATGGATGTCGGTGGCCCTGCCGCCCTCACCCGCCAGAACATCGTGGAGAAAGATGCATGGATCCCCAAGCCGCAGATGGGCGAGAAGAGGGAGGCCAAGCGTGTTCGCGGGTGGGTTTTCCCCGAGGAGCCGCTTAGCAAGAGGGAGTGTGGACGTGGGAAGAGGAGGGGTGCGTGAGTGACAAAGTTCTCGCGCTACCTTTTTTCTCCTTCTTCTCCCTTCTTACTCCCTTTTTTTTTTTTTGCAGCGCCTTCTTACTTCTTACCTCCTCTCTTCTTTCCTTCTTCTTCTCCTTTTCGGGGGCTGCTGGGATGTGGCTACAGTCGCTTCTTTATCGCGCTTTTTTGACTAATATTTTTCTCTCTCTTTTCTCTTCTTCTTTACTCTCATTTATACCCTGCATACGGCATAACGGACAACACGGACATGGGCATGGGTCGGGCTACATCAAAGGTTTATGATGGATCTGGTCTTCATCATACATTACACCACGCATGCACACGCATCACGACAACGAAAAATGGGGGCGCCTCTTTTATTTGCATCTTCATTTTTGCATACCACTGTCTCTCCTTTACATAATCAGCATTACTTTTTTCTTTACACTCATTCTCACGACAAGATATGGACGATTTCGCGATGAAGTACACGGAGGAAACGACAAACGACAAACGAACACAGCATGGGGGTAGGGGGAAGGACCTCGGAATCAGAAAACGGTCATTTCACAACGAGGACTGGGGTTGGAGGGTTAGGCTTTGACATGCATTTTTTACCCGGGCGTTATCTTTTTGTCATCTCAGCATTTACATCTGGCGTTTTTTGTTTTCTTTAGGTCCCTTTTTATGGTCAAACAGGCTTTTGACTTGAAAAATACCTTGTTGCTTTTCTCTCGCAATATCAATAATAGTAAATACAAATTCAAACAAACATTATAACAAAATCAGATATTCTATTCCTATCCTTTCTTCTTCTTCTTCTTTTTATCCCCCTTACCTCCTTTATTACACTAGAACGTAAATCCTTAACATTGGTATGTAACAGTACAAATATAATCTGCCTAAGCTATAAAAAAACTCCCTCCCTTTACTTAAGCAATTATTAGCAAAAAGAATAAATAAATAATATAAGAAAAAATAAAAGAAAGGAGCTAAAAGAAGAAAAAAAAGTTTTATAACTTAGACATGTGTTCCTACTACTCTACTTTACTTTATTTTTATCTTATCTTATTCTTAGTCTTGTCTTAATTTTTTTTATCTTTTCTTTATTCCAGTAGAAGATGTTTGTTTTTTAAGTTACACAAGAGAAGAGAGGAGAAAAACAAAAGTAATATTAATATATATTTTTTAGAAAGCGAGCAAGCAAGCAGACAAGCGAAATAGCGGGAACCCTGTAAGAGATGGGAGGTTAGGTATACATACATACATACATACATACATATACATATTCATCACACATAGGTATACATATATAGTCTTTTGATAGCCCTAAGCATAGTAGATTCTTAGTGTAAGAGAGTAGTTAGCTAGCTTAGTTTGAAACGCGGGGAGGGGGATAAAGTAAGCTGGGAAATGGGTATGGTAGAAAAATTTTGGTTTCTGGGGGGACTTTGTGACATTTGGCTTACTTGGTTATGTACGTACCTAGGTACTTACTTTGGGTGCGGGGGGGTTTTGACTAGTTAAGGTATGGCTAGGGACATCAACACACACATATATGTATACATATAGAGAGAGAGAGAGAAAGAAAAGGAAACAAGGGAGGGTGAAAGATATGATGGCATTTCCTTCTATGCTCCAACTTATCAAGGATAAGAACTATAAACTATCAAGGAAGAAAGAAGAAAAGAGGAAAAACCTCCGTAATATATAGCAAAAGCCATGCCAAAAACCAAAAAAGTAAAAGGGAATAAAGTAAAACTAAAAACAACTATGCGATTCTTTTCCTACAGATACATGGGGGTAGGTAGATAGATGAGGGAGGGGGTAGAGTTTAATGATGATGCCGCTTCAAGCCTTCAGCAGCGTGGCCAAGCACCTCAGCCGTCCTCTTGATCTGGCGCTCTGCGAGGTCCCAGTCCTGCTTGGCGAGCGCATCGCGGATGAAGGGGAAGATGTAGCCGCCGTCGTGCGCGTCGTCGCCGGGGCCGAAGATGACGTGTTTGAACTGGTCGCGGCCGGGGAGCTATAACATAACATGCCGGATTAGTAACATGAACTTAACAATTCGAGTTTTGAGGGAAGGAAGCAAAAGGAAGGAAGGAAGGGGGGGAGGGAAAGAACATACTCCGTGATCCGACATTTTATCGTCCTTGGCACTGCTGCCATCCTTTGGCAGATCCAGAAGGCGGGATTCAAAAAGGCCCATTTGCGAATTATGGTGCACGCGCTGGACGGTGAGACCTTGAGTTTCGAAGCCGCCTGTGCCGTAGACGTTGTTGTACCAGAAGGTTTCCCACTCGCCGAATTCCTTAGCACGCGTCGTCAGTGTCGCAACGGCATCGAAGAGGGGCTGGAAGATGGCGACATCGAAATTATGCCCAATCTTGTCGGTCGAGTCGAGGAGTTTTTGGGATTCTTCGGCGAGGAAGGACGCGTAGTCTTCGACTTTGAGCGGCATGATGGGTTCTTGGGCGAGCTCGAGGATGAAGAGGACCCAGACTTGCGCGAGCAGGGTGTGGTATACGAGTTCCGGGTCGATGTGCTCGGTCATCCATTCATAGGTTTCGTAGCAGCTGTGGGCGAGGTCGCCGTGCTCGGGGCCCTTGAAACCGAATTCAATCGACGAGGTGCCGGCGAGGTCCTGGAAGGCAATATGGTCGCCGGGTGCCGTGAGAGTGCCTAGTTCATGCGTCTCGCGCTCCCATAGGTCAAGAAGGGTCTTGTTCTGTTGAGGATCGACGAGGCGGCCGAGGATGCGGCCCCATGTGTGCTTGAAGACGGGGGATCCGCTGGCCCAGAGTTTGTCGCCTGTTACGCCGACGTCTACGTTGATGTAGGCGATGGCGTTGGCGCGGAGTTCTTCGATATTCTGTTCGACGTGCTCCGTGGATCCGATCATGTTATACTCTTCGGCATCCCACGATGCGAATTCAATGGTGCGAAGCGGATGCCAACCCTGCAGGCGGAGCTCACCAAGAACCCGCGCAACCTCGAGCATAACAGCAGTTCCAGAGCCAGGATCAGCGGCTCCAAAGCACCAGGAATCGCGATGACTACCGACGATGATTTTCTTCGGTGAATCTTCCACTCCGCGCAGGGAGCCGAAGACATTGGTTATGCGCTGCTGTTCCTCTTCGTCTTGGAAGTTTTGCAAGTATACCTTGGGCGATTTGTCCGGGTGGCCAGTGAACCACTTCACATCTGGCACTCCACCGATCCATTCTTCAGGCAATTCTGTGCCGATCCCGTCCAGGGATTGCAAAAGATGCTGCGCGTTCTCCCAGGATATGGGTATGCTGGGAATGTTTGGCAGTGCGACATTGTTGTCCTTGGACATGCGCATTTGATCTTTTGTACTCGGGCGGCCGGGGGTGAGAGGATCGCCGAGAACCATATTGGAAAAGGCGACCGAACCTCGCTGGACGCCGTCCTTGGGTCTCCAACGGCCTTTCGGCGCGACGTCGCCCTTGAGAAAGCCGTCATCAGCGGGGTCAGAATACATGAGCACACCTGCAACACCTGCATCCTGTGCAGCCTTGAGCTTGAGTGCGCGATCCGAAGGGGTTCCGTAGTACCGCATAAGCACCACGCAGCCTTGCACATCGACTTGCCCATCCCAAAGAGATTTAAAGTCCTTCTTGTCACCATAATTCACATAAATGAGAGGACCAGTCACATTTCCAGATCGGGAGAATCCATGAAAAGACTCGGTTTGCGGTTTCGGGGGATCGTAAGGCGAGCCTTCCTCCAGATTCGCCTGCCACGCCTTCTCCGGGGGATCCACGATTGCCACGCGGCGCCCGTCCTTTTTGGGGTAGTTCATATAGACAAAATACCTGTCTGGTTAGCCATTGCGTTTGGGAGTGTATTCGATGGAACGCACTCATCGTGGGTATAAGTATCCATATGCGCCTCCTTGAACTGGCTTTCGATCCACTGCCCCAGCACATAGCTGCCTTTAGTTCCAGCAAGATGATCGTACGACGTCACATATTGCAGGTTCTCTTGTATGCGCAACGTGTTTATGTTCCCCAAAGCCGTCTGGCGCACCCACTCCGGGTTGAAAGGTGTGCCGAATCCGCCCGCGCCCATGGGCACAATCTCACTGACCACCAACAAATACACCAGCGTGATGATAAGCACAAGCCCAAATAACCGAGCCAAAACCGCCCACCCCGGTCTGTATTCTTCTGGTATTGTGGGCAACCGCTGTTTGAACCATTCTAATCCGAACGAAGGCCACCGTATGCGCGGAAGGTGTATACTCGACAGTGACGTCGTGATGCTGTAGAAGCGTTTTGAGAAACCGTTTCTCGAACGGTTTCTCCTCCCTCGCCCATCCTCGGCTGATTCGGGATCCAAGATATCCATCTCTTCCATGGTTTGCCGCAGCGCTACCTCTTCATCCGCGTCCACCGGACTCCCAAGTCCGCTCTCTTCGTCTTCATCCAGACTGGACCGCGCGGATTGCACGGATGGCGGCTGGTAGTAGCCATTGCGGCGGCGGGAACTCGAACCCGAGCTCGCCGGGAGATCGTGACCAAGGAGGGTTTGCCGTTCGGCGTCGTCGCTGATCTCATCGGGGCCGCGGCGGGAGGAGAGGGGGTGTGAGGAGGATGTGGCTTCTTCGTAGGTGGGGATGGGAGGGTCCTGAAAGGCGTCGTAGTGGTGTTTTTCGTCGGGCATGACGGGCCACCGGGGGCCGGAGCCGATTTACACAAGAAGGGGAGGGTGGGTTCGTAAGGGGCGGTACGGAGGTGGGATTGATGATGGAGTGAGTGTCGTATCTATAATTGGATGCGCATATACATGGTGGGAGGGGAGTAAAGGAGTGACCAGGTCGGAGGATTGATAAGATACGGGAAGAAAGGAGGGGGGTAACAGCAATGGAGAGGGGAGAAGAAACAAAAGAATAATAATGTGTCGAACGTATGTCGAGTTGCCGGGGATGTAGTAGTGCGTGGATGGGGAGGGAAGTGTGGCGCGGCTGGCTGTGGATGGAGAGCGGAGGTGTCTTGGGGGTGTCCGCCGAGCTTCTCCAAGAACTAAACTCAGCTCCTGTTCGGCAATGCTGGAACACGACGAAACACTCGATTAGAGATCACGACACTTGTTCGTTTCTCTCCGCTCGACAATGACTATCCGCTTCACTAGGTATTTGTTCCATTGATTTTCCATAGACTGCATTACTGTTGTTCCTTTCTTCGGGAAACATATGTATCTGCACAGCCACTCAACAATTTCCACCGGGAACATACAATCCAACCTTCAGCTCACCACCGTATTACATGTTTCGACCGCCCGTGACGCTGATGGTCTGTCCGTTAACATAGCTCATCAACGGACTAGCGACTGCTAACACTGCGCTGGCAGCTTCAGTAGCAGTGCCTGGCCGTCTCAGGGGGATATCCGCATGCTGTTCAGCGGCCCCCGCTCCCGCTTTTTGCGCCTGTGGTATTCCTAGAGCTACCTTCTGCCCATCCGATGTGGTTATAAACGCGCCCTCTTCTTTCGCTGCTGTGAGGCGGGTGAGGATATGTCCGAATGCAATTGTATTTGCGCGCACGCCAAATTGAGGACCCCATCTGCGCGAGTTAATTCTGCTTCCTGCTAGTTCAGTAATATGGGACCTACTCTTTTGCGATGGTCTTGGTGATACCCGTCACCCCAGCCTTGGCTAATGCGTAGTTGATCTGTCCAGCGTTGCCGTGTAGTCCCGAAGTGCTTGAGATATTGATGATGTTCCTGGGCTCTCCATCCTTGACTCTAAAGTACGGCGCAGCAGCTCTGATGATCTTGAACGGCGCCGTACCGTGCAAATCAACAATCGTGTGCCACTGCTTGTCCGTCATCTTGTGAATCACTCCGTCCCATGTGTATCCAGCGTTGTTGACGATGATGTGGATCTTGCCATTGCCAAACTCGGCAGCTTTCTTGATGAGCGTCGCGATATACTCATCGTCCATTACATCTCCGGCTACAGCGATGGCGCTCCCTCCATTCTGTTTAATGGCGTCGACCACTGCCTGCGCCTTCTCTGTGCATACGTTAGCAAGTCTCGATGGACTTGGATGTGAAGATGACGAGAACAGTGAACATGGACATACTCCCGTCGACATCCGCGACCACAACCTTCGCCCCCTCGTTAGCGAACAATCGTGCTGCCTCTGCACCTATGCCTTGACCAGACCCCGTGATGATGGCTACTTGACCCGCCAACATACCGCTAGGGTAGTTGAGATGACCAGCAATCTGGCCTACACGTGCTGCCGCCATGATGTTTTTCTTTTGCTTCTATTGCAATTGCGTCTTTGAAAGATCAACCTGCTGGAACAATGGAACCTCGAGTTGAAGAAACCTTGAGATGCCGCAAGGACATTCTGTCAGATATCCAACGATGCGGAGATGGATCGGTTATGCCCGCAGTCTGATATCCACTGCCTCGTGGACCGAGGTTCTGGGGAACGCTAGTCCGGGTCCGGCATAGTGCCATCCTCTGTCGTCTCGTGTTTTGATTGGCTGCAAACGCACATGTATGTATGTATCTTTGTACATACATAAGTAGTATGTGTAAGAGGAATCAATGGATGTTGATTGGATGGAATCTTGTGCCGAAATACGATGTTACAAAAAAAGAACAGCACCACTCTATAAATTCGGCTCAACTGGCCACAGTTCGACGTGTCCCATGGCTTGACGTTTCCCTGACTGGCCAAGATCATGGGCGAGGCATAGTTGTCGGATTATCTTGCATCTCCTTCTGATGGTGTCTTGTTCTTTCGTCGCTTATCCAGGTTACTTGTGATTGTTTTTAGTAATCCGGTTGGCCCGCCTTTTCAAAACATCGTTTTTCAATCATCTTTTACTACAGTGCTGCTCACTCAGCACGTAAAACCAAAAACTCTATATAGGTACTTACCTATTCATCCACCATGCCCCACCACTCCACCAACCATGTACCAATCGAGCGCGAGAGATGATGCATGGAACATGAAACTTATTCAATCTTACCAAAACTGACGGAATACTGTTCAGCCCATGTCACACACATTTCTGCGTATCAGGACCTTCTCATCAATACCCATATTGATCCATGATGAGGAACTACCATAGACCCATCTTACCAGGGCCTGCACCGCCTACACCCAATCGAGGTCCACCCCCTGCCAAACGGAGACGCACTGGTGTCGCTTGCAAGACCTGTCGGCAGAAAAAGTTGTCTGTGAGTTGAATAGTCTCTTTCCCCATGGGATTCATTCAATGGCTGAATGTTTGGCGCTCACTGCATCCAGTGCACCGGCGAACACCCAGCATGTTCTCGTTGTGTCCAGGCCAAGGTTGAGTGCGTTTATGTCTCAGCAAACGAAAATAAACTGTCGGAGCCCAACGATTTCGTACAACACCTTTTGGCTTTGCCGGAACCTGATGCTGTAGAGATTCTTCGACGACTAAGGATGACCCGGAATGTTTCCAATGCTATTTCCTCTTTCAATGGCGCTGCTCATGCATCCATCAGACCGTCTGACCTGACTACAGCTCGTGCGATACTGCCACCCACTGCTTCTGCCCTAGAATTCGAACTAGGCATGCTCCATCACTCGGTTTTCCCGGTTCTGGTATCATTGGACGTCACAAGCATCGAAAAGAGGCGCTCTCCTCAAGCCATAGGACAAGCTTCTCCATCTGGCCCAAGTACCGCCAATGAAGACAACACCGCCCAACTTTCGCTCACCACTGGCCCTCCATCACCCATTCAAGGAACTTCATCTTTGCGCAATTCAACAATATCTGGACCCCTCGAGGACCGCCATTATTGTGACCCCAGGTTGAACAAGCTCAAAATCGATTACTGGACCAAAATTCCCATCAGCGATGAATTTGCCGCTTCTGTTCTATCTTATCACTTTGAAACATATCATGCCATCTTTGGCTGCGTAGATGTTGACCTCTTCATAGCCGATCTAGTCGATCATAAGCTCGACTACTGCTCACCGTTCCTTGTTTCTGCCATCATGTCTTTAGCATGTGTATGTCTCCGTCTCTCGACACTAGACACTTCATACATGAGGTTATCCTTCCTTTCCTTTACGGTGAATGACTGACGACGAAGCCAGCAATCATACAGCACTTTCGATATCCGCTCATCTGCATTCATTGTCCCGTTCATACAAGATGCCGAGAAGCTATGGAAAGCCGAACGCATGTCTGATAGCCCAAAGAATCTCGCCGCCCTATGCTATCTGGCCTTGGCATGTACTGCGCATGGTGACGAACAGCTGAGATTTGACTCAGTGGTTGAGATACGTGCCATGGCAAAGAGAATGGCACTCATCGATGTACGGCCAAGCGACAATGTCATTGAGAAATTCCACCAGCTTCCCGTGGAAAAAATCAAGGAGATGTCTCACGCTGCCTGGGCAGTATACGGAGCATTATCGTGAGTCTTGCGATTCTGCTTCCTGTCGTCGAATCTCTTACCATGTTTTAGATTTCTAGGACTCTACTTCCCGGCGCCGCCTATTTCGTTCCCCCCATCACTTCCTGTCCCCGGGAATGCCGGCGCATCCACTGGCTCACTGGATATTGTATGGCCACCTCATCCGCTTCCACTTTATATGGGACGGACTTTTTCCACGCTCAGCGGGCTCTGGATCATCGTTCAGGAAATCAACTCGATGTTTTTTTCCTCCGACGACAAGCCGGTAGCCGAAAGAGTTCCCCTATCCTTTATAGAATCGAAATGTCAAAAACTACTCGCCTGGGCTGATACTCTCAGCAAGGAAATGCTCCGAGAAGAACACTCCACCAGCCATGTGTTTTTCTTCCAGTAAGTACTCAGAAATACCCTACGCTCTCGACATTATCAGATCCTCACGCAGCTATAATCAGTGGCGTTTATCATTTCGCTATGCTCGCACTGCTGCGGCCACTGGCGAGGATGCCAAAAGACCAGCAGCTCCGCCTTGGCTCCTTTTCATCTCCCGACGCAACGCCCTCGGCCCTCTATTCGGCATCCATGAACCAGCTCAAAGCAATCACGGTCGCCTTCTGCGCCGACCCAACACCAGGGATCGGAAATGTATGGTTCAACTGCGTCGTCGTAGAAGTCGCCATTGACTTGATCAAGAACCCTGTCAAAGACGCACAATGGCACTTTTACTTCAAAATCTGCTTCGAGTACTGGATAAGGGTATGCGTAAGATACCGGACTTACTTGGCAGTCACTCATGCGATGCTTTCAATGGCATTGAATGCGGGAGTTGTCGACTATGACTACGTGGCGCGCGTGAAGAAAGACCTGCGGACTGCTGCGCCGCATTACGCGCCCAACGGCGCGAGGTCCAGTGCCAGGTTGACCATGGAGTCTGCGCTTGCCGGTGTGGAGGAAGCGAGCGTCGATAATCTTGCTACGCGGCTTGATGAGCTCTCCGTGTTCTATGAGTTGACGAATCTGGAAGAACAAGGCGAAGATGACTGCAACTGATGAATTGGTCAGCCCAACTGAAACGGTATATATATATGTTGTACTGTTAGATTTCAGAAGCCAGCCGAATACTACATATAGACTAATGGATATATCACGGCGGCCAAGATGACTCCCCCACTTCTCGAAAGCGACGATAAATAGTAATCACCATGCACGAACAAACTCCCCTCTGTTTCAACCAACCCTATGTAGCCCCTCTTGTTGTAAATTTCAACCTTGTCTGCAATAGCCCTTGTAACCACTCATTCCCTCCCCTCCAACAAGCGCCGGGCGCAAACCCCCGCGTTTGTTAAAGAATATCAGTATATCAAAGTTCAGAGCAAGGCAAGGTCAAAGTCAACAGCAGACTAATACCAGAAATCAGTAAATCACAAAGACACTGCAGTATGCTGCGACGTGTTAGCGCTACACGGCATATGTAAGTATGTTTGGAAATAAAACTAGTTGGGAGCAAAAAGGTGTCAAAATTTCCAAGCAAGCTACTTGTCGGCAAATAAAGGTAGCTCTATACTTTAACCTCGCCACAAGATTCCAAGAAAAAAAGAAAAGAAAAGAAAAAGAAAAGAAACTTTACATATACACACACGCGTAAATGTCACTAGTCACGACGGGATAAAGTTGTGAGTGACTCACCATCTCCTTCGCGCGCCCGCCCGTCCAGGCTAGTTCCCGCCCTCTAAACCCGGCTTCCCAACTACAACTTGCATCCTTCGCCCTGACCCCCTGGCCCACAACTTGATCTTGAAATCGTAAGATTGTGTAGCCCTTCCGCCCTTGATGGACTTGGAGCGGAGTGAAAATCAAGGTTCACTCCGTTGTTTTAATATCTGTCTACCTTGTATGAAGGGGATTACTGTTTAGTAGTAGATGGGGGGTACAGGGCTGGGATGCCCTGTAGCATTTCACGACGAGTTTAGTGCACTTTTTTTTGCGCAGAGTCCTTAATTTTTTTTTAGGACGGAGTGTAGGAACGGGGAGGATGGGTAGAATGCAATAAGGATATCTTCTATTTTTCTTTTTTTTTAAAAAAAAAGATGGCTCAAGATAGCAGTCCTGACCTTCATAGTACCGTGGTTTTTGAACAAGATATCTCACCGGAGCCATTGAAACCGTCAATTTCCATCTGAAAAGAGTATCAACATAGATCCCCCATGATTCTTGAATACCAAAAACACAAAATAGCATGATTGCTCTCCATGCAGCGCCATGTCATAGTTCGGCCGATGACATTCCATCCTAAAACAATTTAAGTAGACTGGGAACCGCCCCCACTCCATACTCCCCCGTTGTAAGAGCTACACAGATAGCCAAGACGACCTAGTTCAACATCGAGTAAGCTCGGCCGAGCTGCGCAGCACTACGTCCCTCAAGATCATCTTGATTAGGTCAATGGAGTCGTTTGTGAACTTGAAAAAGTGCTGAATTAGTGCGGAACGGATGAGTGAGCAGAGATGTCTAGTGTAGGATGCCTAAGTTGTGGTCTGTGTGCGTTCTTTGATATGAGTGTGCATGTGCGTGTGCATGGGTAGACGGTCTCATAAGATATATAAATGTCTTTCTTGTAGGACTTGTGTTGAGGAAATCAGTGTATTCGACATCAGTTTTTTTTCCTACACGAGTTATCCATACTTTGAAGTATACAAACTCCAAGTCATCGCGAAATTTCAAAACAACTTGTAATTGATTCCCCACGAAAGCCCAAGGAAACAAAAGAAATACAAAAATATGTCGTCCACCCCATCCGCAATGATCGAATCAACACCAACCTGGCCCGGCCCAGACCACACAGTCTTCAACCCCTTCAACATCCACGAAATAACGTAACCCACCTTTTCTTTCTCCCCCCATCTTCCCCCTATAACAAAACCCTCTAACACAAGCTAAAACCAAAAAAAACAGCTACAAAACCCTGACTCCAACCCACGACCTCAAAGCCGCCCTCCTAATCCCCAAAACGCTCCCAAAAGACAAAAAACCACACCCGGTAATCATAAATATGCACGGGGGATTCCTAACAATGGGCCACGCGCTCTTCGGCCCCTTCTTCGCGCCGTGGATCGCGTCCCTCGCCCTCTCCAACAACGCAATCGTCCTCTCAATCGACTACCGCCTCCTCCCCACCCCCCGCGGCGTCCTCGACCCACTGCAAGACCTCGACGATTTCTGGAAATGGTTCAAGAGCGATTTCGCAGGCGTGCTCGCGCGGTTGGACCGCTCGGGCGCCATGGAGGCGGATTTCTCGCGGGTGATGCTGATAGGGGGCTCCGCGGGGGGGTATTGCGTGGTGCAGACGGCGCTGAGTTACCCGGATGAGATTAGTGCGGTTGCCATGTTGTATCCGCTGGTAGATTTGAAGGACGACATGTTTGTGCGGGGGCCGGCGGGTGGTAAAACGGTGTTTGGGATGCCTGAGGAGAGTTTTATGGGGCTGGAGGAGGCGGTGGCGTGGGTGGAGGGGGAGAAGGAGAAGGAAGGGTGGAAGAGTCGGGCTGGGTTTGAGGTCTCGCAGTATAATTTTGCGTTGACGCAGAGAGGGAGGTTGTATGAGGAAGTGTTTAATCCGACGGGGTGTGAGGAGGCGAAGATATTTCCGTTGGAGAGAATGAGGGGGGGTGCGAAAGCGCCAGGGTTCATGTGAGTGTTTCCTATTCCGATTGGTGTCGTTAGGAAGGGGTGATTGAGATACTGACTGCGATGTAGATGGGTTTTGACAGGCGTTGATGATTCCACAATCAGGGTCGAGTCCGTCCGTGACACAGTCGCGCTCATGAAGGAGAAGCTGCCTGGAACAGAAGTCCGGTACGATGAAGCGCCAGGTCAAGAACATGGGTTCGATCTACTGAATCCTGAATGGGAGCAGTATGCAGTCGGGTCATTGGATAAGTTGCAGAGGGCATGGCTCCTCAAGTAGGCGATTGAATTGGGGACTGTAATCTAGGAATCAAGATACCGTGGGAAGAAGATTCACTATAACGTATCTTTAAGTATTCAATGTTGACTGCTCACATTCTCCGCTTTGTGTGGACTTTTTGCATTAAAGTGGAATAAGTTCCTTGGGGGACAGTTGAGTCAATGAGCGTATATACTCGAATAAAAGTTCAAGTCAACGTTGATGAGGCGTATGGTAGTGCTGTATGCGATTGGGTAAAGCATGTATACAATAGTCAGTACATGAACCATTATAGAATAGCCACGTAGCAAAGAGGAGAACATGACATTTATGTTTGGTTGGATTCATGTACCGAATAACTCGGAAAATACCACGACAGAACACATTATTGACTAGCTGATCCTTAAACACCAGGAAGAATACACTTTGTCATCTTTTCATACCCTCTTCTGCTTCAGAATGTTCCCATTATCTGGAATTCCAAGCTTCGAAAAGGATATCCATGGCCTGGTCGAGGCTACAGGACACCACACCATACAGCATAGAATAAGGAACAAGGACAATCTTTTGTTATACAATGAAACCAGTTTGACTTTTTCCCCGTCCAAATCAACCCTACCGAATTCATATCCAAGAGTGCCGAGGCAAAACAGGCAACGAATTATTACTTTTTGATGGGCCAAAAAAGTATAGTCGATATAGCCGCTGAGCCGCAGCCTCGAAACGATACAGTTTGTTTGGCTTCCCAAGTATTGGATACGATGCTCGTTGTGTCCTAGCTTGACTATGTGAAACCAATATAGCCAGACCGGCTACTCGTACCCTGCCAAAGGGCGATCCACCTCAATAATTCCAGAGCTAGAAGAGGGACAATCAAGGAAGACCAAGGAAAATTTTGATGGTGCCGCACAGCTCAAAACTGCACAAAACTCATGACATTCAGATCTGAAGGAACATGATACCTTCGATTCCACATTCGTAGCCAATGGGTACACCCGATTTGAAAGGCAAACCACCTCACGAGCGTACACTAATAGCGTCCCCTAGGAGGAGGGTAGTCTGCTTCGAAAGGAGGACGACCACTAGGGCTGCGTGGGCGGCCGCGAGGGGAAGGAGGTCGAGCATCATAAGGACGGCCGCCATGTCCGTTCGCATAAGGGTCGTCATAGCGGCGGGGTGGCGGACCGCGGGCGTCGTAGGGGTCCTCCGGGTAACGCGGGCGGGGTGGGCCAAAGTCATCAGGTGGGCCACGACCGCGAGGAGAAGCACGACCACCATATCTGTCACGGCTGTCATAGAAATCGCGTGGGGGAGAGCGCCTACGGTAATCGTCACCACCGCCCCGTCGCGGACTGTATCCACGGGGCGGGCCGCGGCGATCATAGTCGTCGTAATAGGGTGCAGGTGGGTAGCCGCCACGGCGACCTCCAGGAGAACGAGATCGGTACCTATCGCGGCCACGATCATCGGGCCCACCAGGTCCGCCATAGGGAGCGCGAGGCTTGAATGGTGGGGGAGGAGGAGGGTCAGAGACATCCTGGGTGCATTGAACCTCTTGGCCCTTGAATTCGCGGCGGTCCAGTTTCTCAACCGCAGCCTTCAAGTCATTGACAGTCTCGTACTCGACAAAGCTGTGTACGTTAGCGCTGAGAAAAGTTGCATGAATCAGGAACAACGTACCCAGTACCATCGCGCTCACGTCCGACTTCACTGTAGACTACGTCGAGACCAGATTGACGGGCAAAGTCCTTGAGATCCTATACTTGCGAGATTAGGCCGTGTCCATATCCAGAGAAGTAGCAGCAGGGGCACGCGCAAAGGCAACAGTCCAGAACACGGGTGTCTAGCCTAGGAGACTACGCGGAATATCCAGGGGTCGGGGAATCTAACCTGCCAGCTTGTCTCCACCGGAAGATTGACGATCCTCATCCTGAATGGAGTACGGCGAGGACGAGGCGCTGCGCGCTCGTGGGGAGTGAAGTTCTCGTTGCGACGGGAGCCGCGAGCGAATTGCACGATAAGGCGCTCGCCCATGAAGTCGGAGCCATCTTGGAACGCATTAGCTGCGGAATGAGTTTCTGTAAAGGTTCAAATACATACGGAATGCTGTGTGCAAGTTAGCATTGTTGTCATTGTACACAGTTGAACAGGGCAGTTACGAACCTGGAACGACGTCTCGAGCATCCATGGGGTCGGTATACTCGATGAAACCGAAGCCGCTCATCAGCTTGATTTCGGAGATCTCTCCGGTGCCATGCTTCTGGAAATGGGCCTCGACGTCTGCCTTGGTGGCGTGGCGGGGAAGGTTGCCCAAGTAGAGGCGGGTAGAAGACACCTCGGTAGTCATAGTGAATTCCTTTTGGTGGAGACCTAGCCTGGGAACAGGATGTGAGCGTGGAGCCAAGAATACAGGAAGCCTATACATGATGAGGGTCGAAGGATGAAAGCCAAACGGAAGAAGCGCGTGGAAGAGAAAGATGCGAGAGCATGCCAGTGGGCCGGGCAGCGCAGGAGCTCCTGCGCAGAATCCCTAGGATGTGCGAATCCAACGAGGTGAGCGGCATGTCGTACCTTGGAGACAGAGAGAAACTGAGTGACAGAGATGCTACTGCTGGCCTGGTAGTCCTATGGAAACCCGAGTTCTTCCAGGAGGGCTGGCTGCACGATATGGCCAGCGGGCAGGACCGGAAACTGGTGGAGGTGAACGTAAGAGATGCGTGCGATAGAATGCACGGGGCAAAGTGGTCGCGAACGGGGGCTGCCTTATAGTGGGCGGCCGGTGAGGGTGTGGTAGTGGAGGTGGTGATGCTGAAGGCGGCGTCAAAATGAGGCTGGCGTCAAAGCAAGCGCCTTGGCATTCACGTGACTCCAGCTTTGCAGCTAATGTTGAACATTCAAACTGACAGTTGGACAGTTGAGGCTTTGGAAGTAATATTCGATTGGCAGGTGATCTCTTTGGCGAGATCAAAGTCAATATCATACAAAAATATGTACGGTTTCATTGGTATGGTGTGTTTTCACATGCTATCATGTTGCACACGCCCCAACAATCCCAGCTTTTGGTCCCCAATACAGACGCCTCACTTACATATGTATCCCTATGCAGTAATATGTAGCTGATAAAAAACACAGCCCGAACCAATCAAAATGTACAGGGCCCCAGAATCCCCCAGCTGTATTCGCCTAGTGATACGATCGGTGGAATAATTACTCAAGTCAACACATACTTTGGCCCTTCGCCGCCCTGGGGGGTCTTCCAGGTGATGTCTTGGTCCGGCACTTTGATGTCGCACGTCTTACAGTGAACGCAGCTATGTGTCCGTTAGCATCATCCTCACAATTCTAGCTTCACTCAGACTACTACTCACTTTTGCGAGTTGATCTGGAAGCGCACGCCCAGATCTTTGCTGTCGTCCTCGACGTATTCATACACGCCTGCAGGGCAAAACCGGTTCTCCACGCCCTTGTATGCAGGCCATTCCTTTTGAGCGTGTGCGTCCCAGTCTTCCACATGCAAATGAACGGGCTGATCTTCTTCGTGGTTGGTGCCGCTCCGGCTAACGCTTGTCAAAATATCGAAGCTGATCTTGCCGTCGGGTTTGGGGTAGTCGATCTTTTGGCACTGATCGGCATGCTTAGTGGAAGCATGATCGGGCTTCCCGTGCTTCAGCGTCCAGGGAGCTTTGCCGCGTAGTACGTATGCTTCCAGACCTGAGTATAGGATACCACCATACAAACCTAGCGGGGTGTGGAAGGAAGGCCGCATATTCCTTACTTGCTTCAGCTCTTTCCAGATGGTCGAGTTGCGCAGCTTGTCTTCGTAGTCGTATAGGAAGACGGTCCCATCCTTGTTATCCTGCAATGCATCCCAGGTTGCTTCTGCGGCTAACATGCCAGATCTCATGGCTGTGTGAGTACCCTTGATTTTAGGCACATTGAGGAAGCCGGCAGTGTCCCCTATCAAGGCACCACCTGGGAATGCGCACTTGGGTATGGATTGAAATCCACCCTCGTTTAAAGTCCTAGCACCATAAGAAATACACTTGCCGCCTTCCAGTACATCTTTGTACAGAGGGTGATGCTTCATTTTTTGAAACTCGCCGTAAGGCGCAAGCCACGGGTTGGGATAGTCCAGACCCACCACGAGGCCGATGCTCACCATGTTGTCACCGAAGTGATACATCCATCCGCCGCCATAGGTATCTTTGGGAAGAGGGTAGCCCATGGAATGTACGACGAGGCCTGACTGGAACTTCTCCGGCTGTATCTCCCAGACCTCCTTGATTCCAAGGCCGTACGTCTGGTGTTGGCTGTCCCGCCTAAGGTCGAACTTCTTCACGACCTGCTTGGTTAAGCTGCCATGAGCACCTTCCCCGAGCAGTGTGACGCGTGCATGAAACTCCATGCCCCGCTCAAACGAGTCCTTGGGTTCGCCGGACCGTGAGATACCCAGATCATTGGTTGCGACACCCGTCACCACACCTTCGTGGTTGTATAGAATCTCCGATGCTGCAAAGCCAGGGTAGACTTCCACGCCAACCTCCTCGGCACGTTCGCCTAGCCATTTGACTAGCTGGTTCAAGCTTATGATGTAATTGCCATGATTGTTCATCTGTGGAGGCTTGGGCATGGGAATGGAGCCGGTCTTGGTGAGAAAGCGCATTCGATCCTCCTTGGCAGGGGTGATGTGCTCGAAACGGTTCGGATTGGCTTCATCTTTCCAGTCGGGAAGCAATTCATCGAGAGCCGAGGGCTCGATGACATTGCCTGAGACGATGTGGTCACCAAGGTCTCCAGCCTTCTCCAGCACCAGTACGCGGAAGTCTTCGTTTCCCGCCTCATTTGCCAGCTGCTTCAACTTAATGGCGGCCGAAAGCCCTGCCGGCCCGCCACCGACGATGCAGACATCGACCTGGTCGGATTCGCGTTCTGCCTGCCGTATGTCAAAGGCATCATCTGGCTGGGCAAGCTTGACACGTGCTGTGGATGAAAGTGCCCTCCGCTGGCCTGCTATCCGTAGAGCTGGTCGGTATAGTCTCGATGCAGCGAAGTTGAAGTGGAGAGAGGGCGAGGCGGCGATTCTGAGGCGGGCGAGTGGCGGAGAATAATGGGCATGCGACGAGAGCACACGGCGTGCAAAGGACGCGGGAAGCGGTCGGGCAGCCATTGGCGGCGGCAGTGGAGGCTACAGAGTGGAGGAAGCGGGGGCTCTACCACCAGGAAGCAGGCGTGTGCACAAAGGGCGTAGTTTGTAGTCCTGACTCCATTCTTGAAGCCATTTCCATCTGAAAGTTGGCCATGACGCTATCAACAAACCGTCTCCCGAGGCTAACGGAATGCGTCGGGATTTATTTACCCGCCTTCTGATTGGCCGGCACGTCGCTCTCAAAGTATGCCTCCCGCGATACCTACAAAAAATATGACTGCCTGGGGCTCACCATGTACCTCACTATCCAACTTGCAAAAGAATTCATCATATTGTGGAGCCTCGAGTCGATTCTCCTTGCGGCTGATCTTCACTCACCAGCTCCTACTTACCCACGTCCCGCTGCCCCCAGCTCCGCAAGTACCCTCTTCACGTGAACAAACAACGACACCACCACCACTCCACTCTTGATCTCAACACCCCATCCGTCTTCCAACAAACACAAATCATTCTGCTTCTTGATACTAAACATAGCCATCACGGTTCATTTCGACGTTCATCTTCGTGTTTGCGCGTACGAATGCGTACGCCCGCCCCGGACATGTATTTGTCAATCTGCGTGGCCTGCTCCAGACAGACAGACCCACCTCATGCCTTCCATCTCATCGACAACATCCACTGGGAACATCCCGCGAACATGCTCCTAGCGCCAGTCTGTCGTCTGTCAAACGTGTGGTGACATGTCTCTCATTCCACCTCGATCTGTTTCCAATCCGGGCAAGGCTTGCATTCATTGCATTTGCATCCCTGGAACGCATGAAACACCTCAACCGCTGCCCCCAAACGTGACGGTCGAGGCCAAGGCAAACATGTCCTTTGCATTACATGCGATGTTCTGTTCTGTGTTTCCCGCATCCTACTCTCATCATGCAAACCGAATCCTTAATTGCTTATAGAAACAGTCTGGTGCTTGGACGTTGAACAACACCCATCAGTCTCCAGCAAGCAGCGGCAGCGGCAGCAGTCAACGCTCAACGGTCGACACTCCACCATCCCATTATGCAGAGCTTACTTATGCTCGGAAGCTTTCAAAAACGGCTTATCCATTTCTCCGATTTCTCCTTGTTCCAATGCATACGGCCGAAAACCCCGTAAGGACGCGAAACTGCACCTCACTCGCTTCCCTCCCGTCTGAAACTTGCCAAGGTTCAGATCGTCTCCCTGCCTCCTTACGATGCCCAACAAACGTATGCGTTTGGTGAAAGCTTCTTTGGGGTACATCCCAGCACCCTTCTGCCTGCTACAACATCTCTGACATTTCGCGTGGCGGCTGTCATTCCGTAACGTTCTGTAGCGCTGTGTCGTCCACGTCATCTCAGCGCTCTATAGCACCACCCATGCCTGCAATTCATCCCCATTGGACAGTACTGCCTGATTCCACTTGTTCCACGCATTACTCAGGGCTAGATGATCTGCTCGACGATGTGAGAGACCGGTGGAGACTGCACATGTTCGAGCCTGGTCTTTCTCCAGGCATCTTCCGGCATCAAACGTTAGATAGACACGGCATCGGTTCTACCCTCGATTTACACCCTGGATGATTTGCACGATGTTCTAAAAATGATTCTGGGGTCATAGCGGCTCCGACTATATATCACAACCATCATCCAGACACTTTGGGATTCACGCTTCATCCTCACTACCATCTCTAGTTGCAGTCTCCTTTCAGTCTTTGCGGTGCCGGCACTTTTATCTTCGATTCGCTTTCTATTCTCCGAGAGCTGAGCTCGCACGTTTCTACAATCCTTTTACGTTCTATACTGTATTCAACAAACTCACCATCCTTTCACATCTTTCATCATGAAGTACTCATACACTCTTCTTTCTCTCCTTTCCGCCACTGTCGTGGTCGCGGCGCCGGCTGCTTTCAAGCCCGGACCGGTCGTCACATCAGACACAGCTGGTGTTGTCATTCCCAACACCAACTTTGCACGCAGAGATGCTGTAGCTGATTTCAGCAAGAGGGTATGTCTTCTTCACAAGCACTTTCAGACTTTGATCTGTTGAAACATCTCCACTTGAACGAACTTGACTGACTCACTATGCAGGCACTGGAGGCCCGCAAGTCCTTTGTGCTAGCTCGTGGTCAAGCCAAGCAAGCCCAAGCAGAAGCCGCCGCCGCCGAAGTTGATGCAGCTGGAAACGCTGCGCAAGAAGAGGCTGCCCAGGGCGCCGCCCAGGAGAACGCTGGCCAGGCAAAAGCAAAGGGAAAGCAAGCTAAGGCCAACGCGAAGAACGAACAAGCCGCTGCTGCTGGAGGTGCTGGTATGTCTTCAATCATTCCACTGTTTCTTGTCATGTATACTAACTTGTCAAAGCTGCTGCTGAAAATGCTGCTAACCAGCAAGCCGCCGGAAACGCAAAGGGTGAGCAGGCTGCTGCCGCTGAAGGTGCTGGTATGTCTTCATTCACTCGACCTCATTACATCAACACTTGCTGACTTCTCATAGCTGCCGCTGGAAACGCGACAGAGGTTGCCGATGGTGCCGCCCAGGCGAAGAACCCCAATGCTGTCCCCGCCGAGGTCCAACAGGGCGCTGCCGCCGCTGAACAAGCCCAGAATGGACAGGCCAAGGAAGCGGCTGGCGCCGAACAGCAGCAGGCTGCCGGTGCTGAGAAAGAGAAGGCGAACGCTGCTCAGGATGCCGCTCAACAGGAGCAGGCCGCCCAAGCTGAACAAGGCAACGCGAAGGCCGGTGACAAGCAAGCCGCCCAACAAGAAGCGGCTCAACAGGAGGCTGCTCAAGCTGAACAAGACAACGCCCAGGCTGGTGATAAGCAAGCTGCCCAACAAGAAGCTGCTCAAGCCGACCAGAAGCAGGCCGCCCAACAGGAAGCTGCTCAGGCTGGTGACAAGCAAGCCGCTCAGCAGGAAGCCGCCCAACAAGAAGCTGCTCAAGCCGACCAGAAGCAAGCCGCCCAACAGGAGGCCGCTCAAGCCGATGACAAGAAAGCTGCTCAGCAAGAAGCCGCCCAACAGGAAGCCGCCCAAGCTGGTGACAAGCAAGCCGCCCAACAGGAAGCTGCCCAGGCTGAACAAGAACAAGCACAGGCCGACCAGAAGCAAGCCGCTCAAGCTGAACAGGATGCCGCCCAAGCTGAGCAGGATAAGGCGAACGCTGGCGACAAGGAAGCCGCTCAGGCTGAGCAAGAGAAGGCCAAGGCCGAACAAGAGCAGGCCGCCCTCGAGCAAGAGCAAGCCGCAGCCGGCAACGGAACCGCCGTTGTTGACGAGAACGCCGCTGCTGCCGGCAACGAAACCGCCGTTGTCGACAACGGAGCTGCCGCAGCCAACGGAACCGCCGACGCTGGCCAGGGCAAAGGCAAAGGCAAAGGCAACGAGGCAAAGGGAAAGAAGGGCAAGAACGCCGGCAACGGTAAAGGCCAGAACGACCTTCTTGCTCAGATCGAAGCCGCTCTCGGAGGACAGCTAGGTGCTGGTGCCGGTGCTGCTGCTGGAGGCGAAGCCCAGGGCGCAGATGCCATCTCGGGACTTCTCGGCAGCCTCCTCAACGGTAACGGTGCTGGTGCTGCTGGTGCTGGTGCTCAGGGCGCTGGTGGTGCTGCTGGCGAGGGAGCAAAGGTTGCCAGCGCGGCTGATTTGCTCAAGAACGCGGGCATTGGCAAGGCGAACCGTCGCAGCCTCAGAAACGCGTACCGCAAGAGGTCAAACACCCCCATCGACATCTAGATTATCTTGTAGTGGTGTTGAGTCCTTCTCTCTGCTGCTGTAGTTTGTACACCTCATATTTGTTTGTAGAACTTGCGCCCTGGGGAATTGAAATACGCATTTTTTTTTTTGCTATGTAATGCTTGTCTCTCTCTCTCTCTCTCTCTATCTATCTGGCCTTGTCATTTTCCTAACTTCGTTACCTCTTTCTTTTCTTAGTGAAACGGGGGGTTTTTTCTTTCTTTTTGTTTGGGTCATTAGATGGAATGGAATGGATGATGTGGATCCTAATAGTGAAGGGAATTCTTATACACAAAAAAACTAAAAAAGAAATAAGACTTTGTTATAAATTATATCTACCTTAGCTGATAAAGTTCAAATCCCTCAGGTCATAAATGATTTTGTATGTAACAATCATATCGTGCTCTTTGCTTTCCTTTCCAACCCCATCCCTTTCTTTTCCTTTTACTGTTCATCTTTAGCCCCTCTTCTATTTTGCGTGTTGATCTATATTTATTTTTTTAGGTCTGTCTAGCTGTCTATTACCATCCGTCTAATTAGATCAATATTTTCCTATACAGGGTTTTCGCGTGCGAAAAATGTGCTTTCACTGTGTACGTTCAAACAAGTACATAGGGACAAGACTCTCTCAGTGCTAATTGATATATATATAGAAGCACTAGTAGTTGATCTAGGAGCGTTTCTTGTTTGATGAAGGGGGAAAGGTAGGATGGCACAGTAGATAAATGTGATGATTGGATTTCTTGAATTCAGGTTTCATGACTGGTATTATCAAGGTGGCAAAAATGCACGAAAAAAGAGAAAGATTGTTGCGTTCATTTTAGATTCAGCGTCTTTCACCGTAACGGCAAGGCCTGGTTTTGGGCAGGTTGATCGATAACAGCAGCGGCGGTAGCGCTGGCTTCTGGGCTCTGCGGCGGAGAAATGTACTCCTTCTGGTCCGCGGATTCAACATCATCAGCCGACGTCGTCGCAGCAGCAGCATCGCTTTCAGATAGCGCCCTCTTGTTCACAAACCCGGGCTCAGGACTCGCCCACGAGTACCCAAACCACGGGGAGCCCAGAATCTCCTGGACGCCCTCGGCAAGCAAACAGACAGCCTTGCGACGATTGCAACTCCATTCCCAAGCACGACTCCAGCGGCCGGCTTTCCTCGCCGTTTCCTCGCCGCCCTCGAGCCCGTCGAGGATCGAGCGCCACACGAGCATCGTCTTCTCCAGCTCCTGCGCATTCGACACCCCGATGACGCTGACGCCCATTTTGGCGCCGCCAACGTCGGAATTGGACTCGGAGATCCAGGGGAGTCCTGATGCGGGGTCCCCGCGGGATCCGCACGCCGCGCCCACCGCACTCCACGTCTCGAGCGCCCACCGCAGGGCAATGACCTCGATGCGCTCGCCGTGCGCGTCGCAGAAGGAGGACGCTTGTCGCACCGCGGCGCGGAGACCGGGCGGTGCGGGGTGGAAGTCGCCGAGAGCCGCGATGGGCACGCCCTGGCGGCGCAACAGGCCCATTCCCAGCGTCGACGCGTTCGTCACGACCTGCACGCCTGCGGCCTGGAAGCGCGGGAGTCCGAGGGTCGGGGAGGCGAGGGCCTGGTTCTGGAGTGTGAAGTGCGCGTACGATTGCACGCAGTCGATGGGTTCGCCTGTCTCGCGGAGGATGAGTTCGGCAGTGGACCCGAGGACGTCGAGGGGGTACCCGCTGATGCCGACGTAGCGGATCTTGCCTTCGTCGCGGAGAGTGCGGAGAGTGCGGACGGCTTCGAGAGTTTCGGCGGCGGATACGAATTCAATGTCGTGGCAGTAGACTAGGTCGAGGTAGTCGGTGTGGAGGCGTTGCAGACTGCGCAGCACGCTCTGGCGGACCCATGAGGCGGAGTAGTCGAACTCTTCGGCGGCGATGCGACCGACTTTGGTCAGGATCATATAGGAGGAGCGGGGGAAGGTTTCGCGGACAAAGGGTGTCGCAAGGGCGTCGCCCAGTAGCTGTTCGGACGGGCCATAGTAAGGGGAGGTGTCGAAGGCGCGGATGCCGTGGGTGAGGGCGGAAGTGACGAGACCAGTGGTGTCGAGGGCGAATGGGTCGTGACTGTACTGGTAGTTGAAGGTGGCGGTGCCGAAGACGAGCGGAGGTAGGATGGAGGAGAGCGGGGTGCGTTGGCCGTTGTTGAAGGAGTAGGGGAGGGGTTTTTGGCGGGTGGGGAACGTCGAGGTAGTGGAGGGGTGTTCGTCGGGCGTGGCGGCCATGGTGCAATGACTAGTGTCGTGTATACGAAAAAAAAGACGTGGAGAAGTAAGAAAGAGAGAAAGCAAACGGCAAAGGGGTATCTCTGAGACTGAGGGGAATTAACCAAGTAAGTATGGAAGAAATGTTTGGGCGCAAAAGTGGTGATAACAAGACTAAGTAGTGTAGTGGGGGGCGGCGATGGATTTGATCTGGTGGCATTAAGGTACCCGTCGGCGTGTTCGGCCAGTCCGGAGAAATTGCTTAGGTAGGTAGGCAGGCAGAGACGGTTGTCAATAAGCCCGAGTCTTTGTCAGGACCGAGAAAGAAGAAGAGTTGGCAGACGTCCATGGTTTTCATCAAGCCGTGAGTGGTGACCCTGTCAATCAATCAATCAATGGATGAATGCGGCCAGAGATTTCTCCGCGTAGGCCGGCCTGCGTGACCTGAAGGAGTAGTAACAACCACAAGGCTGAGCAGATCAGTAGACGTTTGGCATTTCTTCCCCTTCTTCTTTTTGATTCCTCGGGGTTCGGTCGATTCAAAAGACGACTTGAAGAGTAATTGTACATGACTGCACTGTAGCAACACTGCACGCAGCATCAGTTGTCGATGGCAGAGGAAAATGAGCTAGACGAGTCGGGCTAGTCCCAGGGTCCTCTGATGACGCCATAGGTATCCGGCCTAAGCGCCGAATCTCGCCCCTGCATCTTACTCTGGCTTGCCTTTGGCCAATTGTCCATGTTGTCTGATCCTGTCGCTTGGACATGCCCAGGTCAAGAGCCCAAGGAGACGTACGTACAGAAGCAAGGAAAAGGTGATCGATTGTACAACGGGTATTACATACTCCAGCTCAACACTAGGTATTCATACTGGTAGCTGGCTGTTGAAAGAAGCCTCACGTTGGAGCATACCCACAGCAAAAAAACAAACAAAACAACAACAAAATCTAACAACAAAAACAAAAACTATAAACTGGTATCATCTTTACAATCTACCCGTCCCTCCTTTTACCACCTGCTCCTGCAACCATTTGACCCGGAGGCTCGAATCAACCTGCGTGAAAAGCATCATCCCAAGCTCGTGTGCACGAGTGAGTTCCACGTCTTCGCTTTCCTTGATCAATAGGCCCATCGAACGCAGAATCCCCGACCACGCCTTCATCTGCTCGGGCGAGGGAGCTTCAGGCGCCGGTGCGTGGAGGTAGTGAGCCAGTACCGTCACGAGTGCAGCGATGATGGAAGATTTGAGGAGCCTATCATATATTCGTCAACAAGTGAGTTGGAGTGGAGCAGGAAATAACGTACCAGCAGACCCCAATCTCGTCGTGCGGTGTCAGCGATAGAATTCCAAGAAAATGCTCCGCATCCTTGCGGCATGCATGTCTCTTCATCGCAGAAAGCTTGGTAAGATTAGTCGCCGAAAAAGGGTTCATCCGAGGATCCATGCCCAAGCCTAGGAACGCATGTATGCGGAACACGGTCGCAAAGTACGATGCTTCAATGCTCATGGTGTGAAGCAGATCCGACCGGTAGAGAAGCTGCATCAGTTGCTCTGGAGTGCGTCGGCAAAGCTCATTGTTCCGCCACTCCTCGAGGCGCTGGAGAATTTGCCTTGCTTTCCCTATTGTATCCTGCGGCTTTGACTTGCGAGATCGGATGGAGAATATGTCCTCGATTGCATCCGACTGGATCAAAACGAGCTGCACGCGCAGAGCAAATGTGTTGATCTTCAGCGTGCCTTCAGCTGCCGTCACGATACCAAGCGCGTCGTGAGGGTCCTCAACGGGACATGACTTGGGCAGGTCTTCCCGACGGTGTGTCGATGGGAGGTTGGTGAAGATGCTGTCCTCGGTGTCCATGATGAATGCTAGCCACAAAACGCGTCGCTGATGGTCAATATCAAGGTTGGCGGGCGATTCAGTGAGCTGCTCGTGCTCAATGTATGCGAGGCTCTGTGCTATACGCAGCGCAGTTGAAACGTACAAGCCATGCGGGCTGTAATGTTTCGAACTCCGGATCAGCATAGCAAGACCGAGCAAACATTGGACCAGTCCGAATGTGGGCTCGGATACAAGGAGAGAAGACAAAGTGGGAAGAATCTTGCACAGATACCAATCCGCGAGTTGATCGTCTTCTACTGTCGCAGTTGCACTTAGGCCCCGTGACCGGTGCGCCAACCCAAACACAGCATACGTACTAGCCCATGCCAAAGCTGAGTTATCTGACCTGCCCTCGTAACAGATTCGAAGATGCTCTACAATGGCGTGGGGTCGATACAAGGGGAAGACCGTGTTGGAGTCGACTAGATACTCCTTGAGCAACATGGTGCCTAATTCCGGAGGGGGGAGATAAGCATCGCATGCTTTCTTCTTCTGCACAGGTGGGGTACTCTCCTTTGGTGTAGCCGTCGGCACAGCAGAGAGGTCATCCAGTGAAGGAGCCGTCGGCACAGAAGAGAGGCCATCCAGCGATGGAGCCGTCGGCACAGAAGAGAGGCCATCCAGTGATGGAGCCGTCTGTACAGACGAGAAATTGTCTATCGAAGGAGCTGTTTGCACCGATGATAGATCGCCCAGTGATGGTGCTGTCTGCACAGAAGAGAGATCGTCCGCCGTGGAAAGTGCCTGGAAGGCTGGGTCCTGCAACAAAGCGGGGTCGAATTGGAATTTCACGGGTTGCTCAAAGGTACCCAAGCTCGTGCCTGGGGTGGATCCATCGTTGCCAGTAGATGGCGTGGAGTGGCCGTTCATTGGTAACGGGAATGGTTCAAGTTCAGCATCATAGTAGTTGTCTAGATCGAAAGGCAGCGGAGTCACATCTGGAATCGCGTCAACCTGGGAGCGAAGATTGTCCACCCATGTAGACAGTGAGACTGCCTGATCAGCGGGCTCCAGGGGCTGTGCATCCATCTGGGGTTGGGTGGTGTTTTGTTCATTCAGAAGCGACTCCAGATTCTTGATGCGGCGCTCATATTCGATGATGCGATCCCTACGATCCTGTTAGCAATGCGGTTCTCTTCGGGGTTTACACGAAGATGAGTGTCCCGGTTAGCCAAGATCTTGTCGAGCGGAGCCTCGGACAGGCAGTGAGTTCCGATACACAGCGAACAGATGAGTACTGAAAGGCATACTTCTTCTGAGATTTGGCGCGTTGTTTCCGGATATGCGTAGTAGTGCATTCTTCCTTGAGCTGAACGCAATAGTTGCAGCTTTGCGCCCCTGCGGTCCATAGGCATCGTCGCTTTCTCTTTCGACAAGAATCACAAGCCTGTCAATGACATCGATTAGCACCTGTACCAGGTCGAGGAAACACCGCCACGGTGATCTGCTTGCCTTGACCGTGGTGGCCGAGCCACGTTTTTCGATTCCGTTGGTCGACATGAGGTTATTCAGTCTGGCACGTACGTAGGCGGGTAGTATCAAGGCACGGGGTGGGATTCTACTGCTGACAGTAGGTGGAGTGATGCGATGTCCGCCTGCACAATGTCGTAAAGGTGCGAAGCGACACGCTCTCATTGGCTACATGGCCGGCTATGTGATTACAAATCCAAAACATCCCGCCTTTCGTATCGACGTCCTTTCATCCAAAATCATATATGCCGCAATGGAAGAGGTTCGTCGACCTGCACGACGACGAGACGTTAAGTATTTTGGCGGCCGCAGCCAAACCGAACGCCAAACGGTGGAGACCCCGGAATTCGGAATCTGCGGGTATGCGACATCGGATGGATACATGTAGGTAGGTAGATGGATGGTTGGATGCACTTGATTGATATCGATAGGGTACACGCGGCCCCCATCGGGAGACGCCAGAAACGCAGCGAATGTGCAATGGCATGTTGAATTCATCTCATTGTATTCGAATACCCGTGTCAACTTTCCACATCCGGGCCGCTAAACATCGATCTGATCCACCTTTATCCAAATAGCGTATGATCGGCGAGTCGCTGCCTGAGTTACAATGCGGAATACATAAAGGGAGTTAGGAATAAATGCATGGAGCTGCCCGGAGTACAGTCAAGAGCGGGGAAGGAATCGCGGTGCTGTCTACGCGATGCTAGCCCATGTCAACGAGTCAAGTCAAAGGGCGTGGGAGTCATAGACGTGCATGATCCATCCAATCTAGACAATCGTCAGTGAAAATTGGTTGACCAACAACACCGTTGTTCATTCCGTGTCTCACATGCGACCATGTATAAAAGTGTTCCACATGCCTCAGGGACGATTTCCTCTACGCAACCTCAATTCTGGCAACAAGAGAGAGGAAAAATATTGGCATGGATCCATTGCCAACGATTCAACCCCAAAGTTCACCGTCTCACCACGACACTGCACCAGTGCAAGTGAGAGGTGTTGATGCATCAACGAGACCAGGCTCAGCATACTCCAAGAAAAGCAATACTGCTCACAATGTCGAAGAGAAGCAGGTGAACCAACCCGCCGAAACATCAACGAGGGCAAGAACAAGTCCACCACCCTCCCGGCACTCTCGGCAGTCGAATGAATTGCAGGATGAGGAACTTGCACAATATATCGACCCAGAAGATGATTTTCCCGAGGGCGGTCTGAGAGCATGGCTTGTGGTTGTATCGTCATTCTTTCTACTGCTCCCGACTTTCGGATTCATGGTTGCCATGGGTCTTCTGCAAGATTATTGGATTCAAAATCAGTTGTCTCATTACTCTGCTCGCGACGTTGGATGGATTCCATCAGTATTCACCTATCTTTGTCTTGGACTGGGCATCTGGATCGGACCTTTGTTCGATCGGTACGGTCCGCGCTGGATTGCATTGATTGGAAGTGCCGGGTATCTGGCCATGATCTTCCTGCTTGCCGAATGTAAGAGCTTTTGGCAAATGATGTTATGCGTATGTATTCCACCATGTTTATTTCATCGATTTCCGTTGGGATATTGCCTCCTTGCACACAGACGACAGTCACTGACTTCAATTCCCGTTACTTAGCTAGGTATACTGGGCGGAACAACAAGTGCGATGGTGACTACCACCGGACTTTCAGTTGTATCACACTGGTTCAAAGCACGCCGTGGTCTAGCCCAAGGAGTCACCATGGCGGGAAATTCGTCCGGCGGTCTGTCAATTCCATTAATTCTACGATATACACTACCCAAGTATGGATATGCTTGGTCGCTTCGCATCCTCGGTTTCTTCTTCCTGGTGTGCTTCATAATCGGTAACGTGCTGATCAAAGCACGCATCCCCCCATCAGCAGCTGCAAAGAAAAAGCCCATCATCTCCCTCTCCATCTTCGGGGATCTACGCTTCAGTCTCTTCACCGTCAGCGTCTTTGGCTTCGAAGTCGTCTTGTTCGGCGCTCTCGGTATCCTCCCCACGTACGCTACGCTGAGCACGGATTTTCCAGCGGACACTGGCTTCTACCTCATCGCTGTTCTCAACGCCGTCTCGAGTCTCGGGCGCATCATGCCAGGCTATCTCTCCGACAAGATCGGGAGGTTCAACACTCTGTTCATCATGATTGTCTTCACGCTGCTGTTCATGCTCGTCTTATGGCTTCCTCTCGGAACCACATCTTTACCAGCGCTGTACTGTTTCGCAGCCCTCTTCGGCTTCGGAACAGGTAGTTGGATGGCGCTGACACCGGCGTGTATCGGCCAGCTATGCAGAGCAGAGGAGTTTGGGAGATACTACGGGTCCATGTACTTCATTGCCAGTTTGGCGACATTGGTTTGTATCCCGATTAGTGGTGAGTTGGTTGAAACGGTTGGGGCTTCGCCAATGGTAGGGTTTTTCTGCGCGGTGCTCGCGTTGAGTTTGATCGCTTTCTTGTTTACAAGGTGGGCATGTTTGGGGCGGAGTTGGGCAATCAAGGCGAAGATTTGAAAACTTCCCCATCAATATGGCAGCACGAATCGTTGGTTACAGGATATTGTAGATGATGGGAAAACGTAGGTGCATCGGAGTGTGGTTCCATGTGGATCTTGGCGTTGCGGATAGAAAATTCTGGGGTATAATCCTGACCTTATTAGGCATACGTATTTGCATTTCCGTAAAAATGATAATATCAACTATATACACAAGATCGCCGGTAGCAGTTGTCCTCAACGCAGTACGAGTACAGAGGCTGATATTTGCAGTCTCATGGCGTTGAAGGATCGTGGATCTCATTGGACGATGTTCTCCCGGCGCCCCACTCAGCCGATCTTGGCGAGTATAAACTTCACCGCACTCAGTTTTGCAGCGACATCACCCTCTCCTCACACCGCCCACGTCGAGCACACGATTCACGCTTGATTTTAATCGCAGTCGAGGGCCGCTCGAATTGATTTCCGAGCAGCACTGAGATGGTGTAAGGTAGAGATGCGGTTGCAGTTGCAGTATCTCTGCCCGTCGGTAGGCTAGAGACAGGTCGACCTATAACGTCCACTGTAAGTCGCATATCTGTTTTCTTTCTATACCATCACGATTGTTTATGATGATTCTATTTATGTTCAAGTTTCAAGACGGATCGGAGAGGCATGTGCTTGCCTCATTGAATGAGACTTTCCAGACTGATGTACCACAATCCCATCGTTTTGCTGTCGCTTTTGCCTTCAATTTGTCGACGTTGACAGCTAACATATCTGTCAGATTGAGAAGAGTGCGATGAACCGCAGTTGCCAGATGTTGTGTGGGAAACTCAGACGGCAATCGCGGGTTTCTCTTGCTGAAGGCATGGGATGCGTTTTATAGAAGAATCAATTCATACATACATATGTGCTTCATATTTTCCGCTTCCATCTTTCCTACGCTTACTGGGAGGTGTTTGTTTACTGTAGCTGTATGCAGCAATCCAGCCACACCACTTGCCTGACACATTCTCCATTTGGTTTTCTCGTTCGCCTGGCGCTTCTACCCACGTTCGTTACAGTGGAAGGCCTATCTGAGGATATAGTGTTAACTACCTAGGTACTCTTTCTACTTCAATACCCCGTTAAACAGCATCTTAGCATAGTCTTAAAAGACTGCTAATAAGATCTAGACATAACATAAAGCCTTGAATGAGTGTCGATAGCTGATCCTATAGTGGGCCCGCCCTGGTAATGTAGTTATGCGAAAGTTGCTTTGTTTCTCCACCAAACAAGATTTGCGCGACGGGCCTTTTTTTCTCTTCTTCTCTTGATCGACACACCACGCAGTCGCGAGTCTGTCCATTCTGTGTCTAACACAAGGATATCGGTCCTGATATTATTTTTTTGCGTTATCAAGATCGAAGCAGTTGATTCGGCACGTCATGCAGTACCTGCGCCGTGAATCGCGCACACGTACCTTCAGCCCTACCAAGAACGGGCCATCGTCCGATCTCTGACCAGCCACCTTTCCCCATACCTCAACGCTCCAGCCAATCACAGCCCGCCATCGCCCATCACTCGCAGCTTCCGATCCCAAGCTCGACCTTCCTTCACTCGTCCATCACCTCACTTCTCCTCTTTCACCTCACTTTTCCATCCTATTCCAACACGCGCATTCGTATCTTCGTCTCGCGTCACCTCTTTACTCCTTGCGACTCAATTGACCTTTGTTTCGGACTTCGCGACCGCTAACTCCGAGCTTACGGGAAATAACGTCATCGTCACAATTGCGCCTTCATCCGAACGTCAACAAGCACAATGACTGACACAGAGATCCAAAAGGGTGACCAAGGTATGCGCAATTCCATCTTTTACCATTCCTGGCATCTACAGCGATTCGCGCTACAGGCGCGGAAATTCACGTCGCGCGTGCGCGCAGCTATGCGCTCGCGACAGTGCTCAAACCCACCCGAATGCGCAATCACGTCCTTTGCAGAGCTTTACTGACACGTAGGCGACAGTCTCGTGGCAATGGTCTGGAGGACGACCAGGTGGAGAGGTAGCCGAGGTCAAAGACCAGGGCGAAATCGCCATTGAGTCCAATCGAGGCAACACCATCAAGAAAAACGCCGATCCCGAGAACCCTGCTGTGCACATCGAACGACCTGGCAACGATGTCGTCAAGCGCGCATCCGAGCTCGAGATTGACGAAAAGGCCAATGGCACAAATGGCGACTCCAAGGATGAAGAGAAACAGCCAGAGTCTGCTGACAAGGAGGAAGACAAGACTGGTGACAAGGAGGAAGACAAAGCTGCTGAATCCGAGCAGAAGAGCGATGATAAGCCCGCCGAGTCTGGTGATAAGGACGAGGAAATGAAGGATGCTCCGGCCGAGAAAGAGGCCGAGCCGGAGAAGGGCACCGAAACCGAGAAAAAGGATGAATCCGAAACTCAAAACGGTGTTTCCAAGCCCCAAGAAGAGTCGAATGGGGATTCCAAAGACACAGAGGAATCACCCGAAGAGCCAAAGACTGGTGATAAACGCAAAGCAGACGAGCCTCCTGCCACTGAGGCCAACGGCGACAAAGCCGAAAACGATGAGCCCGCCTCGAAGAAATCCAAAGCAGGCGAGGACGAAGCCAAACCCAAGTCACGCGGTCGTCCCAAGGCCTCTGAGAAAAAGGAACCTGCTAAGAAGAAGGAGCCCAAGAAAGCGGCTACCGCTGACGGCGTGCCTAGGCGGAGCGCCCGCAACAGGTCGTAGATTTTCGAAAAGTGAAAACCTTCCATATATACGCCAAAGAATCGCGTAGGCGCCATCTCTCTTTCTTTTGTTGGAGGTAAACCGTATTCGTTCCGTCCACGTTCCCGGAAGTACACACGGATAAATGGGGGAACAGGTCATGGGATTGGAGGAATGAAGGCGTATTGGACTATCTCTGTTGGATCATTTAGTAGTTTTTATTGAGTCTCGTTTGTATTCCGAGTTTGGATTCGTCTTATATGTGCGTTACAGATCTACATTCAACCTCGACTGTACTCTGTCCGCGCCATTCATATACGGGTTCCGAAAAAAGGTCAACATATAAAATAACGATGCACATTCAGGGTGGATTAGGCGGATAGGGTCAATGGAGCACTCTAAACTAAAAACATCTCAAAAGTAGGCCACCGTGCATCCAAAAGAAATCTTGGGTAGATGTAATGTTGAAAAACCAACCTTCAATAACCGGCCAAGAAAATATCCCGTATACCCGTCGGAATCTGCATATGGCTAGCGCAGCATAAATGTACTATATCCCGTTCAACATTTCTAGAGGTTCAACTTCACATGCTCTCTCTGTACCTAGGTAGAAAAAAAATTGGGTATAAAACCACCGACTCGCAGATCAAAACTATTTCTAGAATCTCAATCTGACCACTACCTGCCATCGGTCGTCGTGGATTCTCAGCAACTGGAAAGATTCAAATCATCAGGACATAACAGCATCCACCCCAAACATCAAAAGCTCATCCAACACACACAACCAATCACCCAAGATATATATACATATAAAGAAAAAGAAAATGACCACCGCCAAACCCACCACCAAACAAACAGTAACCTGGTCCGACCTCCCCGCCTGGCAACGCGACAACCACTACATCCACACGCACTACCGCCCAGCCAGCTCCTCGTACCTCAAATCGCTCCTCTCGCTAACATACCTACACAACGAGTCGGTAAACATCTACACGCACCTCATCGGCAGCCTAACCTTCCTGCTGCTCCCCATGATAACGCACAAATCGCTAACAACGCGGCACGCAACGGCAACGGTCGAAGACGCGCTCGTCTTCACCGCCTTCTTCGGCAGCGCAGTCGCGTGTCTGGGGATGAGCGCAGCCTACCACACCATCTCGAACCACAGCCACCGCGTCGCGGTGTGGGGCAACAAACTCGACTACCTAGGCATCGTGGCGTTGATCTGGGGCAGTTTCATCCCCGTGCTGTTTTATGCGTTCCAGGAGGATGTGCGGTTGATGAGGTGGTATGGCGGCATGATTACGTCGTTGGGGGTCGCGACGGCCGGCGTGGCTACGCAGCAGCGGTTCCGCACGCCTGCGCTGCGGCCGTTCCGCGCCGCCATGTTTGTTGCTATGGGGTTGAGTGCTGTTGTGCCGGTTGTGCATGCCGCGAGGCTGTATGGTGTGCAGAGGTTGAGGGCGAGTGCCGCGTTGGATTGGGTCGTTTTGCAGGGCGTCTTGTATATTGTTGGCGCTGCTGTTTACGCTGCGAGGTTCCCCGAGAGGACGTGGCCTGGTGCGTTCGATGTTTGGGGGAGTAGTCATCAGATTTTTCATGTGTTGGTTGTTGCTGCTGCGGCCGTGCATTTGGTGGGGTTGGTGAAGGCGTTTGATTTTGTGCATGAGAGAAGGGGAGGTGTGGCCAAGTATGTGGTATTAGCGGAGAAAGGGACGTGGTATGGTGCTTAGAAATGAAGTGGACTATTGGTCTTGTAGGTTTGAGTTTTAATTATGAATGGTAGTCGTGTGACCTACAGCAATGAGCATACATATGTATCTCCGAATACCACCCACAGAGTTGCGCAAATAACAGGCACACCACGATCCTTGGTAAGTCACGACTCATGATGTTATTGTTGATTTTCTGACGCAGTAGGCGTCCCTAGGAAAATTCTGAGTGCTAAGAATTGTTTATATTTTTTCACTGGGCGGTGTGCCTGTTATTTGCATAACTCTTTCTCTTTGATTGGAAGTTGAAATGCTCCCTACACTCAAAAGGCTGATAAAAATATTATACAAAAGATAGGCAGTCGCAAAAAAAAAAAATCAATTAATATTCTGAAAATCATTGTGTCCGCGAAATGGCAAATTCATTTGTCATTTTTACGTGCTGAGCGAGCACTGAAGTAAAAACCCAATTTGGAATGAGATAACTGTACCACGCCCCTAAGGGCTAGTTACAGACGAAAAGGAGTAACAACAGCGTTGTAATCAGTGAACCAAAAAAAAAAAAAAAAGCCAGGCCACTCCACACTTCTCTAGCAGATACTAAAGTTACAAATCTGCTAGAAAAAATCTACTTATAGCTTCTATCTTTATTAACTTCCTTAACATCTCTAACCACGAATCCATAACAATAGTCGTCTTGGGAGCTGATAGACGGCTTCTTCTTGACGCGACAAAACATCTCTCTGCTGTCTCATTGACGACCAGCCCTGCCGTCCTCGCCCTTGTCGACCTTGGTGGGTTTAAGGCCAATTGCTGTACTTTCTATGGAACTCCCCTAGGGAAAAGGAGGAGAGACGAAAGCAGTAAGATAAAGCCCCGTCCCAAGGGCATGAAAGGCCAATAATATGTCGTTTCGGAGCGATGACATGTCAGGTTCCCATGTCCTTGGCCGGCTTAACTGGATTTCCGCCGTGCATCTGTTGGATTGACTCGTCCTCAATGTACATGTGATTGTGGGCAGAGATGGGTTGAAATGGGATATTGCGAGGATTGCATTTCCCGTACTGTCTCGCTTATTTTGTCATCACGCCTACTGTAGGATCAGCTATTAAAATTGATTTAAGGCTTTACTGTACATCTAGATGTTGTTGATAACATATAGAAACTACGTTAAGAGGCTTTCTAATAGAGTATTAATCTGACATGTTTATCTTATCTAAACGTACGCTCTAAAATCCTGATGGATTGAGAAAGGATGCAGACAATCATTCTGGAAAATTCCTTGCATGGTGAGCGCAGGTATCTGAATGCCTGTTAACGCCTAGGCAAAATGAAATTACTAACTACTTAGTAAATGTTCCATCTCCGTATGCTCTCTGTGCATTTGTTGGATAGACACGGGGCAAGCAACTTCGATCTTGAGTTCCAGAATCAGGATTGCTTCCCCGTGAGAACGAATCTGCGAAGGCGTTAGCATAAGCAGTTCGCTCTCAGTCTTCAGATACCCAACGTCATTGGCATCTGCCACATCTTGCCATTCCTTCACCACAAGCCCCTCAAGCTCAAAGTGCCAGTTAGCCTTCCACGAAATCCCAGCCTGGCGACGACCTCTTTCGATACTGTATCTAAACAAAGCAGCATAGCCTTTTCCTCCGTTCCAGATTTCCATGGTTTGAAGCTTTGGCATCTTCTTTGCCGCCCTGGCCGCAGAGCAAAGTACATCCTTAATTTTACTTGAATCGACATCGGGTTGAAGATCTTGAGAAGTGAGTGCTAGCGTTTGGAGCTGCTCCCACACCCAATCTTCGCGTAGACTAGTCCAGAATATCCTTGCGTCTGTCATAAACGAAATAGATAGATGTTCTAGACCAAGGCTTGCCTCAGCGAGTGCTCTGGCCAGCTGTGCGCTTACAGTTCGGGGTTTCCTGATATTTTGATAATTTGACACCCAGGCGGGTTCCGGATCTCCTATTTGGTAATTTGTAAAAAATAGCGCTATGAGTCCCCATATATACAGCTTGTTGCAAGGGTCGTGTGCCTCGGTAGAGTCCTCAAATAAGGTCATCCTTTTCAAAGTATTGGGATTGAGAAAAGGGAAGACTTTGTTCGTCCAGCCTAAAGAGAAAAGTAAGTAAGCAATTTCTGTGAGACGAGATGCAGATAGTATTGAAAGAGTATAAATACTTACGCTCATCGAAATCCATGTCATCTTCTGGCACTTCTGTGCCCTATGGCTCAATTACCAGGTCCTCCAAATTTGGAAAAAGGGCTAGTAACCGGGTAATAGTAGGTGGATCCCACCGACGTCGTGTCTGCCGTCTCAACAGAAGGCGGGTAACACAAGGTACCTGGGGCACACTAGACCAGAACCTTTCATCGGTCTCTGGAATCTTGAGTCCCGAAGCATCGAAATCCGAAAAAGGGAGCACGCTCATGATTCTCTCGACAGCAGTGAAAGGTGGCGTCATGCTGTGTTCCGGAACGTGGTGTAACACCTTCTCCTTCATTCTGGTTCGGCTGAGCGCGTTGGCAGGGTCAATGTTGGCAGGCTCAAAGCGTATGTGTTTGAAGTAGTGTTCTGCATCAGAGAGAGAATGAATACTAAGGTCGAGCGTCATGCCTCTACTGTGTAGATGCTGATGTTTGCTGAGAGCTTGGAACATTGTATCAATGCCATCTTTAATACGCCATGAGCTGACCCTGACATCGCGAGGTGAATCCCAATGACTGCATTTTGAGCAGCCGTAATCTGGAAGCTCAATTGAATACCAGATATACTTGATTAGACTGTTTCGTTTTGCCATTATGCTATCAGGTATTAGACCATCTCGAGCTGAAAGGCTAAGTGAGTGAAAATTCAGTTTTTCAATGACTGCTTGCCACTTCCTACACACTGTGGCATACTGCGCTATCTTGGTCACACTGGCCAAGTGCTCCAGTATCATGATCCAGATCTCTGATGGTATTGGGTCCATCGCGAAGGAGTGTCGATAAAGTCCAATTCAATCTCAGGGAGACTTCAAGATGTAGTATTAGAGCCGGTGTACATTGCGTGAGAGTTGGTTTCACTTACTGACCTGTCTTATTAGATTGATTACAAGCAGTGTTGTGGTTTCGCTGCTATGTGATCACTTTGGGGGTGAGCGGTAAAGAGGCATCTTTGATCATTACCTCACTGGTATATATACCACTCACTGAAAAAAGTTTTTGTGCTGTTCTTGGTGTGCCATGGTTCACCATCAATTTAAACCCCCCCGTGGTTCAAATTTTCAGCAAATCAATTGTTCAGTTTTTCGAAGCATAGAACCAATAGACGGACTTGAAGTTCAATTCCTTTCGATCGATCGTCCGATCGGATTGAAATAATTCATTCCAGGCCTCTATCAAAAATATTATCCTTCCATCTCTACTTACTGATTTGTTTATTCGATTGGCTGTTTTATCGTTTGAATCTCTTCGTTATGTGAGCAGCACCCCTGAAGCATCTAGTACAAATAAACATTAGCTGTTGAAGGGTGCTTTTTCAATAGTTTAGTCCTGGTTGAGCCTCGGTGCCACATGTCCGTACATGTATGTATGAATGTCAAGTCATGCGATGGTTCTTTGGAAACATTTGAAGATGAAGTGCTGTTGTTAGTAAGTACGGGTAGGACTCGGAAATACTCCCCGCCATCACCGAATCATCACCGCGAGGGGCACCTCCTTCCTTGCATTCGGATTCACGTCTGAGTTGCATACAACAGAAAAGTACCTGCATTCGACTGTGCTTTCTTTGCAAAGCGTTCAGGATGGTACACCTATTGCCTGAGCATAGCTATACGTGACTAATGCTCACTCTGCTGTCTGCTTTCACCACTCACATCACCCACCACACGACTAACCACCGCCTGCCATGATGAAGAACAACGAGCAATTGAGGCCAAGTAGTCGCCGTGGCGCCTCGGGAGCATGGCGAAGAGGCGATCGACTCAAGCCAGCTCCAGCAGATACTCTCGAGCTCTATGGATTACCCTCCAAAGGCGAGACTCGGTATGCTCATACCTCCCACTACCACCAGCAATCCCACCTACTGACGACGAACCCGCAGCCTCAACGACTTCCGCACGCAGGAATTCTACTTCCACAAGATCCTCGAGCGCTACATGCGCCTCTGCGCCATCAACGAAAAACAACTCGGCACCCTCTTCGCCTCCATCTCGCAAGCCCTCAACCACGACTTCCTCGCCTCGCTCCACCTCCCCACTCCCCCGACGTCCGCCGCCACCCTCAACGACCCCCGCACCCCTACGGCCCCTTTCACCAGCCCCCCGCTCACCGAGCTCTCCACCGTCCTCGCCGCCCTCCGCAAGCTGCGCGAAGCAATCACAGCGTCCGGCCGCAAAGACGCCTTCGCCCGCCGCGCCTACTTCTTCGGCGCTCACGCCGGCATCCTCTGCAAGGACTGGGAATCCTATCTCCCGGCTCTAACCTCGCTGCTCACCGTGATCCACCGGCCCGAAGCCCCCCTCAGCGCGCCCGACCTCAAGGAATACGTCGGCCTGCTGATCCTCGACCAGGCGTGTCGTCAGGGCAATCTCGCCCTGGCCCACGAGACGCGGGTCAAGTTCGCATACCGCGATCGCAGGGTCGAAGGCGTGCTCAAGGCCCTGGTTGCGGATAATTGGGTCGCGTTTTGGAAGCTCAAGAGGGCAGTTGATGGGTACCAGCGCAGCGTTATGGAGTTTGCGGAGAAGGAGGTTAGGTTGCATGCGTTGAAATGTCTTGGCAGAGGGTATATGAGTGTTGACAGGAGGTTTGTGGAGAAGTGCGCTGATAGGGAGTGGGCGGAGTTGGTCAAGGAAGGGGTCGGGTGGGAGTTGACGGAGACGGATCGGGTTTTGATTAAGAAGCCGAAGGCAAAGTGAGCGGGGGATGGCATGGAGATATTGATTCATCGATTGAGATATTCCTTGGGCGATTGGGGTAAGTGGAAGAGACGGCGAGACATTGAGCACCTTTGACGACTTGTCCGCCTACTGCTTCGAGGGGCGACTGAGTCCGGCAAAGGTGAGATGGAATGGGAAGAAGACGGGCTGAGCGGCCGATTATTTGAAGATACCGCCCGTCCCAAAGAGATGCCACCCCAGAGGCAGAGGAGCAAAACGTAGAAACGTTGACCGGGTATCATTTTTGTTTGTTCCGTCTTGTCTGCTACTACGCATAAAAGTCAGGCAATATCTACATACACAGATTCTACTCCATCTCTTCGTCTTCCTCGTCTTCTCCCTCGCCATTCTCGTCATGCCACACATCATCGTCCATATCATATTCGTCGTAGTCCGCCATATCTTCATCATCGTCTTCTTCTTCCTCCCCTTCTTCTCCCTTGGCACCGCCACCCCTCTCCTTTCGCTTCCGCTCGATATTCTCCCGCTGGATCCTCCTCCGCTCCGCCTTCTCAGCGTTCCGTTTCTGCCACACAGCATCCATCTTCTTAATCTCAGCATCGCTCTTGGTCACATATTCGTGCCACATGACTTTCCCACTGCAGACATCCTCCTCTACCTTGGTAAGCCTCAACTTCAAGCGCGGGCCCAACTCAACAAGCTTCACAGCGCGCTTCTCGACCTTGGGCCGCGCGGCATGCGGCACTTTGCGCGCATCGTCGCCGTCGCCTGCCGCGGCTTTGGCGCGTTGTTCGCGCTCGCGCTTCGACAGCACTCTGCGCGTGACGGACGCCGCGACCTCGACTTCGGCATCGGTGTCGAGCTCCGTGTCGCTGGCGGATGTGTATCCCGCCGCCGAAGGGTCGAGCATGTAATCCGCGACATCGTCGAGGGCGCCGAGATTCGGCAGCCCGCCGCTGCGCTTCTTCTTCTCGCGGCTGCCGATGAGCTTCTCCGCCGCGTACAGCCTGCGGATCGGTTTCGAGAGCCCCGCGATTTTCGTCGTGATGGCGTAGTGTCGCAGCGTGATTGTGCACGAGCCGTTCTCCTCGGACGGCGGCTCACGGTTGAGCAGTAGCACGCGCTTGATGGCGTGCAACGGCGTGGTGTGTGGTTGGATCGGCGGGAACAGTCCCTGGAACATGTCCGTGACGAGCTTCTCGAGATGTTTCGGCGGCGCCTTGTCGCCTAGCTTCTCGCGCTCGGCGTCCGAGGTTAGGAAGTTGTTCATGACGAGGAGCGGGGCCATGTCGTAGTCGCTCGTGGTGCCTGTGCGTGGGTGCTTCATTGACTTGAAGATGTCCTTTGCTAGCGAGTACTTGTCGACGCGGAAGTGGAGGGTGGGACCGTGGGGGATTTTGGCGAGACGCAGGTTCGTGTTGCCTGCTTCGGAGCGCGAGAAGAGGAGGAGGTGGGTTACGCCTAGGGGACCGGCCATGACGGTGTAGTCGCGGAGTTTGTTGGCTCGTCGCTCCTATGCTGAATGTCAGAATGAAGTTACATGATGAGTGGTTGGGTAGAGGATGGTTCTCTAGAAGGTTCATGGGACATAGAGGGAGTGCAAATAGTCACATACCTTGAGCTTCAAAGCCGTTTCGGGCTGCATCACCTGGCGCATGTCTTGGACTAGCTGTGATACGCTCGAACCAACCTCCCCAGCGCCTATCCGAATCACCATGCTCTTGGGATTGTTCTCATGAGGCTTTTGTGCGGCCTGTTTGTCCTGCACCGACTGCTTTCTCCTCCCGCTGGCGTGTCGCGCCATGGTTCTGCTCTTTCTGGTGGTTTCCTTTTTTCCCTTTTTCTAGAATGTCTCTCTCGGACTAAAGCAAGTATATATCTCTCGGCCGCGCTTCTTCGTCTTTTTCACTCTCGAGTGGTGATGTATATGATATCGCACTTTTTACCGATTGGGTGTGCGGTGTAGCAAAAAAACTTGGGGTGAATGGTTGTCCCCAAAAAATTGTCCCAGGTTTCCGAAATCTTGGCGTGGTTTTCTGCATCACTTATCGATAAGAATATATTTTTAAGATCCGCCCGACCCACCTCTAGTCCTAACATTTTCCCGCCCAAGTTCCCAACCGACCGTCTTACAATCACATGCATTCGACGTCATGCCTGCGATCAAGAAGCAGCAAATGAGCCGTGCAGGTTCCTCGCGGGACGCTGCTGCGAAAAAAATCAAAGCATCACAGCGTGGCCCGTATACGAAACCCAGCTCCAAGTCGCATCAGCAACGGAAAGCGCGCGAATCAGCATCCGAGTCCGAATCAGACCAAAGCAATAGTGGAAAAGAAGAAGAGGTAGCTGAGGAAGACGAAGAAAGATCTCAGTCAGAAAATGACGCAGTGAGCTCCGGAAAAAAGACATTCGCGGACCTCGGCGTTAGGGAAGAGTTGTGCGAAGCTTGCGCCAACCTCAAGTTCACAAATCCGACGCCTATCCAGGAGCAATCTATACCGCTGGCGCTCGGAGGGAGAGATATCATTGGTTTGGCTGAGACGGGCTCAGGAAAGACAGCTGCGTTTGTGCTGCCGATCTTGCAGGCCCTCATGGAGAAGCCCCAATCGCTGTTTGGCCTTGTACTTGCGCCGACGCGAGAACTGGCCTTTCAGATCTCTCAGCAGGTTGAAGCGCTTGGTAAGTTTCCGATGGTTGGATGTAGAAGAGAGTTTGAGAAGAGGCTGACTGAGAATAGGTTCCATCATCAATGTCAAGTGCGCTACACTTGTAGGAGGTATGGACATGGTCACCCAGGCCATTGCTCTGAGCAAGAGGCCGCACATAATAGTTGCTACGCCCGGTCGGTTGCTGGATCACCTGGAAAATACAAAAGGCTTCTCTCTCAAACACCTCAAATATCTAGTCATGGACGAGGCCGACCGACTGCTCGACCTCGACTTCGGACCTATCCTTGACAAAATCTTGAAAGTACTCCCACGAGAGGGCCGCCACACGTACCTCTTCTCTGCAACCATGTCGACCAAGGTCGAAAATCTCCAACGCGCCGCTCTCCACAACCCCCTCCGCGTCAGCATCTCCACCAGCGCCCACCAAGTCGTTGCGACCCTAATGCAGCGTTACATCTTCCTCCCCCACAAACACAAAGATCTCTACCTCATCTACCTACTCACAGACGCCATTGGCCATCCCACCATTATCTTCACTCGCACAGTCAACGAAACCCAGCGCATCGCCATCCTCCTCCGCACCCTCGGTTTCGGCGCTATCCCTCTCCACGGCCAACTCAGCCAATCCGCGCGTCTAGGCGCGCTCTCGAAATTCAAAACCAGAGCCCGCGATATCATGGTCTGCACCGATGTCGCCGCCCGCGGTCTTGATATCCCCTCTGTAGATCTCGTCATCAACCTCGACCTCCCCGCCGACAGCAAAACCTACGTTCACCGCGTTGGCCGCACCGCGCGTGCAGGCAAGAGCGGAAAAGCGATTTCGTTTGTCACGCAGTACGATGTCGAGCTTTGGCTGCGTGTGGAAACCGCGCTGGGCAGGAAGATTGAGGAAGAGGTTATTCCAAAGGATGAGGCTATGGTGTTGATGGATCGGGTTAGCGAAGCGCAGATTGTGGCTGTGAGGGAGATGAAGGAGATTCACGATAGGAGGGGGAGGAGGGGCGGTGGTGGTGCTTCTAGAGGTGGTGGACATGGCAGACGGGGGAGAGATGACATGGATCACGAGGAGGGTTAGTTTGAGTAGGGAGTTGGCTCCCTGCTGGGATTTGCTTCATGGAGTTGTCGGTGTTGGTGGCAATTTCATTATATGTATCTTGTTACATGGTTGGTCTCTTGGTACTGCTTCCTATATCCAGGAAGCAAAAGTGGTTATCATAAGGGCTGAGGAAGCGGGGAAGCCAGCTTTCTCTTCCTCGTTCAGTAAAAAAGTGTAGTCTTTGCTGTTCAACCAATACATCTTTTAACTATTCAAAGCCTTGCAACATACCCACATACACAGAAAGTCGCTCCATTACATCCAACTCGCCAAACTCCCTTCGGTACCTTCCCTGTGCCCCCCGCTCCCACGAACCTCATACGTTCCCCTCCCCCTCGTCCCTCGTCTTCCACCCATATTTCCCACCCCGGTGTTAAGAAGCGGAGATAATACCTCCCCTTACCTTATATGAGATAGTGGAGATAAGATCAGCGGAATTCGTAGGATCTGAGACATGGAGGGACTCTTGCCCGTAGGCAATTGGTTAGAAAATTTTGTTTGAATTCTTTCCTTTTCTCGGGTGGATAAGATTGATCATGTTTGTTTTTGTTTTTGTTTTTGTGGGTATTTCTGGAGGCCGTTGTGAGAATAAGGGGATAGATGGGGATGTGCGTGACTGTCGATTTTGTCCGGACCATTTGTGTGCGTGCGTATTGATAGGACCGTTACAGTGGCTCGGAGATAAGATAGGAGAGGAGAGGAGAGGTGACGAGTGTTGTTGGTTGGGGCTGTGGTTTGACTACGCCGCTGTCGAGGATTTACAGTGGAGCATTCATTTTTTATACTGATTTACTCTTCCAAGAGAGAGAAGGCAGGAGTAGATTGGATGGAATTCACGTTGTGGGATTTTATTCTATTTTAGGTGTTGAATAGATTTTTGTTTGTTTGTGTATACTCGAACTAGATTTGTGCATCATACATTCTTTCAAACATATTGACTATCGATAGAACGAGGATACTCTTGTGAGTTCTTGCTCATATGACGACACTCACTTGATATATGCGGAAAATGATCAGCTTGAGTAACCCTAGCTGGTGATATGACGCGTATGTAGCAGATTGCTTGGAAACTTATCAGTAGAATCAAATCCGAGGAATGAAGAGCTAGGATGAAGTCGTACTTCGATCCTATTTCATGAAGGATGCAGGAACCAATGCAGCCAAGCCATGTGAGTCGGATATTATGTTTATCCGAATGATGCAAACCTACATATCATTACAGGAACGAAGGAATCGAAATACGAGTGAATGAAACTCATCCCGGCTCCCGGATGTTCGGTGTCCTCCAGGCCCCGAGCCATAACTACTTAAGTACACAAACACCATATCAAACAACTCCATGTATCCAGAAATCCGGAACCCCATTCATCCACCATGCGGATCCTCCTACCCACCCTCCTCTTCACCTTCGCCGCATCCGCAACACCTCCCCAAAACCCAGCCACAGTAAAGCAACTCACCACCTACAACGGCTTCCTCGAAAACATCGCCGTCCGCCACAACGGCCATCTCCTCATAACCTCCCTCTCAACCCCATCATTGCTATACATCGACCCCAACACCCCAAACACAACAACTCCACTCCCGCCCATCCCCGGCGCAAACGGCATATCGGGAATCACAGAGCTCTCGCAAGACCTCTTCGTCGTCGCAGCCGGGATCTGGAATCTCACGCAGCAACGCGCAACCAACATCTCACTCTGGACCATCGACTTCAACCCCCCCTCCCCTCCCACAGAAGCAGTCCCCACCAAACTCCTCGACATGCCCTCCGCGGCCCTGCTAAACGGCCTCGCAGCCATCCCAGGCACCCCGCTCGTCCTGGCCTCCGACTCCGTCGCCGGAGTCATCTACAAAATCGACGTAGCCCGTAAAACGCACTCCCTCGCCATCAATGACCCCATCCTCGGCATCCCGGATCAAACGCAAGGCCTCGGCGTCAACGGCATCAAAGTCCACGACGGCACCTTGTTCTTCGTGAATTCCTTCACCGGCGTGTTGGGGCGCTTCCGCATCTCGCGGGATGATGGGACGGCGATTGGGAACGCGAGTGTAATCACGCGGTTCGATACCGATGTCGTTAGTGGAATTGATGATTTCGATGTCCATGGCAATGGGGATGTGTATATTGCTGCTCATCCGGATTTTGTTTTTAGGGTTGGTGGTGAGGGCGGGAAGGTTGAGGTTGTTGTTAGTGGGGAGCAGGTTCCGGATCCGACGAGTTTGGCTTTGGGAAGGGGAGGGGGTTTTGCTGGGGGGGTTGTTTATGTGCTGGTTAATGCTTTTGAGGGGGATGTTAATGATGCTGTTGGTGGGGTTGTCGTGATTGATTTGTAGGGAGTCGTGTGTGTGTGTGTGTGTGTGTGTGTGTGTGTGTGTGTCTGTGTGGTTTTTTATATCATTTACTACGTACTTACATAGTTGAATCAGACTAGACTGAACAGTCAGTGTTGTAGTGGAGTATTGGTGAAAGAAATAGGATCGACTTTGTGGAGAATGCAAGTTATTATAAGATTTCGGGATACGGTGACATGAAATGATAGAAGTGGATTACTCTTGATGTTTCTTCACTGGTTGGCATCATAATCTTTCGGGTTCCCGAAGTCTATCTTTCTAATCTTATATTCGGCTACTTCAATCTATACAGCTACCCATGTACAATAAACCTCTTTCCTCGTTTTATCCCCTAGTCTAGCGAAAGAAAAAAAACCAAAACTATAGTTGGAAAAAAGGATACAGGTGGACGTCTTACAGAACAACATCGTTTCTCTTATGCACCAAACGACCCCGAACCCACACAGCAGCGCAATTACGATCGTCGCCGCTATAAACCCACTTCTCGACGAGCTCCTCAGAAGACTCCCAGCCAAAGACATCGACATTAGTCGATTCCAACAACGCCGTAGAAGTTCCACCCACCTCGAAAGCGTCGACATCAACTTGTCCCTCGCCAGCCCCATCAGCAACCCCCTCCCCCAACGTAACCATCTGCGCATCCCACTCCTTCCCAACCTCAAACCCGCCAACGCTATCGGCCAACCCAACAACCTGCGCACCACCCCTCGTGGCTAGAAACAGCGCCTCGGCTGTACTCAGTTTCGCTTTCCCGTCTGCGGCCCCGGCACTCGGATCGCCCATGGCCACGAACCGGCTCGTCCAGATCGCTTGCCGCACTTGCTCGAGGATACTGGGCGAGAAGCCACCGCTCACATCGGTGCCGAGCCCCACCGTCAACCCTTCATCGAGCAGCTGACGCACACGGCAGCATCCACTCGTCAACGCGGTATTGGACGCAGGGCAATGCGAGATTTTGGCGCCGCGGGCGCGGATAGTGTCACGTTCCTGTTTTGAGAGATGGATGGCGTGCGCGAGGATCGTTTTCTCGGTGAGCAGATTCGCTGTGTCGTAGACGTCGGTGTAGGATTTGGATTCGGGGAAGAGTTGGGCGACGAGTTGAATTTCGGACGTGTTTTCCGACACGTGGGTTTGGATGTAGGAGTGTGTTTCGCGGGCGAGGGCGCCGAGGGCAGCGAGGCACGGCGCGGTGCAGGAGGGGGCGAAGCGGGGGGTGATGATGGGGCGGACGATTGCGCCTGTGGGGTCGATGGAGCGGGTGTATTCTACGCAGGCGCGGGAGTCGGCCACGGCGGAATCGATGGAAGCGTCGCGGTAGTATTCGGGGGAAAGCGAGTCCATGCAGACGCGGCCGACGAGGGCGCGTTGGCCGCGGGCGAGGCAGATGGAGGAAAGGAGGTTGGTGGCGGGGACGTGGCGGGTTGCGTAGTAGGCGCAGGTTGTGGTGCCGTTGGAGAGGGTGCGTGAGACGAAGTTTGTGTAGATGCGGTGTGCTTTTGGGAGGGAGGAGAGGGAGGCCTCGAGGGGGAAGGTGTAAGTTGAGAGCCAATCGAGGAGCGTCGTCTTGCCAAAGAGACCAGTGTTTGGATGTTGAGGGGCGTGGGTGTGGGTATCTGGAAGTCGTTAGAAATATGTTGGAATCAGATAATGAGTATGCTTTTATGGGGATTTGGCATCCCATCTTGTAGAACTCGATCATTTAACCAAGAGTATGATGCTATCAACCCAAGGCAATACACCAAGTCAATTCTCACAGCAAGATGAAGAAGCATTTCCGAAAGAAAAAAACAAACTCACCAATGAACCCTGGAAAGAAGAACCCTTTCCCATCTAGTCTTACAACTTTCGCACTCTGCCACCCCTCCTTCTCTTTCCACTCTTCAGATCCATTCCTCTCGATAAACTGAATGACACCCGCTTCATCGACGCCGATAGCACCGTTCTCGCAAATCTCGAGCTCGGTGAGGGAGATGGAGTGCACAAAGGCGCCAGCGTAGACAGTTTTGGCGATAGTCTGTGACGCTGCCATGCTGATCTATTCTGTGACAGATATTGCGAGAGCTTGGATTATTTCGAGGTGAGAATCCAACAGCTTTAGAGAAGATTGGAGGGCAAGTTCCTTGGGTTAACAAGGCTTTGTTGAATCGCTACAAGGATTGCGTTCGATATTTGCTGATTATTCGTGTGCCTTGCGCCGATGTATCTGAAGTTTGACCTTATCACCCTTTCACAACCGATCTTGCACGTCTGTAGATCCTAGCTCTTGATTGTACACAGAGTACGCTTCTGTCCGGTAAAACTGACAAAACCCGGAGAAAAGTCCGAGAAAGATAAAAGCCGAAGTATGATGTGTTGTTCCGCTATTGGAGGCAGTCTATCAAATCGACGACTGTATCGCCTTCGACGGAGTGAGCAGGGCACGTCTAGATGCCGCGTTGAAGTGGAAAAAGTAAAAACAAACTCGAGACCCAGAACCCAGATAAAACAACGAGGAGGTAAGGCAAGTTATAAAGAGATGAGTAAGTATGGCGTTCCAGTCACTCAAACGTACATCTATGAGTACATGGGTTCGCGACGTCGAGTCCACTGTCTAGTCGTACATGCACAAACCGAGGGGATCAAGCAGTCTATAAGAACACACAGAAGAAGAGACAAGAGAAGAAAGAAAAAAAGAAAAGAAAATCAAGACCTCTGGTATATGTGGCTTTTATGAAAGGGGAACTATCGTGGGGAGGTGTATCAACAAGACGATGCCGTGCGCAGGTTGGTTGGGTTGGGTTTAGCGCAAGGGTTTCGCTGGTGGGGGGTGGATGCATCGGGCTTCGTACCTCGGTTTGCTCCGGGGCCGCGGGCGCGGGCGGGACGGCGCTCGCCTATTTTGTTGTAGATATCGATTTATACCGGGAATCCTGTTGCCTCATGCTGGCTATTCTGATGCTGGCTATTCTGATGCTGGCTATTCTAGTGCTCCTAGTTGTACTCCTTTCTAGACACGATTGTATAATGTTATACACAATGCATTGGGATATAATCTACACTACAGTACTTTGTCTGCATGAATTTGGACTACATGCATGATACACGAGGGGACGCCATCTTGGGCGAATCTAATAAGAGTATGGTTTCTAATGCAGTCGTGTAATGGTACACTATCGTCTATCGAGCTCGTAAAACAGCAAATAGACCTCTTTTTGCATGCCCAAGACATCACTCGTCTTGCTCTCCTTGATCTTGTCATCACTGATACGCCACCATCGATTCGTGTTCACGCGTCTCGCTTTGGCTTTCCGTTTCGTGGCCAGGCTTGATTTCGAATCTTCGATCATCGTGGAGGCTTTTTCTTTGAGAGATCGAATGCTCTTTGTGCTTTTGGGCCGCGACGTCGACGCTGTGGATGGGGGCTTTTGAGACGCATTGTCATCGGAAGATGGCGCGGACGTGGGTCCTGGCGCGATAGCAGATGATGTCGAGGATGAGGACTGAAGGGCGCAGTCGCGAGTATTGGATGAGAGAGATGATTGGGAGTGGAGCGAAGGAGAGTCTGGCGCAGGCCCGGTCGCTATGTCAGGGAATCTAGAAGCGCGGTCGGTGATGGTGAGGTTGGAAGTTGACATCCGAGGACTTTGGACAGCAGATGGGTTGGGACTTCCTTGCACACTGTATACGCCTTCGGTGCCAAACGAATGCGGAGTGGAAAACGGTACCGGTTGTACCTGTCGACGGAACGACTCGTAATGACCGCTATTGTGCGTTCCCTTGTGATTGACCAGCCCGAGCAGGCGGTAATTTTGCCTATCGATTAGCCCTCCGAGTGGAAGCTCTTCAGGAAAGGAAACCTTGGCAAGGTTCTTGGTAGAGATGGTCCCCACAGCGAATACGGAACGAGATAGATGGAGGGCGAGGACTTTGGGAAAAGACGAAATATACATGTGTCGAGCGATGCGTTGCTTGGGACCATCGGGAAGTTCCACATCTTCAGGAGGCGATTCTGGGTCATCTTTCAAAGCTTGTTGGATCTTCTCAATATCTGAAGCCAATTGCGATTTTTTGTCACCGGCCGAAGCCCGTTCATGTTCGCGCGTCCTGGTCTCGAGTGCATACTTTAAGCGACAGCAGTCGCATCTGAAATCATCAATGTGTTCTATCCGAAATATACCATCTAGACACTTATTGAGGGTTACCGAGGAAGTTTGTGGAACGTTGAGTGTGAGAGTCACAAAGGTCGAAACGGTGGGTTTGGGCTTGAAGCCGCAGGTGAGGCACTCGATTTGAGATTCGATTTTGCCTTCGAAGGGGAAGCCCTCCTCGCTAGGGGGTTCAGTTGTTTCTTCATGTGCGGCATCGGGTTCGATTGGTTGTGTAGGAGCAGCGTCGAACTGTTCGACAATTTCGCGTTTCTCCGAAGCACAATCTTCTGCTGTGGTTGTACCTGCCTTCAATGCCTGTTGACGGGCATTTGCACCAGCGTGGTATTCATCGCATAGGCGCTCGGTGATGACTTGCAAGAATTCCTGGGCATCTTGCTGCTGCCGGCTAATGCGGGTGCCAAAGGCACGCTCCAGGGCCCTTATGAAGGGCTGGGGGGATATGGTCTTTTTGTACAGCGGACGCTCGTTGAGACTGTCGAGGACGTCCTTGAGGGCGTGGGTGACTAAGCCTTTCTGCAGGCCGGCAAGTTTCCAAGGTTTTATGGCGGGGGGAGAAGAGTCGTCGTCTGCGCCGGCGAGTTTGTGGTCGGGATCGACATCGTACATATCGGCGCCATCGAGCTTCCGACGATGGATCTCTCGTATTAAATATATGCGGAGGTCCGGGAGACCTGCTAGGGCCTGTAGGATAGAGTTGATGAAGCAGTCATTGGCAGCGTTGCTCAGGCCGACGACGCCCTTTTTGCGCGTAGATGAGGCTTCATCGTCGAGGATGAAGGTGGGGCCAAAGACGTAGACGAGGGTGATGGCGGCGAGAGAGGCTCCAGCGGCATAGGTTGCGATGGTGAGAGGTTTCTCTGGCATTGTGGACAAGGAACAAATGAACGGATCACCCCCTACCCTTTTTGGGCGAGTTTGGGGGTGGTTAGAAAAAGGCGGAGGAGACACGGGCAGGGCTGTTAGAGGACGGAGGTGCGGAACCAACGGCTTATCGATTAGTTGACAAGATGGCGAGCCTCGGCCGCACGCGGGCGAATCAGAGGAGCGAAGAGATTGATTGAAGACCTCGACGTGTATAGGGAAATAGCCGTTTAACAAAGTATCAAGAAGTGGAACTAAAGGTGGTGTGAAGGGGAAAGATGGCAGTTGAAGAGCAAATAAAGACTTGAGAGAGAACATGGGCCCAGGGTCCGCGCATGCCAGACACGACTTAGGTAAAGGCACACCGGGAGCAGTCGTGGTCACAAGGCTACGCAGATACTCGGTAGTCAGTGGTTAGTTCCGAGGCGTCCGAGTCTGTCTTGCTCTCTCCATGTTGTTTTCGTCTCAAATATGTGTGTCTGTACTGGTAGGTGGTTTAGCATCAACGAGGTCGGCCCGGCCACAGTTGATACGTTGATTTGCCCGTCTTTGCCTTGTTTCCCTGCGCCATTCCCCCAAATTCAAGTCGTCTTCAACACCCATCAACCACGGATTGAACTATACACAGGTCGGAGAGAGCTCAATCTTCACAGTTGGCGTCGTCCAACCAACATTGCATCTTCCCAAAGAAGAATCAGCGCGCTAGTCCCACTGCGGGCAAGCGCCTCGATGGACCAACTAAGCCCCTTCGGGTCTTTGGCTACTTTTTCCCCCAGACACCAAAACACGTACAACGACATTGAACGGTAATCATCCCATCTTCGACATCGCCGGTCGGGCAGGTCAACAACGATTTCTCGACAATACCACCAGCCGTAGACCCGCGATCCAATGGCTTCATCAATGGTGGCGAGGCCCGCCCTCCTGCCTCAATGCCCCTCGTGCATACGGCGGGTGACGAGACATGGACTGGGCGGAGCTGTCCAGCACACGCGCAACCTCTCCAAAGCGGCCAAGGAAACAAAGAAGAACATTGCCGTGAAGCTGTTGGCCGATGTCCCGAAATTCGGCAAAGCAGGCTCATACGTGCCCCTTAGTCGGACCACTATGCGCAATCGATGGTTCCCTGCCCGCATCGCCGATTATGTTACCCTGACCCAGCTGAAGCAGCTCAAGGCCCAGGGTGTATTGATTGAGCGCGACCTCACATTTGGTGTTCCAGAGCCTCTCGAGGAGATTGCCGACCAAGATGACAGCTTCTTGCAGCAGAAGAAGCACTACGTGCGGCCAATCGAGCTGGAGCTGCTCAGCGTAAGTCTCCTCCTTCCCATCCCTCTCTCCACACTGCACGCAAACTCACCGTGAATACAGCCCGAACGTTCCATGGAGCTCATCGATACCTTCGTTCCACCTACCATTGACTTCACCCGACAACTCATCGAGCAGGATAGCCCGGCGAAGCAGGACAGCAGGAGGCATGGTGCATCGGAAGCGGCTGATATCTTGTCGTCTATCTCCTTCCAGGAAAAGCCAAAGGTGAACGTCAACTCGATTTATGGTTCTGTCTCGACTACGGATGTCGCAAACACTATCAAGGCGGCATTGGCCCACAACGACGAGGCGGCTCGCGTGCTGCTCTCGGACAGCGACATCAAATTCATCACTGGGTTCGAGGAGGACGATACATCACGGTTGAAGCAGGTGGGCTCGTTCAAGGTGGAAATCCAGCTCAGCGGAGCGGAGGCGCCCCTGCTGCGGACCGTTCGCATCCGCGCCAAAGAGTAGACACAATCGCATCAAGGGGAGGTGTACAGTAGGGGAGAAATGTTGTCGATCGGGGGAGCACATGCTGGCTGCTCGATTTGCAAGTTCACATGTAGAGATGGGGAGACGACGACGACGTGATGTTTGTAAACATAGTGTACCAAAGATGGCAATAACATGTAACCAATTACTACCAAAACAAGACTCGAGGACTGAGTAATGCTGACGGGAAGCGTGAGGGCGACGTGCTGAAGATGGAATAGGAAACAGGCCGTGGCGCATGCAGGTGACGATGGCATTGGCCGGGGGGTGCAGTCCCCCGTGATGCGACAAGTCTTCACGATGCTCGGCATCAGCAGCGGAGAGATGGAGGAACGGAGAGATTCGGATGGGCGAGGTGGGAAATGGTGCCGAGCTACGTGCGGGCGATGAGATGGGCGCGGACCGGGATGGAGACGCTGTAGCAGCGCGGCCGTGAATGAATGGGGATGGATGGATTTGCAACTATATTACGTTTCCGCCGTTGGATTGCATTTCTCTTCTGTTCTTTTCTTCTCCCCCTCGCCTACCTACTACATAACAACCATTACTTGGTCCATCCACTCGAGTTTCACCTCTTATCACGATCCAGTTTACCTACATCCACTTTGTAAGTCATTCCTATCCGCTATTACGTCGTCTGAAAAGCGTACATTGCAGGGGAAGGCCCACCCAAGGATCTAGTGTCAACTGCTCTTTTTGCTTTGTTATCCTATCAAATAGCATTTTAACATGGTTTTAAAAAGCTGTTCACAGGATCCAGACATGGCATAACGCCTTGAATGAGGGTTGATAGCTGATGCTACGGTGGGCCCGCCCTTGTAATGGACTTGGTACGCCTGTACCCACTGTCCGCCCTCACGTACCCACCGCTTGCGCTGCAGACTTTTCCCCAGCAGCCCGTCTGATTCGCCTCGTCCGCTGCTGTTGTTGTTTGCTTCTTCGCAGCCCAGAATGCCCAGTCTGTGCATCATGAGGCGCGTCATTGGTGCCGGCTGTGGTGGGGTTCCCCCCCACCAAGCTCAACCACTTGTGCCCATTACCTCATATCACCACCACCCTTCATAACTCGGACAAAGCCCTCTCCTGCTCTTTTACTTACTTTTACTCACTCACCTTTGCTCCCCAGTCACACGCATCCCACCAACTCACCTTTTGAACCCCTCACCAATCCAAAATCACAATCACAATGGGTGCCACAGAGTCAGTATTACCCCTCATCAATCATACGACGCAACGATCTGACACGCCACCAGCAACCTCTCCCGCAAGACCGGTGTCATCTACGGCGATGATGTCCTCAAGGTAAAAGAAGCTCGCTCTCACTGTACTGTTTGCGAATTGACTGCTCACTGTTCGGTGATAGCTCTTCAAGAACGCCCAGGAGCAGGGCTACGCCATCCCCGCCATCAACGTAGGCTTTTCCCCTCAAATCCGAGTCAAGCAGCAGAAAATTGACAATCCATCCATAGGTCACATCTAGCTCCACTGTCGTCGCCTGTAAGCAACAATTCGCGATTGCGCGTCCTCAACCGCGAGAATGTTAGACTGACAAAAAATTCCAGCCCTCGAGGCCGCGCGGGACAGCAAGAGTCCCATCATCCTCCAGACCTCCCAAGGTGGTGCCGCTTACTTTGCCGGTATGTTTCCTTTTTTTCCCCGTCGGAATCATATTCCAGTGCAGATTCTGCTAGCGATAATGCACAATTCCCAGCGCGCTACCCTCAAACTACGGTGTCGCGTGAGATGCTGACTCCTATCGACAGGCAAAGGTGTAGACAACAAGAACCAAGAAGCCTCCATCGCCGGTGCCGTTGCTGCCGCCCACTACATTCGCGCTATTGCTCCCGCCTACGGCATTCCCGTCGTCCTTCACACCGACCACTGCGCCAAGAAGCTCCTTCCATGGCTCGATGGCATGCTCGATGCCGACGAGGCTCACTTCAAGGAGCACGGCGAGCCCCTTTTCTCCTCCCACATGATCGACTTGTCTGAGGAGGAGGTCAAGTTCAACATCGAGACCACCGCCAAGTACCTCAAGCGCGCTGCTCCCATGAAGCAGTTCCTCGAGATGGAGATTGGTATCACTGGTGGTGAGGAGGACGGCGTCAACAACGAGGATGTTGACAACAACAGCTTGTACACTCAGCCCGAGGACATCTACGAGGTAAGTTCCAGCTCGAATCGGCACGATTGCCAGTAACAGTTACTAACTACGTGCAGATCTACAAGACTCTCTCTCCGTAAGGACCAGTTCACGAGCCCATTTTTAATCCACTGAAAGCTAATCATGCTACAGCATCTCCCCCTACTTCTCTATTGCCGCTGGTTTCGGCAATGTGCACGGTGTGTACAAGCCCGGAAACGTCAAGCTCCAGCCCGGACTTCTCAAGAAGCACCAGCAATACGTCAAGGAGCAGACCAAGTCTAGCGAGGAGAAGCCCGTCTTCTTGGTTTTCCACGGTGGCTCTGGTAGCTCCGTTGATGACTTCCGCGAGGCCATCTCTTACGGTGTTGTCAAGGTCAACCTCGACACTGACCTGCAATGGGCCTACCTCACCGGTATCCGCGACTACGTGCAGAACAAGAAGGACTACATTCAGACCCAGGTCGGCAACCCCGACGGCGACGACAAGCCCAACAAGAAGTACTACGACCCTAGGGTGTGGGTCCGCGAGGGAGAGAAGACCATGTCTGCCCGCATTAAGACCGCTCTCCAGGACTTCCACACTGCTGGGCAGGTGTAGATGTGAGTTTCTTGGGCGCCGATTTTTCATGACCGCGGGGTAGAACTAAAATAATTCAATTCAATTCGATTTTTCGCTTCTTTGATTCTACGTCTGATATTACAAACTTCCCGTGCTTGCATCCCCAGTTCATTCCGCTTTCCAAGCTTGGGCAGTCGACTGCACGAACTGCTCATATTCCTCAGGTTCCTTACCCAAGAAGGCGACCTGCTCACGATATTGTTCTTCCGACATAGCAAACCCACGCTCCCCAAACTCTTGAAACATATCCGCCAACATTCTCGCATGACCCGGCCCAATCACCCCCGCTAGATCAGCCTCAACCTCATCACGCTCCGCCAACCTCAACTCCTTCCTCAAAGCATCCGACCACAGCTTCGCCACCTCATCCCCGGTATACGCTTTCTTTCCGCCAATAATAATCTTCTTGCCACCCCATTTCCTCCCATCATCCTCGAGCGCTATAACCCCAGCGAGCGCAATATCTTCGACATCCACGAAACTTATTCCCGCACCGCCGCCCAACGCCTGGAAATACACCCCCCGCTCCATCAACCACTGCTTTCCCATAGCATCATTATCTGTGAACAACGTCGGGCCCAAGACCGTCCAACTAAAACCTGTCTTCTTCTTCCCCTTGTCTGCACTCTCCCCATCATCACGAGCAGCAATCCCATACTTCAACTTGGCCTCGACAAGAAACTTGACGAGCACATTCGCAGCATCCGAACCTTGCATCCCCCCTGCTTTGATAGCATCGACACTATAATCCCCCGCCGCGGAAATATACACGACGTGCTTCACAGTCGCGCTTCTCTGCAGCGCAGACAGCACTAAACTCGTCGTGAAGAGCTCGTCGGGCCCAGTCATGGCCATAAACACGCTCGTCACGCTGTGCTTCTGCAACAATGCATCGAGGAACGGCGGGTCGGATATAGAGCCCTGGGGCACGTGGACGCGGGACTCATCGTAGCCTGGCAAGCTGGAAACGGTCGAGAGCAGCGTCGAGGGCTCCTTTGTCGTCGGCAAGACTAGAGTCGGTGTCGAGGGCGAGGAGAGGAGCCGGGGGATCAGACGACGGCCGATCTTGCCGGTGCTGCCGATGACGAGGATTGACATGTTGGTTTCCTGGGGCATGACTGGAGAGGTGGAGTTTTGGGGTGTGTCTTGTAGACTGCTCGAATACAAAAGAGAGAGATCTCTCGAAGAAGTGGAATTTGTGTATAAAAGTTTAGAAGAGTGTTAGACGCACACCCTTTCCAGTGTTCTCGTGTGCTTGCCTTTCTGTTCCGTCGTTCGTCCTTCTACTCGTGAGTCGAAAGAACCGTTTGAATACAACTTGATGGCACGATCGATACCCATCTCTCTCCCTCCCCCCTATATTTATATCCCTATCCCCCCCCTCCCCCTCATACCCACATGTCCACAAAACCCACGTACGTACACATTGCATAGAATTATAAATCCACTCCTAGCCAAAGAAGAAAAAAGATCCCACACCTTCCATCCTTCTACCTCGGAGCAACTATTCCCCCATCTATTCCTCGTTCCCCTCCCTCGAATCAAGTTAAGCCCAAACACATAAAAAAAAATCAAGCTTCACAACTCCCCGCCCCGCCCGCCCGCCCGCTCGCTGCAACTCCGGTCCCCAGTCGTTGTACGAATTCCCTTTTTATTATTATTATTAGCTTGTACGATTGATTGTATTGTATTTAGAACTAGTTCCATTACGTTGCATTCCATTGCATTGCGTTTAAAAACCATGTCTAATAAATTATCCATAACAATTCGTTAAAACTTGTTTATTTCTTTCCTTTCCTTTCCTTTTCGTATTGTCGGACCAGATGTTGTCTAAGTACCTAGTTGCTGAGGTATGTATAGCGGGCGCTAGGCGGGGACGCTAGGCGGAGACGCTATTCCTATCTTAGGTGGAACAATTGGACTGGCTGGCTGTCTCCATCCCAAACTCATATATATATTTGGGAAAACAGAACGAGGGCTAGGAGAGTTCTTGGGTGTGTAATACTTGATCAGTTTTCTCTTTTTCCCTATTTCCCTTTTTTTTTGGGTGAGAAAGACAGAGAGAGAAAGAGAGGGAGGGAGGGAGAAGGAGGTTTTGGTCTTGTGGAATTCCGCAACAAAAAAGCGGATTAATAAGGCTAGGTGTGTGGTAAGCAGTAGCTTATAGCTAGTTTCAAGGGAAAGGGGCGTTTTTGATTGATTGGATAGGTTAGGAGTAGAGTATTCTGTGTAGAGATGTATAGATAGATCGGGAAGGGTATATGTTGGAGTTGTGATTGAAGGCTATCGCGAGCAATGAGATAGGACGTGGATATAGAGTAGGAAGAAAAACATTGGGGTTGTCCGTGGACTGACTACGGGTAGTGTGGATGTTTTGGGGTATTTTTTGTTCTTGTGTCTTAGGTTGTATGCAATTTGTGGTTGAAGCGTGCACATGTGGTTCTGCTTAGGCTTTGTGTGGATGGTCTGGAGGGTGAGGGATACTGCTTCTGTAGTCCTACGAAGCTGTCTTGTGTGATGAGTTTGTGGTAGTTGACATGGATGAAGTCTATATGCTAGCTATTAATCTCAAAAGAGCCTGGTATAGTTGTAGGCAATCGGACATTTTTCTTCCTCTGGGTTCTCAAGTGCTGACATGATCTCCACTCGTTATTTAGAGGTGTTGTATCCAGCGCAGTCGCTCCCATCTCTCTTCACATTCCACACAAGACAATTAAGCACAAGAAAAAAAGCTTTATTAAACATCAATACTTTACGTACTCGGGACAGTATGAGTCATATTTTAGCTTTCGCGTGAACAACAAAGTCCTATGCAGCTTACGCACATTTTAGGTAGGTCAGACGCCCGGACCGATATTACCATCACAGTTCTTTCGGGAAAATGCACGACGAACAACACACCCATGGAGACTAGTCTCATGTGCAACGATAATTTCGAACCATCCCATCTTCTCTGATCCTCTTTCTCGCCAGCTTTCCACACCAGCATCTCGAAAATGGACGACATAGAATTACAGTCGCGTCAACCTCCCACTCTCAACGCTCGAGCATCAAAAACGTCGCTAGGAATATCAGTAGAACATAAGAATGACTCAACAACACCATCACCACCACGCGACACCAGCCCATCGCCGCAAAGCCAGTTTCCTGAAGGCGCGCGACTCATATTCCTCACCTTGGGCCTCATGCTAAGCATCCTCCTCGCCGCCCTCGACTTCTCCATAATCGCAACCGCCATCCCAGCCATCACCACAGAATTCAACTCCATCTCAAACATTGCCTGGTACGGCTCCGCATACTCCATCACCAACGGCGCCTTCAAGCTCGTCTGGGGGAAAGCGTACCAGCATTTCCCCCTCAAACGCGTCTTCATGCTCACCGTGACCCTCTTCGAGCTCGGCAACATCATATGCGGTGCTGCGCAGAGCTCCGAGGCGTTGATCTTGGGGAGAGTGGTGGCCGGGTTGGGTGGAGGTGGGGTCATGACGGGCGCGTTTATCATCATCGCGGTTAGTGTGGGCGAGGATAAACGCCCGGCTTTTATGGGGGTTGTGAGTGCTACGTTTGGGATTTCGAGTGTGGCGGGGCCGTTGTTGGGGGGTGGGTTGACGGGGAGCGTGGGGTGGAGGTGGTGTTTTTGGTATGTATCCCGTTCGACGTGATTTTTTTTTTTTTTTTTTTTTTTCACATCTACTGCCCTCTTTTTCTTTATCTTTTTTTAAGAGTCGGTTAGGGCTTGCTGGGAAACGATGATCTTGTTGAGTAGGGATTGCGAATTGACGGGATACACAGGATCAACCTCCCCATCGGCGCTCTGGCAGTAGCTATAGTAGCCCTCTCCTTCCGCTCCCCTCTCACGCCTCCGCGAGAAATGAAACGCATCCAGAGATTCGCCAGTCTCGACATCGGAGGCGGTCTCCTAGTGACCTCCTTCTTCACCTGCTTCGTGCTCGGGATGCACTACTCCAGCATCTCCCCATGGACCTCTCCACGCGTCCTCTGCAGTCTCATCGGCTCGTTCCTCAGCTTCTGCGCCTTCGTCTTCAACGAGTACAAGATGGGCGACAAAGCAATGGTGCACGCGCACCTCCTCCGTCGTCCCAAAGTCGCACTAAACCTGGCGTTTATGTTTTTCTTCGCAGGCGTGTTTCAACCCCTTCAATACACGCTCCCCGTTCAATTCCAATCTGTAGATGCGGCCTCGCCGTCGCAGAGCGGCGTTCGGCTTATCCCGCTGCTCTTAGGAGTCTCCGTTTTCACGGCGACGTCGAACGTGCTGCTCACGTGGTGGCGCCACTACAAACCGCTACTTCTGGGCGGCGCAATGCTGGCTACTGCTGGAACGATCAGCATCTACAGCGTTGATAAGCCTGCGTCGACGCGGACATGGATTGGGTTCGAGATGCTGACGGGGATGGGGATTGGGATCGCGCTGCAGATCCCCATGATCTACAACCAGGCACTTGTGGAGAAGGACGAAGTCGCGCTTGTGACACCGCTGTCACTCTTCTCGGAGAATGTGGGAACCACGCTGTTTGTAGCGTCTGGCGAAGCCGCGTTCGCGCAGGGCTTGGTGCGTTATCTGAAAGCCAGTTTGCCTGAGCTGGATCCCAAGGTTGTGGTAGATGCGGGTGCGTTACAGATCAGGAGTTTGTTTAGAGATGAGGAGTTGAGGATGGTGTTGGGTGGGTATCTGCATGGGTGTAGGGTCAGCCATTTGTTGGCCGTGAGTTGTGGGGCTGTCACGTGTTTGGTTGCTGTGGCGGCTGCTGGGCCGGGGATGGTGAGGGAAGTGAGGGAGAGGTTGGGGAAGAGTCATGCTGGGTGATTTTGCAGAATTGAGAGATGTGAGAACATCTGGAGTTGTGAAAAATCGCATCTTCTAAGAATGAGCGGGGAAACATTTACTTGTGATGAGTTCGAGGCCATGGCGATCGATGGGATATGGCACAGCACAGTAGGTGGGAGGATACATGAAAAGGACAATTTTGCTCTCGTATTATCAAGGTAATGGAAGGGTAGTTCATTAGTGTTGTTTGTACGTGTTGCGCCAGATGTTGTTGATGGCCGTGGCCTCGGATATCAACCCGTGCCAAGGGAGTGAAAGAGTATTGAAAGCATTTTTGGCGCGGTTATTATGATTCAAATGAAGCATCGCCCAGATAGTCAATATATAGGGTCGACACTGGCACAAATTCGACTAATACATGTACACTATGTACACTCTACAGGCAACATCAAGATGTTCCACCTGGGTACCTTATGGAGGATAGCGGGTGGCAAGACTGCTAGTCGACCCGCTTTCAACCCAAGGTTATGAATAGATAGTATTACTGTACTGTTTGCTAGAAGTCAACACTATTTTCGTACAAGGCTGTCATCTGTTTACAACCCTGTCCAAATTTGATATTGGTAAGCAGATGCAGTATCCTTGATGCCGATAACGGATCTCGTCACATCGGATTTCCACTTGATATCTGTACGCAAGCGCCTTGGAATACCAATAATACTTTCTGCTATGATTCTTTTGAATCAATTCATGACATGGTAATGGGAATAGACTTTAAGGTTTGCTGCTACTGACCCACGTGCATACACGTGATGCAACAACGTCCTCTAATACTGCTGCTTTGGACAATTACAAATTATAAAAACCTGACATCCCTCTTAGAAAACATAAAAGTCTGTTTACAGTATGAATGAACCAGGCTGGAATGGATCTCGTAGTACCTAGGTAGGTACTCAGGTATGGGCAAGCGAGCGCTCGGTAGCCAATGCGCCGAATCACAATCACGCCAAGGGCTTGGCAGATAAATGGCATCGCTGCGACAATCAATCGAGGTAATGCCTAGAACATCATCATCCATCGCCTAGACAAGATAATCCACGTTGGTTTCCACTTTTCTACGAAATGGAGCGTCGTTTATATCGACCTCTACAGCCCCATGATGGCCGACTTCCTACAGTGTTTGAACCGGTAGAACCAACGCGTAAGCGTATCTCCACTGCGTGTGGTTCGTGTCGTGAGAGGAAAAGTAAAGTAACTTGGCTGCCAACGACTTCCTCGTCAAGCAGCTCACTTATAAATTCCTAGTGTAATGGCGCAACGCCCGCCTGCTCGAGTTGTGTCGTTCGAGGGTCCCAGTGCATATACACTGTGAAAGAGAAGGCGGGGCTCCAAATACACGCGCTCAAACACGAAAACAAGGGCCTGAAAGAGCGTAACACAGCCACCGAGGAGTTGCTCGACCACCTACGGCTGCTGCCAGAGAACAACGCTCTTGAACTGCTGAGGGAGATTAGGATGAATCCTAAAGGAACTCCGCTTTCGTTACTCAATTCACTTCGAGGCGATCCCCAGTTGAGACTGCCTAGTGCGAATCATGCTGCACTCGGTCTGCTACCGCGAATTCAATCGGGCGCCGAACTAGCCTTGTCAGTCAGACACCCTCTCGCTTACCCAAACTTACATCTATCTGGGGGCATGAGCAGCATAGATCTACAAGGCAAGTTGACGGACGAAACACAACCTTTACTGGAGCCACTTCCAATGGCTCAGGATCAAAACATGGGGCTAGAGACCCTTGATATTAGCTTCTGGACTGCAGTGCCGGTTACAAATGAGTTTGCTAGAGGTACCTACATGCATACATCCTTGCAGTAGATTCCTTAAGCTGATTTGGACTTGGCGCCATCACTTTCTATCTGGAAGTTGATCATCCAACAATAGGCGTTTTTGACTCGCAGCTTTTCATTGCCGATCTACTGAGCTTCAATTTTGACTTCTGCTCCCCGTTCCTAGTGAGCTCTTTGCTCGCATATGCATCGGTACCTGTCCCGCCCTGACGTGTTCAAGTTGGTAATGAAGACTGAAACCATACACAGCAAGGATACTCTACCCAAGATGCGACATCATCCGCGCGAGGCTTTGAATTTGAAGAAGAAGCAGAACGATTGTTTGAGGCAGAACGAACAGATTCTCCAACAGCCCTGTCTGGTTTAGCCTGTGTGTCTTTGTACCGTATGGTAGATATTGGCAAGGTCAGATGACTGACTGTGGCAGTGCTTTCATATTCCCACGGCGCACACGGACGATATTCCGACGGTTCGAGAAAGTACGCCGAGAATGCCTTTCAGATGGGGAAGCGAATGAAGCTTTTTGGCGTTCCGGATCGATTTGGCTCCCCCGAACTCCGATTACTCCCAACGCCCCATCAGCGTGCTTTGGTATCTTCAGCATGGGGAGGTTTCAACACAATTATGTAGGTATTGGAATTCTTTCAGAAGAGGTAATATTTTTGACGTTAGAAGGTTACTCAGTTTATTTCATATACTACCACCTACGCCGTACCCTCCAGCTTTACCTTATCCGGGGTACTCTGGAGCGAGGGAAAGCAATAATGAAAGCATTGAGCAGAGCGGAGGTTGCAACTTCTCTACTCGCTATGCTAGCGAAACCATGTCATCTGCGCTCTGTAGCCTCTGGGCGGTCCTTTCTGACATTCTCTGCTTCTACCGGAACCCTGAACGGCCAGGGACGCCGAATTTGGCCTTCGCATTCTCAAAGTACAACATGCTGTTGGCTTTGGCTGGACAACTGCCCGCGCAATTGATTCGCCAAGAGCATACTTCCCTATCTGTGCTTTTCTTCCAGTAAGTTCCCTGGGTTCAATATGGATCCACACGATTTACAGGCGGTTTTAGCATAGTATTTCATACCGCCGTGCTAGAGGTATTTCGCCCGTTTCTGCCCCCCGGTAAAAGAATTCGAATAGCAGAGTATCTAGAAACATCTACTGCGTCACCCGAGACCATTTTCGCAGCCTCTGCACAGCAGCTAAAAAGCCTCACCGCCAACTGTATCGAGCAACAGCACGGAACGGCAACCATCTTTTGGGCGGGTATTGGTCTTATGCAAGTCGCAAACGCCGTGCTTCGAGATGTTGCGAGCTCCGACTGGCGGCACTCCTTCCTCTTCTGCATCCGCAGCTTTAAGCTGCTCTTCCCTGCTTTCGCAGTATGCAAGGGCATTGTGCGGGGACTCTTAGCAATGGCTGTTTTCGAGAGCACATCAATGTCATCTTCCGAGGCTTTATCTATAATGGAGGAGTTTCAAGCTGGGGAGACCTTCCATGACGACATCGCCCACCCAACAGGAGGTTTTGTAGTCGATTTCGATATGGCTGTGCAGAGCAGACAAGATGCAGATGTTAATGTCTGGCTCGATAAATTCGAGGACATGAGCATATTCTCAGACTTTACCCAAGAGGTGCTATGAGATCAGAGAAAATCAACTGCTTGAATGCATGCTATGCGGCATCTGATTTAACTCAGGTTTTTTGATGCATGAAAGCGCCGATTAGCTAGCCTGTGTGCTACAGTTCATCCGTGGAAGGGTTTTCGAGGAAGCATTTTAGTTTTTCCTTCTAATCTCTCTCCTAGATCCCCACGCTTTCTGGACTGTAGCGATTTCATACAAAGTATTCCAATCACATTCAGCATCATTTAAATAGCGTTACTATAGGGTCCATCGTATCTGAAAGCTTGCAGGGATGTGACGAACGAGACTAGCTCCATAATACTCCAATAAGATCTGCAAACTTGAAGTATCTTTATTCCTACAAAGCTTATTGAAATATTCTGAGTACGAAGATAGTGTTTATATATGCTGCTCCGTGCCGTTTATAGCACCTATGACATTCATACTAAGTTATCAAAAGGGTGCTACGACCACAATGTGGGGTGTACAATATCCAATTGCTATACTAAAAGCACCCATACTATTATTTTACCACCTATAGAAAGTGCATGTGCTAAAGGCGCTTATTAAGTCCCACAATGCTCTAAACAAGTTTATAGGGCAAAGAGATTGTTGCTAGTGTTAAGCAGATGTTGTATCTAGTTAAAGACGTGCTCTCCCAAGCTCAATACTGGTCTCCAGAACGAATTATTGTTAGTAAAGCGCTACAAATCCACCTTTAAGATAATTGTAAGGCATTGCTTTGATAAGTAGTAAAAATAGTCAGTCTGTTCAACAGTGTATAGCTAGGGATGCTGTGTACGTAGTAGATCACCCCATAATAGTACATAGCGGGATAAACTCTGCTTCGATCGCATTTTCTCGGATTTCTGAAGAGTCTTCGTTGACAAATGACATCCAAGGCTACAGGCATCGAGCAGTTTGTGCAATCTTCGATCTCGATGATCATTCCTTCTAGAGGCGTGTTCGACTTTCGTCAAAAGGTGAGTTCTCCCTGTAGGAGCAGGCGGATTCGCTCTTGTGTACTTTTTGCAAGTCTTCATTGGGGTTAATGCGGGATTAGACATAGAAAGACGATGTTATTGCCCATGCTCAAAGGATCAGGCTTCATGACACATACATTGATGCCGGGTACTGATATCAGCTTGGATTGCCCCATGTGCCGCCTGAGGGTCTTGACTAAGCTCTTTCCTAGAGTTCCCTAGTACCATCTCCGAGTGGAGCAGAAATCCCGTTCGGCTGGAGCGATCAAAAGGCGGGGAGGATGCGCTGGCTGCACCGCGAGGGCAGCACGAGGCTGAAACCACGTAGGAAAACTTTGCAGCTTTTGTGCCGCGTGTTCCGCCTATATGAATTACTCATCATATGGTCGAGTAGATATACATTTGAGGGATTTCTCATCGATGCTAGAAGTCTAGTTAATTACTCGATGTGGTAAAAAGTATCAATTGGTTCTACCATGTAGCCCTCCGGATCCGGTTAGCGGCAAATACCAACATGATTATCATCATGCAGCCCGCTACATGTGGTAATCGGTGATTATCTATCACTATTAGGCAGATTTTGTACCCGAAAAGTAACGTGCATGCATGTGACGTGTTGTATAGCACGTAGCACAGGAGGTTTGAGATATAAATACTTAGGTATGTAGAAGGAACTACTACTCAACCAGATACTTTCAGATACCTTGTCGAGGTGTATCATCGCTCCCATATCGTATTATTCTTCGGTTACTTGTTGTATAACTTGTGCTATCCGACCCATCAATATGGCCTCTAGAAACATCAACGTCCATCCTACGGGCTACCACCCTTCACTGCTAGCCGAAACAACTTTCGACATCATCATCATAGGCGGTGGGCCTGTCGGGAACTTTGCGGAGGGCCGTCTCGCCAAAGCCGGCCTGAGCGTTGCTGTCATTCAACACGAGCTATACGGCGGCGAGTGCCACTTCTTCGGGTGCATCCCATCGAAGGCACTTCTCCGCCCTGTCGAAGCGCTCGAAGCAGCAAAGAAAGTTGGCGGAGCTCGAGAGGCGGTGGGTAGCAAGACCGTGGTTGACCACAACGCCGTGTTCAATAGGAGGGACAAGATTGTCGATAACTGGGATGACAACAATTGGATCTCCGTCTCCAATGGATCGAGTGGTGCGAAGCTTGTTCGAGGGTTTGCCAGAATCGAAGGGACCAGGAGGGTGAGTGTGCAGCCAAATGGCGAGACGCAGAGGTATATGCTTGATGCTAGAATCGCGGTTGTTGCTGCTACGGGCTCAACCCCTATTGTGCCGGAGATAGCGGGAATTGAGGAGTTGATACCAGGAAAGGAGTTGTGGATCAATCGCGATGCTGTGGCCTTCGACAAAGTTCCCGAGTCTCTGATTATTGTCGGCGCGGGGCCCGTCGGATGCGAGATGGCGACGTTCTACTCCGCCGTAGGGTCCAAGGTGACGTTGATCACACCACATGCAGAGATCCTAGCTACGGTTGAGCGCGAAGCCACTGAAATTGTACGAAAGAGCTTGGAAGCCCATGGCGTGTCTGTGAAGTTGTCGACACGAGCTGTCAAGGTGAAAAAGGTTGCTGCCAACAGCTTAGCCGTGGAATTATCCAACGGCGAACAGATCACGGGGTCTGTGCTTATGAATGCGGTGGGGCGGAGGCCTAGGACTCACGACTTCGGGCTCGAAACTGTTGGGTTAGCTGGAGGTGGTCTTCCGTTGAAAACAGATGCATCGCTGGCGGTTCAGACGCCAGGTTCCACAGAACCTTGGTTGTTTGCCGTTGGAGATGTTAACGGTCTCGGTTCAACAACTCACATGGGAGTATACCAAGCCCGCATTGCCAGCAACACTATTCTGTCTATTGCCAAAAAGCAAGATCAAGCTGCCAAGTTGGACCTCCCGACTGGAGTATCCGTTACGAAGTCGAAGCATCTCGATAGCACCTTTCCGCGAGTCATCTTTACAGAGCCCAATATTGCTGCCGTTGGACACACATTGGCCTCGGCTCAGACTGCAGGCTTAAAGGCCAAGGCTGTTGACAGCAACTTCTCCATTCCTGGAACGTGGTTATATGGAGATGAGCAACCCGGCTGGGCTAGGTGGGTCGTTGAAGAAGGAACAGAGAAATTGCTAGGAGCGACATTTTGCTGTATTGAGGGATCCGAATTTGCAAATGCTAGTCAAGTGGCTATCATGCAAGGTATGGCCTTGACTGACATGGTACATGTGGTTCCTCCGTTTCCCACACGCGGGGAGGTGTGGACGTACTTGTTGAATGCGGCAGGATATTGAACAACAGGAATCAAAACGTAAATGGTTGATTTCGAGATAGGCTATTGGAGTATCATGGAAAATTGCTGGAAGAATGGGACGAAGCGTGGGTTAGTGGCTCTTGTGCCCCTGGAATGTCGTAGTGTAGAATTTGAGTATACATCTCTAGAATGATCGTGGCCATCTATTTGTTTCAAGATCATCTAAAAACAGGTTTATCTTGTGATCCATGAATTATTTATGCCATTCCTACGCTCATTCTGGATGTTTATTGTATGATATCTGTATCTTGAGCACATGGACACCCAGCCTCTCGCGTTTCTTATCGTGCGCAAACTAGACTGTAACGGTAGCAGAGCCTGTGGTAGGCATGTTCTTTGTGGTTTTCGGTGAGCTTGGACTCTTGCCATACTTGAAACTCTCTCAAATATGTTTCATTGTGGTTATTTAGGTCACAGTATCGTCCTAGGTGTCATGGCTGTGAAGGGTCTTAATAATCGCAATAGTTTTGATCGCATCGATTTACTTGGATGTCTAAATAAAAGAAGAATTTACCGGCATTCTTGCTATTCAAGAGCATAAATTATTGGATATCACTGACTCAATCAATAAAGTTATGGAGGAGCACAATAGGAGCAGTGATCTATATGCAAGCGTAATTTAGGTCACGTGAGTTAGTCCTTCACTCTACCACACAGTCGCGACAGCTGCTTCAGATCGAACTCTTATATCCATACCCTTTCTATGCACTTACCGGAATAGCCTTTTTCTTTATAATCTGAACTTTCTCGTCGAAGGGGGATAATCAATTGCCTGCCTGTTTATATTGAAGTTTTTGTTTTGGAGGTTGAAGTGTCTCCCACATCCAAAAGGCTGATGCAAAGATCTTATAAAAGACAGGCGGCAAAGGAAAGGCCCTTATTTTAGATTAAAAAGGCTAGGATAGATCTAGTGGTAAGTATGTGATAAGTGATGCTTACAATTCAGGGTGGATACATGTAGAACAATTTCACGATTTGAATTGGACGCGAACGATGTCCAACGTTATTCTATTGAGTCACTGAAAGAAGAATTGATCGGAGATGTAATTACCCAAGGGGCAAATGCTCCAGATCAAACTCATACACCCACACTCTCTTATCCTTATCTATGATGATTGCGGTGTCTCTGCAAATCCGTACTCTACCGTTCACATGACGATATTCAGGAGGTATATACAAGATAAACTCGGAGCCAAACCATAATCCTTCGCCATCTAAGTGAACGCCTCGATACTTTGCAACCGACACACCGTAGCTATTCTTGTAAGTAGAAGCAAGCGATGAGGAAGCCTCGATGTCAATTTCCCCACAATCTGTTCGAAGAAAACGCCCTTCTGCATCGAGTGAGATTAGAACTGTATCTTCTATACATGAGAACACAAAGAAATCATTGCTGTTGCTGGTATCCCATATTTGAATAATGTCCCCAGAAGTCATTACTGCAAGCCACCTATTTGTAGAAGAGAAGACCATTGATGTTACGTGTATTTTAGGGTACGTCATCTGGAAAACCCTATTCAAACCCAGGAGGGATTGAAGGAACTTGCCACTCTTCGTATCGCATATCTTTATCGTGTGTCCAGAAGTTAGTACAGCTACCCGCCGGGAATCAGGGGAGAAACTCAAGGGACCCGGTTCAAAGAACCATAAGAAAGGACTATCGTCCAGAAAGTGAAGGAGCTTCTTCCAATCGATTTCCCAAGTTTCATACCCATCTTGTGACCACGATAGCAGCTCAATGCTATCAGAAGAGAGTGCACACTTATTCGCTGATTCTTTTTGGAGCAAGAGAAAACGTTTTACTGTATGTATGTTCCAGCGCTGAAGCGCATCGTTATCAACCAAAGCAATATCTTTGGCTTCAAACCAGGGCGCGAATAGTGGGGTAAAGTCGAAGTCCACAGTTATTGGGGAAAAACTACCGTCGTCCAGTTGCGCGGCTAGCAATTCGAAATTATCGCTTACCGACGCGACTTTCCGCAATGCATGGAGCACTACTAGACCAGTGTTATGGCTTGCTTTTGGCTTATCTTTGAATCCAACTCTTCGAATTTGGTCATAGTCCCATATCTCAATATCTCCGCGGCTATTTGTATCATACGCTTTCACCACTGCCACCAATCCATCGTCATGCGAGACAGATATGCATGCCGCTGCATGTCCGCTTGGAAAGAGACCTCCATGGTCGACAAACCATTCTAATACGCCTCCGTCAACTTGCGAGTCGTTGAATAGAAACAGTAATGGAGAGATACCTGCGTTATCGAATGTGCGAAGCTTCACGCCACACTGAACGTTCCATATTGTTATCGTTATGGCTTCCCGCAAATCTGAGAGATGTTCAATAGTGTAAAGCTGAGATGCATCTTTACTGAACTTGGCATCATGCACTGTATACCCCAACTCAATGTTTTTGAGGCATTCACCCCCATCTATGTTCCATATCTGAATGGAACCATTGTATGATATAGTTAGAAGCACTTCTGGGTCGCCGAAGAAGGATACAGTTACAATATCTGGTATTAACCAAATACAGGTGTCACTGTTGGTTCTCCAACCGTCCGCGACGCGTTGCATTGATCGAGGGACAACACACCACGCCCCCATGCTAGTATCCCACATAGCGAGATTGTCTGACCATATCCAAGCCAGCTTTTGAGATTTACGAGACCATTCTACCGAACTGTAGTAGGACATACGGGGATGTTCGTCGCGTGTGCTGGGGTGTTTAAGCACTTTGATTAGCCTACCATCATCTACAGTCCAGAACAACATTGTTCCATATTCAGATAGAGCAACTATTTGCGTCGAGTCATGTATGAAAGTTGCTGCTGAATTTAACTCAGTGATATCGTTTTCGTTGGTCCAATAAGAAGGGAATGACTGTATGCGCCGCCCGCTCATCATGTCTCGTACTTCATAGGAGCCACCTGAACGTGATAGTAATAGTCTGGAGTCTTCAGAAAAAACAAGTAAGTCTGGTGTTTTCCCAGATCTCTCGAATTTGCGTAGTAAGGGACTCCAATGATCAGGAGTTCCTGCTGTTATTTTGACCCATGACGGCGATTCATGCTGGAACGATTGTTTGATGATGCTACTATGTGGGCTGAAAAGAAGTGCCGAGACATAGGTCTGGAGAGGATAGTTTGCAATTGGAACTTCATGGTACATGATGAAACGATGCGCGTCAGAAACGACATCATTCAACACGGAAGCACGGTAGTGGGCCTGGCTACGTTAGCGACTATAGCGAACTAGATTGATAGCGGTAATATACTTGGACAAAGTTCGCAAGTTTTGTCAATGAACTGACACCTTCAGGAACTCGTTGCAATAGGCTCAGGGATTCAATCCAATACAAACATTTCGCACGTAGAAACTTGTTGATCTCCATCAAAAGATCCTGTGCATCTGCGTGTTTCATAGGAGACCTCAAGAAATGCTCAATCCAGTAGGAGCAGGGGTACGCTAGTGCTGCCAGAGGATCGGGATCAGGGGGTTCGAGCTTCTGAAGATGATATCCAACGTCGCGTAGGCCGTACAAATCCCTGTGTAATGCGCCAGATGACAGGATACGGAGAGACGAGGAAAGCAAGGCTCTGTGTGCTCTTTCTTCTCCATCGGGAAATATTTCCGGGGAGGCACCTCCGCACAGATAATCTTTTGCCGATTGATGAACAAAATAGATAGTATCGTCTTTCATGGTGAGCAAAGATCCGCAGGAGTGTATGATTCCTCGAATAGATTCGATGTCGTCACCCAGGCTATTTATCTCATCAATGAGCACAGAAAGCTCTGCCAATGTAACTGGCCGATATACAGTTGCAATACAGGCCAAGACTCTTTTGCTTAGCAAGGCGTCTTCTGATCTGTTGATCTGTTCTATCATGCGGGCGTAAAGTGCGTTCAAACCAGGAGGGAAAGCAGTCAACTTCGCGATAATTTTCCATTTTGGAATGCCTTTAAGACTCTGGCATGATAAAGCAACCCATAAGAACGTATCTTGGGCGTTTGCGGAAAAGTGCTTCTGTACCGCCTGCCGGGTCTCGGTGTCATATTTCCCCCAGCGTGCGAGCTCGCCCACCTTGTGGTCAATGTAGAGATGAACAGCCTCGGATATCATTTGTGCGTTTAACTCAAGGCTGAGGGTCTGCCTACTCTGCGCCTCATCGAGATAGATTTCAATTTCTGGTATGTTGCGGCTGGAAATGATCCACTTGACCTGATGTGGTGTCGCCGAAATCTTGACGATTAAGTTTAACAATCTTTCCAGATCTGTCGTGCATTCGTCCAGAGCGTCAATAACAAATACAATTTGTTCAGTGCCGAGATCCTCCAGAACTTTTTCCAAAATCTCTTCCAAGGCATACCATGCATTTATACCCTCGAACATTGATGCATTAGAGTCAGCAGAGAGTTTCTCGACGAGTGAGGCAGATATCGGTCTCTTCGCTATGAGCGTGCAGATAAGAGATCTCAAGACAGCAGTCGCATTGTTGATACGTGAATCGGTACTTTGGCAAAAGAAGTAAGAGAGCAGGGTTGTATCGTTGTTCGTTCCTTCCAGCTCGTTTATGATACCGCAGAGGAGCATCGTCTTCCCTTTACCTGGGTCCCCTTTGATCCAGAGCACCCGACTTTCGTCTTCTGTACGCCACTTTTCGAAATCTGGATTCGATAACACCCAGCGATAGGAGTCTATTAACAGCCCGCCTTTTGTGTCCTCTATGCGCTTTTTGTCGTGACTGGGCTCAGTTACTCGTAACTTCTTGATGAAATCTTGCTGCTCCCTCGACAGTTCAGTGGCACTTTTCTGCTTGGACTTCTCGATCTTTCTCCGGAGGCGTTTAAAGGCATGTTCTTTGCCCTCTCCGTAGTTGAGTGACATGAAGACACCGAAGATACCCAATAAGCAATACGATTTGTCTTCTTCTCGTGTGGTTTGTCGATCTTTGACCCACGAGAATCGTTGATTGATGGTAAAGTCATGAAGACGGGATTCCTCCAAAGCCTGGATCTGGATGCCGGTTATATTTGATATTTGCTCCCCTAGGCTTTTCTTGTCTCCTAAGAAGCTGCCCCCAACAGAAAAGAACTCGACATTACGAGGTGCAAGTAGCTCTTGCAGGGTCCAGCCTCTTGTGAACCACCGGCTGTTCCGAAAAGCAGTGCGCCATGTTGATTCTTGGGGCTCGTTGTTGACGTTTTGCTCGTCGGCAAGTGCCGCTACGTCTGTTAAGTAGACATAGCACTTCGCTGCCTGCTGATACCAGCGATACATTGAGTTTATTGAGTGTTGAAGCTCGACTGGATCTGCTTTATTGATACAGCAGGTGTCTACCCAAAGATACTGTATTCCGTCCTTCTCAGCTTGATCTCCGCAGAACCGAATTTTGTTGTAGGATTTCTTATCCCTGTAACTATCATTTTGAAGGTCCTGAAACAGGATCTCTTCTTCACCCCAGGTATGAGAAAGGATTGCGTAACGGGGAACCTCATCGTCACCGAGAAAATCCTTGGTGAGTAAGAATTTGTCTTTACTGTCGCGTCTTAAGAGACGCATGATAGAGCTGAGATAACTCCGGTAGAAGTGATAGCAATGTGTTCTTGATCTGTAAAGATATGTTGGTGCGAGAAAAGAGTGTGTAGCACTGCTGTATGTATACCCAAAGGTCGCAGAGAGCCTGGAGGGTTCACTCTTTGTTTTATCTAGCCTCGCTCCGTGCAAAGCGGGGTAACTATTTATAAGTATTCTCAGCTCACCGGTTTTGAACGCTGTTGGGCTTGCATGCATGAGAGCCTTCTTGATATTGACCGGTGGAACCACCGCCAATCAGACATGAGGGGCTTTAGGAGGTCGTTTCAGGTGGCACTGAATACGAAGTGGGGGTGTTTGCCTTCACATTGCTTTTTCGCGGATGCATTCTAAGGTAGTACTATGACAAATCAATCCAGGAATATCGACGGCAGCAAGGTTATTACTGCTATTGCCTAAGCCCTATATCTGATCATCAATATATGCCACGAAGGTTGCACAGTATTCTAATGAGTGGGCGCGATTGTTAGACACTTATTGAGAACTCTGAAACCAATGGGAACGAACGCAAGCGTTCAGCCTGATAGTTCCACACAGCTGGCAATGATATCCCATCTGATTGTGCTACCCTTCATCTATTGGTTGGCTTCCAAGCAAGTATACTTACACTCTAATGTGCTCACTGCCATGTCTTGAATTATTGTTCTTTTCGATTTGCAGTCATCACGATTAATTTAATCAAGCCCAGCACTGAGAACAACCTGGCTAAAACCTCCAAGAAATGAGAAAAACATGTATTCAAATGATTAGCTGTGTCATCAATAGAGTCTCCTTTGTAGGAAAGAAGCTATCATCACCTAAATTTCGACAATTCTCTTTTTTCACAGACTAGCCTCGCAATATCGTTTCGAATTTGTTGTAATCGCTCGTTTTGTTGTACCTTCTACCGCTATGAACCATTGCTGTGTAGGAAGACCTGAACTCCAGGTTTTCATACACAACAAGAATAAAGAGGGCAGGTTAACCTTTTTTTAATTTACTCTATTGTGTCAGATCTCATTAATAACCATAGCCTCAACCCCCAACAAGAAGGAACAGGTAGTATCAAGTAATATAATACACACCAGATGAAAGAAGAGCAAAAGGAGAGAAAAACACCTAATTTCTACACGCCAGAAGTGTCAGACACACAAGCTAAGAATATCAAGACAGAAATGATTCCTCAGTTCCTAATTGAACATCTTCTCTGTTTTGATGCTTACAGGGCTAGAATATATTAATTACGTTGCTTTATATACGTTAAAGTATAGCTAGGTATCATAGTATTTAGCTGGCCCTTCTCCAGGTATCCAGACTTCACATGTTAACGCTTAAAAAAACCCTTTCCACTTCCCTTTCTCTCTTACTCTCCCTCTTACACACACACTACCAGACACGCGTTCTGTTCTTCAACCTCAACATCACACATTTTAAATCCGTACATCTCCACTAGATTGTTGGGACGTTGTATACGTCACTACGTCAAATACGCAGTCAATACAGCTCTCTCTACAACGCACAAATCGCAAAAAAAAAAAAAAAAAAAAGAGAAATCAAGCTCTCCGTGTATGAGTAAGAAGAGCAGCAATAGATTTCACGATTCTGAAAAGCAACAACAGATTAAAACTACAGATTAAAACTACAGATTAAAACTACAGATAAAAACTACAGATTACAACTAAAGATTACAACTTATGATTAACAACTACAAAACAATGTTTTTTCTTGCCTGGAGCTTAAAGACAGATTTCTCGTGCTTTATAACAAAGTGTTTGTGCTGCGTAGAAATGCGATGATGTACTAGTGTGCTTAATAACTTTAAATGTAGTTAATTTATAAAACACAGTATTAAGGACTGTAGAACTATAATAGCACATAGAATGATAGGGTTTAAATAGCTATTAACAGTCTGGCGTTTCTAATTGTTTCGCAGGGATATTGTGTTGGAACTATGAAGCTTTTTGATTGTTGCTTTTGCGAATTTAACTGTTAAACGCTATTAACTCTCTCTTTTGTATACACTAAAGCAAGAAAAGAATCAAACTAAAGTAAAAAAACCTACAAAAAGCCCTCTCACGGAAAAAGAACGCAAAGAAAAAAAAAAAAATCCATTCCCACATCTCCACAACCCTTATCCAATCTCCCATAACAACCCCCCGCAAAAAAAATATATATTTCCATCAATCCTCCCACCTAACAACACTCCACTCCGCAACCATCGCCCCACCTTTCCCCATTTCGCCATCCAAGCGTCCCCAAATCCCCAAATGCGCAAACCGCCCACTCCACACCTCCTCCGCATCCCCATCCACAAACGTAACATTCGTCTGATTCCCCTTAACCTTAACAATATCAAACACAGTCTCAGGATCCCACGGTTCGCTAATCTCCGGGACGCCACTCGCTGCTTTTCTAAACCCCAACCCCAACCCCGACCCAAATCCCCCTCGATCTCTTCCGTCTCCAAGATTAGAAGAAAAGTGAAGTGTAGGAGGAGGAAGGAGAAGAGTGGTGTTTGAGAAGAGGACTTCGTAGTATGCGGGGGGCACGGCGGCCCAGTCTAGCAGGATGGAGTGGATGCGGTGCGGGGTGTGGTGGGGGCCGAGATCGATAGTAAGGTAGTGGAGGAGGGATGCGTTGCAGGGTTGGTATTTAGTAGATGAAGCGCCGTCGGTTGCTGCGAGGGGGAATTGGCCGGGGAGAATTGGGGATGTGCATGTTTTGTGGTTGTTAGGGGGTTGGGAAGATAGTAGGGGTGGGAGCGAGGAAGAGGAAGGAGGGAAAGAGGATACGGAGACGGGGTGGCATTGGAGGATGTTGCGGGGGGCGGTTGGAGTTTGGCCGATCATGCGGTTTGGGAGGACGAGCGGGGAGGTGGTGGGGAGGGAGTAGTTTGTGCGGCGGCTGTGTAGCGTGATTGGGATTGGGGAGGTGGCGTAGGCGGGGTTCGCGGTGGGGAGGGTGAGGTTCGGGAGCCGTTGGAGAGAGGTGTGTGTGGTGTTGGACCATGCGGTTATGGCGTAGCCTTGCCAGTAGAAGGTGCGGTATTTGAAGTACGTGATTTGCGGGGGGAGCGAGGGCTCGACTTCGAGTCTGTCGATGAAGAGGCGGAGGCCTAGGTATCCGAATATACCGATGCGATTGGATCCGCCCATGCCTGTTAGGAAAGGGAACGCGGGGTGCGTGCCGCCGTTGGTAGTGAAGTCATCGTCGATTTGCTCAGAGTACTGGAACCAAGGGAGGCGGAGGTATGGCTGTTGGGAGTAGAGGGCGTATGTGAAGCTTGAGCAGCCTGATGGAGAGACTGCGTTGGCGACGATGCTGAAGGCTGCGTAGGTCATTCCGGGCCCATCGGAAGATTGCTTGTTGGCGTAGTAGTCTAGGTTTCCGAGGCTGTAGGGGTTGGCGTAGTGGAGGATGTCGTCTGTGAGGACTACATCGGCTTGTTTTACGACTATGGAGCCATTCATTGTGTCGTATTCGAGGATTATGCCTACGTCTTCGTTGGTAGGTGGCTGCATATGCGTGACGATGTCTAGCCAGGTTTTGTTTGTGGGGAGGTTGAAACGAACGTTCATCTCGTTGGTTTCTTCCAAGTGCTTTTGGATGAGCGCTGTTGTGAAACCGACGTTGTTTTTGTTGTTGGCGTATTCATCGGGATCGGTCGCGTTCCAGATCTCGTAGTGTCCGGATGTAGCGTTGTAATCAAGCATCTCGCCGTAGAAATAGGCAATATCATTTGCGATGGGAAGATAATCGCGTCTGTACTTCTCTGCGTCGCCTGTTACGGCGTACTCATTGCGCAACGATATCGCAATGTCGCCATTTACGTGGTACTCGTAGTCAAAGCATGGCCCTATTCCTGTACAATTTCCATGCCGACCGCTTGTCCACGGGTAAACAGCGCCCCCAGTGAATCTGCCAGTCTGGTTCTTGGACGAGGTGTACGCCATTTTGATATTCTCCTTGGCCTGCGGATGCTTTTCCACGCGGTAGTTCACCACCGATCGGATATTATCGGGATGTGACACCTGTAGCCCAAGAGCCATCCATATTCCAGCATCCCAGAAGATGAGCCCTCCGTAGCAGTCGGAGCCAAGTCCACAAACAGGAATACTGTGGATGTTGAGTTTGGTGTTATCAACCGCAGCATTCGGGCCAACCGTATTCTGCAAGATCATGAACGGATTCGTCACGGACGTTATATGCATCTCTTGGAGGTTCCTATCTGTTGGGAGCGTTCCATTGGGATGGCGGTAGCTGTCCACTGTATGCTTTGGAAGAATCGACCTCCATTCCGCAACGTGCTGCTCAAACCACTCTTCGTATCCGAATACGCCAAACATTGACGCATCCCGCGCTGTACTTTGCGGATCCGGAAATGCATCTGAAGAAGCTATACCAACGTACTTCCCAAATACTAAAGTGCGGTTAGCATGCAAGGTGACCGGAGCTGCCTGTCCAATTGACGCAGCGTGAGTACCCCAAAAGACATCTTCATCAGTAACCGGCCTAACATTGTCTTCCAAATCGATGACCTCGGCCCAAATCGTCGAATACACATACGCAGTGACGTCGGGCTGGCCAAGCGGACTGACAGCTGTCCACATCACACTATCCTCTTCAAACCCTTTCTCCACAAACTCCGTTCTGACAGCGCCCATCCCATCCAAAACATCGTACACAACGACATCCACATCCTGCGCCGCAGTAAGATTGAGCTGCACCGCAGCGCTATTAACAACCAACTTGTTAACATGCATGCGATACTCGACTTCAATCCCCTCATGCTCACCACCCGGTCTCCAAACAAACCCCCACCTCAACTCGGCCGTCTCAACATTCAAACTCGTCGAGAAGTTCGAAATATGCTGCGGATCGACCCTCGCATCCAACAACTCGCCATGCGCTTCAACAAGCAGCCCCGACCAATGCGGCAACCCAGAAACCACACTCTCCCACCCATACTGATTCAACCACTCGTAGTTGGTGCCAGCGAGCTTCTCGACATCGGCGTAGAACCCGGCAATGGTGCCGAATGCCTGCCGTGGGGTGAATAGTGGCCATCCCGAGGTATCGGCGCTGTCGCGGTCGACTTCGAAGAATGGTCCGGCGGCTGCTACGCTGAGGCCTATGTAGCCATTGGCGAGGGTCATGCGGGATTTGTAGTTTCCGGGCGTGAGAGAATGGGTGCTTAGGATCCAGGCATCGTCATCCCAGGTCACGTCTCCGATCTGGATCACGTGGTCTGTTGTGGTGGTTGTTGTCGTTGTCGTTGTCGTCGGTGCAAAAGGCGTGAGTCGAGTGATCCCCAGCAGCGACAGCGCTGTCTGGAGATACGGTTTCCACATCAATGGCTAAATAATCCCCTGGAGATAATATATTTCCTGTTCGAGTTGGAGTTGGAGTGAGACAACTAGCTGCACAATAAGTCAGTCTTGATAGTATCTTGAATGCTGCTTAGATAGCATCGGGGTGGAGGAGGGTTTAAGGTGGTGGCAAGGTTAGTTGTTTGATCTTATCCCGATTGGGCGTTTGTTTGCGATCGGATCGGCGCTATTAGCTGGAGAAAGGCGACGTCACATGCACAACTGCCTAATATTAGATTCGCACATTGCCGACTGTGTGTACACTGCTTACTCATATACGATAATGCCAATGATGAACATGCAGGACTACCGGAAATAAAGAGCAAAGTACGTGTGCAAACTTTAGCATCTATCTAGACGATAGCAAGACTGAATCATACATATCTTCTGTTTGACACATCTATTTGAAATAATTACATCACGACTACATCTACCTGACTCCATGTTGAATATGGGGGGTTGTCGTCATCTACATACGTTCCATGCATGGCAAAGAGAAGAAAAAATAAAGTAAAAAGGAAAAGAGAAGACTTAGTTACGCCCGCAAACCATGATTGAATGTTGAATATTTTCGAACATGTCTTTCCATACCCCCACATGCAATTGTCGCAGTGATATAAAAAAAAGGGGAAGACGCCATCAAACTCCCATCGCTATTAAAGATTCATGTTGAAGGATTCTTTTCTTTTTTTCTGAGCTCCTTGCCCTTTGGGAGCAAGAAAGAGGGGTTCAGGAAAGTTGTGGAGTGAAGCCGACAAGACGGGGGCTATGTTGGCGTGGGTGCTGCCATACCCGTCAGATCCGAATCCTCGCTCTCCACAGGTGCACATGTGCAGAACAAATTGGTATCGCCATATGCATCGTCGACGCGCGTGACGCTGGGCCAGAATTTCTTTTCTTTGAGATACGGCAGGGGATACGCAGCTTGGGCGCGGGAGTACGGACGAGTCCACTCCTCGGGAAGGAGGAGATCCATCTGGGAGTGTGGGCTCATCTTGAGAACGTTGGTGTCGCGGGGTTGAGAACCATTTTCGACCTCTGCGATCTCACCGCGGATGGAGATGAGGGCATCGCAGAAGCGGTCGAGTTCCTCTTTGCTTTCGGATTCGGTGGGTTCGATCATGAGCGTGTTTGCGACGGGCCATGACATGGTGGGGGCGTGGAAGCCATAGTCTTGGAGACGTTTCGCAATGTCGATGGCTTCAACACCGGCAGTCTCTTTGAACTTGCGCACGTCGAGGATGAATTCGTGGGCGCAGCGGCTGTTGGCGTTGGTGTAGAGGATCGGGAAGTGGGGCTTGAGGCGTGAGAGGATGTAGTTCGCGTTGAGGAGGGTGATCTTGGTGGCTTGGGTTAGGCCGAGAGCGCCCATCATCTTGATGTAGGCCCAGCTGATGGGCAAAATGCTGGCGCTACCCCAGGGTGCACCGCTGATGGGCGCGATAGCGGAGGAGCCGCCACACTCATCGCGGAGATGACCTGGGAGGAATTCGGAGAGGTGCTCCTTTACACCGATCGGACCAACGCCAGGTCCACCACCGCCGTGGGGAATGCAGAAAGTTTTGTGGAGATTGAGATGACATACATCGGCGCCGATCTCGCCAGGCGAGCACAGTCCGATTTGAGCGTTCATGTTGGCGCCGTCCATGTAGACTTGGCCACCGTGTTCGTGGATGATGTCACAGACTTCCTTGATCTTGGGCTCGAAGACACCGAATGTACTGGGATACGTGACCATGATAGCCCCGATCTCCTCGCTGTGCTTCTTGCATTTGGCTCGGAGGTCGTCCATGTCTAGGTTGCCAGTTCCGCTCTCACACTTCACCGGAACAACCCTCATACCAGCCATCGCTGCACTGGCGGGATTTGTGCCGTGAGCAGACACCGGAATCAAGCAAATATCTCGCTTCTTGCCGGGCTGCTGTTCTAGGTATTTTCTAATCACGCGAAGACCAGCGAATTCACCTTGCGCGCCAGAGTTGGGTTGAAGAGATACAGAGTGGAAGCCAGTGATGTTTGCCAAGTCACCTTCCAGCTGGTTGATCATCTCTGTGTAGCCCTTAGCTCTCTCCAGGGGAAGGAATGGGTGGAGGTTCGACACTGTAGACCACGATACAGGTGCCATTTCAGCGGTAGCATTCAGTTTCATCGTGCAAGATCCCAAGGGAATCATGGAATGAACAAGAGACAAGTCCTTTGACTGAAGGTGATGAATGTAGCGCAGGAGTTCAGTTTCAGAGTGGTGTGTGTTGAAAACCGGGTGCGTGAGGAACTCGCTGGTTCTCTGGAAAGCAGCTGGCGGGTCAGCACTGACTTCTCCTTCCAACCGGGCTTTGACCTGTGTTCCGTTCTGGCTAGCGAATACTTGGGCGATGGTGCTGGCGGTCTGCAGTTCACTCGTCTCGTCCAAAGAGATGGAAATGTGCTCGCCATCGAGCTGGCGGACGAGGATGTCCTTCTTGTCCAGCTCGGAGACAATGGCTGCAGTCTTATTCCCGGTGGCTACAACGAAGGTATCAAAAGCAGCTGGCTCGTTGTCGAGCTTACCACGTTGACCCGTCTGGTATCCTACATTGGCAATGCTCTGCTGCAGCGCCCTCGTCATGGCGGTGACCTGTCGGGCGATCTTTCGAAGCCCTTCCGGCCCGTGGTAGACAGCATACATGGCGCTCATATTGGCCAACAACGCCTGAGCTGTGCAAATGTTGCTCGTCGCTTTGTCGCGACGAATGTGCTGTTCACGTGTTTGCAGAGCCAGTCGCGCAGCATGGTTTCCAAGACGATCTTTGGACAAACCAATGATACGACCGGGGAGCTTACGCTTGTACTTGTCAGCGCAAGCAAAGAAGGCAGCGTGGGGTCCACCGTAGCCCAGCGGAACACCTAGGCGCTGGGCATTTCCAAACGCAATGTCGGCGCCGAACTCTCCTGGGGGAGTCAATTGGGTCAGAGCGAGCAAGTCGGTGGCGACGCTGAACAGGGCGCCGGTCTTGTGGATTTTGTCGGCGAGGGTACGGAAGTCGTGTACAGCGCCTTCGGTGTCTGGATATTGGGCCAGAACACCCACCAAATCGTCACCCAGCTCTTCTACGCGCTTGCCGTTGTCCTTCAGCACGTCATCAATCTCAATCGTGATGCCAAATCCATCGGCGCGCGAACGCAGCACGGCCAAGGTCTGGGGATGGCATCGGCTCGAGACAAGGAAAGTCTTGTTGGGGCGTTTCTGGCGAGCGCTCGAAAGCATACCGAGAGACATGGTCATGGCCTCGGCAGCTGCAGTGGGCTCGTCGAGGACGGAGGCATTAGCAATATCAAGACCAGTGAGGTCAGTCACCAAAGTCTGGAAGTTGAGTAGCGATTCCAAGCGGCCCTGACTGATCTCGGGCTGGTAGGGGGTGTAGCTGGTGTACCACCCGGGATTCTCAAGGACATTTCGCTTGATGACTTCTGGGACCTTTGTTCCGTAGTATCCGCATCCAATGTAGCTGTGACCGGGGGAGTTTTGGCTCATGAGCTTCTCTGCCACGCCCAAAAATCGCTTCTCGGGAATGCCTTGAACCTTATCTCCCTGAGGCTGTTCGGCGGCGAGGGCTCCCACTTGCAGCTCGCGAGCCGAAAGAATATCTGAGGGTATGACCTGGCGCACGAATTCGTCGAGCGACTTTACTGGAGGGTCCAAGGTGGCTAGCATTTCCTCGACGGAGGCAGCGGAAGGGCCGATATGGCGACGGGGGAACGTGTCGAGGGACTCGAATGGCTGGATCTTGCCCGACTGCTCTGTCTTGACCTCGAGCACATCCTCGGCGGCGCTGGAATGAAACGCACGCTTCGCGGGAGAAGCATTGTCTGAGTGGTGGGCATTGCGCGAGGGTAGCGACGTGGAGAAGGCTCGTAGCGATGTCGGTTGCGGCGTTATTCGCAACCGGGCGGCGGGCTGGGCGGTGATGCGGGCGGTTTTGGTGGCAGAGCAGGCTGTGCGGAGGATTGCGGTGCGCATCTTGTGATGGATTTTGGTGTGCAGAATAGCACGACTCTTCGCCCGGAAGGGCTTTTTTTTGGAGGATTACTGCTGCAGTGGTGGTTCGGTTGTTGGAGGTACTTGACCGTCTGCGGTGAAGCGACACAACAACGGTTTTCCGGAATACGTCAGTTCGCTTGACACTGAGCCGAGAGCCGACAACAAGGCCAATTGACGGTGATTGATTCGATCTTTTTGACAAACGATGAGATTGAGGAAGAAAAAAGAAAGAAAACAATCAGAGAAAAAAAAGTTGGAGGTGATGGAATAGCACCGAGGCGGCGGGCGGCGGGCGGTGAGCGCTATCTCTATCTCTAGGTATCAATTGATGTTTATCAATCCTCGTATCATGTCTATCTTGTCCTTGATCTCCCTGCTAAACTCTCTCTAAAGCAATGACAAACCGTAAAATACCAACCCCAAACTACCATTGATCCCGTCCAAACCATGGGCCATTCAATCAGACGAACCCTGCGTAACGATACATCAAACTAGACTGAGTAAAATAAGCCCGTGGATATCCGCTGCCTTAGTTTTTTGCACGCCACCCGTCGCCGCGCCCAGGAACCACCCCGCTTGACTTGCGATAACGCGGAGATTCGGGAGCCTCCGCTAGACCCCAAGCAGTCATCAAGTGAATCTCGAGGCAAGGTGGCCAATCGAGTTGCTGGGTTACCGCTTATATATCGTCTTTTCCCGCCGGTAAACTTTGCCCGCTTTGGGGAAACCGCACCTCCTCGTCACGGCTGGCTTTTTGCTTGAATCCACTCAATGGTTAGAAAGGAAAATAAAAATTACAGCTTGTTTGGAGCGATACAGGAGCCTAACAACACCTTCCTGGAACCGAAGAAGCTGTGGCTGGAGAGATTGATTCAATGTTGGAAAGGTTTTCCGACGGGGCGAGAAAAAGAAGATCCGAGGCCCTCACCAGTACACAACAAAGAGACAAGAATCAACTGTACAGACCGGCCATGGAAATACGCAGCATACACTTGCACGTTTACATACCTAAATATGTACATACATATGTAGGCACCTGAAGCTTCTAATATTTATTGATATCGCTGATTGTCACGTGACTACAGCCTCCGATGTAACCTTGAAAACCATTTACCAGTCTGAGAGCTACAAGGTACCAAGCAGTGTATACATTCTGAAACACTAAACGACAGGATTTCAAAGACAAGTACAAGGCATCAGCTTACAATTGAAGGACTACCTGATCTTCAATGCTTTGACTGGGGCATGACATAAGCCGGCTTGGCAACTAGCCGCTGCCTTTCCCCGACAGCTTTCAGCCCAACCTCAACACCAATAACCATCCTGCACAGCCGCCCTCCTCTGCCTCCCGTGCTTTTTACCCATGTCGAAGCTGACAAGGCATACATGGATATGATTATGATTTCCCCTATACCAACCAACCTCAAACATCGTCCTCCATACTTGTCCTCTCTCGGTCGTGTCCCGCTATTCAGACAGGGAACATGTCAGCCTACGCCGCATTGGCGCGTCGGATCGGGGTTGGGAAAAGGGAAACAGAGGGTCGGCCCACTAACCGCAGCATACCCGCCCCCAAAAAAAACTGCCATCAATAGGAATAATATGAATAACCTATCTCCGACCCAACATCCCCCTCATGTTTGATGTCCCTTCACCTCGTTTACTCATTCAATCTCTAGGGCGAAATACGATGATTTCTCAGTAATCGCTCACCAACAGCTACACGTTAACGCTCTGCCGTCATGTTCGGTTCGCGGAACAATCCACCATCTGAGGCGCACGGGGAGTTTGAGACTGTGCCTCAGCAGGACCTCACCAAGAAATCCAGACGCGATGCAGAAGAGTCTCTCTATCCTCTATGGCAGCCAATCTGGCTTACCAAGACTGCTATCCTTCTTCTGGTGTCTCTTTTTGTCGCCATCGGTGTTGCTCTAATCGCTCTGTGGGCTGCTATCAGTCGGGGCGACGGCATTCAGTTGACCGTCACCTCGAGTCATTACGCCTGGACCTATGGTCCTACCGCCATCTTGATTTTAATAGTCGGTCTGTGGAGGCAGGTGGACTATTACACAATGATTCTACAGCCCTGGAAAAATCTGCAAGAGGGGCCCGGCGCTGCCTCAAGGAGTCTACTTCTCGATTATGTCTCCCCGTTCTGGGTTAACGCTTTGTCCAACGCTGTACGAGCTCAAGAAGCTCCTGTCGCCATCGCCATCGTCGCTACTGTCATTCTCAAGCTACTAGTAATCCTCTCCACCGGTTTACTCGTACGTTCAGAAACCACATTTACCCAACACGATATTCCTGCCAAGTTCTCAACCAAATTTGATGCCAAGCCGTGGGCCGATGCTTTCGATGAACGATTGTTCAGCGACAGCCCTGAGTCTGCACTGATCACAGGAATGCTGAATCGCGAGATAAATTCCACGCAGATCGGTAATGCATATTACGCCATCAAGAAGAACGGCGCCGACCCCCCTGCTGGCTTTCTCAACAACAGAGCTTACCAGTCTTTCGTGTTTGATGGATCTTCACCTCCCAAAGGCTCGAATCTGACAGTCATGGTCGACGTCTTCGTTCCTGAGACACGTTGTGAACCGGCTGATGTGACCATCCTGGATCCCGATATGAAAATCCCAGACCGACTGAATAAGAGAAAACTCAGGCCACCACCAGGCGCCGATAATCCCAACCCGAACTTGGCCTTTCATATCGACGTGGATTCACCGAATTGTCATGTGAAAAATTTCGAAGTCAAGAGAAGAGACTTTTGGTACCCAGAGATAGATATGCCACTCAGGGAACCGTGGCCTTCCCACGAGATCACACCCTGGATGGTATGGCAGAATTGCTCCCAGCCCTCCAAGAAAAAATCAGAAACTGATTGGAAGACCTACGAGGCTTCCGATGGAAACTATCGCTGGATGTTGCTTTTGCTCGATATATCGTACAACATGACGCTTGGGCCCCCGAAAGAAATCCCTGGCAACGATATAGTACGCAACGTCACTAGTTGGTCGGGAAGAGTAAACAAAGTGAGCTCGGCAATATGTGACCTGAAGTATACAATGTCGACCGCCCCACTGACTGTGGTGCTTGGCGATGACGGCATTCCTTCACAATATTTCCTCGGCGACCACGTCCGTTCGGAGAATAAACACCTGCACAATTTGACCGATATCATGCTCAACCAAGCGATTACAAGTACATTCGCGAATTCGGACTTCGCGTTTCCAATCAACCAGACGGGGGCTGCAGGCAAATTCCACATGGCTGGAGGACTCGTCCGTCTGTTCCAGCTAATGGAAACCTTTGCGGGCGCGACCCCGGTTCCATTCGAATCTCTTGTGGACGTCCGGCGCATGGCTGCAGCAGCCGAAGATGTTTTCAGTGGCCTGTCAGCGCTATATGCAGCTTTAAACATGACAGTCCCCAATGATGCTAGTGGCATGGGATTTTTGACCAACACCGAACAACGCCTGCACATCAACGCGGTGTCTTTATGGTTAATGTTTTCGTGTGTTGCTATACTTACTGTACTTGGAGCTACCCTTGCATTTGTACGTCCGGTACACGTGGTGCCGCACTCCCCGGATACTGTCGAGGCATCTGCGATTTGCCTCAAGTCTAGTAGTTCTGACGTGAGCGACATACTAAGTGGATTAGGGCACGCAAACAACGAGGAATTGGCAGAGCGCCTCGAGAAGTACAAATTCCAAACCTCACCAGGCTCATGCCAATTACAAGCCACAATCAGCAGCGGAGACGCTACTCCAAAGACCTCGAAGGACCGCAAACGTTCATCGGACACAAAAAGGAAGCCTTGGATCCCTTTTTCTATTCAATACACTACGATTGTATGTACAGTCACCCTCGTAGTCGCTGTCATCGTTGCGCTCGAGGTACTTCAACGTCTTTCCGATCAACGTCAAGGTTTATTGACAATCGATGATCATCTCGTACGAGATTACATTTCTTGGGCATCTACTCTTGTACTTTTCGGCGTGTCCACACTCTTCGGCAGTCTAGACTACACGGTATCCTTGTTCAGTCCGTTGATCTCTCTAAGACGATCACCAACGACCGCTCGCCGAACCGTCCAAAACAATCTGGTGCGACGTAATGCTGTGGAGGGACTGTGGGTAGCCCTTCGACACAGACATTTTGGCGCAGCCAGCTCCAGACTGGCCGTTTTTTGCGGCGCTTTTCTCACAATTATTTCATCGGGCCTGTGGACATTGGATTCTGACGTGACTAAGGAGAGCAGTGTAATCGTCCAAAGACTTGATTCCTGGAATCCATTATGGCTAAACAGTCAATTCGGGATAGATAACTACGCAGCAGCGTCGTTGGATCTCCAGCTTCATAAGAATATGTCTGGTCCTGAGTATACGTGGGGCGAACTGGCATTTCCAATGTTCCATATCGATAAATACTCCGCGGCCTCCTCCTCGTCACCGAAAAGCCGAAATCTCACCCATGTCATAGACTTGCCAACCCTCAGGGCAAATCTCGTATGTGTTAAGATTCCCAACGAAGCTAAACACATCTCGTATGAAACTACCATATACGATCACTTAGTCAGTGTCTCGGTAGCCTCCCTTGTACCACCGCAATGTCCCGTAAAAGACGTTATCGTATTCAGAGACGCACTTAGCTACAGTCAAAGGGTTGGTGAAGTCCCGAAACCAGGTTTCGGGGGGATGCTGCGTGACTGGCCAACAGTCGCGAGGAATGAGAGTCTCAACTGTGACCAGGTCGAATGTCCCCCAGAGCCACACGGATGCCCTTCCTTGTTGCTCGTTTTCGGAACTCTTCAAGTGCAAAATAATACGTCGCCCAAAGACATCACTGCCTTTAACTGTTTACAGCAGCTTCAGGAAGTCCAGACCCGGGTTGAATTCAAGGTGGTATCTATCGAAGACGGCAGGGACCGGATCGAAGTCATTGGAACTCCACAAACCGATGAATCGAGCGTCCGTTTCCTCACGAACGGTACAGCCGGCATATCCGCCTTCCCGTACCACATCGAGAACCAGATATCTGCAAGTCTTAGCCGGGTGGGTCACCCATCAGGAGGTTTCACCGTTCTAGACGACCAGGATAGGCGTTGGGACCCCATAATCGATAACATTGTCGAAGCACCAAACACGTCACCCGAAGACTTCGCAGGCCTCGAGAACGGGGACAAGCTCTTGGATGCCGTTCAACACCTCTATCGACAATACATGGCGCATGCGATTCATTTCAACATGCGGCGAAACATGACGGAATTGCCCGATGAGAACACGCCTCTCCCCTTCAACGCGACAAATGTACGCAGCTTCAACGGTACCGTCCGTCGATCAGAAACCACAATGAAAATGGACGCTACTTCCAAACTCATCCTTCAAATCTTGCTCGGTGTCATGCTTGCTTGCGGCGTGGTCACCCTTTCGCTGGCTAGAGTCAGAGGCACGCTGCCGCACAACCCTGGAACCATTGCGGGGACTATGAGCTTGGTCGCTGGGAGTCGCTGGGTCGACGAGATGGACACTATCGATGCAGAGGTGAAGAAAGAGCAGAAGTTTGCTCTAAGGTGGTGGCCGGATCGAACCGGAAGCGGGAATGAAGATGGAAGCGGAGACGAAGGCCCTAATGAGCGCGATCAGTTGGTCACTGGTTCATCCGGCGAAGAAGGATTGAGGGGTACCAAGGGCAGGTTTGGCGTTGATGTTGTCGATGAGTAATCTTTTCATCTCTTACCTCGCATTGTTGGCGTTTGAAAGCGGCATAATTGCATTTCCACGACTTTTTTCTCTCTGCCTTTCCTCTCCCCTGTTGGGAAATCAAGTCAATTGAATAGATAGAAATATAGATACCCACCCTGTTCTCATTTAGCTCACCCACATGGTATTTAAAAAAATGTAGAGAATAATACTCCTGTATAAGCATTTCCTCCCACAGTTTCCGACTGCACCGTTCTTCCACCACTTCTAATAATTCAACATCACTGCGATCAACACAACCTGACAACAACTCTTGTACACTAATCACAGAAAGAAAGAACAGGTTAAATGTAATTTTTTTTTCCCTTCTAGCGAGCGCTATATCACACATAACACTAGCTAGCTCTATAAAACAATTGTCTATAAGCTTATTTGCACACAAAAACAAGATAGCTTTAAAAAAAATTAGAATCTTTTTTTTTCTCTCTTGCATCTAGTTTTCTTACACTTATTATTTTTTTCAGCTCTTGTCTAGTAAGTTTCTATAATCTACTATACAGGAGAAAATTATTTACAAAGCTAAGAGCTAGAAGTATGCGTTTAGAAAAAAGCAGCTACACGTGTATATACATAACAAGTTGCAATTGTTTCTTTTTTTTTTGCATATATAAGAGTTATAGGTATTATTAGTTAGTTAGTTTGTAAAAAGGTGCTGAGACGATTATAATTACTTTGCTTAGTTTTAGTACTAGAGGAATAACAAGAAAAGTTATTATTGGGGGAGGGGGGGGGGGGGGGGGGGGGGATTAAAGACAGAGAAACAGGACTATGTTAATAAGCGGTACTGCATACAATATTTCAAGTAAAACAAATTATGTGCGTACGCATTTACGTTATTAAGAATTGCTAGTAAGTATAATAGAGAAAATTGTATACGCGTACATCATTATATTAGAGTACTTTGTTTTATTTGTTTCAAATCGAGCGTGATTGCAGACGAGAAATGTCACAAGTCTTAAAGCGGGGGCGGGGAAAGCAAAGCGTAGGCTATTTCTATTTCTAATTCTAAGAAAGGAAAACGAAATTCCTTCCCACGAAAAAAATAAAAATGAAAGGCGAGCTTCCAGAAATACCTTTCTCTTGCTACTCGTTCCCATATATGGAAACTAACCTCAAATACTTGCCCGTCTGGGCGCCATAGTCCTCCTCAGATCCCTCTCCTTCTCCGTCTCCTCGGTAACAGGCAACACGCCCTTAGCCTTGAGCCCCTCGAGGAACTCCTTCCCATAGACATATCCAACCTGGTAAATCTCATCGAACTTTGCAAACTCGAGCGTGCCATACTGATCAATCGGCGGGCGCATATATCTGCAACCTGGCGTGTTCTTCGCGCGCTCGAGCGCGTCATAACTAGACACGTATGCGAGACGGGATTGGATGTCCGAGAGCGTTGGGGGATTAGGGTACGTGGAGAAAGGATTCCAGCGGTTGAAGATGGCCCAGAAGCCCGAGAGGGAGTCGCCGAAGGATTGGGGGCTGTCGTCGTCTACGCTGCCGACGTCGATGGCGAAGATTACGTCTGCGCCGAGGGATTTCATGTGTGTGACTGTGAGATTGTCGACGTAGCCACCGTCAAGGAGCATGTTGCCGTTGTCGCAAAGCGGGGGAATGAGGCCGGCGAGGGACATGGAGGCGCGGACGTAGCGCCAGACGTAGCCGGAGGTGTGGAAGTCTGTGCGGGATTTGCTGAGGTTGGTCGTGTTGCAGTAGTATTCTAGCCAGAAGTCTTCGATCTGGGAATTTCCAAAGGTTTTGAAGATATTGCGATTGAATTCGTGACCAGTCGTGTACGATGCACTGGAAGCGGTGGTCAGTGAGATCCATGAATCGTGGAAGCGCTGTCAACTTACGAAGGGTATGTGAGGTCAAGAGCAAACCTCCAGATGCTACCCATTCGGCTCGAAAACTTCTTGGCTCGCCCATACATGGGCACCACATCAGCATCCCAAGCATAAAGCGCGCCGATGAAAGAGCCGATCGATGTGCCGCCGACAATATCGATTGGTATTCCGGCTTCCTCGAGCGCACGGATGATGCCCACCTGTGATATGCCTCGCGCACCGCCACCTCCCAATACCAGTCCTACAGACTTCCCACACAGTCGCCTCGCAAGTCTATGAAAGTCGCCCTTAAACGGGGTTTCTGCCGAGTACAATGGAGTTTGTCGGACACGACGTGAGGTATACTTTTGGATTTCGGCTTGCAGCACTTGGACCCTTTGCTTGATCGCAGTGCCAAAGCGACGGCCAACTGGGTGAACGGGCTCAACTGTAGTCCGGAATGGCATCTGTATGTGGTGGTGGCTGCCATTGACCCACGAACGATTGCGCAGCCATTTACGCGTGAGACCTGGCGCACAATATCTCTCTGGATGCAGAAGCACCAACTCTTTACGGGCTGTGGTCTTGGTCGTTAACAGAAACCGCTCATACTCCCCAATGCTTGGCGAGCCCTCTGCTAGACCAACAAGCAGAATGCAGTCACCTTGGCTGATACATGTCTGTGTCCACGGCGATTTAACAGGCGTGTCTGCAACGTACAGCACGAGGCCATATTTTTCTTCGAGATCAGCAAGGTACTGGGACAGCTTCAGCTTTCCCATCCTATTGAAGGCATGTCGGCCCAAGTGATTGAGGATGGCCGCTTGGTTGAGAGAAACCACGCCGTTGGGTGTGCCAATCTGAGTCAAGGCGTTCGTAAGGCGACTAGCGAATTCTGAAACGGGAACTCCAGCAGTGACGGGGAGAATGGTAACGGTGCGGAGATTAACGGTTGATGTAGCTTTAGACCGTACTTCTTTGCCTTGTTCGTGGAGGGGGTCGTCGACGAGTGCTCTCATACGCGAGGCGATGATCTTTGAAATCTTGATTGTGATGCCGGGATGCTCGAGAGCGAGGCTGTTGAACAATGTTTTGGGGAATTTGGCCACTTCTGTATCACGAATAGCGTGCAGAGAGCCTGGGCGCGTCGACTCCGTAAGCACTTCGAGTTCCCCAACACTATCTCCTTGACCATATTCGCCAATGACCTTCATGGCGTTATCCGCGCCGTCTTTGATCGCTCGTAGGCGTCCGTTAAGAACTATATAGATGGCATCGCTCTCATCTCCTTGGTTGTAGATTACCTGTCCCGAATTGACTTGCACCCATTCCAAGGCGAAGTCGATATGCAAGATCAAACGCGGGAGCAAGGTAGTCAGGCGTTTGGCCATAGTCAGCAAAACAACCGGATATCTGTCTACTATCCGTTCTATTGAGGCTCTAGGCAAGAATCCGACATAAACATCAGTCTTCGCCGTTACATCCACAAAAGAGCGATACGATGACACGGTGCCTAGATAGCCAGCAAGACCTCCAGGTTTGGTCAGGAACAAACTTTTTCTAGCCCGTCTTTTCTTCGCGGCATCATTCAAGAATGAGCTGTTCTGCAATGGTGTACGCTTTGGCATGGAGCCACCAAATAGTTCAGCCTCGGTGGTCTCTGTAGACGACGTGGGAGCCGTGCCGAGAATGTTGTGCTCCGCGTCATCCTCTTCTGTCGGCACGCCGACATCGAGAAATCCGTCAATGACATAGTAAAGGCCTGGATTACGTTCACCTTGTTCCACAAGAACTGCACCTTTGGGAAAGAAAACAATTTCAACATCATTGACACAGTCCTCTACAATGTTCTGGTGGCCAATACTCAGTGCGGACTGTGCGGAAGCCGAGATGACCGATTCAGTATCCCCATCTCGAGACGCTTCGTACGGATCCATGAAGCCAAATGCATTACTAAAGATGGCTTTCTGTCGCTTCGCATCGAAAGAGACCAAACGAGGGGATTGTTCAACCGATTGTGGTTTCGGCAATGGATTTTCCAGATCTGTTAGACCAATGGCCTTGAACATGCAGTCGAGCACGGATTCTCGGAAAATGGCAGCCTCATCTACTGACTCTTTTCTTTGCAATGCTGCTGGTCGTATTAGCGGCGATGCAAAAGGGTTGAAACTACTAGCGTCCAATGGAGTGCGGGCATCGCGGCGGTTTTCTTGATGAACTGGTTGCGAAAAGCTGTATCGCCCTTGTCGGCCCCCTCCACGAAGCATCTGTGTGTTGGTCAACAGATCGCCAGCACTGATTCTATCATTGCTAGCCTCAGGCGTCGTAGGTAATGGAAATCTGTCACTCTGCGGAGTTTGTGGATCGGATGGTCCGCGAGCGGATGCGAGACGCGCGTGCGCAGCAGCTCCTTTTCTGAGGGAGATGCTAGGATTCCGTCGACGTCCGGCACCTGGGTTGTGTAGAGCGATGCCCTTCATTCCCTCTTCGGGGCCGATGCGCTCGGTCTCTTTGATGAACTTGTCCTTGAGTCTCTGAAGAGGAGAATCGCGTAGGAAACCGGGCAGATCGTATGTTGTAAATGAGTTCATGAGTTTTTCGGTCCGCAGAACCTCGCTCGTCAGGCCCAGATATGCATGACCCGTCGCTAGCGTGACACGTTGCAAACGAGTTAGAATGACTTGAACAATGTGGGCAGTTGCCCTGGGATATATGCGAGTTAAACGTCGAAAGGCGGTTGCTGGTATAATGGCGATGGTGGTGTCGACTTTGGCCCTCGCCACAATATCTGGGTGAGCAGATTTGGGCTTTGTCCTGGATTCAGTTCTTCGCAGATCATTATGAGACCGTCGAGCCGGATCATTGGGGTCGTTTAGATCCAACGTAAGAGGCGGAACACTAGGTAGACGTCCTCCAGCTGTAGGACTTGCCAAGCTGGAAGTTCTCCCATGTCTGTAAGTTCGAGCATCGGGGGTTTGTGGGCGTGAGTTGTTCATGGCGAAACTGCTGTTCCTGGACATGGATGGGCGTGACTCAGGTATACCCGAGTCTGGATCGGCATCGTCATCCCCTTCGTGACGAAGTTTGACGTCTTCAGTGAAGAGCGAGAGGATGGAAAAGAGCGAGGACATGGGAGCCCCATTCTTGACCTCAGTGAGAAGCTGATAGCCCTGACTGTGACCTCCTCGGCCTGGATGATCACCGGATTGCTCAGTGGATATGGTTTCGTCATCGGATTCAGAGGTTTCCCGATTGGATTTGACGAAGATCTGAACCAGACCATCAACCACCAGACAGAACCCGTTCTCTTCCTCGAGCAAGATAGTCTCGCCGGCAATTAGCTTTCGGGTTTGCATGGTGCGAGTGAGCTCGTGGAACACGGGGCGCTCCAAGTAGCCAAAGACCTTGATGGCACTAAGGAACTCATCGAAGTAGTTGGCGAGGCCGCGCTTGGAATCCCCCTCCTGAGAATCCGGGAAAACCTCGATCTGAGGTTCATCGCGTTGTGGCTCCGGGGGTAATCTAGTGTAGAGATTCATAAAGCGATAGCGGACCAAGTAGCTGACTGTGGAGACGAGTAAAACCAGGATCAACATCCTAGAAGAAGTCTAGATAAGTATTTATTCTCCAAGCAAGCGGCGGAGAGCAACTCACAAGGTAGTGAAATTCATGGTGAAGGTCAGACTCATGGAAAAGAGGGTAAAGAGCCATGTGGGGAGGGTGATGGTGGTGAATGTGATGATCCAGATCAGTGTGCCGGGTAGAACACGCAAAGAGGCGAGAATCACGCGGCCCATAAGGCCAAAGGTGGATGAAGATGCATTGTCTGTAGCTGCGAGGGGTGATTGTGTGGCGGTGGTCACGGCATTTGTCACATTAACGGCAGCGTCAACAGCCATGACGGGTGGGCCGACTGACGGAATGAAGATTCGGCACTCGAGCAGGGGACAGTGAATGCAGCGGCAGGATGAGATTTTGGTAGATCAAATGAGGCGCATGTTGTTGTTGGAGCAGTTGTTATCAACGATATGATACGTATGTATGTAGGTGAGTAAGTAAAGAAAGCGAGGGAGGTGGAGTCAAGGCGAAACCAAGGCGGGCGGCTGTTTGGCGAGAGAGGTAGCGACCGAGGTATTCATGGTCTGTCTTGAATCAACTATGTAGGTGGGTGGGTATGTACGTATCAGAGCCCCTAGCTAGTCCGAGTGAGAAGGATGGAATGAAGAGAGTCGAAAGAAAAAAAAATCATGGACAGAATCCTTTGGCTTGTGACAGACAGAGGGAGGTGGAGGTGGAGGTGGGGGTGGCAGCGAGGCCAAACGCCAAGAGAAAACGCGTCCCGTGATTTTGCGATGCGCTTGACGCGACTTCACAGCTTCAACTACCCACGAGCTGCCGTCCAACAACGGGGCCATTCTGCCCGTCGCGATTGGCTCAATTCGATTATCCGAACAACAAGCATCACAACCACCTTTCGCCATCATCGCGATCATCACACCCACACATTGACTGATCGCAACTCGCAGCCATGCCGCCCTTCAAGGACGACCAGATAATAGTACACACGACCCACATATCCCTCTCCAACTGACTGCCTGGCTGACGTACACAACAACAGATTATCGCGCCGGGGTCAGAGACCACCGTCGCCCAGCTCGGCCTGCCCGAGTCCTTCACACCGGCCCGCCTGCGCGTGCGCTCGCGCATGTTCGCCGCCGAAAAGGACGGCGAGTGGGAGCCCTTCAAAGTGCGCCGGCGCCAACCAAAGCCCGCTGCCGCCGCCGATGCGACAACCTCAACAACCACTGTACCGCCGCCCGACGCAACCGCCGCCAACGGCGACGACGATCTCGAGTACGAGGAGGACCGCATCACAGAAGATGGCGCTGTGTGGCCCATACAGGACGGCCGCATCGTCAATTGGTCCTGCTTCTTCGCCCTCATCACCCACGTCTACAACGCCCTGAATCCGCCCTTCCACACCCCCATTCTTCTCATCGCTCAGCCTGTGTGGACCCCCAAGGAGCACGAGAAGCTGACCCAGTTCTTCTTCGAGAAGTTCAAGACGCCCGCATTCAGCCTCATGGACGCCGCTCTGGCCACCGCATGGGCATACGGCATACATACCTCGACCGTCATCGACGTAGGCAAGGGCAAGGTGGATGTCACGGCCATTAGTGAATTTATACCACACACCCAGGGCCGCGTCATGTCCCTATCTGGTTATGGAGGCGAAGCGCTGACCCAGCAGCTTCTGGCGAGATTAAAGTCAAAGGGTCTGAACAGAGAAATGTGCGAACAGCTCAAGAGAAGTCCCATCTGCGAAATCCTACCCCCAGACACCCCGCTCCCAGGTACGCAAGAGGCCGAACAGGAAGTCGTCACCAACCCCGCCGCTGCGGCATCCACTGGCGCCCCGGGATCGGGCCCTGCCGCCGCCGCGACGATAGGCAATGCTCCCCGCGGACCTGGCGCCGATACCGAAGTTGGCGACGATACAAACCCAGAAGAGGCCGAGGGTGTCCTTGACGTTGCAAGTATTGTGGCCGGGGGTAAAATGGAGGAATATTTGGCCAAGAAGGATAAGGAAAAGCAGGAGAAGGTGGTCGCGAAAAAGAAGGGTGCCAGTGAAGCGGCAGCAGCCAACGCCGCCAAACCAGTCAGGCTGCCCAACTCGAAACGTGAAAAGGCCGCATTTCTGTACGAAGACCACGCGCTGTTGGACAATCTTAAAAACATGAACCTAGGAAGCGAAAAGTTGGCCGAAGCACACGCTGCGCTCGACGAAGGCCCGCAAAGAAAAGGAGAGGAAGCAGGCGAAGGCGAGCCCGCTACAGGAGTGGAAACCAATGGCACGGGTGAGGCCACTTTGTCGAATACCCGAAACGGGTCTATCCGACGAGAAATCGAAGTTGGTACTGAGCGTTTCCTACCATCCGAAAGCCCCATGTTCGAGACAATCGCAGACGCTGTACACCGTACCATCTCCTCGGTAGACGAGGTCAACAAGCGCAGCGAACTTTGGGATGCGATAGTAGTCTGTGGAAACGGATCCAAAGTACGAGGTTGGTAAACCCCCATCGCATCTTCTACTCTACCTTCATAACCTGCTAACGCGTCCTCCAGGCTTCAAAGAAGCTCTCCTCGCGACCATCCAAGCCAAATACCTCATCTCGCCCTCCTCAGCCACAATCTTCACCTCCGAAATCCCCTCCAACATCTCCACCCCAACCGGCACCGGCGCAAACACCCCGCAACCCTCATCCACCCCTCATGGCATGCCCGCCGCCCCCTCTCACGTGAACCCCCTGCTCTACGCCGCTACAACTGCCCAAACCCAACACCTCATGCCCTCGTCCCAACACGGCGGTAGTCCCATCCCCAACCCCCTCCAAGGCCTGTCCTCGCACAACCAGCACTCATCGCACGGCCAGACCCCTACCTCTATCAAACTTGTCAAACCCCCAGAGTATTTTCCAGAGTGGAAAGAAGTCGGATTCGATGAGAGCGCGTTTTTGGGCGCGCAGGTTGCTGCAAAAGTTATTTTCGTCGTGGATCAGGGCCAGAATAAGGGGTATATGACCCGTCCGGATTATAATGAGCAGGGCCCGCAGGCTATTCATGATTATGCTTTGTAGGATCGTTTGGATGTGTTGTATTGGGAGTATGCTTGGGGGTGGAGGAACGACCAGGAGTCGGAGGGTCTATAGTCATTTTTTTTGTTCGTTTGACTAAGAAAATCTTATTGGGAATTTTTACTCCTTTTTCTTCCTCTTGTGTCGAGTACACAGCTCCATCGCATGCCTACATATAATTCACGTACAACGAGCAACTCCCAAAACTCGCACAAAAGCCACCCGAAAATCGTGCCCCCTAGTCTATATAGAAACCCCTAGGAAGAATCAAGGCGATCCCACGCCCGAAAACATACTCCTAATCTCGGCATCTTCTTCCTCCTGCTCAGCAAGTTTCTTCCCCGGCAACCTCACCGCGCGATCCAGCGCAACCGGAAGACCTCTATGACGGCCCCTAAGCATGACCAACACCATCACAATCTTACTCCCCGTGTACATGCCGCCCGTAAGACTGTACGCTTGATCCGGCAACCCGATACTAATTCCAATGTTCGTGTAGCCCGACACGATCTCGAAGAGGATGTTGAACACGCTGTAAGTGACCGGGTCATCCTTTGAGTGCCGCGTTTCAATGATGGTGATGATGAACAGCGCGAGCGCGATCCACCAGACGTCGTGGCTGAGTTGGCCGCGGACTTGCTGGGATAGAAGACTCGGGGGAGCGGTAGAAGGGTGGTTCTGCAACGAATGAATAGACGCGCGGGAGAAATCTACTTCTGCGGCTCGGCGGAGCGGGGTAGGGGCTGAGGAGGAAGTAGTCGGTTTATTCGCGACGCCTACGCCTTGGAAGGACGTCATGCGGTTTTGGATCTGGCGGCCTACGAAGGAGGTGCCGCGGCGCGCGAGGGCGGGAAGGCGTCTTCCAGAGGGGGATTGTGGGGTCAAGGTTTCGAGGGTGGATTCATCGTTGGTGAGGGTTTGGGTGGGGATGTTGGCGTCGACGTCGAAGAGGCTGCTGCTGGCGGAGTGGAGTTGCTCTACTTCGGCGTGGTCGCCTTCGTAGATGCCGAGGGCGCGCTCTTCGTAGACGTTGGTTCGCCGCATCGTGATAATATGCGGGTATGCGGCCGTGTAGAAGATGACGAGCCAGAGGACTTGCACGTCGTGATACATGGCTGATGGGGCGACAATGGCGTAGCCTCCGGAAGGGATCGCTGTAGATGTAGAGTTAGCAGGGTCGTGGGGTGTGCATAGCCGCGCTACGTGGTGTTACTTACAAAAACCTTCGAAGAGAGCGATGAAAATTCGCTGGCCAACAGGTATAGCCTCCATGGTCGGGTTTCCAATTCCCAGTATTAGGATAAGAATCCAGTCTGCTACCACAAACGAGGTAAAAGTGATTACGAATGCCCACGTGTCTCTGCGCGGAAACATGCTGATGTACACTCGGCGAGGAAACTTGAGTATGAAGTCGAAACCCTCCCTCCAAACCCCATAGTCCTTCTGTCGACGGAAAAAATTGAGCAGTATGGACATGGTCCAGATGGTGCAGCGCATGAAAACTGGGTAAGCCGCTGGACCAGCCAGTGACAGGATAGTGACTACCGTCAGAACAAAGTACGAAGATTGAAAGGGTAAAAACCCCGCATCCAGCAAAGTGAATCCAGTGTTGTTGTACGCTGATATAGCAAGAAAGATGCCGGCCCACCATGGATTCTGAGCATTGACCGCGGTGGCTTCAGTCTCGTGGACGGACATCCAAGCTCCCAGGGCGATAGCACCGAACAGCTGCCAGAGTACAAAGTACGCCATGACAAAGAAAGAGAGGAACTTGAGAGAGCGGTATTCGACGCCACCCAGATATTCGCGTTCGTCCGATGATAGATTGAAAAACTGGCCGTGCTTGCCGATGTTGCTTTTTTGCTCAGTCACAAAAGTTTTGACGTTGAACTTGTCTGACATTCCAGAGTCGGCTGTCTTGGGTCTTCGCCTTATGGACATGGATTCGCCGCCCTGGGAACGGATCTTGTAAATCGAATGTCCCGTCGTTGGAGCTGCTTCTGAGCCATCGTGTTCGCGGATGGGCTCGAGAAACCCGATATGTTGTTGATTTTGAGCTCTCTCTTCAGTGGCAGAACTGGGATCGACTGGATCCTGCGCGTTCTGGACCAACGTTTCTTCGCGCCCAAGCTCTTCCAGATCCAGAGGATCTGAGCCATTCGCCTTGTTGGTCGGTCGTGATCGGCTTCTCAATCGACCTTTGCCAAAAGTAGACATGACAGGAACTCCAAACATGGCACCTGCCATGCCTACGACGGAACCTGTTTTGGATGGCTTGTTCTTCCTCTTCGCCCGCTCCTGCTCCACAATATCTTCGAAACGTTTTTCGAAGATGTGTTTCCGGAATGCGATGGTGAACCATGACACAATCACCTGACTACCGATGATCATCAAAACCAGCAGCTCGACCTGCTGGAACGTCGTCAATTGGCTGACATTGACTGTATTGAGACCGCTCGCGGTGACAGCCGACGCCACCATGAACAAACTGTCCCACCATCCAATGCTGCGAGGCGGGGACGAAGCACCCCAGAAGATCAATGTACCTATGATGGTCGTGACGACGAAGTAGGCATAATGTATCGTGATGAAGTTGGCGGGTGGAACATAAGGCCTAATAGCGGTAGCTAAAGCTACTAAGCGGGAGCTAAGCGTTGGGTGCTTAGAGCAAAAGTTGTCCCACAATTGACGGGCCTTTTCTTCCATGTATGGTACCGTATATTACTGCATTGATATTCGGGAGCGACCGTTTTATTTTTCTCTGATGGGAAGCTGTTTGATGTGAAGAAAAAGAAGTTTGCCAGAGTCGTCCGATGCGTTGTCGTTTCCCCTTTTGCGATTAAGCACGGTATACAGCGCTAGCCTGATTGGGTAGCATGTACCCAGCCTCAATCGGTCCCCTGTTCATACCAAGAGCGCTGCGACATTATGTGAACAGAACGTAAATGATTTCAAAAAGCTTATTCAAGTCGATGCTAATAATGCTTCCATACAAAAGTATATAATATCAGAAAGATAGCTGATGTAGACCCGCGATGGGCCTTGATCCTTGAGATTGCATTCACTTTTCTTGGGAAGATCGACATACTTGGAAGACCGCTACGCCTTAGACTAAGCATTTATTCCGAGACATGAGCTTATCTCTGGAGTCTAGACTGGGCCATAGTTATTCGCTAAAGTGGCTACTTGCACAATGAGCCCATCGATGAATGTAGATAAATGAGGGCAAACGAAACTACATCTACTACTATACGAACTACTTTCAAGATTGACCATACCGCTAGCCAATGAGGAGCTTTACTTTTTGATTGGCTGAAATCGCAAAACGTTTCTCACTTTGGCATCTGTTCAAGTTTTTGCTCTTGTATTTGTATAATGAATCGATTCCCACCAATGGTACATATAAGTTTGAGTCTATGGCGATGAATAGTATTTGGCACAACACAGCCTACGGGAAACACGGCAATTGATCTTTCGCACGATTGAATATGCGAAGAGACGCAATCAACTACGGGAATGAATATGCGAACATACGCGTTTGACAGCGTACCCTTTCGTACTGGTAGACGACAGACTTCTGTTATGACATGTAGCAGAACTGGCATAGAGATTGTTACGAGCGGTAAGATCGTAAGCTGTAATCTAACTCTTGCGAAATACTGATCAAGCGATAAGGATTATCGCAAAGACGTAATCTGATCGCACCAAAGAACGAGAAAGCTTGATCAGATCCGGAGTTAATGCACCAGACTCGGGTAACCCCAAAATCCGATAGATGTGTTTGTCAGATCAAGCTGCTAGAGTTTTCAACGCCACACAAGCAGTTACTCGTTTTGCCTAGTATGCATCAGTCTACCGTCGACCAGACTACAGCTCGTTTGAAAAACCAATTTTCCCACCCGTATTTGTATCAAACCAGAGTTCTACATCAACCCTTGCCCAGAACATCTCATAATTAGCGCGACTGTGATTTACCTCTACAACTTCTCCATCGCGAGCACAACGGCCCATCGACTTCATCGACCCTAAAAAGGAAGCGCTCCAGCTCATCGACATGTCCACACCAACATCGCCCCCAACCCACCTCACAATCTTCGTAACCTTCCACGTTAAACCTTCTGAAGTGGAGACCTGGAAAGCCGCACATCGTCCTGTGTGGGCACACCTCGCTACGAACCCGAAATGTCTCTATTTTGAAGTATTTCATGACACCGCCACACCAGGACGTTTCCGCATGGTGGAAGTCTGGGACGCGACTCGCGAGTGGTTCGAGAATGTGCAGTTGAAAGAGGAGTTTTACGACGAGCTATGGGCGAAGAGTCGACCAACTTGGGAGAAGGAAATTGAGCTGGAGTATTTCGAGCGCGTGGGTGAGGGGATGAGCTGGAAGGAGGGGTTTTTGGGGTGAGTTGAGCGAGGTGGCGGGATCTGATGCGCGAAGAGTTTCTTTTGCTGGAGTGAGATGATGTACGTAAGCGCGGCACTGGAAGCCTGCAAAGGCTAAAGGTCTTTGGTGCTCGCAGAGCAGTGCGCTTTAATCATAAACTTTGTTAAGGATCAGTTGTCCTTGCCAGCTACCCTTCTATATGATAAGTTGAAGCCTGAAGTTTCGGAATGATAATTATTTCGGTGGTTTGAAGGTCGCTAGATGGTTTTGACTTTTGAGAGTGATGCGTCAATTTAGAGTATCGGAGACAAGCATTATGACAAAGGCTCAGGGACACAATAACAGCGGAGCTGATTTTACCAGGATGCCGAGTCGCATAGCGGTGGACCGATATGTTGATCTTGACTATAGCGCGCGAATGCATCCGTGAAGTTAAGTCGTGTTCCCCATATTTGCCTACTTCGATAGCCGTATGTACCACGTGGCAATCTCAGTAATATCGTGGTTAGATTATATGCCGCGTATACGCAGCCTATTACGACAGCACTGACCAAATTAGTGTTGATGGGTGAAAGAGAAGTACAACAAAGCTTCATGGAGAACTTCACAACTTCAGGGGAAACAGCATCGATCGATTATCAGCGAAACCAGCAAGAAATGCTTAGATCAACTGGAGACACAGCTTGCAGCTACCTTCGTAGGAGTAATATCTCCGGGCAGGCGGACGCTAGCGAACAGGGGACTACTATAATCTAATTAAAAGTCGCCATCTAGTGTACGCGATAGATTAAAATCGCCGCTGTAAAGTCTGGTGCAGAGGCGCGGAGTTCACACACCATGTATTCGACAAAAACAAAATATTCTTAGAACACCGGCAGTTCCCACCAATCAAGTATACTCATTGCCACAAAATGGCAAGCAGATAGGATCTTGTGGCTAGGTACAGATCGTGTACAGCTACCCCACACAGCAGAGATGATCCCTGTATATTGCTAATTAGTATGCGAGTACAATCATCCGTCCGCCGGAACATGGGCGATCAAACCACCGGGTGAAACAGACTTGACGATATATAGCGAGATGTTTTTCTATTTCAGAATGGAACGAAAATCAGGTTCTTTGGAAAAAGCACAGCTCATTCGAAAACAAAAACAGAACACACGATGCATTTCTCGAAACTCGCACTCTCAGCAGGCCTGTTGGCCACCGTTGCCGCTCAGGCAAAGGTCAAAGTCAGTACGTAAACCTCCATCAAATCTCCATGATATAGAATCTCGGAAACTTACTAGTCGCAGTGCTCCTCGGTGACTCCATAACCGAAATCACCTGCTGGCGCCCGCTTGTCTGGAACCAGCTTACCAGCGCTGGCCTCGCGAACTCGGTTGACTTCGTCGGAAGCATGTCTAGCATTGGCGGCAGCTGCCAGAAACCGTCTGGATTCGACCAAGGCCACGAGGGTCACTCTGGATGGCAGGCATACGACATTGCGCGCAACAACATTGCTGGATGGGTTCAGAACACCAAGCCCGATGTTGTGCAGTTCATGCTCGGCACCAACGATGTGAACATCGGAAAGAGGAACCAGCAGAGTATTTTGGACAGCTACACGGCACTGGTCAAGGCGATGAGGGCGGCGAACCCCAACGTCAAAGTGATCGTAAGTTCCACCCTGGTTCCTCCTCTAACGATGCATCAGCATCGATTTGTAGCGCAGAATTCTACACGTTATTCACGAGAAGAACAACCTCCTAACATCCAACAAATAGATCGACAAGATGATCCCTACGAGCTGGAGCGACGCTACCATCGAGGCTGTCAACAGCGCGATCCCCAACTGGGCGTCTCAGCAGAGTACAGCGCAGTCTCCGATTGTGGTCGCGGATTGCTCCCGTGCGGCTGGCTACACAAACGCTATGTTGGCTGGTGATGGTGTGCACCCTAACAGTGCTGGCGATCAGTTCATCGCCCAGCAGGTTGGCCCCAAGATCATCCAAGCTGTCAAGGACGTGCAGGCTGGACGAACAGTCGCTAAGCGATTCCAGTCTTAAGTCAATATGGATAGAGTGTAGTTGAGCAATGTATATACCGTCTCGTGCTGTGAAACCGTGTTTTAGTCTACGATGTTCTGGATGATGGGTGATCTTGCATGTAGAGAAAGTCGCGCGCCGTTCAACTGAGATGCGATGAATTCGTGTATGATCTTAGCCATTGCGAATATGCAACATATACGTCCAGGGCTCGCTAATCTCACATGCATGCCCCATTCTAACGAACTTTTCCTGCTTAGAAAAAACGTACTGTAGTGTCATATTACATCTTCTCTTTTTCTACCACGTTCTTGGTAGTACAGTTCGCCTAGTGGATGAAAGAACGTACTGACACTCATGCAATAATGTCTAGCCAAAGAATGGAAGCATCTCAAGGATAAATTAATAAGAACACATTGTCTATGTTGACGACGAATTTGGTTCCAAACTCATGAGGTCTGACTGGCGCAAACAACCAAAAAAAATCAAACTACGTCGGGTTGTGCTCTTACCAGTTTGTTCTTGCTTTGATTAAATCGGCTGCCTTCTCCGCAACCGCTTAGACTGTAGTGCATAGATGCGTCGCAGGAATAAAAGGCATAATACCCGCATCTACAACACTTAGTCTCCTTGTTCCATAGACTCTCAGATCAGGCCCAACCACACCCCCGAGCGCTTCTGGCAGCATACTAGTCGAACCACTCGCATGCCCAAAAGTCGGCGCCATTGCGCGGTCTCTTAGGAAAGCTTCCAGTGCTGCATCGTCGGTTACATTATTGCCAGGCGCCAATTCGACAGGCGCAAAGCCAGCGACTGCACGCTGGTCATTCAGTTTCCGGGAATAACGAAGCGCAGATATGGCCAAAGAGACATCCAGCGGATTGCTGAAAGTGCGATAGTAGACCAGCGGCGGCGATTCTGGAGATGTAGTGTTGAGGCTGATGAAGCCGCGCGAGAGAAGACGTTGGAGGGCGAATGCGCCAATGGCACCGGCTTCGAAGGGGAATTCTACTACTGCGCCGTCGTCGAATGAAATCTTGATGACGCGAGATCTCGAATCTTAGTACTGTTCGAACGCATTTTATTTCACTGTGCACTTCGAGTCGTCTAATGACCAGAGTTGAGTGGTATTTCAAGCACCTACGATTCCGGGTTATGTAGCTATCATGAACTTAGGCAAGTCTGTCGTTCGTGTTCGAACTCGCGCGATATGCAAACTTGTAATAGGCGGCGCCACTGCATGATACACTGGCCTATCACTCCACATGTGTTCAGAAAAGCCCGACTTCACTCCCAAAGCAGGGTAGAGCCCGCGTAGTTTCATTTCAGAATGAGATGAAAGCCCAAAATAAGGGCTAGTAAACTTTAGATTCAATGCGATAGACATAAATTACTCTGGTTATTCCTTTGACGGTACTATGTTTGATTCAAGCAAATTTCTTGATCACAATTGGTTGCTTATCTCATCGTAGACGTGATCGGAAAGCGAATGCTTTGCATAGTCGAGAATTTGGCGTTAGAAAAGGGCAGCCGGGCTGGCGCCCCTCGAGATCGACAGAGCGACAGAATATCATTTAATCTATTGCTTGAAGTCCTTCCTCCTAAAGATATCGCAATCCAGGCGAGTGGGATGAATTCCGATGAACCCCGCTGGGGGCCTTGGAGGAGCGGGTTCGGGATTGGTCATAGCCGTAGTCCGCACTCATGGATCTGCGACAGTGCAATGTGCCAAAACCGAAGGATCTGGCGACCAGAACAAAATTCGAACCCACAAGGAGAAAAATACGATTGATGCCTACTCGACGATGTACACTACTGCCCGAAAGGCGAAAGGATGCTAGCTAATTCCCTTTTTAGGTTTGAGGTGATGGGGCTAAGAACCAGATCTACCCTAGTTCTCCGGTTGTTGCCTAGATAACCGACTCTACGATATTTTGCGGGAAGCATATAAATAACATGCTTGAAATCACAGGTTTGTGTAGCCACGCTTTTCCCTATTACCAGAATTCCTAGGACAATTGTCCAGCCCTCAATTGCTCGCTTGATCATTTTCATTTGCTGCCAATCAAATCCATATTGTACAATCATGAGCAACCAAGGAGGAGCATCGTCATCTGGCGATCTTGACGACTCTCTGAGAACGATGGATTTTGATCTCCTTGAACAGCAGATGAATAATATTTTCGGAGACAGGAGCGCGTGGGATCATGACAAGCTGAACAAGCTCACTTATGGTGCGTCGTTTCAACCAAGTAAAATCGAATGGCTGACTAACTAGATTAAGGCGATTATCTGTTTCAACCTCATGACCTCTTAAGATTTGCTGATTACGCTCAGGGTGGTCGCCGACCAGGTGGTGGCAAGGCGTCGTTTCCGTTATTAACGGATGAGGAGCTGACTCTCGTGGACAAACCGTACAACCAGTGGGCGCCGGCACCATACAACAATCTGGGCTATTTCTGCAGTGAAAAACTTACAACCATATACTCTGGCAGCCAGGAAACAACACCAATCACGGCTTTCACAGCAAGACTACACCCTTTGAGGCAAAGGCTTTGGAATGGCATGGTCCCCATGAGTCGCGAGCGTTGGCTCGAAAGAAAGATGGATGATCCCGAAAACTATCGATGCCTGTTTGAGCTAATGCAAGACATCTTCAATGTTTTCGCCTGGCTTAACCACGATCAAGTTTTGGGCAAGATGCGCAATTGCTTCAACAATGTAGTTGACATGTACACCGAATTTGAATCTGCCGCGAATCTTCGTCGCGAGGCGCAAGGCATTCCAGAAAGACTCAATCTCGCTGGCATGTGGGCCGAATACCATAGTTCGATTGTCACCACGTCGGCGCGCAGAACACACCAATGGCTGGTCGAGCGAGTCGAAGAGGTCCGTAGCCGCGCTTTCGAGAAGTACAATGAGGAACTCAGCAAAGCCGGTAACGAGAATGCGATTGGTGCCGCAGGCAAGAAGTATTTCGAATGTGTGCAAGATCTGAATGGAATGATGCTCCGTCTGGACCCATGCTTGGATGTTCCTATGACCGGTTTCAAAGGATATACGTCCCCGGGCGGCCCATCAGATCTGTCCCTGCCAGTCCGTCAAGAGAACAACGCAAAAATTGGAGACACCAAGTCCTGGAGTTTCCTAGAAAAGATTGTGACGGAACGGCAGCAACAGTCCAGTCTATCTCAGCACAATGCTACTGATATCCTGGATTTTCTGGCAGGCCGTTCAAAGCCGGCTGAACCCATATTCCGGGATCGCGAGACCATGATTGGCCATTATCACCAGGTCAAGGACAACCTAGCCGAGATGAGAAAAGCGTTCCGCGGTGAACCAAAGCCGCTGGCTGAGGAGTATTGGATCACTGTTCTGAAGAACGCATGGAGTTTTACCTGAAAAACGGAAAAGATCGGAAAACACACAGATGGGGCTTCGTCTGTTATAGGTTGACCTACAATCAGAGTAACGAGGAGTGGGAAGCCTTTCGAACAAAGTTTGAAGCAGATGTCTTCAAATCAGGCACATGGATTCAAGGATATGATTCCATTGCGGACATGGCAGGTATCGAATATGTCGATGGTCGCAACTTCGGTATTGCGGAAGGTGATGTAGAGGCGGCAAAACGGTAAGATCTTCATGCGCATAGCATAGAAAGACCAGGTTCTAACCGCCGGTAGACATTTTACGTCGACTTACACCACGCTTCCAACCCTCGGCCGAATGTGGACAAGAGACTTTCTTGTTGTTGACAGCCTCTCCTATGGCTCCTATGCCACTCCACCTCCCGAAGAAATACGTCCGCCTCCTCCATATGGACCTGCATTTGGTGACAGTGGAGGATTCGTTCGTCTCATCGATACTCTGCCATACAATCAGCAGATGCTCGATAGGGTATCCCCTGGATATAAAGGCGAGCTGAAAGTCCTCTCAAGAATACTCCTCGACGATCTCTATCCTATTTTGGCTACCAACTCTTTGCGACCGTACAGCCTGTGGCCTATGGCCAGGTTGCATCCTAGGGGAGTATATGTGGGACACACGCTGCCATTACAAGAATCTTGGTGGGAATCGCAGAGGATAGATATGGCGAGCATGACAGGACTCTTTTTCCAGAGTATGAGAAGCAGACAAGCGGATCTAGCGGATAGGGGATAGGCCGTTAGGGGCCGAAGCGTGAGATATATCCCTAGTCATGCAGTTGGGCACTTCATCAAATCATCGCATTGTCAGGTATTATGTGACGTAATTTCTTCCATCTATTGATATCTTCCTTCCATAATCCAGTGGCTTTGTTAAATCCAGGTTTTATACAGATAACGTTATAGAGAACTGATGTGATTTCGCTTCCATCACAAGCCCCTGTATGACGCGGGGTCAGCACAGAAACGCCACACCAGCCAAGCCTCTCCAGGCTCCAGTCCCCTCTTTATTACACAGTCGCCATTACATTATCGAGCAACTACCAAGTGCTCCTTTTATTTTTTTCTGCTATTTCCCACAAGACTCTTGAGTCTGCACACTGTCCTAGTCGCCGGTCTCTCGTTCTGATTTGCTGTCCGACATTTACGCATGGATCCCAAATCGGCTGAGTCTTTGTTGCCTCTTCACACCTGTTATGCGCCTATGCATATTTCTCTTTCCGAAACGATTAAACATCACCTCCGAAAACAGCTGGCTATCGATCCCGAGACCCTGGCGAGATGGAAGGGGGAATACTTGCAGGCCCGTCAGCTGCGCAACTTCTCGCCATTCATGGAAGAGATGCTAGCGGATACAATCAATCTAGAAGGAATAGAAACATGCGTGTCAGAATTGCAACGATCAATCCCCATACAGGACCGCTTCTGTGCCGACTGCCTGTACCTTTTCAACAACTGGCCCGACTTTAGCAATATGAGGGGCCCGGCGATCGAAGGGCGGGATCCGTGGCATACGACAATAGATGTCGTCTTGCGACAGTATCACTCACTTGTCCTTGAGGCTGCGGCACGGAACGGATGCTGGTTTTGCTCTTACATGATGCAACGAATGAAAGACGCTGATTGCCTGGATATCTGCCGGAGAATTGAGATACGGCTGGTAGATGACAATAACAAGAATGGATCCATATGTATAGAAACCTCCGGCTCTGTTTCAGACATGTCTGATGTTGAAGAGTTGTGGCTCAGCCTACCGGGTGGGGCATATACGTTTCCCCGGCCGTATATCCACACTACAATCCTCTCTAACGATGGTAATCATGCGCGGACTGTTTTTTCCTTTTTGAAATACTGACAAAATACAGAGAGTATGCACGAGGTCAAAATGGATGTTCTTGACGTTGCAAGATCATGGCTCAACTCTTGCATTGAATCGCACCGTAGGTGCAAACACGATAGACCGCCGAAGTTGCCTACTAGGCTTTTATCGATCGCTGGTGAACCACCAAAACTGGTCCTTACAAAGGGCTGGGAAGATCGGCCTCAATACAGCACTCTAAGTCATTGTTGGGGCCAAGAGCCTTTTCTCAAAATGACCGCGTGTAGTTATCAGCAATTCATGCGGGGTATCCCGATGGGAGACCTACCAAAAACATTTCAGGACGCCATTCACATCTCCAGAAGTCTTCATGTTGAATACATCTGGATCGACTCCCTGTGTATCATTCAAGACGATCCCCAGGATTGGGGACGTGAAGCAAGCTCTATGGGTGCCGTATACGGTGGCTCTCATATCAATATTGCCGCTACCAGCTCCAAAAACCCCCACGGGGGCCTATTCACGCAGCCAAAAGAGTACATTGACGGACTAAGAACCCACGTCGTTGTATCTGGTCAAAGTGTACCTCGAGAATTTCGAGATTTTGATCTATATAGCCACCATGTTACTGGTTCACATCTAGCAACCCGTGCATGGACGCTACAGGAAAAGCTCTTGCCACCTCGAACCCTGCATATTGGAGACCGTGGAGCCTTTTGGGAATGCGAATCTCGAACCGCGAGTCAATGCCTACCATATGCTTACCCATCCCCTGAAATCAGTGAGAATTCACGCCTGAAAGGTCTTGCCTCTAAGCACACTGATTTGGTGTCCGCCTGGAGCTCGATTGTGAAGATTTACTCGGCAGCGAATCTGACATTTACGAAAGACAAACTTCCCGCTCTATCGGGTATTGCCAGATGGTTCCATGACAAGTGTGGAGACGAATATCTTGTAGGACTCTGGAGAAATTCCGAGATAGCATATCAGCTGTGTTGGCAGGCGCAGGACCCAGGGAGTCGCTCTGAACGTTTACCAAGCTGGTCTTGGACCTCTGTTGACGGCCCAGTTGACTATCCCGACTATTACTACCCAGACTCGGGCATTTTCCGCACTTTTGTCTCCGGGGTAGACTTGAAGTTTGCAACAGATGACATCTTTGGAGATGGTACTGAAGGAGCGCTCCGGATTAATTGTCTTGGTCTTTTGGCTGGGAAACTTCCCGGACAAAATATCGCAAGCGTCGAAATCGATATCTGCGAAAAGTGGGGCTTGTTAGTCCATCATGACTTCTGGGGCGAGCAATCTGAGGATAAGGAGCAAACGGTTTTCCTTTTACCGATGCGATATTTCTCTATCAATATCAGATATAAAGACCAAACAGAGTGGGTTAAGGTACCCAAGATAGTTGGTATAGTTCTGCGAAGTCTCGCGGGACAGAAGAGATTAGAGCGAATCGGATATTTTCAATTAACATCGACCATTAAGAATGAAGGAGAAAAAGACGATCGGTTTCAGTCATTCTTGGATACATACAAGAAAGAAGGACATCTAGCTGCTGCCGAAGTGTGCGAGGGTTCTTTTGAGGATAGCGAGTATCCGAACGAGGAGCATCCGCATCCTTGGTATACGTTACATATCGTTTGATGGGAACAGCTGGAAATATGTTTGTGTGTCTATGATAAATTGAGGGCATCAAAAATCAAAAAATCAGTATGTGCGATGAAGCTCTCCTCAGTATTGAGTCTTCGGAACTGTGCTCTGCCGATCGATTACTTAGGAGCGATCCCATAAAAGTAGACCCCGACCCTAAAACGAATATAAGCATGTCACCAGAGTACACGTAGTATATGGAATTTGTCCGTAAGTAAATGCTGTTTTCGCTATATCAGTCGAATTGTATATATCAATCATCCCACAGTTCACAGTCGATCATCAGGCCGCTGTCATCATAGGAAAACCAATCCGACGCATGTAACACAGAGTGAAGATCAGATATGCGCAGCCCTTTCCACGAAAACAAGCTCCAGCGGTCCTGGTATAGCAGTGAAGCAGTCCTTGATGTTGGAAACAGTTGCGTGCTTGTTGCTTTCGTCGGCAAATCGAAAGTCATACCGACTCACAAGCTCGGCTGTTAGCAATCGCAGCTCTATCAAAGCCAGTTGTTTCCCGGGACAACTGTACACGCCACTAAGAAACGGCGCAAAACCACGCGCGTCTTTGATCATAGTAGAGTCCTTGTACCATCTCTCGGGAAGAAATTCGGAAGCTCTTTCATAGCTACTTTCCAGTCGTCCCAGTATCCATAAAGGAGTGGAAATCGTAACATTCCCGGGGATAAAGGTTTCGCCAATCTGGAGTCCCTCTGGAGGCGTTTGTCGCAAAGGTCCAGTTATGACAGGCGGATATAATCGCAGCGTCTCGTTAATCAACGCATTGAGGTGAACCAGAGATTGGAGCGCGCGGTTGTCTCTGATGTCTACCCCCTCAAGCTCTGTGCGTAGCTTTGCGACATGTTCTGTATTCAGTGCCAAATGATAAAACATAAACGATGAAGCTATTGACACCGTATCGGACCCTGCTATTATGACCACCATTGCATCTGCACCAAGATGGTACATTTCAATCTTTTGTGGGTCTGAAGGAGACCGAGCGGCATCGATGAGTTTCGACATAATCTTTGAACGCATAAAACGTCAGCTCGAGTACTGTAGAGTGATCCAGATCGAGAACTTACACCTTCCCCTCCCTGAGATTCTTTGGAAAGTGCGTATATGTGCTCCTCCGCATATGATTCCAATCTCTCAAAGTTTTTGTTTACACCGGGTAGAGAAGCTAGCACAGTCACTAGCCATGGAACAGGGGTGAGTCGACCCATGATATAAGTTCCACTCCTCATGATTTCGACAATTGGATGCTGAATATTGCTTTTGAGCATGTTGAAGTCTTTTCCAAAAGCAGTGTCGCCCATGACGTCAAATCCAAAGAAATAAAACAGCTCTGTGCAATTTCTGGATTGTCCGAGTCGTCCGCGTATGTTGTTGCTGAGGCTCGTGACATGCTCCGCTACACGTTCCTGGTAAATCCGCAACGCTTTTGTACTAAGCCCTTGGTCCCATATTTTTCGACGCTGTTGATGAAGTTGAGGCGATCTCGTCGTATGTATCGATCTCTCCTTTTGAAGCATATCATACCAAGGGGCTTTGCGACACTTGGAGCCCGGTCCATGCACCGCAGGGAACGCCTCGGCTTTCATGACAACAACTTCATTTGGTCCAGTGCGCACAATATCTCCAAATTCCAGACGGAAATTTTCGAGCATTTTTTGATTTTGTAGGTTTGAAAGCTTCGAGCTGTGCCAAAGCTTGCTGACAGCTGCACGTCGGGGTCCTGGGAAGGCCCGTAAGGGATGGAAGTAGAGACGGTAAATCGCCATTGATGAGAAGAGGCCGCAAGCGAAAGATGTGAATATTGCCGAAGTCGCTGTCGCGGCATTGAGAGATGGTAAAAAGGTTGAGAGAACCAGATCCGATGCAGTCCAAGAAACTGGAACCATCAGAGCAAGGTGGGGGCCCTGATCTATCAATGTGGAATTCAGCTAAAAAAAAAATAGTGGGTGTAGAGTCGCGTGAATGAACATACCATGATGCTCGCCATGTATGAAGTACGATAGATGGGCTCCCATGCCTGATAAGAAAATCGCAAAGAGTACAGAAGCATACATATTCGATAGGTATCGAGCGTGCCAATGGAATGTCAATTGCTGAAGCTCAAGTGCTAGCCAATCAGAACCCCGCGAGTAAGGGTGGGGGCGATGCAAACAAATTATAAAGGATCGCTGCCTTCCGCCAGTGCCGTATGAAATAATGAAGGCGAAAAGACTTTTTCTTCATGCACAGAAGATGTGGTATTGGTACTGTTTTTGCTTCGTGAAGAGCTTGCTTTTTGACTGACTGTGCCGCATGCTGCCAAGTGTAAGACACGTGATATATCATGTGACAGTCGTGCAGCTTTCTACATATAGCTTCTCAGCCCCCCCCTTTCTGACTTCGAATTCTTAAATTGTATTTCCTGGGATTGAGAGGATTCTTGCGGTATGTACGGTGCGTAATCATACAAAGGTTATTATTGGAACGTGCTCGGGACCATCTCCGGTCGCACACTACATGTATTCTCATAAAGACAAAAAGGGTACACTCGATACTGATATTTCTCAGTTATGAGCATGTCTATTGCCCGCACGAATTATGTCGCCACTTATGCGAAGAAGACCACTTTTCTGCCCTTCCATTACACAATGATTTCAAATAGTGCTGGGAATGGGCCGAAGATCTCCGGCCTGGAGAATTTGAAGCTTGGATGGCTGGGCTTGAGTGTCATTCGACGCTACAAGCACCAATTAGGATCGAACAGAGACTTCCAGAGGACATGGAATGATCCGCTTACATCGTAGTAGCCCGTCGTATCATTGCACTGCCCACTCTTAAATACTCTAATATGCGCATCAGTCTTGCGTCCTTGATGCCTCGTTCAACCGTCTCCCGTAATAGCTGGCCTATCGATAGCGGGGCTGCGGGAATCTGCCGGCTTAGGACCTATACATGTGTACCCAACTTCTTTGTTTCTTCCCTCGAAATGAGACTGATCCCATCGACCTAGGATTTAGACAAACAAACCCTTAATTACTTAACTGTATTTCCGTTTATACCGATGCTAGGAGTTCTAGAATGGGTTGATGTCCGAGAGATAAGCCACTGTCACAGGATTACCCTTCGATCTTAGATATTTGGAAGCTGACGTAGAGGCGGTGAGCTTCCAAGACCTCATTGAACTCAAGTTGTCACGAATAGAGAAAGCGGTAGAATGTAGCCAGTAAGCTATCGTGTCGAGGAAGAAGATATGGGAATGAGGATTGCCAGGACCACCGGCTTCAATGGCGTGGTTGTGGAGCCACGACCGTGAATACGCATAACTTAAAAGCATTATAATAACGCTCTTAAGATAAGCCATTCGTTTCAGAGTGTATGCTTGCTGCAGCTCTTTTACGAATTTGTGATACGTGACCGGGGTGCGATAGGATGGGGTGTTGGTAAAGGACTGTTGTTCGCTGTGAGAAGTCGACGCGAGTGGTGATTGGCTCTTCAATTACCCGGATATGTTTCCGATTGGCGTGAAAATGTAGCCAATCAACTCTGCCTCGCATTCACCAACAATCACGTGAAATGAGATGATACCCACATGCGGGTGCTATTTAGTACTAGAGGTTCCGACAATTCCACATTCCCTCCGTAAACCATTTTCTCCCAGAGCTGAAAACTGTGTTGTAGGCCAAATTTGTTCATTTGCTACACAATCAGCCGCGTCAACATGGCAGCCTCCTCAATATTCCAGCGTTCTTTTTTCAAGTCCTATCCCACGGCGAAATCGGCGGACGGAGTCTACATACAAACAAGCTCCGGGCGGAAAGTGTTGGATGGTAGCAGTGGTGCGGCTGTTTCTTGTCTCGGCCATGGCCACCCCGCCCCAATCCAAGCCATCATCGACCAAGCCCAACGAATGGCCTTTGCTCATACATCTTTCTTCACGAATGACCCAACAGAGGAGCTTGCTAGCCTGTTACTTGAGCAAAGTGACGGGGCATTTGTAAAAGCCTTCTCTCTCAGCTCTGGTAGGTGCATCTTCACCATCCACAGATCAATCGCTTTCAGCTAATAAGCCTAGGTTCCGAAGCAGTGGAGTCATCTATCAAGATCGCAAGACAATTTCACGTCTGTAAAGGCCAGCCCCAACGCGTCAAATCGATCTGCAGAAAATCTGCGTATCATGGGAATACGTTAGGGTCGCTGTCTGCTGGCTACAGTCCTGCCAGGCGTGAAACTTTCGAACCTCTTCTGTCTTCCGCGTTCCACCATGTTTCACGATGCTTCTATTCCAGCGACGCGAATGAAAATGAAAGCGAAGAGGCATACGTATCTCGACTCATCCAAGAATATGAGAATGAGTTCACAAGACTCGGCCCAGATACCGTAGCATCTGTCCTTCTAGAGCCGGTGTCAGGTGCTACTTTGGGATCCGTCCCCGCTGCGGCAGGCTATCTTGCGAAGCTGAAAGAGCTATGTGTGAAGCACGGAGCTCTCTTGATATTTGACGAGGTAATGTGCGGAATTGGGAGAGTTGGTACCTATCATGCATGGCAGTCTCTCGGGAACGTTGCTCCCGACATTCAAGCAATCGGAAAGGGACTCGGAGCGGGGTATCAAGCTATTTCGGGTGTCTTGATGTCACAGCGTGTTTACGAAACACTAAAGAATGCCGAGGGCCAGCATCCCTTTGTCAGTGGACATACCTATCAAGGGCATGCCATCGCCTCAGCGGCTGCTTTGGCTGTACAGCGTACGATTATTGACGACAATTTGTTATCGAACGTGCAGAAGATGGGAGATGTCTTGACACAAAAGCTACTCGAATCGACACCAATCCTCAAAGAAGTACGCGGGATGGGTTTGTTTCAGACAGTAGATTTTGCGACACAGCCAGGATCTCCGATTGCGTCGAAGGTTGCGTCCAGATGTTTTGAGAATGGAGCGGCGGTCTACTTATGCTCGTCTGCAGTTGATGCTGTCATGTTTGCACCACCCTTCATCATCAACGAGGTACAAATCAACGAACTGGTCGAAATCTTTACGAATTCAGTGAAACAAGTAGTGGAGGAACAAAGATAGTTTTACTTCGCCCACTTTGTTTATGCATTGCGATGGGGTTGGTTTACACGATATTCGAAGTTTCCTCGTACATCTTCAGCATGGTGCTGATTGGGACGGATGGTGCAATGTTTTCATGGGGCGATGCGGAATTTCGCAAAACAATAATTCCTCGGAGAAATCAGCAATACGTTTTTCGTATTTTCTTCTTCGAGTGGATGGAAAGATTTTTCTTCGGATTCTGGTCAACTGATGAAAAGGGGAATCAAGCTGTATATCGTACCAGTAGCTTCAGACGGACTTATTCGCTGATAACAAGTGATGTGATAGATAAAGTTTATCCTGTACTTGTAATTAAGATGGTGTCCACCCACCAATGTTCTATTTCTGCCCTCATAGCAAAAATCATCGAACGGCTTTCAACTATCACCTTCAAATAGGTAGCTAAACAACTACACTTACTGCTGTTTGATTGGATACTCGAGTACAGAGTCTAAAATGGTACATTCTCGTCGCTGACAGTGACTGTTGAAAACTAGCTAATGCCCTGGGTGCTGAACCCTGAAATGCACCTCGCTTGTATATGCTACCCCAATGAAATGAGTGCCCTGTGCGGCCCGCTACGGCTCTGCGATAGCATGTCTGTTACCATGTAGGGTTTCTGTCACAATCACAACACATGGGGTTAGCTGCACATCAAAACTTTCTAGATTGCACCATATTCCCCATATTTTCCACCCCTCATCAGAATTGATGTGGGTTTTTCGACTCCATTCCTTGAGTGCATCATGATATCTCAATCGTCCCGATCAGACCCAAATATGGCGCAGGAGACAAAGAGTGGTATTGCCACGGATAGTTACGTGGACAACCAACCATCTGGAGCAGCAGGTGAAGTCGTACAAGCGAGATACGGTCATGACGGATTGAAGCGAAGTCTTAGCTCGCGTCATATCCAGGTGTGTATTCTTAGGCGTAGACGTTACAGATTTATGAATGAACACTGATCTTTCTAGATGATAGCGATTGGATCGAATATTGGTACGGGTCTCTACATTGGAACCGGGTCTGCATTGAAGGCTGGAGGTCCAGCTGCACTGGTCATCGCTTTTCTGACCATCATCTTCGCTCAATATTTTATGATGACTTCTTTGACGGAAATGGGCATCCACTACCCTGTCACCGGATCTTTCGTATCATATTCCTCTCGCTTTATTGATCCCGTAAGACTTCCCTCTACTCCCTATAAAGTTATATATCGGGGTGGAACTAACATCCCCGAGGCTCTCGGCTTCGCGGTAGGCTGGCAATATTGGGGTTGTTGGATTGCCGTGTTCGCAGTCGAAGCCACCGCCTTCAACGTCATTCTTTCCTACTGGGGCGACTGTATTCCTATCGCCGGTGCCATAGCGCTCTTCTGCGCGCTAACTTGTCTTATCAACTTTCTACCGGTGCGAGTCTTTGGCGAGGCAGAGTTCTATACATCTAGCATCAAAATCATCTCTGTCATTGGATTCATCATAGTTGGCCTAGTTCTGATCGGGGGCGGAGGTCCAACTGGGGAGAAGTTTGACGGAAGCTACTGGAAAGATCCGGGACCTTTTGCGCAAGGGTTTCATGGGATGGCGGCGGTTTTTGTTACTGCTGCTTTTGCGACGGGAGGAACAGAGATCGTGGGCGTGATTTCAGGCGAGAGTGCAAGCCCTCGCCACAACATGCCTCGAGCCACACGAACTGTTTGGTTCCGCATCTTCGTAAGTGCATAGATGCCAATTCCCATCTTGACGCAATCTAGACTCACACGTAATTCCGCTAGGTGTTCTACGTCGTCACCGTAGTGATCATCACTATTCTCGTCCCATTCACCGACCCTAAGCTTCTTGGTGGTTCGGACGTCAACTCATCGCCCCTTGTTGTCGCGGTAAAGCATGCGGGTATTGGCGTGCTTCCCGACATCCTCAACGCAATCATTCTCGTATGTGTAATGTCGGTCGGCACCACATCGCTTTATGCTTCGGCGCGCATGCTGCTCTACCTCTCCACGCAGAACATGGCACCGCATATCTTTGGGCGAACCGATAGCCAAGGACGACCTTTACCTGCATTGATTCTTACATCCACCATCGGCACCGGACTGAGCTTTTTGAACGTATCGAACACTGGTGCAGTTGTCTTTGGCTGGTTCTCCAGCTTGTCAGGTACTGCGTTCTTCATCTTCTCTCTAACAATTTTCACTTGTAATTGGAGATGGCGCGCCGCCCAAGAGGCGCAAGGTATCAACATTCTCACTGGCGAGCCGTTTCCCTACGTCCAATGGGGTTATCCATATGCACCAATCACTGGCTTTATTCTCGTCTTCTTCATGCTCGTTTGCAACGGATACACGTCTATCTGGCCTCTCGAGGGATCGCCCAATGCGACCCACTTCTTTGCTAGGTATCTTGGGGTGCCTGTGTGCATTTTTATGTGGGCGGGCTGGAAGATCTGGCATCGGACATGGTGGTTATATATCAAACCTGGGAATGTGGATTTGCAGTTCGAAAGGCGGATGTTGAGAGATCATCCCGAAGAAATGGAAATACTCGAAGAGCATGCGGCGAAGACTAGATGGCAGAAAGCATTGTCGTACGTAAATTTGTGAATCAGTGTAGGAACCACTGCATTAGACATATTCCGGCAGAACTATGAGCACAAATACGGCAGCGGGTACACGAGAAGAAGGTATATCATTATTTTGTATTCGATTGCAACCCACAAAATTTGAGATGCGTCTTTACATCTAGTTCCACCAGTCTACTTGTTCAACTTCTCTAGCCTATGGAAGATTCTCTAGTCGGCACAAGATGTGTCTAGAAACTGTTTGTATTCTCAACTTTTCTCAAATGATTGCCATCGCGTTCGGTGGACTTGCAATGCCACCTCTTTTATTGACTGGCTGCATAGTCAAGAAGAAGGTCGATCGCTTTTGTGCATGCAGAGCCGTCGCAAGCTTTTCGCAGTCCACGAATTCAAGTATACTTTGGCCCCAACCTATATGATCGTCAGCTCTCAAGTCGCAATAATAGAAATCTTCAGAATCTTACCAGATATCATCACTTCATGCAAGCTTTTTCCGTTTGTACCTCCTACCCTGCTGGTGAACGGCAGCACTTCGAACGCTGGATTGTCCCCTCCCACCATGGCTAACTTCTGGTTCCACAACCACTCTGCAGAGTCGTCATCGGAAGTTAAGCCGATGTAGTTGCCCGCTCCCAATACTAACTCTTGCTTCTCGGTCTCGTTGAGCCGGGAATAGGCGGCAATCCAGCCGAAGCGTACGATGAGAATATCACCTGGTCGAGAAAAGTTGGCCGGTAATCCCTGCCATTCAGCAACTTTTTGCAGATCGGAGGCAGACACAGACCATTCCTACGTTAGAGATCAGCGCAAAAATCATGGAGTGAGACGGGAAGAATATTGTCACCTCAAGAGGGTTGAAAGTCTGATTATGAGCATCCATCCACGCCTTGTAATCCAGCAAAACGCCCCTTGCTGCAATACCCTTCTCTGCCGCTTGCTGTATACCAAGGACACTAGAGTAATTGTACCCAATGACATCCTCGTAATCCGCGATGAGGTCGTTGTAGTATCGGTACGTGCTCCGGTTCCCTTTCTCACTATATGCGAAGTGTCGCAGCCCATCAAATTGAGTACTCATTTGTGTGTTTAGTGTCATTATATCGTCGGTGTAGCCATCTCCTGGTTGGAAGACGTGCACCAAAGGCCGTCTTTCGCCATTGATGGGACGCGGTATGAACTCGAGCTCTAAATTCAGATTGAAAGCTTCGCCGGTTTGAATTTCGGAGGCAGCTTCACGACGAGTCGCGTTGGTGATATGATTCAGCGCTCCATTCACGTCCTCAGTTCCCTGGAGATAATATTCAGCGATTGACTGATGGGGTTATTTCATTGACATTGCTTACCCAAACACCCCAAGCTGCTTTTGGGGGGTATGATGAGTCCAGAGGTAGATCGCCGTACGAAGGCCAGTTGCTGTAAGGGTCGCGGGAAACTTGTTGTCGCGAAATTATCGGCCTTGTCTGTGCCTGTGTAGCCGTCACGCAGGCCCGCGTTGCGAGCGCAATAGCGACTATGGCATGGGATCGCATTGTAGTAGGTCTACCAATAGGCTCAACAAAAAAGTAGGGCCAATGTCCAATCTCGTCTGACTTTATCATCAGCTCAATCGGCGGGGTTAGGTTTTAACAACAAGCCCGGTTAGATGCATGGCGTGTCACTACTGCATACCGACCAGGATAGATCAAGTCGGTTGATGGAATGGACAAGAAGAACAGGCGGTCTGATACTAGTATCTTGTCTCCAAGACATGGATTACTGGGAGACTGGATAAACGCTTAGCCGACAGAGGAGGCTCGTCGGGATAAGCTAGACAGCCTGCTGTTGAGATCTACACGCGAGTCATGTCATTGTAGAGAGCTTGTGATGGGAACCGGGTCCCCGAAGCTCAGGTTTAGTCACCTAAAACCAGCAACACAGCAACGAATCCCGATTGCCACTGCTAAAAGATCAGATCCGAGGAGAGGATGGATCATAGAGCACAAGATATAGACCTGAGTCCGATATGCGAAGATAGAGTTTATAATCGACTATGTCATTGGCCAGCTCGCTTATGTAGCGTTTCCGAACACGCGGAGTAACACGCAGGACACGTGGGGAAAGGGCCGATTGGATTTCGTATGATGCGGCATGTGAACGGGTAAGGAAGTTTGAGGATCGTCGAAGCAAAATCTTTGTATGGAATTGTTGCGAATGAGGATTATAAATCAAGCATGGCGATATAGCTGTTACCACCGAGATATCTTACGTCATTTTGTTTACCGATCAGAGCACGTAAGAATCGAGCAATGGAAAAACCTTATTCCCCCAGTTATACCAAACTTTGCCCTGAAAATTAGATTTATAATCTCAAAGCAGCATAGCCTGCTCGTGCGATACGTTTCCTAGGATACGAAATCCAGCCGATTCAAGACATTCCAGAAGAAAGCCTTCTCTAAGCCAATCTCCTTGTCCAAGTCCTCCTTCGATGCAGTCGGCCGATCGACTATCTGTTGCGCCTGCCAGTCCTTCAGTCCGTCCAACATCCACAACACCGCTGCTTGGTATCGACCGCCAACCTCCCCTGCCAATTCCCTCCTACAAGTGTCCACGACAAGCCTGGAGAAATCCTGAAGTTCAAGTGCATGCTTGGTCTGGTCGAACTCCGTAAACATTGACTCAGGATTATTGCCACCCTTTAACACATCTATTGGTTCCCAGAAGGCGATTTCTGCCAGTATGATACCCAATGCATAGACGTCAAAAGATCGCTTGAACCTTGTTCTGGCTTCTGGCCGTAAAGGATGGACATAAGGCAGTTCTTGCCACACCCACTTGTTCTTGCGCCACCTCTCGACACCTTCGCTGTGTTGAGTCTCAAACTGATCGTCATACCTTGCTGTTTGCCAGCCAACGATAGTCGGTTGGGATAAGTCTACCTGGATTATATCATCTTGATCTCGGCGACGAAAGAAAATGATGTTGTGAGACGATATCTTCCGATGTAACCATCCTGAGCATTGCAGTTGATACAATGCCAGGCTCATCTTCTTCGCTAATCGGATTCTATCCTCCAGATCGGGTATTGTAGCGTCGATGTCATGGAAGTTGTTCCTGAGCAGGTCGTTGAGCGTTATAGGTTCCCCAACAGAATCCGATGGCAGCTGAAAGACCAAGCCCATAGTCAAATCATCGGGCATAACGAAACCAAGGCACTGAAGGACAAAGTGGGCGTTCGCAGTCGTTTCATTTCGGAAAAAACGGCCAAGCTGCTCACGCCTGGCGTCTAACGCCATTTGCAATTGTTCGTTACTCACAGTCTCGTCGTATGATCTCCACTCTACAAAAACCAGCTGCTCGCTGGGTTCCAGTTGCGAGTCATGATTCCCCGTGTCCTGTGGATATGTACGGTCTTGGATGTTCGACTGCGGCAGTCGGGATGTACCTACTATGCTGGGTTCAGACTTAACCACCTGATCAGCCAGAGGGCTCTTGAGTGTCTCGAGGGAGAACCCCTCTTTCCTGGTCCCTAACTTGATGAATCTTTCCTTTTTGATTTCCATCGAGGTAGGCATGCCACGGTGGTTTTCATCATCATCCCATGGTTCTTCTATTCGTTTCGACTCATAATTCCGATGAGGCACCGTGTTATTATGTATAACTTCGGCAACGGTCTGCCGTTTCCTTATAGGAGCTACTTCCAACTCTGCAGACCCGGCGTTGAAAGCAATTGGCAGATACGCTGCATCATTGTCGGTTGGCGATAAACCCTCTTCTGACAGCACCTCAGCTACCAACACTTGTCCAAGCTTGAGCCTTTCCTGTCGTGGCAATAACTTATCAAGCCCATCGTTCAGACTTGTCAAAGATGTGAGAGTCGACTCGAACTGTGCTTTGTCTTTAACTGCCCACTTCATCTTGGTGACAGTGTTTCGCTTAATCTTAGCCTGAATGGCGATCATGTCCAGTTCGGGGATGACGCCATTTCCTGAGATCGTCGCCAGTGGTACCGGTTGAGTCCCAGTGTATTTGGTAGACAATTCTTGCGCGTTCTGTAGTATTTGCTGAACTTGCTTCAAGATATCCGTGATTAGGTCTTGGATTCCCGGCATCTCTAGCAGATCATCGAGAGTTTGGGGGCTCTTGGAAGGGCTGAGATCATTGTCGGGTTTTAACAGCCCCCAAAATCTGCCCCAGAGCGTCAAACGGGATTCTTCAATCCTGTATCTGAGTCGAAGAATGGTAGCATCTTTGTCGAGGTCGATCATAGTGCACACGAATCGATAGCCGTGAACGCATGTCTGGATGAGCCCGGGAAGGCCGATTGCTAGGGAAGCTGGATCCATGCGATGCAAACAACTGATGTAGCGGATTAGATGAATGGTCGTGTGCTGCAGTGCTGACGGTTGCGGGAGGGAAAGTTTCAGAATCGCTGGACCTGATGATAAGAAATCGGTCACCCATTCTCCATAAAATTCGTATATTTCCTTGGCAGCAAAATAGCCTTGTTGAGGGCTGTACACGTCTAGGATGCAGGTGGTGCAGGAATGCTAACCCCAAAAGTGGCGCCTTTTACCCTTGGCGATGTGGGGGCTGAGGGCATGTTGCGCAAGTCTGTATGCCCTCATAGACTACCAAAATTTTCACAATTCCAACCCGAAAACGCTCAGCTCTTTCATTGCAGTAAGCACCTCGTTTCACAATTCCTTGGTGGCCATGGACTCGTTCGCCCAAGAGTGGCAAAACACGACGAGCGACGTACGTGGAAGACAAAGACGGCGAGCTCGTCGCTATGCGAGAGTGTCACCGGAATGTGACGCAAATGAATCTTTGACCATCCCCAGGGGGCGCTCACGACGGAGGGCAAAGCGTCAAACTCGACAGAACTGCCTGGATAATGGCCTGCCGCGAGTTACAAGGCTTCTCTCGCCAACCACACAAAGACAACTGCCGACCGCCAAAAACCTCGCTGATCCCGACTCAAGTAATGGCCCGGGGAAACACCGCATATCTCAAAGTATTTCCGCGAAAATGAATAAGTCGGAGCCAGACATCATATTGCCTGGCTGGCTCTTAGATGGAGGCTCACGAGAACCCGCAGCCTTCCGACAGATTTCAAGATATCTACGATCACATGGAGATCAAAAAAACTGTCTTCTCGACAAGTGGACTACAACAGCTATCAAAGCTGTAGGCGGTGAAGACTGTAACAAACTACTCATCATGATATTACTTCAACCCGGTAGACATGTCAAATTGACTCTGGCAGGTGCGCTGGACATCATGTCTTGGATCTCGCTAGAGGCTTTGGATCGTCTTCGTTTTCTCGTCTCTATCCCTTTGTCTCAATCTGTGCAGATGCACGCCAGCATTAAAAACTATCATCATGGAGCAGAAATTTTCACGAACATCATGGGACATTTCAAAGAACCTATGAATGACGTAATGTTCAACAATTTATTACGGGGTTGTTTCAGGAAGCTGAGTCTCTGGGAGATGGTACCCGGCGATACGAGACCTCAGAAGTCCACAAGTGGAAGCCGTTGGGAACAAATTACCGAGATGCTACTTTCCAAATATCACGATCACAATGTTCTGACGGGGACTATCATTGTGGCATATGAGATTGGGACAGTAACATTTCCATTCATGAGTCGGCTTATTTCACAATGCCACCACGTCGATACAGCCGTGCTTAATTTTGCCACTTCTCGAAGGGATGATGCGCCTGATATACGTAGCGATATGCTCGCGAGGTGGCCTAGATTAGCTCATAGTAATGAGCAAATATTCAAGATTCTGGGGCCGATATTGTTACAGCAACATATACTTTTCCTGGGGGAGAGCCCGATACAGCCAAGAGAGAGTCCAGAGTTCGCAATAATAAAAGATACGACGATCGATCCTGGGTTGTTCATCAATCTAGCGAATTGCGGACCAAAGGCACCGCATTTGCTTCGTGAAGCTGGAGTCCGGATAGGAACAAGCGAATTGGCCGCATACTTTGCCCTGTCTATGTTCTCAAGAAAAGAGTGTGAGGCGCATCTGAGCATGAACCTTCCAAATATTGATGAGATGACCCTAATCGCCGCGATGGAAAGGAGTCAGTCCTCGGAAACATCCTACCAGAAAAGATACAGGGGCACTAGTACCTCCAATGATTCCTGGAACTGGACTTCGCGAAAAACTGTGACAAAAAAGGACCCATTCAAATCCAGGATGGTCAGATTGATTGTGAACTCAATCGTACCGACATTTTTGACAGAAAGAACTTTGCAAACGGCAGCGCAAAATCTATCTTCGTCGTCCTTTAGACATGTGTTATCAAAGCATTCAGATGATAGCATTACCCCCACAATATTCATCGCCACATTACGTTCAAATGGACCTGTGGTTTCGAAGATAAAGTCTCTATTAGGAAGATTAGGAACCCTTCCTATTAAAACCCCGTCCAATTTCTGGGAGGCACTTATCGCAACTAATCATTACAGCCTTCCTCGGGTTTTGAATCTCATAAGGAAGCCTCTTGCAATGCGTACCACAAATTCTATTTTGGTCGCGGCGAGCAGGACGAGTAAAGCTTCAAATATAGTACGTCTGTTGCTTTCAGACCCGGGTTTCACCATCACTGCGCACACATTCGCTGCACTGCTGAAGGAGAGCTGGAAGACTGAAAAGGTATTTGCCTATATTTTAAGAAAAGCGAGGAATGTGCAGGTAGACAGCTCTCTGGTGGTGGAAAGCTTGACCGTTTCATCTAATCTGAAGACTTTACTGTGGAAGCATGGTGCTCCATGGAAATTATTCATTGGGGAGTCTTTGTTCTTCAGTTGGTGGACCAACACAGCCAACAGACATCTTTGCCGTCTCGATGCGCTGTACTATCTCCGTGATTCAGGAGTACAATTCGAACTGAGCGAGCTGGTTATCGAATGCTTGCTGCAGGAATTTGAGTTGTCAGAGCTTTTAGCACTTTTTCAAGACCGTTGGTCTGTTGAACCGAAGGCGCTCTACCATGCTATTGGGGCTGCGAGGGCATCTTATGTTGCGCGGTACACCTATGACCTCGGTACGATACGAAACGATAGCCTTGAAGACGTATTAGATATCCTGTTGAAGACAGGTCCTCCCAGGCTCGACGTCACAATACTGAAAGTCTTCGGGCCTCGAGTTCCAGGTTATTCCGATGATACGCCCGACAATTTTCCGAAGATCTACGAAATAATTGTAGATATCCTAGTCCGTGGAGAACTCGAAAAATTTACGACAATCATGACGCGGTTACCAGAAACGCATTTGCCTCCAGCTGTTATTGATTGGTTGGTCGCATCTGTTGTGAAAGGAAAATATCAGAGGAATCGGCTGTTGGATGAGCCCAAAACACACACATTAACAGACCACGAAATTTTTCGCCAAGTTGCATTGTATTCCAACAATCTATTACTAAGCGATTCCTTTTTTGACGTTCTCCATCATATCCAGCCAAACATTCTCGCAGCCGAAGACGGTATACTGAAAGCCTGGATGGCACTCCTATCCTCGCCATTCGAGGTTGAGTGGAAATCAAGCTCACTTGCTGCAATATTCTCATATTTCCCACCGGCTATTGTTATTCCCGTCATGGAAAAGATTGACTTCGACCCATGCAACGAAGTGGTCATCGCCGCTGCTGGAAGTAGCCATGCGATGATGAAGTTGGAGTTGATCTTCCTTCATAATCGGGAGGTAGAAATTTCTCTTGCAGCAATCGAAGCATCGATACAATCGTGCAATTTGGATGCACTAGATTTTCTGTGGGCGCGGTCGGGCCAACTCCAAATAACTGATGAACTGTTCCGCAAGGCAGTGATGGCCCAAGAACCCGATGATTGGGGCGTAATGCGCGATACATATCGGCAAGATTCTATCATATCTTTCTTGATTCTAGCGGCGCCAGATGTCAAACCAAGCCAGCAGACATTGGAACTAGCAATCCTACATTTAGATGCGCATCTTGCCAAACTCTTGCTGCGCCATCCACTAATCGAAGCCTTGGAGACCTCTTTTGTTTCTGCAATGCTGGAGAAAGGATGGACGGCGCATAGTATCTTCGACGAACTCAATCGCTTTCCGACAGGACTGGATCTTCTCGACGATGTACAGATCCACGAAAGATTGATGCATACGGAGGATGGTCGGACTCTCCTGCGCTGTTACAATTCAGGAACACGGAAATGCGAAGAGCTTTTGCGGAATTACTGGTTTCATGCATTGGATAAACCAGATAGCTACTCTTCCTATTGCTTTCTTTATGACTACTTAGACAAGGCAGCCGAGATGCACCTGGACGATGAAACGATAGCTCTCTTCTGGAATAAAAATTCAGAATCCCTATATGAAAGAGCTTTGTTCCACGCGGTCGAACGAGGTGCCACTGGCCGAATAGGGGTTGCGACATTTAATAAACTTTGTTCCGCCATTAAAAATCGCGTCATCTTCAAATTACCGGCACTCCCGATCGATATCACATACAACCTGATATGCGATGCCTCTGTAAGTTTCAATCGCGTGGCGTTGGATTGCATCTTAGGGCCAGATCATGAGCCTATAATCCATGAAGATGCACTCGAAGCATGTGCGCAGTTCGGAGAAGAGGTTTGGTTCTTTAGACTGCTAGAAATTGCACGCCAACAGTCCCTTGTCATCACTAACAAGGATATCTTGATTGAAGCTGCGGGAATGCAGTCGTGCAAGTCGATCCGAGAAGTATGCAAACTCTTGAACGAGGGTGAGCCGATTAGTTTTCAAGGCACCATCCCGAGGAAATCTGTTCCGCAGATAAGAAAAGAAATTCTTCACAGAGAGCATTATTTTGCCCGGCAGAGACTAAGGAATGGGCGGCCACGTGTACCACGGATATTTCGACGAGGCTTCGACAGATATACATGTCGGCTGAAGCGCAGGAGCTACGATGATATGAGGATACCAACCGCAAGACACGTCCGATTTCGTATTTGTCGCCAGCCGCCCCCACACGTCTTGGCAACAGAGACAGAAGGGGTTCAGTATGATGATCTCTCTGGTAGGAAAACTAAATCTACCCGCAAGTTCCAATCTCACCTAGAAGAAGACGAGGAAGACGGAGAAGATGACGACGAAGACGATGGCGAGGAAGAGGATGACGACAAAGAGGATGGCAAAAAGGTTAATTGGATGTGGGCTCACATCATTAACAGGGGCCCGCCAGATTGACGTTCGAGGCATCAACTATGAACGACAGTTATGCAGAATATCTTCTCTGTCGCCCTTCAGACCTCCGTTAGTATGGGTAGACATGTGTATTGAATGGATAAAATTTCATCGAGTATTTACATGTTATCTGAGACAATCTAAATGTAGCATTGATAAGATCATATGCAGTTCGTCGTGCCCAGGTGTCTTTAAGCCATGCTGCGTGACATCTGAATTGGTCCATGAATCTTAGCGCAAACGACTTGAATCTAGATACATTGGCTCATGAATTGTTCATGTAACTCTTCAGCAGCGAAAATGCGAAATTGTGTTAATTTGAATAGAACTTGAGACTAGAATTCACAATTTGAAGGTCCGCTACATGACATATTATCCCCACTACTCCCACTCTCCCTGTCACCATTCCTCAAGATTTGCGTATGTCGGCCATCTAATGATGAGATGAGCTTTTCAAAAGCGGTCATAGAGGACATTCCTCCTGCGTAGACCATAGAGCGATCGCCATTATTTTGCATGACCCCATTGGCTGATTCCGCACCTCTATCTGAACTGACATGATTCACCACGTATCCACTGCAACACTTGGGCATGAAGTGCAAAAACTCAAAAAAAAAAAAATTGCGTAAAAGGCCCGGACACTAACAAAACTTGCATTGGGATCAGTGTAGAGAGAATTGGTAGGTGTCTTGGAAATAGTTGCCCATGACGAATTTTCAGCAGGATCATGCCGCGCACTTCACAATTATACCAGAATCAGTCTGTAAGAATCGCTCATTTTGTGCATTGATGCATACTAGCTGTATAATCGCAAGCGTAATCATATCGTAAGAGAAAGACATAAAATCGTGACCAACAAAAGGCAATCCCAAAGTATCCCTATCGGCTATATCCACTCTTCAATAAACATATCTCCATCCGCGCTCAGAGCCAGAATGTTCAGAATAGCCCTGCGCCTCATCCAACTTCTTATTCAAGCTCATTGCCCTGAGCCTAACCAAGAGAGCCGAAACAACACAAGCCAAGCATCCGAAAAGGATGAGTCCACCACCAAGTCTGTAGTAGGGTTCCTGGGACCTGGGGAAGAAGTAAGGACTGAACCAATGGCTGACTTGACTGATGCAGTTCGCAATCGCAATAAGCGCAGCCTTCTTACTTCGTGGAGCGGGAACAAGTGTAGTTTCCCAACTGAGCTGCAAGTTAAGACCGGAGTAGGTACCGCTGATGAGCAGGATGAGACCGAAGTAGCGGGCTCCGACGTTGAGGGTGCTGATGAGGACGCTGCATCCGACGGCACTGAAGACGATTGGGATGATGATGTGGAGGGAAGATTCTTGGAATCGACCGGATGTGTATGCGAGACCGCAGGCAACTGCGTAGGCGATGGCGTATGGGGGAGCTTGGATGAGGTAGGTGATCAGATTTTCGAATCCAAATGTCTTCATGATCTATGTTGATGTTAGTAACTGCTCGCGCGTGCTGGGGGTCTGTGAAGTACTTACAGATGGCATAAAGTCCTTGAAACTCTGAGCGGTGACCAAGGAGAAGTGCATGAGGCAGAAGTACCACGTGAAGGGGTCCTTTGCTGCATCTTTGACTCCGTCCCAGGTTCCGCCAATCTCCTCATCGTGTCCACCGTTGGAAAGCTGCACTCTGTATTGGGCCATATCTGACTCTTCCTTGGTCAACCACCTGGTGTTGTGAGGCCATGAAGGGAGAAGGAAGTAGCCAGCAGCTGCGACGACAATGGAGGCGGCGCCTTCGATGATGAAAAACCATTGCCACGCATGAAGGCCAAGAACTTCATCCATGTTCTCGAGGATACCCGCAGCAAGGAAACTGGACAAGATGTTGGACATGGTGTTACCCGCGTGCCAAACAGCCATGCGCATAGGGTTTTCTTCCTTGGTGTACCACGAGGAGGTCACTGCGAAGGGTTAGATTTGATATTCGTTTGATGAATCAGTGGCAGACTTACTGAGCGTGATACCGGGGAAAAAGGGAGCTTCTGAAAGACCGATGAAGAATCTGCACACTGCGAAACCGGCGCCATTCGTCATAGCTGGCATGCAGATGGTGCCGGCACTCCAGGCCATCATCATTGAGGGCAACAGCCACCTAGGGTCTGCCTTTGCCAGCCACAGATTTCCGGGAAGCTGACCAATCAAATATCCGACGTAGAAGGTCGAAATACCGGTGTTCCAGATGGTGTCGGTCATATGCAGGTCCTTCTGCAGCCCAGCAAGGCGCGCATTAGAGACGTTGATGCGATCGAGGTAACTATCAGTCGTTAGCCTTGACCCAATTAGATTGCGCATGATGTTGACTTACTTCATCAGAAACATGAGAGTGATGATGGGCATAAGTCTCCAATCCAGCCGTTTTACAAGCTGTTTGTTCAATGCATCCATCTGCTCCTGACTGAGGTCCCTCAAAGACTCGAAACGAGCCTGGATTTCTTGAGGCGTGATGTTGTGATGCTCGGCCACAACCTCCTTGAACTCGGTGTCCTCCATCTTCTTGTCGTTTGCTGATTCGATCGACATAATGGCAATTGAATCAATGCACTGGCGTTGTCGTAAGTTGCAGTCTCAAACAATGGTTGTTGGAAGAGAAGAGATCTGCGACCGATGATGGATGGAAATTTTTGTGGCCAAAACCTGAAGCTTCTTATGTATTTCCAACGCAAAAATGCCAATTCCTTGGTGTCACACTTACCGACGCCGCTATCACGCTCGGCAAGATGCGAAGAATGCGGGGCCCCAGATCATAGTGAACCATCTGACCGGTTGACTGAGAGCGTTGAGTGCGGAGTCGGGCCTAAGAGTTCTTGGTATATGGGCCGGCCTCACAAGCGCGCCCGAAGAGGGCAGAGTGTCACGATACGAGCTTTGGCTGAGGATGTTCCCGCGGGAAAAGACAGATATTATTCCGCGGGAACGTGGAAATGTGAGCCCAGAACAAATTCGAGGGCTCCCGCGGGATACATTTAGTTCTTGGCATTATCATACGATAGCTGACAAACTGTCAACAGAAGACGAGATGATGTCGGGCATCGCTACAGATTGAGTACGAGGTGTATGATTTCAGAGTGCGATTGCAGAGAGAGGTGAAGGGCAAGCCACTTTCTCGGCTAACAATTCCATATCCACAGATCCATGACGCGATGTATAAGCGATGATTTTTGGAGCAACACTTTTCTTAAGAGGCGGTGGAATATACGCGAAATAAGAACCATGATAGGCTGGAATAGTTACCTATTGCGTTCAATCAGCTTCCCCATTTCCTGATTTAGAAATGTGTGCACGTGGGGTGTTTATACCGAGTGCTTTGATTGGTCAATACTTCGAATGGTCGGCGATTCTACGTACCAAAGCACAGCGGATTGCATTCCCATGCGTTACTCGCGCACTACTCAGAATGCCTACATCAGATAAGATATTTTATCAAGACGGTTAAGCTAAAAGGCGGGCGAATCTAGTCATGGAACAGAGGAGGACATGGTGTGACAACAATCAATCATCGATCCCTTGTACGACCCCGTCCAACCGTCTCAACGACTCTGGCCATGGACATCAAAAGCATGATGACTGACTGTTTGCCTCCATATATGACTCGAATTAGCAGTTTGCACCACCTGTAAAAAAAAGGATGAAGAACAAAAAAAGGCGGGTTGCATGTGGGTGTTTCTATAGTTTCCCACCTGTTATCTTTATTACACTAGATCTTTGTTGTCATTGAGTGCAGGTGGAAATATGTGAAAACATCACAATAAAATTATTCTAGTTCGGAAAGTACATTAGTGAACTACGTATCAATTGGACTGATCTCAAAGCCGCAACGCAAGCGATAAGAGTAGCCTGTACAGGAAGGCTAGCATTTGTTCCAAGGGACATCAAGATGTTCATTCTACGAAGCACCAGAAGAATGGAGAGACAGAAGCATAAATTCGGAATAATATGGTATATCGATCGTACCCTAGAACAACAAAAAAATCCCCCAAGAACTTGCAATGCAAGCCATCAACGATATGCATTTAAAACGACGCGTCGGTCATAGCAGCCGCCACCTTCTCATAGACTGTGAAGACAATACCACCGCTGAATATAAGTCTTCCTAGACGCATTGTGCTTCCGCTCCAGAACCCGCGAATCCCATTGCTCTGCAATACGCTTCGGAATGCCTCGCTCGTGTTTGCTCCTTGTGCACTCTGCGCCCGGGTCTTGATCGTATCAAACGGCTGTGTCGCATACACAGTCACGACACCCGCAATAGCACCCATTCCAAACGTCGTAGCGCTGTTCTGTGGGAGGTTCTTCCGCCGGGAGAAGTCCTTCATGACATTGTATGAGCCCATGCGCACCGCTGATGTGGCTGATTGCTTCATTGTCGTCGAGAGTAGTCCACGGTATAACCCGGAAAGTCCTTGTGTCTGGATAATTGTTTTGCAAGCGTGAAATCCTCCCTTGTACTGCATTGTTCCCTTCTTGGCATCGTCGATGAGGGCAGTCTTGACACGCTCTGTTGGTGTGACGGCAATCACGCTTTCGACTGTACCGGCCAACATACCAGCTAGGATACCTCGCATTGGGGACAGTGCTCCAGATTCGTCGGCTAATTGTTTTCGGATCGAGTCGAAGGAAAGGAAGCGGACGCCTGCTTTGAACGCTGTACCGACAATCAGGGTTGTACATCCTGTGTATATGGATCTGACGCCATCAATCTTGGCAGTGTTTACAATAATTGCGAATGGATTCGAGGATCGAGTGGCGCTGTTGGATTGTAATTGAGCCCGTGTTTTTGCGAATTCGAAAGGGTACGTTGCTGTTGCTTCAACACCACCGGCGACGGCCCCAGAAAATAATGATACGATGGCGGAGGGTGCTGGTCTTTGGGAGACCGACTTCTTCAGCTGATCGTCCCCCTTCCGTTTTGGTATCGGAAGGACAACATTGGGAGGTGCGGGAATTTGGATAGCGGAAGAGGAGGTAGTCATGGTGGAAGGTGGGTTTCGTACGATATAGTGATCAGGTTCCAGTCGTTCATCTTTCTTTGCTTCCGATATGAGGTCTGTATATACATCTGCAGTGTACTCGATCTACAGAGCTTGTCTCGGGTAAGCTTGAGCCCTCACAAGACTGGCGGCGTCGGCCGAAAGTTGACCCGCGGCTAGTTTGTTAGGTCGACATCCGAAATTCTCATCCCGCGGCTAGCAGCACACTGAACCTTCTGCTCGCCATCCGTTCCACCTACCCACTTACTGTGCTGCCCGTGGCTACAACTCCCGAGGTTTGATATCATCAACACGTGCTGGACACGGCTTTGAGCAAACATGCCGACCGAAGGGGGGAGTGGGTCTGCCGCGGGACGCGTGCGCAAAAGGGCATCGGAAGCCTGTACCTTTTGCCGCCGAAGAAAGGTCTGTCACCTAGTCTCCCCAATACGCATTTTCGAGATGGCAGAACTGAGAGTCGCAATTAGATCAAATGCAGTTCAGAGCGACCAATGTGTGCCAATTGTAAAACGCATGGTATGCCGACGTGCACCTATGAGCCGATTGAAGATGCTCCTCGCGCCCGCCCTAACAAGGCTCGCCGTGTAGAGCGTGCTGCTTCGGATGCTGCCACTGTCGCTGTCTCTACATCCAGTCCCACAGTCCCCGATCGTGATGTCGAACGTGAGATTGGCCGCGACGTCGTGCCTGCAACGCCCCAAAGTGTGTCGCGTATCGTTGTTGGTGCCAATGGCTCCTCTAGCTACCATGGGCGAACCAGTACCTTGTTCGATGAGACTGCGCATGATCGAGCTGCGGTGGAAGCGCGTGCTCAAATGCCCGAAGAATGGATCGAGAAAGGTCTCGTTGCTGAAGCTGCGCGCCAGCGACAACTCGAGGAAGTCAATTTTCGCCTCGGAAAGCTGGACTTTGATGGTGTAGAACCAGAGTTGGGCATGCATCTGCTGTCGCTTCACTGGAATCGACAGCATCACTCGTTTCTTACCACATATCGCCCTGCATTCATGCGCGATATGGCTTGCGGCGGACCGTACTTCTCCAAGCTGCTCTTGAATGCCATTTACTTTGGCGCATCCAAATTCAGTCCACGCCATGAAGTGCGACGCACGACAGATGACGTTCGCACGGCGGGATGGCAATTTCGCCAAAGAGTGCGTGATTTACTGGGCGAAGCTCTGGATAAGAGCGAAGTCACCACCATTCAAGCTCTACTAGTGATGACGAATTCGTTGTTTGCTCTCGGCGACGAACGCAGTGCCGCATGGCTGTACGCAGGCCTAGCATTTAGAATGATTGTTGACCTAGGGATGCATGTGGATACCGTAGACGTCGCATCTACTCGCAAATTTACTGATGAAGATTACGAGATTCGAAGACGCGTCTTCTGGGCCGCCTTTGGTACGTTGATCTCACCGTTTGTTGTCGAGCGGCGCTGACTGAGCCCGTTCAGTTGTCGATAAAGTGCAGAGTTTGTATCAAGGTCGCCCAGTCAGCATCAAAGAGTCCGACACCTTCGTACCCATGAAATTTCTCGATACATATGAGGAGCTTGAGCATTGGGCGCCGTTCGCATTTTCCTCGCAGTCTAGTGCTTCGTACATGGGCTGCCCTGCATACAGTATATCTACATTTGGATGTCTATGCAAGCTTTCGGTTATCTTGAGTGATATACTCAGCACCATATACACCGAAAGAAGTTTCGACGCAAACCCCGGAGAGCTTTCCTCCAAGTTAGAGGGACTGCATCTCAAACTAACAAAATGGCATAGCCTCCTACCACAACACCTGGCCGTTGACATGAAGAAACAGACAATCACACCACCTCCACACGTCCTAAGCCTTCAGTATGTATGCTGGCCCTTTCTTGCCTCGCTCCTCTGATTGAAGTCTTTAGTGCCCTGTACAACGTTCTGATGATCCTATTGCATCGTCCGTTTGTTGCCGATGGACATTTGTACAACACCTCACGGACCATATCTGTCAACTCCTTCATGGCATGCGCTACAGCTGCCGATCATATTGTGCAGATCCTGCGCGCATACGACAAGGTCTTTAGTGTTCGCAGGGCACCTTATCTAATCTCTTATGCGACTTATGTTGCTGCTACGATTCATGCTCGCATCGCCGCAAAACGAGGGCCTGGCTCGCCTGCTCACAGTAGCTTAGAAACCTGTCTCGCAGTGTTTCGCGAGAACCAGGAGACCAACTGGGCTGTACGACGCGCAAATGCTATTGTCCAGAGTTTGATAAAGAGATTAGGAGTTGTTGTTCCCACTCCAGACAGAACACACATCGAGGTGGAAGCAAACGATCATAGCCAACATAGCACGCCAGATACCACTTCCAGTAGATCCATGGGACGCGAACCCGGCTTGCAAAATCTCGACATCGATGCTATTATACAGAGCTTTGTCCGGGAACAAGAAAATTCGCAGATAGCTCAAGCTAATGCACCCAGTCGCTTTCCTTCCGATGCACCCCCTCTCCAACAGCCCTGGCCTTATCCTTCCACGAGTATGCCGGACATGTCGTCGATTCCAGGGATGCAAGACGAGAATCCACATAACTACGATAGCAACAGCAACTGGCTTGAGCACGGTCAACAGCAATCGTTTGGCGAAATGCCAGTTTCTGTGGACGATTTGCTTTACGGCCTGAATGGTTCTGCCTTGGACAGTCTGCCCGTTTTCGACTGGGAGAATATGTGACCGATGTTGATGTTGGGGAGACGCGCCAAGTCATGGAAGATGGGGAATTCTGCTGCCGCGGCAAAACTTCGGCTATCGATCCCGCGGCAAGAGTGGGTCCATCAGTCTCAATGGTGGAGCAAACGCTTGGGTACGGGTTGCCGTGGCCTTCCCGTCGCCCGCATATTTCGAACGATCAACATTTGTTCATGGGTGCTTAGTGGGATAGCTTTGATAGGATATATCACCCTCGAATTCGCCAGCGATCATGTCTACTAGGTACAGTTTAGTCCAGTTGACAGCAGTCCGTTGCCCATGCTCCGCACTGTCACCAGATCGTTTCGTGCCAACACCAAATATTCAGCCCTCGAGATATCTCCCAATTCTCCTACCCCTTTCTTTCTACCCGAGTTCATGATGGCCCCCGAAAGAGCAACCAAACGAGTACGATGCAGCATTCCCGCTGTACTCATGCGCGCCGGAACATCAAAAGGCCTGTTCATACATCGGCATCATCTACCAAACTCCGAATCTGAATGGGCTGGGCCATTACTTGCCGCCATGGGATCTCAAGGCTCAGACGCAAGACAGATAGATGGTATTGGAGGCGCGACTTCCACAACATCCAAAGTCGCTGTGATTTCACCTTCCTCCCGACCTGGCATAGATGTCGATTATACGTTTGTGCAAGTCGCAGTTGGTCAAGAAAATGTAGACTTGAGCGGGAATTGTGGCAATATGTGTTCAGGTGTAGGCCCATTCGCACTTCAAGAAGGATTAGTTCATGCGAACCCCGGTGATCGATCGGTAAGTCACCTCTCGCATCGGCAGCATGAAACACCAATAACTAACAATAGCAGTTGGACGTTCGGATATTCAACACAAACACATCACGTGTAGTCGTCGACACTGTCGAAGTTGACGACAATGGCTCATTCGAGGAAGACGGCGACTTTGCTATTCCCGGAGTCAAAGGAACCGGTAGCGAAGTCAAAGTCGCTTTTGTTGAACCCGCAGGAAGCATGACTGGCAAACTTTTCCCCACCGGAAAGCGAAGCGAATCAATTCTTGTTCAAGAAAGACACGAAAGTCCATTTACCGTCAAGGCGACATTGATAGACGCTGCCAACCCTTTTATCGTCGTCGACGAAAGTTCACTTCCTTCATTTCTAAAGAATTCCAACAAAGACACACCCGGATATCTCAAACACATGGAGTCAATCCGTCGTGCGGGAGCTGTTCTTATGGGACTTGCGTCGAACACCGAGGAGGCTGGTAAAGTCCGAGGCACACCAAAACTCGCACTCGTATCACCGCCTCAGTCCACCACTAAGGATGCTCTGAGCATACACGTCCTGGCTTTTAGCATGGGAAAACCCCATCCTAGCTTGCAACTGACGGGCGCCGCCTGTCTAGCATCTGCAGTATGCATTCGTGGGACTGTTGCACAGCGATTAGCTTCGGACCCGAAAGACCAATCTACCTGGGAAATCTTGACGCCAGAAAGAACTCCAAGTCCTCTGTCTGAAGTGAATGAAGATCAGGAATCGCACTCACAGTTGAAGAAGCAAAACGTCAGCATTTCGCATTCCAGCGGTTCGATTGATGTCGAAGTATCTACTTTGAGTTCGGGCGATGATGTAGTGGTGGAACGGTGTGCGGTGTCGAGAACTGCAAGGCGTTTGTTCGAGGGCACTGTGTATTATTACCAGAAGGCGAACTAGAGGTTCATGCGTTGGCGTGTCGTTGCGGAGTATCAGTCGCCGCACCGTTTTATTAAGATAATACCATTTTTACTTTCTGTTACCTGGGCATAATTGGACTATACGAGTGATGCAGACTTGAATGATGTGACGGTAAAGCAGTGTGTGGATGTAAAGAAAGTTCATCTCTTTCCTTCGGGTTCTTGGAGCTTTCTTTACGGGGACATCAGATGTCCACATGTAGACTCACAGTGTCCCTTGATCATCGACAGATACTAAATGAAATAGGACATGCTATATAAGCGCCAGGCGATGAGAAAAATTATCCTCTGTCATAGTTGATGCGTCATGAATTAACTTGGAGTCCTGCCAACCGGAACAGAGCATATTAAGAAAAACCAGAAAGTTAGCACTGCTATATTACAGTTGGGTATTCCATTTGCAGAAAAAATGATGGTAAACTTCCAACGGATTGTAAATCCATTTGCGCTCTGTACTAGCTACTCCACATTGAACTTGGAATAATGCCTGGAGCTCAAAGGCAGATTTATCCTGTTTTCAATACCCAGTGTTTCTGCCGCATGGAAATGCGATGAACCATCATTACGCTTAGAAATTTGAATAATTACATTTGCAATAGAAGAAAACCATTCCATCTTATCTATTCAGAGATAAACTCGTTTTGGGGTGCCTAAGTGTTTGTGAATGACGTAACGAGGTAAAAGTGGTTGTATTCCATTCACAGGTTACTAGGTTACACAACGTATGTGAATAGCAGGCAGCAACCAGCAGCAACCAGCAGCAACCAATTAGGTTGGAAGAGAGCAAGGCTGAGCATACTTTTACTTTCTCTCTCCGTTTGCGCCACAGCCGATTACTCAGACTCCCAGCATGTCGTATATAAATCCTCACAGGTGCTGCCTCTCCCACTACAATTGAATCAACCAGCGTACTTCCACCAGTCACTGCCAGAGACACCATCAACATCTTCCCAAACGCTAGACATACAACAAGATCTTCATCAGACTACAATCCAAAACGATCAAGATGGGCAACAACTGTAGCTCTAAGTGCAAGCTCTGCTACGTCAGTACCCCCAGACGTCAACTGTGAATACGATACTAACTCGATGACTCAAGGGCATGTGCATCTTCTTTCCGATCGGCACCTGTTTGTTATGCCAATCGGATGCCAAGGCCACAATCGATGACAACTCCACCTCCCGTGAGAAGCAACTCTCGGAGTTCACCACCGATGAGTAAGTACCATCTCTCGAACTACTCACCCGATTGTCGTCTTAACAAGCTCCCCAGACTCCTGGCAGTCTATCACGCGATGACCGTGCTTCACGACCCTCCGATGCTATGCGGTCAACTAGTCGGCGAGTACGACACCGCCGCTCAATCCTGCACCATCAATCTCGCTTACTCGGACGACTTCCTGTCCTTCGTCAAGGATCTTGACACTCCGCAGCAGCTCTGCGCCGAAGTCGAGGGTCACTTCGAAGTTACGACTTGTACATTGAATGCTACGACATGGGGTCAGGGCTCTCTCGAAGCCAAGGCTAACGCTTGTGCTGTGCATGGAGGTCAGTGGGCTGGTACTGGCTGTGCTTTACTTGGTTGAGCTTTGAATGTACGGTCGAGCTGTTGATATGATACAGCTATGAATATACAAAATGGCCGTTTTCCGCATTGGTACTGCGATAGAGTAGCCGGGGCATTAGACGGTGTGGCTAAAGGCACCTAGTGACAGGCGTTCTAAACTTCTAATTGTGAGTGACCGGATCAATGGGTTCACTTCCGGTTCGATAAGATCTCACAAATGCGAGGGATTTGGACTATGAGGCATTCAAGAGTGGTTCTACATTAGAAATTATAAATATAGGTGTATCTCAAGTCAATGGTGTGTGGATAAGTGACAACGATTAAATGTGGGGGGCGCCCCATAAACGCTCGCATGATTATCGAGACGTACAGTTTCAATGCCTAGTTATGAAGGCTTCATCTATGGCATGCGTTTATATATGTAATGTTTGCAGCTGTCTCTTATATGCGTCATAAGAAGACCTCCAGCCATACGAACTCGTGGATAAGGCTTATCATCCACGTAGTTGCCACAGCAACACGCAAGGTGCAGAGGCATGAAATTTCCCAAAAAGACGCGCGAAGTCACCTCGTAGAACAAAATTCTCCCTATTGTAGGACAGTACTCTACATCTGGGCATGGTGACGGTGATCTGCCATTTCTAGCTCACCACATGAATTGCTAAATTTGGGTTAACCTACTCGTTGTCAAGATCTCAAGGAACATCTAGAGACCGCAATCCTGCGCAAAATTGTGCCGCAAACTTACAATAAGCGGTGTTCCACCTTATTTTATGTGTAAAACTGGCTTCGAAATACCGAAACTGATGAAGATTTAGGCGGTGTTCCGCCGAAGAAGAATTTCCAACATCACAAGAACTTATTACGGTGATGGAGTAGCAAGCAGCAAGTAAGCTATGATCTATACTCTACTCGAGCATTCTTTCTCCTGGGTATCGAGCATCTATCTTGGCTTCCGTCCTTTTTTTCTGGTCTATCACGATTCCTCAGCATTTTTAGACCCAACCTTATTGTCTCAGCGTTGAAGCTAGTGAACCCGGTGCTATCCCGACCTTCCCAGAACAAAGTTCTACTAGCATTTAAGGAATTGCGAGCCTGAACTGCGGCAGTTAAGCCATGCTTATGCCTTGCCAGCACAGCCTTTGCATCAGCCGCTACAAAAGATGTCTTCTGCGCGAACGCTCAGGACTTCGTTAATATTTCAGCTTCTTGTGGCGATCTGTTCTCAGGTTAAATATCATCAACACGATGGGCAAGAGGTACCATTTGTTTCTCATGTGGTCAACTTGATCTTGTCCTGGAAATTGCTTTGGCAAGTGCACAGAGCTGTCTGTCCAGCGGATTTGGTCCTGAAGGCTTTGGCTTGATCCACGAAATCATGTTTGATAGTGCTGTGTAGTTATTTAAAAAGCAGGAAAATTCGAATGGCGTTGTCACTGGGCTTGCTAGCAGAGGGTAACGGAAGCACTGCATGAGGCATCAAAAGCTTTGTGAACCATTTGGTTTGAACGGGATTGTATTTATTTGCGCTTTTTGCAAAGATAGATCGCGCGAAATGGGCTTCAGGAGTGCAGTTGTTAGGAATTTAAACACAACCAGGAACCTCTCTTCGAAATTAGACCCCAAAGTCTAGAAGAGAACACCTTTGGTCTGTTTTCGGTCGAGTTTGATATCCTTGATGACGAACATCCAGATCAAGGAGAGTGCCATGACAGCAGTACCACAGATAACCATATGCTTTTGTGCAATAGAATATGCTTTCTCAATCGCAAGGCGTGTCTCGGTACCCTTGGGGTAGCTGAGCTGAAGTTCCAAATCCTCGTAAATGCTTTCCCAATCCGGAAGAGACTCCGCTGGTAGGTAACGTTGAAGAGCGCCGGGAAGTGTGCCCTGCCAAATTGCACCGCTGACAGAACCACCCACGGCACCTCCAACGTTTCCAAAAACACCGAGGAAAGCAAGCGAGCCAGCTGCATTTTGGTGATCCGAGGCTGCAAGGACGGCAACTTGTTGCACAATGATCATAGCTCCGCCCGCAAACGCGAGGAAGATTTGGCACATGATCAAATAGCCAACAGCCTGATCAGGTTTACGAAAGTAAATCATCAGACCCTGACCGAGCATGTAGAGGGGAACAGCCCAGTACAAAATCCAGCGGAATCGATTTGTCTTCTTGATGGCAAAACCGACGACAAACAGCCAGATACCTGATACGACGTCGAAGATGGACGAGATGTATCCAGCGACTTCAAGAGACTGACCGCTGTTGACCTGAAGAAATGAGGTATAGTAAGAGAGCCAGCAGTAATATGAGACTTGGTAACAGACATCGAGCGCGCAAGCCCCCATGACGGTACGCGAACGCAGAATATCCCATTGAAGGAACGGCACCGGAGCGAGAAACTTCTCACTCAGACCAAAAGCGAAAAGACAGACCACGCCCAGTACAAGCATGGCGATGATATAGTCCTGACTCCATCCGTTGGCGGAGGATCCAGCAAGGTTGAAAGGTATCAATAGAAGAACAAGGCCGGCGAGAAGAAGGAATGTGCCGAGGACTGACAGGAATTCGATTAGTGTGGAATTTTGTAGGAAGAATAGAGGAAAGCCTTACCATCCAATTCAATGATGTAGTGTTTGAAACTTTCAAATATTGTCCTGCCACTTGCCTCCGGAGTGGGTGGGAGCAACCCTTTGGCTTTCGCTTGCCTCCGAGCATATGCCATAATGAGAACCAATGGAGTAGCAATAATGGGAAGGATTATTGCAAACGCGCCGTATGCCCAACGCCAATTATTCTCGTAGAACTTGGCCGCAACGGTGGGGCCAGCGTAGGCAGTGATGATGTATGGCGAGGAGGTGAAGGCGTATGCAAGGCCACGATCGCGGAGAGTAGAGGTGTCGGCAGTGATGACATCGATAGCAAATGTCATGCCGGTGAAGCCAATACTGTAGAAGACCTGAAATGGATGAATGGAAGAGATTACAAAAGCAATCAGGACACACTCACCTGCGACGCGCAGTATACGCCGATGCTTTTGCAGGAGGCCGCCAATATCAACCCCAATGTTGCAAACGCAACCATAAGTGAGAAACCGACGGAACGATCCCAAAGATTGAGAATCTTAGCAAGGGGCATATAGGTAGCGGCTCCCATGATGCTCGAGACGACCTGAATGAGTGGTACCAGAGAGTGGGCTTCGAATTCGCTCGTGATGTATGCCGCGAGATTACCAGTTATGGATTGATTGAAGCCATTCACAAAGTACAAAAGCCACATCCTTTCGCGTGTTAGTAATTGAGTTTAGAATGAGGGAGTTTACTCACAGAATATAGGCTGTACCAAGTGTCTGCTTGGTCCAAGCCAGGGTGACCGCCTCTACCATCTGAACACCATGCTGTGCGCCTTCATTGGGGAAATCGGCACTATCCTTGTCGTCGTCCCTCTCCCTCATAGATGGAGACTTCCCCTGGACATCAATAGGAATTTGCTGTTCATTATCTTCCGCGAGACCAGTCCCCGAGGAGGAAGGTTGGATATGTGGCATGGCTGCAAATACCAAGCTTCCTCAGCTGTTGGAAACAAGAGATGCCGCGTGGTTACCAAGACACAAGCAGGCATTCCTCACTTCTTAAACACTAACCTTCCAATACAGCCAAGGCGCAATTTCGGACTATTCGAAAGATTATCAGATTGATAACTTTAAGCTAACTATGCCCGAGGTTGCAAATCCTGCTAAACTAGTCCTTGATCTGATTAGATTGGGGGACTGGCGTGTGTTCCAGCCGCGCAATGTTGCAGTGCGCCACCCGGAGACCCTCTCCATCTCGCTGGTATTACCAGCTCTAGGGATTTTCAACCTGTTTCGCCCCAATTGTGGAATGATCGGGGGGCTCGGTCGAGCCGACAATAAAGGCTTGCTAGGGTTTAGGCCTCCCACTAATAGACTTGATCGCGTGATTGGCTAGCTCTTAGTCTAGTCGTCAAATTGCTCACAGTGTTTGCTCTGGGATGTGAGTGAACATGCGCCTTTCCTTGTCGTTTGTGCGTGAAGATGCAGATTCGTCATAATCTGATGTTGAACGCAACAGAATCCAGTGAAGCTGTGCAAATATAGCGATCAGGTACCGTCGCTTTGAGTAACTAATGCCATCCACCCAATGCATAGGCAACTCCCGTTATCAATGCTTTTTCGCCCCACAGCGGCCCACGACCATTCAGTTAGCACATGAAAATTCAGGACTGGGGCGCTCTGTAGCATGTCTTCGAATCCACCTAGCTCGAATTACTGTCGTCGATGGCTGATGCACGCCGTCATCTTATGATTCTTATCCGCTCTTTTCCGCAGGGTCTGCCGTACAGGTCCTCATTCTGTTTTCTCTCGGAACTGAGGAAAGCTATCTGCGATTCACATATTAGATTGCAATTGATGATTTATGAATTTGTATGATTACACTTATTCGAAGAGGGAGACTGAGCTATGATTCGTGTAGATTGTTCTGATCTGATACGATCTGTGGCCTGACCAGAACTCGGAAGCTGTCGGGGTGAAATCCTCATTAAGATATCACACGTGAATAGCTGGGTAGTCTGCACATCATATCATCTCGCTGTAAAGAGGACGAGTGCACATATACAACTCTCTGTACCTGCCCCGCGCTTGATCTTGTTTCTACAAATTATCGATCTGCGGGGAGTACGTCTATTGTCAAGAATCGCTTAAAGAAAATAGAAGCTAAACTCGTATCAATCTCTGACTTCTACCTCTGATCATGGATAGTGTTTCTTTGCTTTCGTGCATCGAACCTGATAGCAATTCAATCTCAAATAGCATTCATTATTGTTTCCATACGAATCTATGCTTCAAAGACCGCAGAGAACTCGTCACAGAGATGCGAAGAAGCCGCGTGAAAGGTGGTCAAAGAATTAAAGCAAAATGTAAATATCGATGGTTCCATTCGCGCGACTTTGTCCTCGCATCAGCTGGTTGCATTGGAATACCAAGGTTCCCAGTAAGTTCTCAATCTATAGATGAGAGGGTGTATGCACGGGGCGCGAGACTCGAAGGACATGGCTAAATTTGATTATTGCTCAAGCTCAAGGCCTGGGGCGTACTCTGCAATGTAAACAAGACGTCAAAGATCACCCTCGAGATCAGATTTTGGATTTGTTTTCCGCGTGTTACTGACATCGCAACACGCGAGATATAACCGGTACACAATCGTCAGAATGCGACGAGTACGTCAATTACCAAGAAAATTCTGCTTAGGCAGAGCACGTTTCAGAACATCCACATTTCAATCACTCGACACACAGGAACGCGAGATGCACGTGAGTTTAGCGCAATCGATCTTGATCGTCCGGGAAGGGCATGCAATTGAGCCTCGTGGTTTCAAGCGGTGTGATATGCCGGAAACTACCTCATTCGGAAGGTTTCATGCAGTTTCAGATCCCGAGATATTGAGAATCAGGTGTATTGGGGTGAAAATACACACGGTCGTATAGGGCAGCTGCGCCACCTCTTCGGTCTCGATGACTCGCTTTTTAGCCTACTGTGGGTACTGCCTATTGCTCTCAGGAAACCCACAGTTTGTCCTTGGTAACACTTCCTTTTCTCGACTCCTAAATCGATCGTGCATCATGAAGGGTTCTATTTAATATTGCGGGATTGTCGAGATCAGATCAGTGCCCTAATAATATCTAATGTCCGTTGCACGTTGCAGCATCTTCGGCTCTCTCTTTCTCGGAGGTCCTCGTGTGAAAATAATATTGGTGTTGGAATATGGTCTTTTAAGACAGCCAAGAAGCGTAAAGGAGAAAGATTGTCCAATGATAATAGCGACCAAACACGCAACGCTTCCTGTAATAATCTTTACACCCTCCACTGAACAGTACGTTCTGCTATTCCTTCACTTGCTTCTTTCGAAATAACACCTTAAAGCTGATTATATACACCTCGATATGAATTTTGCGACCTCAACATTTGAAAGTGTGGTGTTGGAGAGTTCGCCGTGTTCTGTGTGATGAGTCACGCTGTCCGATTGCTTCACATAAAGAGGCGCCCCCTCGTTGAATCTTTGGAGATGGAAATGTAAATACTCAAATTTCCGATGCAGTGGGAGAACATGAGACATCGGGTAGCTTTTCGCTTGAAGAAGTAAATACTGTGCAAAACACCCGAATACGGATGAAGAGAAATAAAAGTGGGGCACGGATGCAGGCACGACTGCAGATGACTGGGATGTGAGCAATCTTACGCTGCACATGAGTGGTCGCAGTATATGTACCAAGACCTTCAACTCCGCCGTATTTATGGAAACACGGCCGATATAGATCGACCTGAATTAGGACTTTGCCTGGCTCGACTTTTTGCACCTTTTTTCCATACGTAAATACAGAATGCTTTTCGCAGCTTTCTTGCGACCCTGCAGTGTCCGCCCAATCCATTGAACCACCGAAAGGACGATTCTATTGACCAACATGAGTGCTGTGACTGCCGTGCGCACCATCGCGAGCGCCGGGACAGATGTACTACCTTCAGGTGGAGTGCCACTTCTAACCCAATTCTCAACGCCAGCAGAATGCTCAACACGGTGGTTTCATAGTTCTAGCTCGGGAGAGAACTATCTCTTCAACTTCAGTCGTTTCAAAATTGCGTCAGATACGGAATACTTCGACTACTATTTCTCTGCATGCTTGCCCTACTCCACGTTAGCCGCCGTTATCAGTCCTGGGGTGTGCCCTAGTGGAAGAGAAGCTGGCAACATAGTGTACTACAGTGCAGAGCAGCTTTATGTGGGAGAATGTTGTCCGAGGTACGTACTCAGCAAACGATACATGGCGGAAGACATGCTTGCATCGGAATTTATATACAGAGGTTAATCATCTGGTAGCGGATGGTGGGTGACCGAGCCTGGCCGCACAGGTTGTTCTACCATCTTCACAACGCCGTGGACAGCGATCACTGGCTACACAGAGTCCGGCACTACTTACTGGGACTCACCCATGGTCATCACGACAACGGGAATCAACACAGTAAGGGATGGGGATGGCTCGATTGTAATGCGACTTCCCTACACCACAAGTTCAGTAACAAAAAAGAGTACAACTGTCGTATCATCCGGAATCGCCAGCGCGGAGCCATTTCAAATATTTTGGAAAGCAGAGGATCTGCGGCTGTTTCCTACTGAGTACGCTTCGTCTCTAGCCTCACGAATCGACGTCCCGTTTGCTACGTCAACGCCAGCTTCACCTGGTGCTAGGCTAGGAAGTGGAACGCCACAAACATCAACCCCTGTGCCCGGACTTAGCACAGCAGCTAAAGCTGGCATTGGAGTAGGCTCAGTCCTGGGCAGTGCCGTCGCAATTGGTGCTCTCGTTATAACACTTTTATGGCGAAGGCGCAGCCAGCGTAGAAGAGATGAGCTTGTTGCAGAAGGAGACGGCGATCATATCATGAGACTTGAGCTTCCTGGGGAAGATGCGATCAAAAAACCAGAAGTTGCATACATCATTCCAGAGGTTCATGGGAAAGCGTTGAATGAAGTTGATGCTACCCCTAGAGCTATTGCTGAGATTGATTCGAGGAATATACGGGCGGAGCTTGTGTAGGGAGGTAACCCATCTTCACTGCGAAGTAGACGTGGGCGAAAGCCAGACGTGTAATTCCTGGCATCAGGCGATCGCGATCAACAGGACACAACGGAGTAGGAGAACAAAGAAGAGTAATGCCAGAGCACTTGAGTGCAAGAAACTAATAAACACTATACCCGTTTTTGATCGAATGGAAGACTTGGGGAGCGACTGAGATTACCCATGATGTTTTGTGCGATCGGTTACTGCTTATATACATTCGAATATTTGCAGATATCTGTGTACATGTGGTGTAATTACTAGGTAATTGGGACGTCCGGACCGAGCTTACTGTATTCTTATACATATGCAGTGATCTTAGTGTCTGTGCATCAACATAGACGTAGGGGTATGCCGAACAATGAGGCTGATGAAAGTCTAATCTGTTCTTCAAGGGGAATAGACATGACTAGGTAGAAGTATATATCGAATTGCATCGGAAACCCCTCCAGTATCCTAAATAGCGTTCCACGCATCACGCCGTGGAAAATCTGTATAGGTAGTTAGTCTACTCTAGCAAAACGTCTTCGAAAACCATTCCTGGATGAAGGTGAGTATAGTACTGTAGCATTGGAAGCTTCGAAGTCATCAAGTTCGATAAACCACGACGTGTATCTAATAATAGACGAGATCTTTGACACAACCCCGTATCTGTTCCAATGGAGGGGGCGACGGCGATTGGTGCGGATGGTGCCTCCGCATTGAAATTCACCTCAGGTGACCAATTCTAGCAGCAATAACTCGTAAATAGATGCTTTTTGTTGTTAGCGTGAATTATCAACGCCACAGAATCTAGGAAATTACCGCACGAACCATAAATGCTGTCTTGATCATGATGATCTTACCTCGCGACACGATGAATGATGTGGCGAAGGTACATGCGAGAAACGATCGCCAGCCCCCAATACCGGCCTGCGAGAACCTTAAAGCAGGGTGAACAGCGTCATCGGATCCCCAACGTGTCCGCAGCATCAATCACGGACATACTGCATGTCTAGTTTTTTGTTACTTGCAGTGAGTGGTCAAAATCGGTTGACTAGATTCAACGTGAATTTTCTTTTGCTTATCTTCCTTGTCGAATTTTTTACTTCAAGCTTTGGTGCTGAGCCGTAAAAGAATGAAACCGATTCGTTGACCTTCTGAAGTCATCGAAGAGAACTCCCAAAGAACGTTGTGGCTGATTGCGCGTGATCTGATCTTTACTTTTTTTGACCCCACCGTGCTCAGCTCATGTTACTATTTTATGATTCGCGGCCACCGCTAAGCCCTACACACTTCAGAATATTCGACATAGGAAAACATTGTCAATCTACACGCGCCTTCTCACAATTGATATCTTCGATCGACAGATATCACCTATCAAGAGATAAACCGTGGCCGACTATATCTTCATCGTCAAAAGATATTCTCAAGCTTTCCGAAGATGTCGCATGAACCGTTTCGAGTGCTTATTGCTGGCGGGGGCATAGCCGGTCTGACGCTGGCTATCATGCTGGAGCGCTTCGATATCGACTATTTGCTTTTTGAAGCTTATGGCGACATTGCACCAGCGGCAGGAGCAAGCATTGGGTTGTTTCCAAACGGACTACGGATTCTCGATCAGATTGATTGTTATGAGCCACTCAAAAAATTGATTGAGCCCTTGGATGATCGGATATATACCCGCGATGAGAATGGGAAACCCATTACGACGCTGAAAGGGTTGCCGAAGCGGCTAGAACAGAGGTAAATCGACTCGTTACCTAGCGAATACATGACTTATCGGTGATACAGACACGGTTATCCACTGATGTTTTTCGACCGCCAATGGCTACTGCAAGTTCTTTACGACCAGTTAAAAGACAAAAAGAAGATATTAATCAACCAGAAGGTGAAGAATATCAGCCTGATTGATAGTGCGGTTGAGGTGACCTGTGGGAGCGGACAGACTTTCCGTGGATCGATCGTTGTCGGCGCTGATGGGGTACATAGTGCTGTCAGGAAAGAAATGCATCGAATCGGAAATCAGTTGGAGCCAGGATACTTCCCCCACAAGGAAGATGATAAGATCCCCTGCTATTATGTTTGTAGCTATGGGATCGCTCAGGATGTTCCCGGCTGGGTCCATGGCGATGCAGCACAGGTCCTCGGCAAAGGCCACTCCCAATTAGTGGTGTCGGGTCCACGACACCGCGTCTACTGGTTTTTCTTCTCGCGACTCCCAGAACCAAGATACGGTGGAGATATACCAGTACTCACCAGAGACGACGAGGAGAATTTCATCGAACGATATGCCGATACAGCCATCACCGAAGATGTGACATTTGGACAGTTGTACGCAAAACGTCTGACATCTACCCTGACACCTTTGCACGAGTTTGTTTGCAAGAAATGGTTCTTCAATAGGATAATTGTACTTGGTGATTCGGCACATAAGGTAGGCTATTGTAAGACCGTACAAACGTCTCTAACATAGTTCTAGGCAAATCCCATCGGGGGCCAGGGCGGCAATAGCGCCATTGAATCTGCTACCGAGCTTGTAAATGCCCTTCTTGAGAAGAGAGCCAGCCATACCAAGGGCTTGACGAATTTGAACGACGTGGATGTCATTGAAATTTTGCGAAACACAGAAATCGCACGACATGATAGGGCGGAGTGGGTGGTTACCTCCTCGCATCAGCAGCAATCACTTATGGCTTCCGAGAAACGCATTCTATCGAAGATCTTTTGGAGCTTCCTGATACGTCTAAAAGGCAATGAAGCGGTTATCGACATCTTCAGCCAGAGCTTTATTTCAGCCTCTAGGTTAAAAGCACTTCCATTGAAGAAGCGGCCTCGATCTATTCCCTACGAGGACGAGCTGCCTGCACGTCCAGTCAAGACATGGAAGGTTTTAGACATCACCGTTTTCGGATTTTTGGGCTGGCTTTTGGTTGCATGGATCCGCAACCAGACTTCCGAAATTTCCAGTACCCACATAGGCTCCAGGAGTCCGGCGCATCAACTCTATGTTATCTCTCAAATTATCCCGTCTATGCTCATTCCAATAGTTGAGAGTTATCGGTCTGGTAATGAAGGGTCTCCTCTTGCTCTACCGAGCGTATTTCTTCTCGCTATGTGGCAATACGGAGCTACGCCAGTTGTTGCTGTTTATATGATCTCTCACGCGTTGCTGTCGTTTGACTCGCTGGCGGGTAGACATATTCAGCTCGATGTAGTCCAAATACTGTCTACGGGGACTAGAATTGGCTATGTGCTGCTTGCATTATTGGCGGCAGTCGTTGTGTGGGTTTGTGATTCCGGAAGTATCAGTGGAAGATTGATCTACCTCGCGCCATTGGCTCTATGTGCGCTGACCTACACATCCAAGGCGGTGTTGAGTTTTCGAAATGAAGGTCAAACACCGCAAAGTGAGAAAAATGCTGCTTCCATGGAGCAATACCGAAACCAAGACATGCCCTACTTGAGGAGAATGTACGTCGATGCGATGGTTATACAAGCAACCGTTCACGTTGGTACCCTCATATACACATTCGGTCCCCTATCGAATCCGGTTCCTATTTGTCATTGTTTTGACAAGAAGATGTTTGATACCAACCTCGTCGTCACGGCAGCTGCTTGTCTACTGATGAGTCTGTATACGGTCTGGAGCCTTCGACGATTGGGTTATGTCACAACGTGGGAGTATGTTGTTGCGTTACTAGCTTCATTGATTGGGGAGGTTTTGGTAGGACCTGGAGCAGTTTTGATAGGCTTGTGGAGTTGGCGGGAGGATGTTTTAGTCCGCCTTGGCACATGGTAAAGCCGGATCTCATTGATCGCTATGTGTATTTCAATATGTGGAGGAGCAAGTTGATTGATTGAGTGATGGAGCAGCAGAGTGGGTGATGGCCCTTATATGTGGTACATGAGTTGGGTCACGTGATCCATTCGTTCTTCAATCGCCCTTCAAACGATGTGGAGGTCTCAACACGAATTCTTGGTAGATGCTACAACTGCTTTTGATTTATCGCAACCACTTCAAAGTCAGCAGCTGTGACCGTCAGGCTGCTATGAGAATCTTGGAAGACTTGCCCTCGAGGAAAACCCGTCAAGTCATGTGACCTGCTCGTTCACAACTGCATCCTGGAGCCATTTGAGCATGTGAGCAATTCACGAAGTTCTCAATAATCCAATGGGTGAGTTGGTGGTCCACTGATATTGCAGAACCGCAGGTAACGTTCTTCCGGTCTCCACTAAGTGCATAAAATGTACCCAAGTGTTGTGGTGGCTATCGCGATGCTGACTCGCTTCAGCCGAGGCTGTCGGTGAATCATCGGAAGTGTTGGCACAATGAATTTTTCCAACTGCCGATTTTCTGTTTCCTCAACTAGGTACACGCCCCTTGCAAGCTATCTCCACTAATTCTTGTTCATCGATCATCGAAAGTCCATGGTACCTAGGTTGATCGATAGCCCGTTGATCTCGTGTCAACCGATTCACGCGGTGTCCCATCAAGACTTCCATGTGTTGATCGGCGGAATCGCGTTGGTCTCGTGGCAGATTCACTAATCGTGTCGACACTTGCAAATCAAACAAGTAAGTTGAAATCGTGAAGAAACGAAAACATTAGTTTCAAGTAATTGCGCTGCTACTATACCGAAGACCTGGGTAGAGAAATTCATCAAGGTAGCACCCGGTTTTCTTATTGCCAGTTGCTCACCCCGGCTCACACTACGCCGGACGTGGCATTAACCGTTATTATTTCGGTCCGTCACCGGGACTTGACCAAGTGCATACCCCGCGAAATTTCTCCCCGCATCACAAAACAAACGTATCTGTCGTATATATATATATGCCGGGCAGCTATGGCAAAGGTTGCTATACTTTGTGCGCTTGGTAATCGAGCAGAATGAGTCTCACTTGTCAACAAATCAGCTCAATCCTCAATACTGCACCTGGCCTTGCAGTATTGAATGCCACCCATCTTTCCAATGGCGTCGTGGTCGATTTACCTGGCTTGGTCCCGTCCTGTATGGTGAATGGACTTTCGTCGACCACTACTACCAACGATCTTTGCCGAATCATCGTCAACGTAACAACAAGTGCTTCCAGCACCAACCGTATCGAAGCATGGCTGCCCGACAATTGGAATGGACGTTTCCTGGCAACCGGTAACGGTGGTATTGGAGGCTGCATTGACTATGCGAACCTCCAGCACGGAGCGGGGCTCGGTTTCGCGACCTTCGGGACGAACGGGGGCCACGATGGACAGACTGGATTTGAATTTTTCCTCAACCGACCCGAAGATATCAATGATTTTGGATACCGCGCCATCCACGCCGAAGCGGAAGCTGGCAAATATATCATAGAACAGTACTATGGGCGGAAAGCAGATTACAACTACTATTCTGGCTGCAGCACGGGAGGTCGGCAGGGTTTCGAAGAAGCTATTCTGTACCCAGATGATTTCCATGGTATACTCATGGGTTCAATGGGTGTAGATTGGTTGCACATCGTCGCATCAAAAGGGATTCTTGCTCGACGTATGGGTTGGCCGGACCTGAGTTCTCCAAAGTATATCACAGCAGCGCAGTGGTCCGCGATTGTCAAAGCGCAGATCGATTTGCTGGATCCTCTCGACGGAGTCACTGACGGTATCATTGATGATCCTACGTCTCATACCATTGATCCTTCAATCTTCGGCTGCGGAAACGACGTTCTCAATTCGTCCTTGTGTCTCACAGACGTACAAGTCCAGACGGTTCGCGAAATCTATGAGCCCTTGACCAACAGCGAAGGAGACGTTGTGTATCCGTCTTTCGACCTAGGTGCAGATACGTCTGTGTTTTCCGCGAACACAAAGACGGTGGATGGAACGACTGTGCCCGAATTGACATATACAGTATTGCAAGACTACTGGCGCGGCGCTGTGTACAACTCAAGTACCTGGACCCCGCACAACTTTACAATCGCGGACATGGACTTTGCAGTGAATTTGAACCCTGGCGGTATAAATATTGCCGGTGGCTTGTCTCACAATGTCTCCGCGTACCACTTCCAGGGCGGAAAACTTTTAGCTTATCACGGCCGCGCTGATCAGACTGTCACTTCTGCTGTGTCTTCCCGCGCTTTCCACCGTACTGCTGAGACGTTGGATCTTTCGCTAGAGCAGATGCACGATTTTTACCGTCTTTTCTACGTGCCTGGAATGGGTCACTGCGCCGGGGGGGTTGGTGCCTGGTCCATTGGCCAGCCAAACGTCAATCGTCCGCCGGGAGAGCAGTTCAATAACACCGATAATAACATATTGTTGGCTTTGGTGGATTGGGTAGAGGAAGGTAATGCCCCGCAGGCGTTGGTGGGGACAAAGTTTAAGGGAGATAGATTAGGTGAAGAGGTGGAGGCACAGCGCACACACTGCGTTTATCCCAGTGTTAGTCGCTGGGACGGGGTGGGTGATGCGAAGAAAGCGGAAAGCTGGAGGTGCGAGTTGGCGTAGTATTTTGGAGTACCTAACAACAACTGCAACATACTAGACAGCCTGTCCTGTAATCCCTAATTCCCTTATCGTATAAGCACCTATAGTTCAACCTAGCACTCGTGAATATGAATTCTGTGAATTGATTCGCTGAAACACTCACGAATTGGTAAACACTTACTAATATATATCTGCATACTGATGCCTATACTGATCAGGGGTGATGAAATGCGGCACCTCAGATACTTTATTGCTGGCTGTTCACCACAGCTTCAAACTCTTCCCTCTGTGATCCTGAACGTTGCTGTTCTACACACGACTATATCGGCATTAGCATTGATGAGTTGGGCGCGTTGTGAATACAATTCAGTCAGCCTGATCGCACGAAGAATATGATGGGGAGTTGTAGGCACACTGCAATACATTAACACACCAGATCACGTTTATTGCCACGGCTTATACAGATCATTGAGGCGTGTCCACACATTCTAGCCGACCCCATCTTGCGTTCTTGAACACCCTGGGCCTCATACTTGGATTTCATGGGACCCATCTCATTCTTATGGCTGACCTCCAACGTGACACATTTAACTAGGCGTATAGGGCGCCCAACCCTCCAGAGTACCGCCCCCCTGCTGCGGCGCATGCTTTTTCCAACCAGTTTCGTGATAACCAGGGAACATGTGTCCTGCCTGGAGCTCGAAGGCAGATTTATCGTGTGATTTTTCAATATCCAGTGTTTGTGCCGCATGCAATATGCGATGATCAAATAATATACTTAGTATAGCTCTGGTGTACTGGTTTCTCTCCTTACGCGGTTCACGTGCATTGCAATCCTCGAAGGTGTCGCCGATCTCGTGACCCAATCTCTTAGAATTGAAATCCCTAGGCCCTACGTTTTCAGTTAGATCGGTGCAGAGTATGATGCCGGTACCCTCGTTGCACCAAATCAAGACGCATTTGTTTGAGTATCCCGTAATGACGTCTCGCCAATCATCGTCGCGATCATCGTAGCCGTCGTAGCGGACCAAGGTTCGAAGTCCAATTTGGAACTGACCCTCTTCAATGTTCGGGTACATGTCGAGGCCACAGTTGTGCTGCGGGGCGGCGCGAGTAATGATGGAAGCCGAGGTGTTGGGGGTTGTGAGCGGGATGGCGGAAGCAAGGCCAACGCTGAAAAGAATAGAGGTGAATGTCTTCGTGGTGAACGAATGAATGATTGTAGAATTGAATGATAGAATGATGAAATGTACAATGTGCCTTGCTAGTTCCACCCTTGCAGTTAAATTACTACGCCTAGATCTAATGCAATAACCACCAATTCTAACTACCTCGACCAGAAGAGCGAGTCACATATTCTTGGTCTTTGTTCAACTCGTCTGCAGTGAGTTCTCTTGTGCTTTGCATTATCTCGTCAATCGTGACATGACGCTGCTCCTCGGTCCCCTGAGGTGTCTCATTCTCTGGGACCGTAGGCGTGAATTTCCGACTGGGACCAAGGGCTTCTGTGGAGTTCTTATTCTCGTACAAGTACTCCTTGGCACCCGGTGGCCAAAATGGTGCTTCATTGGCGGTACTCTGAAACCCTAGGCATCGCGCAATGTTGACCTTGGGGAACGAAGCAAAATGTTCATCGTACATTGAGTGCATCGACTGCTTGAGCGTAGAGACTGCGGGCAATGTCGAATTGGCCAGCAGGACCATCCAAGGATTCTGGCAAACGTCGGTAGAACAAGACTTTTGAACCAGCAGCATGGCGTTCAATCGATTGAGAAGTTTGGTGGTCTCGGCGTTTGGATCGCGCGCGAGATTGTTGAGCTCGTACGGGTCGTCGATGGTGTTGTAAAGTTCGACTTCGTTGCTGTAGCATCAATGTGTGTATAGGTATGCAAATCTTTCGCCCACGATACGGAGGGATTTGTAGGTAGCATTTTGCGTTGAAACACCATTGGGTATGAAGACACCGTTGGAGCCCCAATATTCGATGTTGAGAACTTCGAAGTTGTTGCCATCTCCCGCACCTGGGAGCTCGGCGTTTGGGTCTTTCCATTGTGGGAGGACACTGCGACCATCGAGGAATGATGGACGGTCCGCCTCAGACACGCCGGCTATGTCAAGTAGTGTCGGAGCTATGTCGATGAATGAACTTGGGATAGATGTCTTCGATTCAGCTTGGATACCCGGTCCTCGGACGACAAATGGGAGGTTGGTGTCTTCAATAAATGCTGTTGCTTTTCCTGCTGTCATTCGATGGTTTCCCAGATGGTAGCCATTGTCCGAGGAAAACACAACTAGGAAGGTTTTGTTAGAGGATGTGTCCTAAGAATGAGCTATAGATGAGTACGCATACCGTAAGTGTTATCTAGAACTTTGTTTTCTTCAAGCTTTTTTAACAAATCTGCAAGCATCTCATCGATGCCTTGCAAAGCCTGTATTCTGCGTCTGTATTCCGAATCCGCCCAGGTGATATTCCCCTCACTCATGAAAGGGATGCTCTTGATCCATCCCCCGATATGAGATTGCGCTTCATCCGATGGGTTGAAGTTTGGAAGCCTCGGTGCAGTGATGTTTGGAAACAAATCCATGTGACGTTGGCAAGGAACAGTGATTTGAGTCTCATCATCAGCATGAGGAGCTGTAGGCGACAAGAACAAGAAAAAAGGATCGTCATCGTCGATCATCGTTTACAACCGTGAAAGCGCCTTCGTACGAATAATGTCAGTTTGATGGTAACCGGGATATGACAACCGATGTTCGCCGTTGATGGACATGACCACGTTGTTTGGCGTTGTCTGGTATGGCTCCATGAGGTACTCGATGTGATCCCATCCTGCCGGAGGTGTGTCCCAGTTCATCAAATTGACGCCGTTCAAGAATTTCCCGATATCTGTCTTGGTCAGCCTTGTAGATAGGAAACTAAGGCTGCATACATTCAGTCCTATACCTAGCTTTCTTTATCTAATGAGGAATGTAATTATTGACCTGACTAGAAAGCCTACCTATAATAACTAAGCCTAACCAATATAAGGCGAGATGTTTGGCCTAACATTCGCTCAAATAGGCTTAGCGTTAGGGTTTCTAACTTCCCACAAGGAAATTCTAACCCCAAACATCTGCATCATCCACCCCCCAACATCCTATTATTTATTACTCTATTCTAATACTTTTTTATAACAGATCTATAAAAAATCACAAGTACTATTAGCTACAAGATTTTTAGCACGTATAAATAGTACTTAGAGTTGCAATCTAGGTAGGGTCTTACAGAGATAAAGAACCCTATTTAGAATAGCTAAGCGCTTATTGCGCAAGACAATTAGCAGAACAGCAGCAGCGTTTGCTACATAGACAATAAACACTAGCCTAAGAAAATTTCTAGAGATAATTACAACACTATCTTTAGCTTTCTTACAAAGTACAGCGTGCTAGTATGTAGGCAGCACTATATAGAAATTATTAATCTTAACAGGCACTTGCAAAAACAACATAGAACTCTAATTGCACTACAGTAACAAGTAGTACACTATTTTTTGCAATTTTCTACTATTAACCTAAGTACAATTAAACTCCTAGAGCAGCTAGTATTGCTAATTTAAAAGCTTAGAGCGCCGCTAGATAGAATAAAATGCAAATTATGCAGCTTTATTATTATAAATAAAAAAAATATAAAGATACATTGCAAAAAATTACATTAGCTTTTATAGATTAGTAAAAAAAGCGTACTATATAAGTCTATTAAGGTTTAGACATTTTTTAACAGTAGAGAGCTGCAGAAATATTTTGTAGTTAATTAGAGCGTTTAAAAGAACAGTAAAGAATTAGGCAAAGATAAGATTATTTAGCAGCAACTTAGTAGATAGCAGGACGTGCAATAATAGTTAAAAGCAAATATGCAAGTAATAGTAGAGGCTTTAAAGACAAACAAAATAAGCTAGTTTAAGAGAACTAGGTAGTTGTTATTTCTACAGGGCTAAAATCTAGCGCATCTAGAACATTAAGTCTACTTGCTTAACTAAAGAAAGGCAAAACTGCAGCTAGCTGCTAAGCTAACAAAAGAACTTATTAAAAAATCTATTTATAGCTTAGCAACACTGCTATAAAAAACACAACACTAGCTTTATAGTGCATAGCAAACTAAGATTAATTAACAGCTGCTAGCGCAACTACAGAACCCTAAGAGTTAGGCAATCTACGCTAGCTATATAGTTTAATTTATCTATTTTTATCTGCGTATTATTGCAGACAAAGAAAGTTAGATAGATAAATCTTTAATACAGGCAGATTAAGCTATAGATGTAAACGTAGACGTAGATAGTGCAAGCAATAGAAATACTAGTATAGAAAGCAAGTATAATAATAGCAATATAAACAGCACTCTTAATAGTAATAATAACATAGTAGTACTGCAGCAACAGCCGCGTAGAGATATGCTAGCTAATAAGATAAAGAACGCTCGTAAGTTATTTATGTAGAAGGACAGTTAGAAGGCGCTAGTAATATAGCTATAGCTTTTACTAGGCAATAGTACTATAGCTGCATAAATAAATGCTCTGCTAGACTTGCTAGCTTTATTTATTCTTATAAGCTATAGTAGTAATAAGTTTTTAAGTAAGTTAGTGTAATATTTTACTGTGCTAAGCATTAACACTTAGACAAATTACTTGCGCACAGCAAAGAATTTCTTTTATATACTTACTAGCATAGTATACTGCGTTTAAGTACTAGCAATAGAAAAGATTTTGCCTGCTGCTAAGCGTAACAATTAAATAGGGTTAGGGTTAGGGTTAGGGTTAGGGTTAGGGTTAGGGTTAGGGTTAGGGTTAGGGTTAGGGTTAGGGTTAGGGTTAGGGTTAGGGTTAGGGTTAGGGTTAGGGTTAGGGTTAGGGTTAGGGTTAGGGTTAGGGTTAGGGTTAGGGTTAGGG